>OW028590.1:22421875-23630312 GCA_932294275.1 Chloroclysta siterata | reverse complement strand
ACCCTGGTTGTTTGTCATACATAAACACCAGTGGTTTTTCTTTTCAGAAACTGCTATCGGCTGATGAACAATAGAGATGGTTTCTACAAAGTCACTCAGGTAGGCATTGGAAGCTCTAAATTATACAGAAGAAGCTGCCAGCAACTAGTGATATTCTATCAAGTGAGCTTGCTAACTAGTTTTTAGCTTTGAAATTTTCTTTTGGTTGCAGAGGAATTTGACTCGTACATCATAGTTTCATTCGTTAATGCCACTCTTGTACTCTCTATTGGAGAAACTGTTGAAGAAGTAACTGACTCTGGTTTCCTGGGAACCACTCCTACATTGAGTTGCCACGCTCTTGGCAATGATGCTTTGGTGCAAGTATATCCTGATGGAATCCGACATATTCGCGCCGATAAGCGTGTTAACGAATGGAAAGCGCCTGGCAAGAAATCGATCGTAAAGTGTGCAGTAAATCAACGTCAAGTTGTAATAGCACTCACCGGCGGCGAATTAGTTTACTTTGAAATGGACCCCGTAAGTTTATTTCATTATTATATCTCAATGACCGACGTGTTTGCGACGGCCGTGCTTTCGGGCATGGCTTAGCAAGGGTGGTGCGTAGCTGCCTCTATGCAGTGATAGGCCCACAACGTCGAATAGCATGCTTCCCTCCCGCTTGCGGTAGAGGGCGGCACTCGGCATATTCCATAGCCATGCTGGAGTCTGTCAGACTGTGAAGGCGGCCAAACCATGTCGTGGACAAACACTTTTCTATATATCTAATAAATTCCCATGATTTTATTTATTGCCTCTAACTTGAGATTTGTTTTTTCAGACTGGTCAACTAAATGAGTACACTGAAAGAAAGAAGCTATCTTCTGATGTGTCTTGCATGGCGCTAGGATCCGTGGCGACAGGCGAACAGCGAGCGTGGTTCTTAGCTGTTGGCCTCAATGACAATACTGTCAGAGTTATCTCACTAGATCCATCTGTAAGTATTCTTTCAAAACAAGCATGTAAATATAGCTCAATTATTCCTGACACTTACTAGCTAAATGATGAAACAAGGACACCACTGAATCTTTTTGATTACACAACCCTAAAATGCGTTATTCTGTTTTTTCTGATAATTTACTTTTATAATATTTTTATTTTGATACAAGAGCAAAATTAAAAAATAGATTTGTGTTTCAGGATTGTTTATCGCCACGGTCTATGCAAGCTTTGCCGGCCGGCGCCGAATCCTTGTGTATTGTGGAGCAGCCCTTTGAATCTGGAGCCAAATCAGCTCTTCATCTTAACATTGGCTTGAGCAATGGGGTTCTTCTAAGAACTACACTAGACTCGGTTAGCGGCGACTTGGCTGACACTAGAACCAGGTTAGTTATAAATAAATACTCTTGTCCTGGTCTTGTAGGTATAATTTACCAATGATGTAAACTATTTCGCTCCGTGTTTCATCTGATTCACATTGACGAGACAAACCAGATTCTGAGAAATACACGCAATTACAAATTGATAACCTCTTACTTTGTGCAGAAATAAAAGTAATCTTGTTTTAGGTATCTGGGTTCAAGACCAGTAAAACTGTTCAAAGTGCGTGTGCAAGGATCAGAAGCTGTGTTGGCAGTATCTTCCAGGACTTGGCTTGGATATCATTACCAGAATCGATTCCATCTCACACCATTATCCTACGAGTGTTTGGAATATGCTGCTGGGTTCAGCTCGGGTAAGTGTTATTTTTTTACCGTTGATGGATCCAATTGCAATCGCACCATGTCGTCTGTACAATAAAAATTGTCCAAATTTGCGACGTGTTTGCGACGGCCGTGCTTTCGGGCATGGCTTTAGCGAGGGTGGTGCGTAGCTGCATCTATGCAGTGATAGGCCCACAACGTCGAAAAGCATGCTTCCCTCCCGCTTGCGGTAGAGGGCGGCACTCGGCATATTCCATAGCCATGCTGGAGTCTGTCAGACTGTGAAGGCGGCCAAACCATGTCGTGGACAAACTAACAAACAAAAACACTTGCTAAACCACACAGATACCCCAGTTACATAAATCTAACTTGGATTCTTGTTACAGAACAATGTGCGGAAGGTATTGTAGCAATTTCTTCCAATACACTGAGGATCTTGGCGTTGGAGAAACTGGGCGCGGTATTTAACCAAACCTATGTACCCCTAGAATACACGCCGCGAAAATTCATCATCAATTCTGACAACAACCACATCATCATCCTAGAAACTGATCACAATTCCTATACAGAGGACATGAAAAGTCAGAGAAGGTAATTTATAATGTATCTTTTACAATCTACTAAAAAAAAAACAAAGATGTAGTTCTAATGATGACCAATTTACACTATAACCGAATTACATGTAGATACCCCTGCAGTACTGATTTTGCAACATAACAATTTTATATAATTATTTAGTTGGTAAATATTCTGATTCAATTGCAATTTTTCTAGAATTCAAATGGCACAAGAAATGAGAGAAGCGGCAGCTGGCGGCGGACCCGAGGAACAACAACTAGCCAATGAAATGGCTGATGCATTCCTGTCTGATATTCTCCCTGAAAATATCTTCTCCTCACCAAAAGCTGGAGCAGGTATGTCTCAAACATACGAATTAAAAGTAAAGCCACATTCCCTGGGCAAGAGCAGGAAATGTATCAAGCATCCTGTCTCTAATCGATTGTGGCGATATCAAATCTCAACGTTAATCCCAGATGACCTAAATATAGGTCATTTGATTCTAGTTCGGGAGACATTTACTTACTTATGGTTTATACTTCAAGTCAATTGGTTTTACAACAGCTGATATAAAGTTAATTTATCTCTGCAGGTATGTGGGCATCACAAATTCGTGTCGTAGATATGGGAATAGGAGGAGGACAGCCCAATACTTTGTTCAAATTACCACTAGAACAGAATGAGGCTGCAGTGTCTGTGTGTATCATCCGATGGGCAGCGCAGGGTGAGCAGGCGCAGCCGCATCTTGTAGTTGGCGTCGCTAAAGACATGATACTCTCGCCGCGATCGTGCATCGAAGGCAGCTTACATGTCTACAAGATCTACTCTACCGGGAAACTAGAACTAGTCCATAAAACTCCAGTAGATGAATACCCCGGCGCATTAGCTTCCTTCAACGGCAAACTTTTGGTCGGCGTCGGCAGAATGCTTCGATTATACGATGTAGGGCGTCGAAAGCTACTCCGCAAATGTGAGAACAGACACATTCCGAATCTTATTGCCGATATCAAAACAATTGGTCAAAGAATATTTGTATCTGATGTGCAAGAATCGGTATTATGTGTGAAATACAAGAAGCGAGAGAACCAATTGATCATATTCGCAGATGACACAAACCCTAGGTGGATCACAAATAGCTGCATTCTTGACTATGATACAGTGGCCATGGCTGATAAGTTTGGAAACATAGCTGTAATGAGACTGCCTCAATCTGTCAGTGATGATGTTGATGAAGATCCTACTGGAAACAAAGCACTTTGGGATAGAGGTAATTTCTCTATTTATTGAAATTCGCAATGTTGTTTAGCTCCAAGTTCATGATGATAACTCAATAAATCACACATGCTAGACTAATGAAAATTAATGATTCTACTATCGTATCTGATGCCTTCTAACACAATGGCCATTGAGTGTCTACTAAATTATGTCTCTAATGTCTTGTTTCTTTTATAGGATTGCTGAATGGCGCATCACAAAAGGGCGATATATCTGTAAACTTCCATGTTGGCGAGACTGTGACTTCACTGCAAAGAGCCACATTAATTCCTGGTGGCTCTGAAGCACTCCTGTACGCCACTGTCGGTGGTTCCCTAGGCGTACTGCTGCCGTTCACGTCGAGAGAAGACCATGATTTCTTCCAGCATTTGGAAATGCACATGAGAAGCGAGAACCCTCCGCTTTGTGGACGGGATCATCTCTCATTTAGAAGTTACTACTACCCAGTGAAGGTAAATAATGAAATTGTTTTCTGGTTGTTGGTCATTCCAACAGTCAGTCAGCAGGTGTTTTCATTCAGAAGACTCATGTGTTACACTGTTGGTAGAGCACAGTCTCTGATCGACGGCGTGTGTGCATGCCGTTATGGTTGCGCTTCGCTGTTGCCGGTTTCTGGGTTCCTGAGAGTCAAGAGCGCTACTGTTAGTGCACTTGTAGTATTTGGAACTGCCATTTTTCTTTAACATAATTTTAATCCTAAATTTAAATCCCTCTTATCTTATTAGGTACTAAAAACATTTTTTCATTGTTACAGAACGTTATAGACGGCGACCTTTGTGAGCAATACAACTCACTTGAACCCTCAAAACAGAAATCTATAGCGTTAGATCTTGAGAGAACTCCTGCTGAAGTCTCCAAAAAACTTGAAGATATTAGAACTAGATATGCATTCTAAGTTATTGTGATTGATTTAATTTATAAGTAATAAATAAGTACTGTGGTAAAAATATTCAGTCTTCTTTGCAATATTATTATATTTTAAATAGAGGTATGTAGCAAACTTAACTGATAAATTTATTCTGGGTTACATTGGTCACATAGTAAAAAGCTAAGTTTTTCAGGGTTTCATCATTACTGTTCAGAATATCAACATTGGCTGGTGCAATAGTAGACTTCGTGAGCGGCGACTGCTACTAAAATAAAACAAGGTTGGTTGACATTACAATAATTATTTTTAGTTAAGTATTTGTTTACACTTTCCAATGATGTAAACCACTTCGCTCCGTGTTTCATCTGAAATACAATGACGAGACAAACCAGATTCTGAGGATTTTTATAATAGAAAAATAACGCATTTCCTGATTCCAATTAGTAGTACTACTTACTTAGTGCTAGAATGTTTTATCAGTTTGTATTTCTATTTCAGGTGTTCCTATCCAATCCAATTCGTTTGCATTTTACCAAAATCGATCCCTCCCGACTTTGCTACGCGGGCACAACTTGGCTGATATTTATTAGGTTTGTTACATTATAATTGAATACATACATTTACTCTTTATTTTAAAACTACTACAATGAACGATCTTGTCGTTAAAATATTCTTAAGAATAAATCCATTCCATCATTTGGTCAGTTGTTAGAGGCCTATTATTTTGCTATACATTTTTCAATGATGAAAACCACTTCGCTCCTTATTTTATCTGAATAAAATGTGGATACTAACCAGATTCTGAGGATTACCACAAAAAGAAATAACACCTTTATATTCTAGTTCTGATTATATAGTATATCACGTCCTACTTTTGTTTCAGGTGTTCTTAGGATCTGTAACCTTGAAGTGTGATGATGGGTGTCGGCAATGAGTTCCGAATTCAGGATTTTCCATGATGGGGTCAGAGATCGATTTCTTCCACAACGCCAAACAGTGGGAGGCGACGATTTTAGGTTTGTTTGCAATCGCATTTTAGAATTGACCTTCTATATTTATTAAGAAGAGTCCACTAAAATCAGGGATACAATGAGCGGTCTTCTCACTAAAAGTCATCTAATCCAGACAAACTTTACGTGGAATGGCACGGCGACGTTCAACAACTTCAGTTGCCAATCAGTTTGATATAGGTAATACATATTCTAATGATGAAAACCACTTCGCTCCTTATTTTATCTGAAATAAATGACGACACTAACCAGATTCTGAGCAATTCTTTCCAAGAAACAACTTCTAATTAAGTACCTAGTCAAAAATCTAACCTATTTTTTTCGTTTTAGGTATTTGAACCAGGATCATAACCACAAGGATTCTTGTACTTCATTTTATTACGAGTATGTTATGCATTTGTTTTTTTTTCATAAGTTTTTAAATAAATAAATTATTATTATGAAATCGTTGTTTGAATGTAAGCGTAAAGATGTCGAGAGCACCTCTGAAATTGCAGTTTGTTTGCTATTCCATTCACACACACTTGCACCTGTTTCATCGAATCCTCTCGTGCTCAAAACCATTTTAACATGCCTTTCTCTACTCGCTTAAATACTTCTTCGCTACTAACGAAACATCTCTAGTCATTGAAACCCAAATGCAACGTCATGATGGCGGGATCCACTCAATGCGATATTTTAGAGCACCGTAGGTAACGAACTCTGCGATACGATAGGGAAAGAAAAAAGATTTTTAAAATCCATGGCCGGTACTTACGAGCACTATTTGCTTGGACGAACTCCAAGCCTTGCTGGTGTAGGTGAATCTGAATTAATCATTGACATCAGGGGGCGGATTACGCTAATGTCTGGCTATAGAGATGTATTTCGGTTTGATTCCCATCCATCCATCAATTGCTATTACATAAGGGGAATCAAATGTTTAACTGAAAGCCATCTCGATAGCCAGACATAAGCGTAATCGGCCCCCAGGACCCTGTCTGGGCCCCGCGATCTAGAGACCTAGATTCTATATGCCAAGATTCATTAGTAGTACCTATACACTTAGACGAAGTATAGTACAGAGTTCCGCTTGCCAGTGTGACCCTTTTCGGTATACAGGTTGTACCAGTAAAGACTTAAGGGGTGGTCCAGAGATGCCGCAACTCTTGGGCTACCCGATTTGTTTTTCTACAGCCCTCGAAAGTATTTGTATTTATAGAGGCCTGACTATACAAACAAAAAAAAAGAATTTATCTTAATTCATAATTCGAGCCAATTTGAAGCGCACTTAACTACTAGCGCACTAACTTGTATTTCGAAAGAACTAGTGCAAAAAGAAGACCTAAAAATAAACAATAATTATCTTGCAACTCTTAAAATAAAATACAAAATTATAAAACAACAACCAATAATCGCAGAACATACATCGGGGTAATACGGGTAGCCCAAGGGGTGCTGCATCTCGAGACAAACCGACAGATTTTCCTGGAACACCCTGTATACTACCAATTGTGTAACTAATTTAATTTGTTTATTAAAAAGCTATGCAATATGTAGGTATGTACCCATATATTTCGTGGCCGATCGCAAAATTGATCACTTCATAATGTGGCCAATCATTTCATGAAATGGCCAGCCAAAACTAATCTAATCACATCGCATAAACGTCAACGTGTCATAATATGGCCATCCACGTTTGGCAATTCCATGATACCAAGCAAGAGTTAATAAAAATCCCAAAGAAAGAAAAATATATTTTTCTAGTTTTCGTCATAACTAGGTACACTTTACTTCACTTTTATCTTCAATTGGTGGAATTTCGTTAGTTTTTTTAACAGAATAATTGTCCGCCGCCCCATGGTGGCTAATAACTAAACTATATCAGCGCCTATAGCGGTAGAAAATGTAACAGGTACCTATTTTACGATATGACCACTAATTTTTGGCCATTCATCATAGTTCATATCGTCAAACGCTGATTGATTCATTAATCTGGCTAAGCTGTATCATGATGTGGGCATTCGCCATTTCATGAAATGATTGGCCACATCATGAAATTCATGAAGTGATAAATTTTTGGATCCGGCCACGGCCCACGACATTATAGGTACCTACACCCTATCCAACCAACGTATGAAACGAATTACCTACTACAGCTTAGGTAAGAACATTCAGTATGAAAATGTGGTAAAGGTAGGAACACTTTTAACACCTAATAGCACAGAATGGTCTATATAGGTGCCGACCTACTAGAGTCGTTATATACTAGGCAGGTAAAAAAATTTGCGTCACCCCGTGGGTTCGTGGCCTAAATGCAAATAGAAAAAGGCTCTAACTTCTTGCTAGCACGTGAATCAAACGTTTCCATGGCTACAGTATCGACCGGCGGCTTTTCCGAGGCTTTTCTCTGAAATTCCCATTCGCGTGACGTCCGCTGAACAATAGAGTGCTGAAAAAGTCTAGACGACGCTTGACCGGCGCGGCGGACGCGCTACCGTCCGAGTTCATACGCCCCATACTTATGTACTACGCTACGTGACTAGCCTAGCGTGAATAGTCGACGTGGAAGTACCTACCTAGATGTTAACTGTTAGTTTTTGAAAAAACATTAACATTAGTACTTGAATAGCATGGTGTAGTGGTTTAGCGCGTCCAGCAGCCGCCTGGCAATGGACAATGAGTGCGCGCGAGAAGCGAACCGAGACGCGCGCCCGCCCGCGACGAGATCTACGACGCGCGTGCGTCCGTCCGTTTTAAAAAGCACTCCGGAGCACTCATTAGCCGGTGCACCGTAACTGCGCTGCGGTTGGAAGATACAGAAACGCAACGTGTGTGCAATACGGGGCATTAGAAAGTGTAATGTATTGTGGATGCGATGCTGTCAGTGAGCAAGCCGGCGTCGTTGGTTCAACAGAAGAAGCAGCAGTGGGCGCGGGAACGAGGTGCGTACACGCTGTTTGCCACCTATTACGATTTTTCCTATTCACTGAGTTGTTGCGTCCATCCTGTGTGCTCATTTGTTTCGGTTGCTCAATAGTTATCTAGCAACAAAATAAATGTTTGTTGCAAGTGCTGTGATCTTTGTTTTTAGGCAAATTGGAGATTGATTAGGTAACTAACTTTTAGGTAATTTAACGAAATAACCATCGAAGATCCGCCTGAAGCCGAATTATTTATTTAATTACTGAGTAATCGGGATGAGCCTGACCTTATATTGTATTGATTGATTGTTCAATAACATACCCTAAGCATACGTGTAGTGTAACGTTAGTTCCTTTAATAATAAAGTTTTCGTAAGAAATGCCGTTTCAAGATAATCAATATTGGAACAAGCATGAGGTCCACGTCCACGTCCACGTCCACCTGATGTTAAGTAAAATTATATTTTTTATACACGAGATGGTACACACTCACTCAATTGGTTTGGCACAGGCACTTCACAGGGGTGTAGTGTAGGAGCTCACCAATAAAAAAATAAAATAAAATAAAAAATTGCTCCGCGCGAACGAATTCGCGTGGGATTCCAGTTATATTACCGACTAGGTATGTCCTAATAAATAAAAATAATCCTAGTAAACTCACCTGCCTGACTCTAGTAACTCAACAACCACAGGCTCCACCCACAGCCCAATTTCATATAACTATAGGTTCTTTTATCCACGAATACAACGCAATTATTTTATCAATGTCGCGTGGTATTTAGGTGGGGTGGTCGATGAACAATCAGACTCTATTTCAAGGTTTTTGGAAGGAAGCAACGACCTTTGAGCTTTAAGCTTGACCATAAATCCAACTGTGGGCTACCTACATAAGTTATGATGATAAATTTTGGGAATGAAGTACCTAGATAGATACCTACTCGTAGCAGGTCGAGTTCCTTCAACCCTCGTGGGACTCTTTCTCATAAAAAGTGCAACATCACCCCGACATGGCTAGTCACGCACGCCTCATCAAAACGTAGAAAAATGTTGTACGTCAGCGTAATTTTCGTAATCGTAAGCAATCACGTTCGGTATTGTACAGCGGTTGTTAATTCTGTTGATTATTACGGACGTGTTTATCTTCCTTGAATCACTTTTGATTTTTATAAGTAGGTTTATTACAGTTACTGCTAATATTGTGGCGAATTAACGAATTCATGTGTACTTGCTTTTTATAAAATCTGTTAACTAATCAGATAGTCGAATTTATGAAAAAAATCATAGAGTACCTACCTAGGTACTTAAGTTACTAACAACGTATCTAATTAGTTCATTTTTCAAGTGGAAGTTTCATTTGTTGTAAAAACATGATCGCAATAAATATAATTATAGCGGCTTAATTAATTTAAAATCGAGGTTCGTACCTACCTATGAAATTTTCTAATTGTAATTCAGCTATGAGCAAAGCCTAGAATGAAATCAAAGCTGCCATTTACTTATTTATTGTAAAATCAGAGAAAATTGGCACAAAATAACGGAAATTGCCTTTGGTGGATAAGCACGGGGCAGGATGTTGTTTTGTTTGTGTCTAGTATTAAGTTTTGTGTATTATCTCTTGGCGATCCTAATAAATAAATAAATAAATTTTTATTCCACTTTTGTCGCTGACTGTACTTGTATGTACTGTCCATTAAATTAAATGAGCATTTATAAAACTGTTAAATAGGTTGATAGCATTACCTCTCGTACCAAAAAAAAGTAAGTACCTAATTACTTAATTGTACAGTCATGTACCGTTATTTTCTCGTAAGAAACCGACTCTTGTTACCTACCTACTTAATATTATTTATATGAAAACATTCACTGCAAGCAGTCGGGCAAGAGAGCGTAACGAGCCAGTAAAATGTGCCATTATAGCCTCTCCACAACTGTTTTCGATTGAGTAGTCAACTGCAAAATATGGGTATGTGCCTAATGTTATTTTTGGACTTACTTCTGACTACACCCCTTAGATGACCTCAAGGAACCTGGAGTTCGTACCTACTTGGTACTAAGAGATCTGCAGGGACCGTGCCTGGGGATCATTGTCATGAATCTGTTTTTTTTTTTTGTCAAACTGTAGCTTTACTACTAAATGGGTAGGTAAGTACCGCAGAAGATCTTGTATCTACCTACTGATTTTTTAGGGTTCCGTACCTACATACCTCTACCTAACGAAAAAACAAAACCGCGGTACCTACCTAAAGGATCACTTTGTCTGACTGGCAAATTGATGAGAATGAGTTTTGTAGAATTAGTGTCGGGATATCAAAAAGAGCATAGTTGAGCATACCTATCCTAATTTGTGGACTGGAAGTTTTGCGGTCAAGTAGAAATGTTTAACTAGCACTCTATATGAAGGTAGTTTCTATGTAGTCAAGTTTCAATATCAGTAATGGTATCAAGAGGTATCAAGAGTATCAATGGTATCAAGAGTAGTAGAGCTCTTTGTGAAGGGCTCGTCGTCGGGGGAAGTGCTACCCCCACGCCTTCTGCCGCCAAGCAGAGAGTGGTGCAAAAAATGGTGGCACTTCACATCGATATCGATATTCACGTCTCGTGTATCTGCGTTATCGTTTGTTCGTGAAAAATAGCCAATTAAAGACGAATAGAGTCACAAGGTACACATCGTCGTATTAAAGAAAATAAGACGAATACACGAACAGGAATAGCCATGTGAAGTGTCACAATAAAATAACTAAAATATAGATAGTCGTAACTACTGTCACTACTGTCCCATTAAATATTCTATAATATAATCATTCTAACCTATCCACAAAATTACTCAGTGCTTTAATTAAAATGACGGCCGGTTTCTGAAAGCTCGATCAAAACTAATCGGATGTCAAGTCATTTCAGCTATTACACCGAATCAAATAGAGATAGCAAGTGACTTGACATGCTATTAGTTTTGAGCGGGCTTTCAGAAACCGGCCGTAAGTGATTCATTTCATAGGTTTTTGTATGTTCCTCCTACTATGGCCAAAAAAACCTGAAAAAAACTATAGATACAAAGATATCCCAGAAAAGAACACTGTTCCACGCATTTTTCAATTTTATAATAATTAACTAAAATTAAAACAATTCTCATACTCCTACCGATGCGATGGTCAGACTCGTTCTGGGAACCATTTATCGAAGTAACTCCATAAGTAGGTTAGGTATTATGTTTTTTTAATGAGAACCATATCGTGACCCTCTATCGTAGGCAACGACATGCTAGTGGTTTTCAGCGCCCTCTAAGCAAGCGAATATGTTGTATTTGTACACGCGCAAAGTACCTATGCCTTCCAACTTGCGACCTGCCATAAAAACACATTTTTCATATGATTAATAACTACCTACCTTTGTTACATTAGGTACTCCAACGAGCAAAACGAAAGAGATCTTCTTTGATGTGTAATGTACACCGACATTTATGCAATAGTTGGTATAATTTCGGTAGTTAGGAGGTACACTATGAAATAGGAAGTATTTTTCTCGTTAATTTACCAACCTGCGCCATTACCCAAGGGGGTCGTCTCGTCGTGTTCTATTTTAGGCAGTCACATAATTTATTTCAGCAACTCGTTTGCATAGTTACATACCACCTTAGCAATAAATTCTAGAACGTAATGTTCTTGAGTCTTATCAGATAGGGGACGACTATAAACAACACACATTTTCAAGGAACCTACTGCTATTCCGACACGGCGACGACGGCGGCATGAAAAGAATGAATAACGACTTTTCATGCATACGTTATCGACTAAACTAAAAAACCCTTTGCGGACAATAAAGGGGAGTTTTTCATTTTCTTTTTCCGATGAGAATTGATATTTAATTCATCGACGACTTCAGTCATGGAAGGTCGGTCTAGTCGTTGTTTTTAAGCATTTATCGTTAGAATAATCAAGTACTTAGGTTATTTGTATTTTTGACTAGCCGTCATGTTTGTCTCAACTTTTTAATTCCAGAGGAAATGTCACACCTTTACCTACCATGGGGCACCGGTGAACGGTGTACCAATCGCGCTCAAGTCAGAAATCAGTTCGCGAGCACTCTCGAACTACACAAGCAGTCTTCGTACGAGTACCAGGAGCAAGAACCAATACAGCGACAGCGGAGCCCGAGTTTACCACCCATCCATCACGGAGAGAACGTCAAGGACGATAGAAGAACCAACGTATTAAACCGAAACATCCCGAGTGCTAAGCGATTTGCGTTTTACGACGAAGACGGTGAGGGTGATACCTCAGGGTACGGCAGTGAAACCATCAACCACATGAACAAGAATCACGGCATCCCATTGCACGACAGCAACCGGAATCCTGTGGTCGCGTGGCAGCAAGATGGCAAAGAGAACAGGTGATTAACTACTTAAATTTAATTAAACACGCGATTAATGTTTGTGTGACCCAGTGGCTTAAAAAACCTAATATAAATGGTAGCTGCTGCTTACGGTGGTGCAATAATAAACTTTCACAGTATTTACAGCCACTCAGATAGCACTCAAGCGAAACGCTACTAGATTTTTCCATTTAGAGTAAGATAGATGTAATTTATACCTATCTTAGATATTTGATTGCACTTACGAAATAGCGTGCGTGATAGCGTGTTCAATTATAAATACATGTTTATGTTCTATTTCGACGTTAATAACATTTTTATGATAAATCCTGTATTGTATTGCATTGCAACAACTGTTACGGACAGAAACAGGTCAAGTGGTCCTAATTCTGCTGAAGACCCGTGGTCAGCTCGAAGTCCTAGAACTGCTGAAGAAGGGCGTCCTCGATGGGGGGACCGGGGTGTCGCGACTGGTAGACTGTGGGAACCCACCGTTCCTACTGCTAGACTCCCACAAGTAAGACCGAACATCATCACCTTAATTTATTTAATAAACATAAAAGAGGCTTAGGAATATCTATTGTCGTAACTAACCTAGATTCTAGAGAGGAGTGTTCATTATGGTCATAGGACTCTACATTTTACTACTTTTTATGGCTACTCTAACTTACTGATGTATTACTAATTGAGACAAAAATCTCATTTATTTTGTTACCTCATAACATAATTGATATCTCCAGATGCCAAATCAAAAAAAGGGCACCCCTTCATGGGTGGAACGTGGATTGAACATGATTGAAAACACAGCGGAAGTACTAGTCATAGACCAAAGAAGTTCAAGCAATAATAGCACGGGACTAGAGTGCGATAGATCGTCGTGTAATGGCAGTGATGAAGGAAGGTACGTATACTTATTTGTAAGCTAGTCAGCGTTATGATTGATTTCTAGTTTTGAAAATAAGTATTGATTTCAGAACGTTTTTGAGAGGCCAAAATGTTCCCTTAGAGCCAGAAATCAAAGCTGCAAGAGAAAACAAACGCATCAAAGCGTTAGAATTACAGTCAGCCATTTTGAACCAACTTGAAGATCGAGAAAAACGTCGCATTGAAGAAAGGGAACTTAAATTAAAAGAAGAACGGTTAGAAGAGTTGAGAATTAAAAGACAACAGGAAGAAGACCGACTGAAGCTAGAAGAGGAGAAACGCAAAAACGAGCAAAAGCAACTCCAGGAACAAAGAAAACTTGACGCTTTAAAGAAAGCCCTTGAAGATGCAGAAAGGACGGCGAGACAAGAGAAAGAAAAGAGATTCACGTGTCTAAAAAAACACTTGGATACTGGGCATAAATCCACAATCTATGAATCTGGCATATTAACTGATAATAAAGTGAAAACAGAAGAAACTTATACTGAGTCGATGTCAAACTATGAACGTGAAGCTGGTAGTCCAACAAAAACTCACAGAACATATGATGTTCACTCAGCCAAAAGTCAAAAGAAAGACTGTGGTTCGCACCAAACGACTGAGTTCAACTCCCCCAGATCTGTGGGTCCTGGTAATCTAAATCTATTTATTCATAGTGTACCGCCGCTAGCTCTCACTGACAACCAGTTCAACATTGTGCCAATCGGTATCAACGGAAATGGCGACATTGTCAATAGCCCGCAAAACAACATACAATTAGCCGTACTAGTTCCTCAAACACTAACTAACAATTTGTATAGCGTCTCTTTAAATTCTTTAAATAATATTAATGACTTGCCGGATACCAATAAGTTATTGACGCCAAAGAAATATCGTACAATTATGATGAAAGATGCAACTACACAGACTGATTCATATGTCTATACGAAATCTACAACGGATAAAATCATAGAAACTGATGAAATCGAGAGGGATATAGACAAGAATTACCCTAATATTGATGAAAACGCACCACAAGATAGTAATCATAATACTTTAAAAAAAGATCGACGATTTCGGTCAGAAGAAAGGTTTAAAAAAGACTTGGAAAGTCGCCCAAAATGGGGTGTAAATAGGCCTATTGCTCAATACAAAAAACAAAGCGAAAAAGATCCTTTTTACAGCCAAAAGCGTAAGGTTCGCCCGAAATACAGACCTCAACCACGTCAATACTTATCACAATCTAGTGAAGACAGTCGCTCTCCGAGTCCACTTGGGAGATCGGAAAAAACAATCGAAAATGGACTGAAACTTCGCAATTCACTGAGTCAATCATACTGGCGAAACAAGAGATCTAGTCAAGATTTATCAAAAAATAACCATGGTTCTGAACCGATTACCAGTGTGCAGGTAGAGTTCAATCACATCGGGCAAATAACGGCGAATGAACTTAGCGACAACAAAAAGTCACCTAAAAATGTATCTCCTAACAAAAGACAGACTCTATCGCAAAAATTTATAAATGATAAATATGGAAACAGGAAGCTATGGAATGACGATATCAATGAGAGGAATACAAAAGTTGGCATGTTTGATGTTGATAACCGAAAGAAATTTATTGACCAAATAAACACGGCCAAACGAGATTATTTGGATAAAAACAATGACCAAGAAAACTTTGTTTTAACAAACCAATACTAAGATAACATACCAAATATACAAACAAGGCACATTTTACTAGTCGTGCAATAAGGTAGTAAAAAAATTAGGTTAACAAGATGGTTATCGATCCAACCGTTTCTAAGAAAGCAGCCGGCGGTGTTGAATCAATAGGATCCACACAGTTGGAATACTCGTACATTAAGTAGTGCACGTGTGTTTAGTTCCGATTAAAATGGATGAACTATTTGATAAAAAGAAAGATGAAGCACCTATGCTTGATTTGTCTAAAGTAGTCATTAATACAGCGGAGGAGTATCGAGCTGTTTTAGATAAAGTGCCAGACTTCAAAACTCGACCAGAAAAGGTAAATATTTTTTCTTAAATGAGACTGAACTGAACCCTATCAACGTATTAATTTGATATCATGGAAATAGGTGAAAGCAGAAGACATCAAAATCTCAGACAAGGCAGGTCAGAAAACAAAGACTCCTCGGAAGGAAGTGCGGGCGTATGAAAAGTTAGGGACGCGAGGATATGAAGAGAAGCATTTTACGTTCATGGATCCAATACCAGTCGAGATGCAAGGGCTTAAGTTTGAGGATTTCTGCGCAGTGCCTATTGAGTGGCGAATGCTTACTTCTCTCCGGCCTAAGTCTAAACTAGACGAAGAATACTTTAACAGGTACCTACCTTATCTATTAACTTTGACCCTGAAGTTGCACACCCATTTTCGATAACTTTACATACATTTAATTTATTCCAGGCTGATAGAACTTGGCAAATCTGAGCTGAGGACAAAAGCAAGGGACAAAAGGGAATTCGCAAAAAATCCTATGATCAGAAAATCCAAAAACAAAGCAGGCGTTACCGAAACTAGGATAGTGTCTTGCGACGAATGTGGTGAAGAATACTGCAATGGTAAGTGTCATTTTTAAACTCAAGCTCGTAATTTCTTCAGCTTTGGGAAATATCGCTATACCTTTGTTTTTGGCACTGATAACTTCAACCAGACGAACTCAAGTGTGTGCAATGATGACTACATCTCTAATACTATAAGAATCAAAGTCCTGACTGACTGACTGACTGACTGACTGACATATAGACAACGCACAGCCTAAACCGCTGGTCCTAGAGACTTGAAATTTGAGGAGTACATAGGTCTTATGGCGTAGAGGTGTACTAAGAAGGGATTTTTGGAAATTCAACCCCTAAGGGTGTAAAAAGGGATGAAAACGTTTGTATGTAAAATCGTATTCCTTGAACCTACAAACTTGAAACTTGGAGTATATATACTTTAAGACAAAAAAATAGGAAAGGCATTTTTAGTTTTTTAAAACTACCCTTAATAAGTGTGCAAAGGGATGTAAAAGTTTGTATGGGAGTTTTTTGACCGCTGGTTCTAGAGACTTGAAATTTGAGGAGTACATAGGTTTTATGGCGTAGAGGTGTTACTAAGAAGGGATTTTTGGAAATGCAACCCCTAAGGGTGTAAAAAGGGATGAAAACGTTTGTATGTAAAATCGTATTCCTTGAACCTACAAACTTGAAACTTGGAGTACATGTACTTCAAGGCAAAAAAAATGGAAAGGCATTTTTAGTTTTTTAAAACTACCCTTAATAAGTGTGCAAAGGGATATCAAAGTTTGTATGGGAGGTTTTTGACCGCTGGTCCTAGAGACTTGAAATTTGAAGAATACATAGGTCTTATGGCGTAGAGGTGTACTAAGAAGGGATTTTTGGAAATTTAACCCCTAAGGGATTAAAAAGGTTGAAGACGTTTGCATGAAAATAGTATTCTTTGAACCTACAAACTTGAAACAACTTGAAGTAGATGTACTCTTATGCTAAAAAATAGAAAAAGCATTTTTAGTTTTTTAAAACTACCCTTAATAAGTGTGCAAAGAGTTTTTTAACGCGTGCGATTGACTTAAAACTTGAGGTACTAGAAATAAATAATTAAGAATGACGTTTTTAACATTTCATAATTACCTTGCAAAGGGTGCAAAAGACTGTAAAAGTTAGTATGGGAGAGTTTTTAACGCATAGTGCGATTGATTTCAAACTTGAAGTAAATATACTCCACAATAAATAATTTAAAATCACGTTTTCAATATTTTAAAACCACCCCTGCAAAGTGTGCAAAGGGATGTAAAAGTTTGTATGGGAGTTTTTTAACGCGTGGTGCGATTGACTTAAAACTTGGGGTAAATATACTAGAAATAAATATTTAAGAATGACACTTTTAATTTTTGATAATTACCCCTGCAAAGGGTGTAAATGACTGTAAAAATTAGTTTGGGAGATTTTTAATGCATAGTGCGATTGATTTCAAACTTAAAGTAAATAAACTCCACAACAAATAATTTAAAATCACGTTTTCTATATTTTAAAACTTCCCCTGCAAGGGGTGCAAAAGACTGCGAAAGTTTCATGGTTTGTATGTGAGATTTTTAACGCGTAGTGTAATTAACTTCAAACTAAAAGAAAATATGTTCTGTGGATAAATAACAAAAATACAGTTTGGTTTTCGAAAACAACCCCTAAAACGTTACCCTCCTCCGTTGCGCTCGAGTAAAAAGGATACAACGAGGCGTCAATGTTTGTAAGGGACATTCTAAATACGGGAATCTTGAGTTGGTACGAAGAGATCTGAGGGTATCTACCGTGCCTGGGGATCAAAGTCGTGAAGCTGTTTAGTTTCGTTTGTTTTTGGGGTAGAAACTAGGAACAAATGAGTACATATTTTCAATGTAAGGTTATCTTTGTTGTATTTGTCATGTTTGTGCTAAACTCAGTACCTATACCTACCTACCTAATATAGGTAATGTACGCCTATAGGTATCTCTTATACCTACGTAGGTATTTAAAATCCTACCCTAATAATATACAAATCAATGCGAAAGTTACGATGTTTGGATGTTTGTGGCTCAATCACGGCTCACCACTTCAACGCGTGCGAAGCCGCGGGAAGCCACTAGTTATTAATAAGAGAGGAGAGAGCTATGCTGGGAGATTTTACTACGTGTTTAAATTTGAAACCAAGAAATCCGCATAAGAACCCAGGACAACGACACAGCTCTCAGAATCACTACATAGTATGAAACAAAGTCGCTTTCTCTGTCGCTATATCCCTATGTATGCTTAAATCTTTAAAACTACTCAACGGATTTTGATGCGGTTTTTTTTTTATAGAAAAGTTATTCAAGAGGAAGGTTTATATGCATAATACAAGCATAATCTCTTAGGGATAACCCACAATAACCGTGCGAAGCCGAGGCGAGTCGCTAGTTAGCTATAAATTAAAAAATTAGGTAGGTCAAATAGTACGCGAAATCAACAAATGACATGAATTTGATAACTGACCTGAAACTTGCTTGGCTATCTGCTGTGGATAATCTTCTATCTCTCGGCATGTCCTACCCAGGTTTACTGTACTACACAGACATCCAGTTGTCCTACAATAGGTACTATACATAATGCACTGTAAAACAGCATGAACTAAAGGGACCAAGCGCTGCAGAAAAAAGCTTAGGTTCCTAGTAAGTCCATGGCGTAGAGTAGTTCTGTGTAACCTGCAACATAAAAAACAATAGCATTAATAAGCTGATATATTTATGAACGAAATAAATTATTAAGTTTTAATAGCGGCTAAAATAATTAAATCCGACTTACTTGGGTACCTTTCAGTTTTCACTCGATACGGTCGGTTGGTCAAGATCTGATAGTGTATGCTTTTTGTTGATGTTTCAAGTTTTCACTTTTTATATAAAAAGTATTTTTTTTCCTGTGCACTTAATAGTGTTTTTTAGTTATTATTCTGAGCTGTTTATACCTCCGGGTTGCGCGCTACCGTGCCGGTTGGCGCGTTGCTCTAACTTTTTCTTGTTCTTGTTCCAGGTAAAATGTGCGTCATTACAAACTATGATATGTTCACGCGTCTCAAAGTCGAGGTGGAGACCAAGAAAGTTCAGGCAGCACCCGCCCAAGCGGGTAAGATGCGTAAGATGAAACGCCGTGGAAAACGGAAGCCTAGAAGCAAGAGTGCCGCACCACCAACAAGGAAATCCACTTCCAAATCCGGGGCAAAGAGTGATTCTGAACTGTAATTTTTTATTTGAATAGTTTACATGTCATACCCAGTATTTTGAAGTGGGTTTGGCAACATCATTATTAATTTAACAAAAAAACATACGCTTTTAAAATCCATGTAAGTGCAGTCATATCAAGAGTAAATGATGATTCGACGTTTCAAAACTCCCATAAGAATGAAAATTAGCTGTGTAGAGATAAAAATGTATGATTAGAGCCAGTGCTAAAGAATTTTGTAATTCTGATAAATGTAGGTATTAACCTGTATAAGCTGACTGAACAAACTGATGCTAGACGAACTTTTCGGAGCATTTCGGGAGCTGAAACTATACAAACCTAATGGGTGTATATTCATAACGCTAATAAAATTATGGTAATACTCGTAGCTGTACATCATACATGTATATTATGACTGATTTTCTTTATTTATTGATAGTGTAGTGTAGTAACTGTGTACAATGTTGTTATTTCTCTATCAAGCCTAGCCTAGTCGATTACTAACCCTATTATAACTTAAGATGTAGCATTTACTACTTTTTTGAATCTCAGTCCTTTTTATGAACTTTTGGTACTACATATTACAAATAAAAATTTGCATTTGATTAATTAATTCTAAACTTTTGTTTCATTTCTTACTATATTGTAGGTACATGGATTATTATAGTATTATGATTTTCAAATGAAAAACTATATCAATATCACTCTTTATTGATTTAAAAAAATATTTATATTACACATTCATTACAATATTATTATTTTTAATAACAACAACATTACCAAGACAATATCTCTATGTATTGGCAACAACCTGCGCCTTTGCAGGCCTTAAACCCTTCACTAATACACTACTTATGAATATGAAGCCAAAAATATCTTTTTAATCTATTAAACCTATCGATGATATACGAATTTTATTCATCTCTGATACTTCACTAGATGCCATTCTTATAAAGTCCAGGTCCTAAGTACAGATGTATATAACTAAATGAGGGAACACAAATAACTGGAAAATGGAAATAATATCCTAAGACACACATACTTATAGAAGTAATAACAATGTAAATAAGGTGCAAGCAATCAGGGTAGACAAGATCGGAGATACAAGTTTAAAGCACACAGACACTGCAGTAAATGTACTCGGAATAACAGGTTATGTATCACAACTCGTAGGGAAAGTATCCATATTGGATAATAAATAGTTTAAAATAAGAGAGAGAGAATAGAATATTATTATTATGCACTCTTCGATTATGTAATACATTGCTGTCAAGTTAAACTAATTCTGTAACACAGGTTCAGAAATAAAAGCATGTCAAAGGCTCACAGCAAAGTCAATCTCATTTTCATAAAATTTGTATATTCACATATTGGCTGTTACCCTATTAAAAATAATTTTTAAAGACTTCAGAATTTTCGAAACGTTTACAATATTGTTTAATCTCTACAACACATGGGATTATTCTTACATCTAGATTACAAACAGGAATCTGCAATAATATTATGCACTGATAGATTTAGTAGCAATTTTAAACTGCGATAGGTAGGTAGTGAAAAGCATACATTTTATTTATTTTTATTATTGCATAAAGATGAACCTTGTATTAAAAATTGATTAATATAAAATCGAAATGGAAATTTCAATAAGCACTTTCGGACGGAAAATAAAGTATTGATAGATTTGCCTACAGGTTAATAAAACAAACTGAAATTGAGCACATAAATAATTATCTGGAAGTCTCAAAAAAATATTGGTCCAATCTGCAGTTCCAGTCCCATCTCATCATTAATATTTTTATATATTTTTTTGAAGGCCTTTGTTTCATAATTTTGTCATGGATAAATCACAACATTATCAACCAGACATAGTGGTATAAAATACAATAATGTTTTACTTATTTTTAGGGACATAAATTCGTACAGTTAAAAAATAAAATAATAGCAGATTCAAAGGAAAGAGGAAGAAATGCATACTTATGGAATGAAGGACACTTATTACTAAAAGCACCGGAAGATTTGAAAGATTATAATATTTTATTGAACTGACTGATTTAATATATTTTACAACTAATGGGATTTTTTTATAATTCGTGTTCTACTTTTAACTCGTATCGATATTCATACATAGAAGTAAAAGAACGGATTTTTACAAAATACGTCCGGTTTCTTTTAAATAATATAAATATAATAAAATTTCAACGCATGTATTGCAGATTCCCCAAAATACACATTTAAAATAGGTAGGTAATCCAGACTAAAAGGAAATGACTCGTACAAAAAATATTATGCATTGAAAACAATAATTAAATTATTATGAAAAACAAGTCAACGAGTTTTAATGTACAATAAAATATGAAACTAAAAACATGGACGTAATTTAAATGAATGTGTAAGAAAGTAAGGTAATAAACTTAAATAACAATTATCGCGCCCTGTAAAGTACGGCCGCTTTTTTATTTATTTATTTCGTAGTTCGTAAATGGGTCGTGATTTTACGAGGCGTGCAATTGGCATTGAGCTAGCGACTGGGCGGGGCCCGGCTGTACCCTGTCTATACGACTCACCATTCACTGGTCTTTGCGAGCTTTCTTTTTGCTGGTTTTCTTGGCGACCTTAGCGTCAGTCCAGGTGTCTGAAAGTTACATTTTATTCTCAATTAGAATTATTGTAAGGAGCATTTCATTTGAAAATGCAGACTGCCGCTAACGCTAGCACATATCAATATTTTTTAAGATATAAAATCACTTAATTAAACATGAAAAATCGCGATAATAGGAAAACATGTTTGAATCAAAATTATATTTGTGCTGAATGCTATGCCTTTGTAATGCTATTATCTGAAACTTTTTTTTACTGTTTCGTGTGTAAATGTGTAAACAATTTTTTTGCAAATAGTTTTGCTGATGGAACAAGCAGATGCCAACCATCACATTATAACATAGCATTGCCTCGCAAGTCACGCACGATAGGAACGGGCCTATCAACTTGAGGCATACAGATGTTAAGTCTCATGTTCATCGGCAAACACAAACCCTTCAAACCGAAATCGAGCAGCTGCTTGGCGGCAGATATAGATATGGTGGTAGTATAAGTACAAGCAATAAGTTGCATTGAAATTGATCGCGGGCCGGTCAAATTTCGGCACCACACGCAACCTCTCAACCAAATGGGTAAAATAACCAAATATGAAGTTTAAAGTTTACAAAACTTGTGTTGACCAAATATCACCGATTTTTTTTCCATATTTGAACAGCTGTTTCAGTATGTGGAAATTGTGTAACTAAACATACTCCGTATGTAGAATGTGAAAAAAAAGCTAGTGGTTAGTGAAAATACTCACCACCCAGCTCGTCAAAGGCAGGAGCATTGGTGGTTTCCTCTTGCTTGTCAGAATCGGAGTCCTTCTCTACGGAATCAGCTTTAGGCAGGATCTTGGCGGTCTAGAAATACAGAAATCATAATAATTTTTTATAACAATGCAACTAATAAAATTTACGAATTTACTAAGGCGACGATGTAATTAGGCCGCCTTTGAGATCTTTTAATATAATGTTATCCAAACAGTTTCCCTACCTAAAAATATGTTATACTAGTATTTTACTGAACATTGGTGTTATAACATCTTGTTGTATTGTTGTAACATTGAAACATTGTTATTTGCAATATTTCGTAGAGCCTTGATTTTTTTTGAAATATACGAGATTTTTTTGACGGTTCTTTTAACAATTGCTAAAGCCGGGACCGACAGCTCTCAAAAAACCATGAAGTGATCTTAAGTGGCAAAAAACGCGCCTTCCAAGAAACGCTTATTGCTTAACTAAGTTGAACTGATGGAAATGATCAAGCAAGATTATGCGACAGGTGCGTCAACACAATCTGTGCCCAAAACCAATTGCTAGACATTCCACACAACACTATCTCGCTCAAAACTATGCAAATCTTGTACTAACCAGGAACCAGATAACTGATATCTGATACTCACATGTTTTTTTTTTGTAATTACCTACTCATAATTATTATAAGACCCAAACAGAGAACAAACATCCATGTTAATTACACTATTGTTTGTTCGCGGTGGGGATCGAATCCACGGCGCAGAAGTCAGAGCTACTACTAGTAGTTAGTAGTAGTTGGTAATAGCTAGTAGCTATTACTAACAACTGAGCTGTGAGGGCTTTCATGTCACGTCTGTGCGATCATAGCTCACAAACCATACTAAATGCAGGTTTAATGAGTCCGGTTATTGTACGACATGATAATGTACAGCATGATAATTGGAAGCCACTTTGGTACCGTAAAAATTAATTTCTGGCACTTCGGCGCGGCGGCCGCTGACGCGGCACGCTCGCTTTGCTCGCTCGCCTCGTGCGTAATAATTTATATTCAACATAACCTAACCAATCCGACTCAACAGTACTAAAGTGGCTTCCAATTATCATGCTGTACATTATCTAGGTGTACATTATTGACACGTGACGATATTGCACAGCATGTGCAATATCGTCACGTACTTAAAAGTGTGTTTTCCTACTTAAAAGTTTGCTTATGTACGAAAACTAGTAAAGTAAACTTTTGAGTAGGAAAACATGTATCGATCAAAATGATTTTTTTACTAAACTGTGTGCAATGTGATTGCACACAAAATGGTTGATTGCGATTTTTCGAAAATGAGTTTAGTGATTTTATATCTTTCAACATGTCGAAACGTGCGAGCGAGAGTCACATTAGATCTTGTCTTCGCCTTAAGGACACTCTTGGTTTTGATGGTGGACAGTAAGTGTTAACAAGATCAGCAACAATGCAAGTAAGTGTTAATAAGGTCTGCGACAATGCAAAAAATTGCTCCAAAGATGTCAAATGACAAGCATGAATTTTTAAATTAATAAGAACCGTTTTCTCTCCTACCTCTTTCTTCTTGTTCTGTTTCTCCTTATTCTCCTGCTTCTTGGTACTCCTTAGGTCCTTCACTTCAGTCAGCTCTTCAACTTCTGAAGACTCCTCGACATCAACCACACCCCCTAGAGCAGCCTGCTCATTGCGCTCCCTCTGGTGACAAAAATAAATAACTTTATTCCATATCCACTTTAAAATGACAGTGCAAAATAAACTGCATTTTCTCCAGGCCACTCTTTCTGACCTTTACACTAGACTGTGGCGATTCTAGACAAAATAATCATAAAATTTGTGAAGAGAAGGTCAAGTTGGTGTAAAGCACAACTTTAAGCAGATGTTAATAACTGTAACAAATTATAATAATTATACAAATTGATTCCTGTCAGTAATGATTTATCATTTATTAACTTGGTAGTGTTGGAGGGATCAAGTTCAATGTCATCAGATTACACAATATTTATCGCAACTATGTATTTTACTGGACAGTAAAGATTTTTTGTGAAACTTGATTTATTCCTTCGGGTTGACAGTGATAACTTTGTAAATGAGGGTTTTGTGTTGCTGCTCATTCAAAAACAATGCAGCAAAATACCTACTTCATTCAGAATACGTTGGAGCTCCTCCACTTGGGCTTGCAAGGCTTTGGCAGCATTCTCATCAACATCGGGTCCCACAGCACTCACAACCTTGATCACTTCCTCCACGGGCTCTTCAGCTGGGTGAGCAGCCTCCACATCCTTCTCAACCTCCTTAGTCTTCTTTCCCTTTCTAGCTGGACTTTCTTTCTTAGCAGCACTTTCCTTCTTCTCTTCTGGAGACTTTACTTTCTTCTTGTCACTCTTTTTAGGCACCTCTTGCCAGAGCCCATCATCAAAGTCAGCAGGCTTTTCAGCTTCAACAGCCTTCCCTTTCTTTCCTTTGACCACTGGAACATCTTTCTTAGTTGCTTTTGGCTCAACCAGTCTCTCCTTTGGCTTAGGTTTATCTGCTTCTTTTACTTTCTCCTCCTTTTTCTCCTTGGTGGGAGATTTTTTAGAGGATTCAGACTTAGTCTTCACATCATCAACAGCATGGTTGGGAGAAGACTTCTGCAATATCAACAATCATGTAACAATCAAGTGAATGTGGTCCTAAAAGAAGAGATAAAAACAAAAGTATTCTTGTTGCAGTTGTTGTGGATTTATGCTCAAACTATGACACAAAGTATACTAGAGACGGGTTTTTCTTGAGCATAGGGTATCAATCTCCCGGATAAATATATGCCTAGCATATGCTTACAGGTTAAAAATAAAATGAGCTCACTGACAAAGGCGGGAGAAGGTAACAAGACAATGGTCGTGTAGGTACTCACTTTGTCTTTCTTTTGCCTTTTCTTACTGGACGATTTCTTGTCGTCAAGCACCAGCGGTAGCTTGTCGAATTGCGGTGGTTCTGCTGATTGGAACCCGAACACGAAAACTAGCGCAGCACATACTACAACAACAGCGACTGCGGCAGCGGTGAACACAAACTGTGTGCTAGACACCTGGTTCAATATTTCCATCATGATATTCAATCCGAAATCGTCCGAAATTTATAGTTCACATAAAGTTATCGATAACGAATGATAATGCTGAACAATTAATTCCCGAATGATAAAAGCAGACACGGAGACATGATGACGCGGCTGTGACGTGCCAAATTTTGCGATTTCTAGCAATCTGTGTTGCCATTCTAAAAGAATAAAAGTATATACCTAGGTATAATGCTATGAACAAAATATTTGATTTCCCTAGGCGGGTTTAAAATTTCTGATTTTGGTATTTTAAGCTCATTTCAAAAGTTAACAAAGATATAATCGTTAAGCCACTACTTATATACTATACGTACAAGAGACAACTCGATTTTTTTTTTCGGTATTTTTCGATTTTTATATGACATGGACAAACAATGAAAATTATCCGTGCTCGCTCAGCGTTGCCAACTCAAGCCGTTTTAGTGCTAGGTCCAGCGAAATTTTTATAGGTCGAGTATTTATTTTAACAATCAGCCAGCACCTACCACCGATTTTAGCGTGACGTAACGTGTAAAGTAGTCACAAAATTATTATTTTACCAAGTAAATCCAAATAAATAAACTCGACTTGTTTTTTTATCTCTTATTAGTTAAGTTGTCTACTGATTCACCAAATTAAACCGTTTCTTTGCCTAGCAAGCGGATATTCGTTTAAATGAACACGGAACAAAAACGTAAAACGAAATATGGTAAACAAAACTCACACTTGGGGTACAGGTTTTGAAAACAGATAATAAATTTCAGATAGTGTAAAGTATTTTAATAAATTTTAGCAATATTTTTGAATATCCATATTAATTATGCCCTTACTTTGGCGAAGTAATATAACTACCCACCCGTTTTTAACAAAGTATGGTTATATTCTGTGAGACTTTAAGTGACCCACCTGTCGAGACGAGTTGGCAACCAACACAGTGCTCGCTTTCTGCATTTTTAAGGTTATAAATTGTTTGTTCTGTTTGAGATTGAAAATTCGTTCTCTTCATTTCTATTAGAAATCTTAATGGCAGGAAAGAACAAGAGAAAACGTAATAATAAGAAGAACGCTTTAAAAAAAGCTAACTTGCCTGATAATGAACAGCAGGAACTTGTGGAAGACGTGGGAGGAGAAGGTGAAGATGAAGGTCTAGAAGATGAACAGAGAGCCGCTAAGAGAATTAATGAAGACGATTCTGATCCCGATGACACCCCTAAAAGAAAGAAGAAAAAAAAGCAGCCTGTCCCTGGAGGCACAGCAGAAAATAAAGGAAAGAAGTCTATTCGCCAAATTAAAAAAGAAAAGCATGCCTTGCGCCTTGCAGAAACGGAGGCTGCCTCTAAAGATGCACTTAAATCTCAGTGTATAAACTACCTGTCTCAGTGGAAACATGACAAACCAAACTGGAAGTTTATGAAAATAAAACAAATGTGGCTCTTTAAGAACAAATTTTCTTCAAACTTAGTTCCCGACTCTTCATGGAAAACACTTTTGGATTACTTTGAATCTGCCCAAGGCAATATAAAGAATCTTTTATTAGAAGACGCCAATAAAGTCATAAAGCAAATGGATGAGTGGACAGAGTCACAGAAAGATAAGAATCAAGAAAGCACAGAAGAGGAAAGTGAAGCAATAGATGATAAAAAACCAGAAATTACAAAACCAGATGACATAGCTTACAAAAGAGCAAGGGACCTAATACAATGTTTAAATTGAAATAAGTTTTTTATTTGCAGTTTAATTAACTAGACAATGGTAACAATAATAAATAATCAATAATTCAAACTGTAGGCATAATTTCAAGCCTTCACTTCAGCTTTAGACTCATCAGAAGTGAATTGTTCAATCCATTTGCGAAGTTTGTCAGTGTCCTGTAGACCAACTAGGCGATGCTGCACTTTGCCATTTTTTATAGCAACTAAAACAGGTACACTTTGTACATCATAGTCTAGGGCCAAGTCAGTTTGCTCATCAATATCAACCTTTGCTAGAACAACTTTACCCTTACTCTCAGATATTATAGACTCAAGGCGAGGAGTAAGGAGTTTGCAGGGATTACACCAGCTGGAACAATTTATTTATTATTTTAACACACTTAAAATGTTTCAAAACGTATACAGATTTTGGTGTATCACAAAAGATTAAGATATATTCTTGATATGAATCATTCATAACTTTATAAACCACAGGTGTGGAATACAAGTGTTTGGTAAGGATCTGTCAGAATAAGCTTAACCATCATAATATTCGATAAGGATACCAAAGGTCGGAAAAGGATACCTATATGACGCAATAACTTACGTAGCGAAAAAGTCTACCACAACTGGAACTTTGCTGTTGATGACTTTGTCTTTGAAATCATCCATACTTTGAATTTTTACAATGTCGCCGTTCACAGATGTTGAAGAGAAGTTCCTAATGGATGCAATATTTTTCCTTAGGTAAATGTTCTTTACGAACAGATTAGTGACACTTTTGGTAATCATTTTAGCGAGCGAATTAAAAATATTGATTGAGAGAAGTTGAAAAATATATTCACACAACCAACTCAAGGAGCTGTCTAATCTGACGGCTGGCTGGCCCGGCTGGCTGGCTCATGGCTGTCTGTCTGTCTGTCTGTGACGTGCGGTGCATGACAGTGACTTGCGTGACGTGACAGCTAGTGGGAGGAGAGGTTGGCAGTGTAGCCAGATGGCTAAGTGAATTTCCTTAAACTTCACAGTCCCTGCGAAAAATAGGTATTTCGAAAGAGCACCTCCCAGCAATGTGTTAATCCTGATTTGGATGTTTTGAAGGAAACCGCCACCATTTTCTTCAAACCAAATTACTATTGACTTTATATGGAATGGAGTCTATAGTTAAGTCTATAGATAGACTTGTCTAAAAAAAATATTTAATCCACATCACTTGACACAACGGAATCGGCCGAACACAGAACAATAATACTCCTGTCGGAGGCCCAGAATCGGCCACACTGACTGAACACAAATAAAAAAAGAAGTTGAATGAGTGAAAATTAATGAATGAATGAAGTTGAGTTGAGTCGATGGATTGGATATTTGGTTGGCTGCGTGCAGCGTTGCCAACTCTACGTCTTTTTACGTAGATCTACGTACTTTAGGCCTTTCCTGCAAACCTACGAACTTCATTCCCAGAATCTACGTATTTTCTATAAAATTGTACAATTTTGTAAAATAACATTCATTATGCTGAATGGGCATAATTTCCCTTTCATTCGCAAAAAAAAAGTTAGTGGACGTTCCGTTTTATACTAGCGCAAACTCGCTTCGCCAACACTTGCGTTGCGTCGTCATTCAGTCATTTTATAAACAAAGTTCTCATGCCATTCCATAGAGCTGTGACTGTGTAAAACGAAACGTCTCGTATAGCCATGGGTAACTCACTCAAAAAACATGATCTGCAGCGCATCGGCTCATTTACAGTCTCGAGCCGGAGCCGAACCGCGGTTCAAACGGCTCAGAATATCAGGGCCAATTCATTTTCATGGTACCTTCAAAGACTCCAAGCAAGCACCGATAAGACTTGGCAAAAGGACTAGGCGCCAAAACAAAAAAATACGACTGTAAAAATAATTTTGTAGAAAAATAAACGAGTCCTAAACGGAAAATAAACAGTCAAAAATCCTGTAATTTGTATGTTAGCAATAACTAATAAATATTGCTAACAATGAACGACGGAATTAAAAAAAAAATAAGTAAAAGTTCTACTATTCAAAATGAACCTTACTTGATTATACGATAAAACGGAAAATATTTATGCAAATTATGACGAGCCTAGAACGCAAAATATCCTTAAATATGTATGCTAACACGCGAGGGCATCCACGGGCTGTTGCTAAAACAACTCAAGTTAATAATTCAAATTCGTAACCCATACCATTTAAAATAATGCTTTTCTAAAAAGAACCCTATTCCATCAAATCATCCTAACTCCACTCACTCACCCGCGCAGATTTTACTTCAAACGATTCAACTGTTCGAGTACGTATTGAACCTCTCAATGAATCAAAACAAATATTTTACTCGATCGGTTCAGGGTTCTGTTTATCATAAACCAATCTTTGAACCGTTTGAGTTGTGTATCACATTTATGAGTAGACCTTTGAACCGCTCCACAGATCAAGAGTGGCAAAAACGCAGCATTGGAAATTAGATCTTATTATCTAGACGAAACAATTCAAATTCATTTAGCAAAATTTTTGATCTGGATATCTTTTTTCTAATATAGACCCTATCTACCTAGGAATAAAATTTATATTAGACTGGCACCGGAGAGCCGTTGAGCCGCTCCAAAAGAAATAGAGCCGGTACTGACGTACTCACTACGATATGAGCCGCTCCAGACGCGTACGTCTGACTCCTTCTACCCACGGCTAGTCTCGTATCGCCCGCCAGCTCGTATGATCTGTGGTAGAAATGATAGTTTGTGCTTTAACCTAAAAATATTTCGATTCGAAGGAGTTGTTTTGTTTGTTTGTTTTAAAATTTCGATATTGTTCAGCTTTCTGCTCAATTCCATTGAACACAATTATGGAAATAAACAGTGACAGTGATGAAGAGCGGATTGTTACTCCCACTAAAAAAAGAAAGCTGCATTATGAACAAAAATAAAAAGAGGCGATTCGTCTCAAATGTTTCCTTTATTGGCCCTATTTGCACAAAATTTGTTAACATTGCCACATAGCAGTGCCAATGTCGAGTAGCTGTTTTCTGCGATCAATTTGATGAAAACTAATATCAGAAATAGACTTTCCACTGAAACGCTAACAGGCTTACTTTTCACGAAAAGTGGCTTAAAAAAAACCGCGAACCTTCACAAGAACATATTAAATTTTTTAATAAATTTATGTATAAATTTAATTTGCCTGAAAATGAATAAATTGTATAACAAAACACTCATTTTGTTCAGTTTTACCTACCCTACCCTCTTCATTTCACTCTGAAATAAGTTCGTAGATCTACGAACTTTACATACGCAAATTTTACTAATTATTCTACGTAAATAATTTCTAATGTGGTCTACGCCCTTTTCAAAATCCGAGTTGGCAACACTGTGCGTGCGTGTATCTGAATTTGTTCTGTGTAGTATTCTGTGGTTCTGTGTGTATTCGAATTAAATCTATGTTTTTTAGATAAAAGAAGCAACATGTATTCCAGTGACGATTACAACGAGGTAATGCATTCCTATTTCTTAAAGATAACCTGAAACATGAGTGTATAGATAGATAACCTAAACATTGAGAAAAATATATATGACTTTAGTTATAATTGATTTCATCCGATCTCTCCTTACAGGGCTATGAGTCAAGTGGAGCTTATGAGCCACATACTGGAGATCCTCAGTATGATTTGGAATATGACAGGTCGTCGTACTACAAAATGCCAGAAAAGGTAAATGCCGCTAAAGTTTACGTGGTTCCACAACTTTTTGTTATTTTCTGCTAGCTAGGTTTACACTTATCGGCATTACACTACACACAATTTTTTGTACTAAATACTTTGTGTACATTACGAATATGATCACTAAAGGCATGACTTAAGAAATCTCCAATTTGTATGAGAATACTTTCTCAAAGTTAATGAAGTACCACAACTTTGTGCTATCTTCTGCTAGGTTAACACTAATATGCATTACACTGCACTATAAAAATATTTAAATTCTATCTTACATTCTTTTTTTCAGGTCAAAAAGTTCTTTGTGTACTTTAGGAACATGATCAATGAAGGCATGACTTATGAAATCGCCAATTTGTATGAGAATACTTTCCCAAAGTTTACTGAACAATACTTTGACAATACCCCTTGGCCTCATGAAGATGAAGTTGCACCCCTCGTTGACAATGACACTGTAAGTATAATATTCTTAGACCTCCCTCACAGCTCAGTTCTTAGTAGCTCTACCTCCTGTACTGTAGGCTGTGGGTTTGATCTCCACATAGAACACACTTTTGTGTAAGAAACATAGATGTATGTTCTCTATCTAGGTGTTTTTTGTAGTATAGTATAGTACATAACGTATAATAAGTATGTATTTACTAAAAAAAAACATAAGTTTTATATCAACTTTCCAGTAGGTATATTACACAAATTCAAACACTAAATAAAATGGATGCCAAGTAGTATCTGTAAATTCCCCTCCCAATAGACTATGAAATGAAATGGATCCAACAGCATACTTCCTGAAATTTGTGGTGGAGGCCTATGTCCACCAGTATACCCCATGTGAGCCTAATCACAATGATCATTATCTGTAGATTTACACAATGCCATCATTTAATTTGATCAGCCATTCACTTAAACATTTCCCATTTTCAGGTCTTCATGATTTTATACAAGGAGCTGTACTATCGTGATATTTATGCCCGAGTACCTGGGGGTCCCAAGCCGGAGCAAAGATTCCATTCATTTTACAACTACTGTGATTTGTTCAACTACATCCTGTCTGCAGAGACCCCGGTTTCTCTTGAGCTTCCTGATCAGTGGCTCTGGGAGCTGGTAGATGAGTTTGTGTACCAGTTCCAGTCATTTGCTCAGTACAGGTAAACATTTCAGTATATACAATATTTTTTCCTAGTCCTCCTTTATCAAGTGTGGTGAAATCACCATCTGAAGTAAAAGTAATCTCCATACCGAGACAAATATGAAAATGATAGTTGGTACATGATCAGAGTTTGCATGAAAATCAATAAATAACCCGCTTTAAATAATTTTATTAATCATTCCAGGTCACGCACATCAAAGCTGAGCCCAGCAGAGATTGAAGCTCTCAACACTGAGAATAAGGCATGGAATGTACTCTGCATTCTTAATGTCCTTCACTCTCTAGTGGACAAGTCCAACATTAAGCGACAACTTGAGGTAACCTTTAACATTTAATTATGTTAGTTACTCTCTATTCCGATAAGATTGCTATCACCAACAAGTGAACCAAATGTGTGCTTGCTTTAAGTCTTCTTTCAGTGTCTAATCCTGCATGACCTGGGGCTAATCTAGTATGTTTATAGAATACTAGCGGCCTGTCCCAGCTTCGCATGGGTGATCATAAATTTTTTGAACATTTTAGGATAAACTTAGACCCTGGGTTCGAGCCTCGCGTCTACTTAATTCTTAATTTCATACATTTGCACGCCCTTTTCTCTGAGTTAGTGAAATCGCACCCCGTGCGTGACCCGAGGACCCGTTAACAATTTTAATTTTGTCATATCTTTTGAATGGAATGTTCGATTTGAAAAATTCAAGAAGTAATCTATAGTTATTGAAACCGTCTTGAATATGAAATGATTTATTTGGATAAGGATTAATACCAAGGTACAAGTAAAGACCCTTTTCTAGCGGCGGCATTTCAATAGAAATTTTATAATAAAAGAACACTTATTGTGACATAACTATAATAGTTAGAAATATGCTGTCGCGACATTTTTTGTAGGTGTTGACGTGATCTGCAAAGTCGTAGTACATTATTTTGTTCTATCATCAATAGTTTTCGCAGCGCACGCGATGTAAGGATTATTTTTTCCACCTTAGGTTACATTATTGGAGTTTTAGTAAAGATCCCTGACTTTTTTGAATATATTATATAGCCTATGTTACTCAGGGATAATGTAACATACTAATGGTGAAAGAATTTTTGAAATCGGACCAGTAGTTTTTGAGCCTATTTGTTACATACAAAACAACAAAAATACAAATTTTTCCACTTTATAATATTATTAGTGTGGATGTAGATAGGTACATAAGTCACCTATTATCTACTAATAATTCTCCTTTTGTAAAGGTGTACGCTAGCGGTGGCGATCCAGACTCTGTGGCGGGTGAGTTCGGCCGGAACTCGCTATACAAGATGCTGGGGTACTTTTCTCTTGTGGGCTTGCTGCGTCTGCACTCACTGCTGGGCGACTACTACCAGGCCATCAAGGTACCCTATTTCTTTGGCTTCAAAAGGATAGAAAATCATTTATGATTAACCAGGTGGTAGTGATGATGGTGGTGGTAGGAACTAGATGCCCATCTTGGTGGGTACTACTGCAGTGTCAGATACTGTAGATCCAGGCAATTGTGTACAAGTATTTTTGTATCTTAAGAGCATAGTGGCTCAACAAGTTTACTGAAGGAAAAAAAACAAAAGATAATCGAATTTTGACATTTTTTAGGCCGATTATGAGAGGTTCACTATGAGCCCCAGTGTCTACATGAGCGTCTTGTCGGTTCGGTGTAAACGAAAAGAGGAATATGTACGGAAAAACAGTAAACTTCGTAAACGCGGCCTTACGTTAACCCGTTTCTAATAGGTATAAACAAAAAAAACTTACTTATCTGTGTCCAATATTTCAGGTTCTGGAAAACATAGAGTTGCACAAAAAGTCGCAATACTCGCACGTACCAGCGTGCCAAATCTCCACGTCGTACTACGTCGGCTTCGCCTATATGATGATGCGTCGGTACGCGGACGCCATTCGCACTCTCTCGTCTGCTCTCCTGTACATGCAGCGGACTAAGCAACTCTTCTCGACCCGCTCCTACCAGAATGATCAGATCAACAAGCAGACTGACCAGATGTACCATTTACTGGCTATATGCTTGGTGTTGCATCCGCAGTGCGTTGATGAATCCATACAACAGGTAATTTGGCTGACTCGAAAGGAAGTTCAGAGCTCTTTGCACCTAATCTATCAGAATTGCTGAACAAATTAGAACTTTTTATTGATCAAAATCTTTGAAAGTGTTTAAAAGAGGCAGACAGAGACACATCCTAGCTCAAATTTATTTTTTCATTTGTAATTTATAAACTTTATCAATAGGCTGAAAAGGTATACTACAATAAGGGTAACCAGAATTTTCTTTCTTGACTTAACAGACAAACATTTTAGTAATTTTAGAAAGTGACATTTATTTCACCAAGATTGTCGTCGTCGTAATTTTTAAGCTACTCGACCTTTCAAGTCAAACTCATCAACGTCTACATTCGGATAATCAATTACAACAATTACATAAAATTGTAATTCTTAATTGCAGGTGCTCCGTGAGAAGAACTACCATGAGAAGATGTTCAAGATGCAGTACGGAGATCTGGGCGAGTTCGAGAGCTGCTTCACATTCGCCTGCCCCAAGTTCCTGTCCGCCTGCCCGCCGCCCATCGAGCCCGGCTCCAACTACGGACGCGACGCTGTCAAGCATCAGACGCAAGTGTTTATGGACGAGGTAAGGTTATTCAAAGACAGACTATAAAACAACTAGAGAGAACTATAAAACAAATACATCGAAGATGGACCAGACATAAAATGAGGGAAAAAGTAATCAAATGGGCCAAAATGATACAGACAGGTCTCCCCTATTCATTTTTAGGAAGAAAGATTGAGCCCTCTCCATCTACTGATTTCCCGCGATCCTCACGATGTCGATGGTCAATGTAGGAGACGCCCACTAGTCGTAGTCTTACTAGATTATATCAAGATTTTGATCTGATATTATTAAAGGTTAATGATAAATTCTAATTTAGATTATTGCTCTCATACTTTCCTATACATCCTACTAATATTATAAACGCGAAAGTTTATAATTATGGATGGATGGATGGATGTTTGTTACTCTTTCACGTAGAAACTACTGAATGGATTTTAATGAAACTTTACAATAATATAGCTTATAAATCAGAATAACACAGGCTACAATTAATAAAGATATTGTGTGAATTGTCCAAAATATAAGCTACTCGAAATACTAATCCTGCGCCGACGAAGTCGCGAGCACCAGCTATTACATGATAATAATTTCAATCTAATATTTAACAATCTTATAATTTCCCAGGTCCGACAACAGAAGATGCTACCGACCATCCGTTCGTACCTGAAGCTGTACACGACTCTCCCACTCGCGAAGCTGGCTGCGTTCATGTCGGCGGCACGTGGTGGAGATAGGGACGCGGCGCGCGAGCACGCAGCGCTTGCCATCCATCTGCTGTGCTTCAAGCACAAGATGAAGAATGTGGTGTGGTCCAAGGGCCCCAGCGGACTGGACGGCAAGTTCCAGAGCGGATCTGAGGTAGGACTTATTCACAACCAACTCTGAAAAACAGTACTGCCAGTAATGCACAATACCCCCCGTTGCGGGACGTCAGTGCAGATCTTATTCCCCCACTACGAATTAGAACGGAGCTGGCACGAAAAATGTACGAATACTCTCATATGGTAAAGGAAAACATCGTGAGGAAACCGGCATGTCGTAGAACCTAAAAAGTTCTATAATGTGTGTCAAGTGCTCGAAAGGAGCCTCCAGAGGCGCACTTAAAATCCTTTCACTACAATGTTTCGAAAGAACTAGTGACACGACAACAAGACTGCGAATTCTCTCACCGAAACTAGGGTATTTATTAGAATTATGCGAAGAATTTGTCACGACACTTAAATCATCATAATTCTGAAAAAGTCCAATGCTGGACCGACTTTTCGCGTTCCGACTTTTCGCGCTCATGATGTTGTCGGTTAGTTTCGCCTTCCAGTTCGTGGTCGCCATCCACGAATTTTTGTTCAGCAGTTCTAGTTCTTCAAGCTATATGAACTACCCATTGCCAATTTCACATGCTAATTCTGCGAGATATATCGGACAAAGTGTGACAAAACAGAAAACAATTTAAAAATAAAATCCTTCAGGGCAACGCAACGAAAACACCCCTAGGGTGTCTATGGGCGCCGGTGACCACTTAACATCAGGCGGGCCGTAAGCACGTTTGTCTGTCTCTTAGATAAAAAAATCTAGTTGATTCCGATATCTAGGCGAAAGTATTTATAAATGAATATGGTATTGTTCCAGCTTGATTTCTACATCGACAACGATATGATCCACATTGCCGACACGAAGGTGGCTCACCGCTACGGAGATTTCTTCATCCGAAAACTTCTCAAGTTCGAGGAGCTCAACCGTAAACTGCATCTTATCAAGATCTAAAAACCATTCAGTGTATTATCTAAAGGTGACCAAACAGATGAGCATCTATTATTTCCATTGGAATAAACTGTTTGGCTATTTTTGCATCAGCATTGGTGTGGTCATAAAATAAAAAAATATATACATTTAATAAGTATTTAATTTATTCTTATATAGTAGGCACATATTTGATTTGCTTCCTACTCCTTTTGTAGAACTTTCTAGGCTCTTTTATTTCGAACTTCTGCCTTTGAACAGTTTCTGGGTATGTATTCTTGAATTGAGCCCATGGGTGTTCAGGTTTTAATGCCTCTTCAGCATTTATTTCTTTAAGCCAGTCTGTGTACGATTTTGAGAATATTCTGTAGGTTTCTAAAAATATGTTGCCCTTATCCATCTTTTTCTGAAACAATAAACATTATTAATATTTTCGGACATTACACAAAGTACCATCTAGCCCCATAAATTAAACACAATAAACATTTTCCTTGGTAATTGTACATTATTATTATTACGAGCCTGTAGTGTCCCACTGCAGGGCAAAGACCTCCCTTCCTTCACTCGAGTTGTTTTATGATACGGGCTATAGTGGACCAATCCGTTTAGGCATCTATTTAGTCTCTCCATCTTCGCCGCGTTCTGCCGCGAGGTCGTTTTCCGTTTTTAGGAATTATCAATCCGTAGAAGATTTAATCCAGAACGCGGAAGACATGGCCTGCTTAATCCCACTTAAATTTTTCCACATGCATGCCAACATGTCTTGTAGCGCACACGATTTGAATTTTTCTCCCAGAATACTGCGCTTCATACTCGGTGGCAAACCCCGAGTTTTCGAACCTATGTTATGGTTTGGTACAGAGGTGCGCAATAATTAAGATCTCATGAATTGAAGAGTCTAACAAAGCGTCTAACAACTTCAACCGTAATTAAATCACAGAATGTAGTTTAAAAAAAATGTATACATATAATAGTTTGCATCTACTACTAGTAGGTACTAGTAGTACTAGTTCCTAATCATTTTTTTTCGGTAGGAATAGATATTTGTGATTTTGCTTAACTACATGCAATTATTTATTTCTTCAGAAATGTTAAAATGTGCGAGCGAAAAGTTGTTCGACGGTTGTCTGCGTCTCAATTACGGGAGCTAGATAGGAGGACTAAGGCGATACTTACCGATTTCACTATTTTTGAACATTTTTCTTTAAAAGCCTCCAAATGTTTTAACAAGATGGGGTTAACTTGAATATTTTCTTCTTTTACAACTTTCATCATGTACAAAACATATCCGAAATCGCAGGATATTGTCCCTTGTTTCAGCAACGTTCCCAGGATTTCTATGTTCACCCTGGAAAAATAATGAAGCAATCTTACTTAATGAAATGTAGGCGAAACAGAATTGTTTAACTCAGGTTTTAAATCCATAGCTGGGGATTTATAAGGTGTAGGTACTTCAAATAACGGAAGCCCTCAGTTAAAGCTGCAACTAGAATTAGGTTTACAACTTATCTTTGGTTCAAGTTAAGAGTGAAGCTCCGAAATTTCCTCCAGCTTCTTTCTCCGGTTTGGAGAGAGAAGCTGGATGGGAAAAATAACCTTCTTACTTGATTTGTTCTTCCTTCATTTCACTGAGCAGTTCTTCAGCATTTTCTTTAGTCTTGCATGCCATGGCTAGAACTCCATAAGTCATGATGTTCGTCTTCAATCTGAGCTTTTTTTTTAACGGGAATTTCTTTTTTCGCAATTTACTTTCATTTTCTATGATTTCTTTGACTTTCTGAAAAAAAATTGAATTTTACGCTGGCCGTGAAATAGAGGTTCTAAAATTGCGACCACGAAACTTAAAACGAAGTTGAAGTTGATATCTGATAGACTGACGACATAGTGCACAAAATCACGGAAAGTCAGTAGTCAAAAGGCTCAAAATTGATTTTCCTTGAAACCTATAGGGGTGGCTGAAGTCCAGCATGAATGACTTTGGCTTATACATTATGCATAACCATTCAAGATGAACAGTAGGTAGGTATTTTGTATTAAAATACAAGGCACACAAGCTATTGACTGGTAGCAACGGGGCTAATATCAAATTCCTTGATGACAGAATTCAAAGTTCAATTAGGTTGTATCCCAATAGTTGTATCAAGAGCTAGACTCTTGTCTGTGTCATAAATACTACCTTATCATAAAATGTTACAATGGATATAATAATTTTGGACTTACAAATGCAGCATCATAATCTGATCTCAAACACCGTTTTTTTATAAGCATATTATAAAAATCAATATCTGCTTTTAAACCCAGATCCTTCATAGTCTCTAGCAGTTTAGATTCAGCCTCCTCTGTCTCTTCTAGAAGCGACAACATTTGGGTAAATGTCTTTATGTCTGGTGTTACCGCATACACCTTCATTTCTTTCAGAAAGTCTTCCTGGCCACCAATCACAGCAAACTTCTCCTGTACTGTTGCAACTTCTTGTAATGACAGTACTTGTTGTAATTGCAACTCTTTTGAAAGCAAATTGGGGACTGTTCTTACTTGTTGTGGTTTATTCAGTTTTACAAGTTGAACTGATATGTTATTGTTGATAACAGCTGGTTTGTTACATTCTGTATTCGAGTCTGGTGAGTTAGAGTTGTGGCTGACAGGATTATCTAACAAGTCTAATTCATTGAGGTCAGGTTCATTTAAAATTGCATTATCATCTTTCTTTGGATTTAGTTCAGGTAAGATTTGAAATCCATCTTCAACTACTTTGATAGTTTTTGTCTGTTCTATCATGTTTTGATTCTTTTGATACTGGCTCTGTGTTGCTAATGCCAGTTTTGATTGTTTAATTTCCAATGGTTTTGTTTTACTTTCTATTGCAATTTGGTCTTGAATAACATTCATGAGCTCTTCAATATCACTTTTAGAGCCCATATTGCATTCCTTAACACATTTCAGCATGAGGTTGAATGAATAAATGTTTGGCTTTTCTCTCATTTTAAGCATTTTTCTCCACACTATTAATGCATGCCTCAATCCATTCTCCTTATCTGAAATGCAAGCTTGTAGGAGATGATTGAACGTGTGAACTCTAATTTTAATATTCTTTTCCACCATTTCATCCACTATTTGAAAAGCTGTTGCTAAATCCCCACATCTACCAAATGCTTTGATCATTGCATTAAAGTTTGTCAAGTTTGGTTCCACTCCCTTTTCAATCATAAGTTCCCGTAAATTACTGGCTCTTTTCAACCCATCTAAGACAAAAGGACTGTTGCTGCAAGCTTGGAATAGGCAAGTATAGGTATCTCCTGTTGGTTTTAAAGCGCGTTTCTTCATATCATTGTATAAACTAAATGCTTTCTTAGTGTACCCTACATCAGCGCATGCTCCAATAAGAATATTGTAAATGTAGTTCTCAGGTTTTACTCTATCTTCTTTTATCATTCGTACTTCCAATACATTGAGGGCCTCTTTTAACCTCTTATGTTCCAAGTATTGCTTGATAATATCCGCGTACTGCTTCGTAGTTAGCTGTTGGTAGGGTAGAGGGTAGTTTTTCGTATGATTCTCTTCTTTTTTATCACCTTCATCTTCTAAGACTACCTTGTCAGTGTTCAATCTCCGGGATAATGTACCGAAAGTATCAGGATCCTCGAAGAATACAAGATTTTCCTCTGTTCTGTATTCTTTAGGTTTGATAACTTTTTCGGTGTCTACACCAGTAACAGAGGTAGAGAACAAATTGTAGCGTAGCACATTTGCACTTCTAATTGTTCGCAATACTTTCATACAACGTAAAGCCATAGTTACTTTCCATACAAAATAAAATAAAACTGAAAAGAAAAAGTAATGTAAAATGTAAACAAATATCCCTTCTTCTTCGCCCCATTTATGGTACCTTTCTGTGTCCGTCATTTCGACAGACAATATTAACTAGTGTCAAAAAAAAACTATTTAGTCAAGCAAGAGCCGACCGTCATTCTTCATTATTATCGTATTTTTAGCTCTCTCAAATCTCCTGATAATCATAATTGTGTACCTAAACATTATTTAATGTTATAGTAATAGTTAGATAAAATAGTTACATTAAATAATAATAGGATACTCCCTCATCTTATTATTTTAACATAGTTATATGTTGGGACTTTAGCCTGCCCCTAGTCTTTATAAAAAAAATCCGTCAAAGGTTAGATAATGTCAATGTCAAAAATTTAATTTGAATTGTAACCTCAATCAATCATTGATTGATTGATTGATTGTAACCTCAAAAGCACGGCGACGTGTTTTCAATGTTTAGCTTGTGAATTCAAAGCAAATATAAATATGTCTAACGAAAACGAAGATCAAATGGAAGCTAGTTCATCTGAAAGCGAAGATGAAGAAATGGAAGGAGATGAAGAAAGCAACGCTGACGATGAGACTCCCAAAACTTACCTTCCTGGTCAACCCCTGAAAGAAGACGAGCATTTGGTCTGTGATCAGTCGGCCTACGTGATGCTGCATCAGGCACAAACCGGTGCCCCGTGTCTTAGTTTTGATATCATATCAGATAATCTTGGTAATGATAGACAGGAGTTTCCAATGACTGCCTACTTAGTCGCCGGTACTCAAGCTTCTAGCGCGCAATTGAATAAGTAAGTTATTTTGCTCACGCATATCCCCATGCATCCCCATAGATTCTCAATAATAAGTATTATATCCATTAGTTAGGTAAATAGGTACCTATTGTTTTACCACGGACTGAAAACTGAACTTCAATATTTTTAGTGTTTTAGTAATAAAAATGTCCAACCTACATCCTACATCTAAAGAGGAAGAGGAATCAGAAGATGAAGATGATGAAGAAGATGAGGAAGATGAAGAGAAGAAGCCTCAGATGACATTTGCATTCATGAAACACCAAGGCTGTGTCAATAGGATAAGGGTATGTCTGTTAAAATTTATTTAATAGCAAACATCTAAATGCTGCTGCTGAAAACAAAAGATCCTGCATTACACAATACCAGCTTTATATGTGACCCTGCTTCACAGGCTTTTCAAGACTTAGTGCAAGGATTAAAACTAACCTTGTCATGCTGTTCTCATATTGTGCCACCAACTAATAGTTGTTTATGTTTCTTGAAGCACCAGCTACACAACAAACAATTTAAATAGACACATAAATTAGAGTAAAAATTATTGTTATGCATGAAATTAAAACAAATGTAATTATGTATAGGTTTTAAATATTGTAAAATTAAGCAATCTTTCTACAAAATTCCAGACAATTATGTATAGGTTTTAAATATTGTAAAATTAAGCAATCTTTCTACAAAATTCCAGACAACCAACTTCAAAAATTCAGTGCTGGCAGCGAGTTGGTCAGAACTAGGCAGAGTAGACATTTGGAATATAACACAGCAGCTACAAGCTGTGGATGATGCTGCATTACTGGAGAGATATAACTTAGAACAAGTCACCAATCCTGCGAAACCAATATATTCCTTTAATGGACATCAGCAGGAAGGATTTGGGTTGGATTGGTGCCCCACAGAATTGGGAGTAAGTGTTCTGTGCTCTTATTATAGCTACAATATTTTGTAAGTAAGAAATAAACAATAATAATTATTGTATAATTGTCATCATCGTGGTATTGGTGGGACCAGGCTGTCTTCACTGTCACTGCCCCTGACACTTTGAAGCTTAGGTGATGTTTCTTTTCTACAAACTATTGTAATTACATTGTCTCTCAAACTTATTGATTTCAGGTATTAGCTACTGGAGATTGCAGAAGAGACATTCACATATGGAAACCAAACCAAGCTGGAACTTGGGATGTAGATCAGAGGCCTCTAGTAGGCCACACTAGTTCTGTTGAAGACATACAATGGTCACCGAATGAACGGTAGGCATAATAAGATGTAAAAGAGTAGTAGAGCTCTTTGTGAAGGGCTCATCCGGGGAAGTACTATCACCTCGCCTTTTTCTGCCGCCAAGCAGCGTTGCTGTGTTTCGGTTTGAAGAGTGTGGTTGCCGGTGTAATTACAGGCACATAAGGCATAATATCTGTATGCCTCATGTTGATGGATGCAGGGCAGTGCATTGTAGGGCACATTCCTATCGTGCGTGACTTACGAGGCAATGCTTTGTTATAGGTGATGGTTACCACTTAACATCAGGTGGGCCATCTGCTTGTTCCATCAAGGAGTTGTATAAAAAAAAATGTTGAAACTGAAATCTGAAGACCTGAACCAAGATGTTGAATATAAGCATAATAATCTCACCCTCACATATAAACTTGGCAACCCCTCCCTTAAACATATTTTGATAAACTAGTGTTTTAATACGATTGTTAGTTATATGATGGTCACCCAGATATATTGATTGTATTTTTTATTAAAGTGTCACTTTTTGTTTTAGCAATGTGCTAGCATCATGTTCTGTGGACAAAACAATAAGGATATGGGATACAAGAGCTGCCCCACAGAAAGCTTGCATGCTGACAGCTGAGAATGCACATGAGAGTGACATTAATGTTATATCCTGGAATGGAAAGGAGCCTTTCATTGCTAGCGGTAATTATTATTCTAAAATACATGCAAACATTTACGACGGAGACACAAGAGCAACTGTAATTCTAATCAAGCAAAAATAGCCCACTTTATTGTTGAATAATCAGTATTAAGTATCAGTTATGTAAGAATAACTGACAGTGAAAACTTTTTCGAAATTGACATTGTTAACAAACAATTCCAGGTGGCGACGACGGTTTTCTACACATATGGGATCTCAGGCAGTTCACGGGCGGCTCGCCTGTCGGTACATTTAAACACCACACGGCTCCAGTGACTTCCGTTCAGTGGCATTACAGTGAGCCCAGTGTAGTAGCGTCAGCAGGGGAGGATAACCAAGTAGCGCTCTGGGACTTAGCCGTCGAAAGAGACGATGATGAAGTTGTTGAGGAAGAATTAAAGGTAAGCTAAGCATTGCATTGTTTTTAATGTTATGTGGGATGTACTACATACCTTCTAAGCCATCCTCAGAGATGTCAGACCATTTTACAGTTTACTCACTACTGTAATATGATTAGTAGTTTTATTCTTTTAAGTTTTAGCTAGTCAGTTGAAAATAGTCTTTATTGGCCAACTTAGTTGGTTATTTGACTAGACCAAATCTTTGAGAAGGGGCTTGAGCTAAGTACTGCCAAAAATGATGATGATGGCATACATGTTTGTTTCAATAATTCTCTTTTTTTTCTTACAGAACCTTCCGCCTCAACTACTCTTCATCCACCAAGGACAGTCAGACATCAAAGAACTTCATTGGCACAAACAAATACCAGGAGTAATTGTTACAACCGCACACACGGGTTTTAACATTTTCAAAACTATTAGTGTATGAAATAAAATCAAAAAGAAAATTTCGTCGTTTTATTTTGAAACATGATTTTATAAATAGTAGCTCTCAAAACTTTTTAAGAAAATTTAAAGGAAGAAAATATCTGTTAGCTTCTTGTGGTGTGCACCATGGCTAAATTGACGAGGTGTCGTATGGTAGGTCTTCCATGAGGGCAATTCTAGAAATAGAGTAAAGCATTAAATCTGAATATTTCCTAGGATCTCATTAGTATCAAAACGTAAAATAATGTGTAGTACCTAAAGCACATTAGGTACTGGAATAAAATAATGAACACTCGCTCGCACATTTCAATATTTTAGAAGATACTAGTAGTTCGCCCCGAACTGAGATCTCGTGATGCGACCCGACGAACGCATCAAAACTTTGAGTCGGTAGTAGTCAGAGGCAAGTCCAAACATTATCTTTGGACTTTTTTCTGACTACCGCCTACTAACTTTGTATGGTTACCAAGTTTCAACTCTATTGGCCTATTTATTGAAGAGTTCCGTTGAACAGACCTTGGCTCCAACATCAGACCTGGTCGTCGTCACCATTTTATGAGAACTGAATACCTCCTTAAATTATTTCAAGAAAAAAAAATAAGAAAAATCTAAGGAACTGGCCGACCAGTAGAAAAACCTTGATTTCAACGAAACTCTTAGAGATGGGAGCTCTTGGATCGCTGGTTATCTTAATTTAACTTTTTAAATTTTATCTCGAAAACCGAGCGTCCCAAAAAAAAAGTAAAAATTGTTTTGGAATGTCCAAACAAAGCCCTTTCTTATGACATGTAACTTGATTTTTTTATGTAACTTTTTTTATTTTTGCCCTTTTAAAAAACCCCATATCTCAAAAACCCTTCATCCGATTTTACTCATATACTTACCAGTAAATTTCTCAAGTACAAGCTATCGACATATCAAATTTCATGGAGATCGGATCAACGGTTCTAAAGTTATCGCCAGACAAACATACATACATACATATATACATAAAATGCCAAATCGCCCAAGTTGAAACTAAGATCTTCGTTCGCTTCGCTCACTCGATCAATAAAATCAGTAAATGAGGTTACGAAAATTGCAAACAAAAAAGTTTTGGAGAATAGTATTAATTGACCATTGAACGACCGACGACGGCGCCATTGAACGATTGTCGAGTCACTTGCGGTTACAGTAGGTATTTAGTGTAATGCGAGCACTTTGAAGGCATCACTGAACACGCTAGAGCGCTTTTGTGTAGGTTTATATACAAATCTTCAGAGTTAAGAGTGAGAGTTCAAAGTACTCGGACATGGCATTCTGATGATTTTGAGTGACTGTGCATAAAAATAGTTTTATTTGGCGTTTTAATAACAAGAAAACAAAATTTCTTACCCAAGGTTTATCAATTTCAGCCATATGATCCACGAGAATCTTCATGTCAGCTTTGCCTAAAGCAGTGCCGATCATAACGGATTTTCGACAAGCTCTCGAGGCAAACATCGCTCTGACGCGACTGGGCCTGCAGTATTCTGACGGTGATTCCTGTAAGGTTTACCCATAAAATTACAGGATTCCATTTATTTTAAACAACTAGCTGATGGAACAAGCAGATGGCCCACCTAATGTTAAGTGGTAACCATCACCTATAACAAAGCATTGCCTCGTAAGTCACGCACGATAGTTACGTGCCCTACGATGCACTGCCCTGCGTCCATCAACTTGAGGCATACAGATGTTAAGCCTCATGTGCCTATAATTACACCGGCAACCACACTCTTCAGACCGAACCGAAAGGCGTGGTGGTAGTACTTCCCCGGACGAGCCACACACAAAGAGCTCTACTACTATTAAAAGCATACAGCAACGGGAAGGATTTCGGTTTCGAAAGGTCACAATAAAAGCAGTTGAACAGCTTGATGTGCCATTTCTCACGCCGCGCGTGTGGCGTGGAGAGATCCAGGTCTCACGAAATATGATCCATTCAGTGTCTATAATCTAATACTGGCGTACCAACTAGGCTCCTAACTGTTAGGCCAGATTGATAAGAGGTCAATATTAAAATGGCACGCAGATTCTACGCATCCCCGCCGCTAATTCCGTGCTATGACGTCACACAATTTAGGTACTCACTCGTAACATAAACAGGAGTTCTTCAATATCTTCTTTGCCGAACACCCAGTTTTTAGACATGGGCAAAGTAAGCAGTTTCACACGTTTGGTTGGTAAAGCTTCTTCATTTATTTTAAAGGTGAATCCATTTTTTTTAAAGACTTCTAGATTGTCCATTAGTATTTGTTCGTTTACACCTGTTAGCTCAAGCTGTTGTGGACTGAAAATAAAAATGTTTTGAATGTAAGTTTTATAAATTAAATAGTTTAATGATTTTTTAAGCGTTAGGTAGTTACTTACATTACTAATTTCTGGCTAGTGAGCTCAGTAGTCTTCTGAAGAGTCTCAAAATTATAAATTTCGTCAGTAGCATGTTGATCTATGATGAAAAGATCATCGTCCAACTTTGTTATAATAAATCCTAAATTAAATTGTCCTATAACCTTCATTTTTTTGAAAGAATTCTTGGAAATTTCTTTGCTTAGTTCCTCTTCACACTTTTTATTAAAAACTGGATTTATCTGACTCTTAAATTTTACTTTTGTTGGTTCTGTTTTTGCATTACTTTTTTTGTAGATATCTGTTAGAGCTTTCACATGTTCTAAGGATGTTTTGAGTGTTACTGTTTTTCTGTTATGCTTCCCTAAGTCTTCCTTATCTGTAACAATTTTTGCTTTTTTGGCTGGTATTGGATCAGTGGAAATATTTGCTTTTTGATGATTACTTTTGGCTTTGCAAATAATTGTATGCGACTTTTCAGCTAGGACTTCGGAAATATCCCTTATTTGAGTGGTGGGTAGGTTGTCAGTAGATTCTAAATATACTATTTCTCTGTTTTCGCTTAAGCATGGTTTTGTGATTTCAGGTTTTTTAATCTCGTGATTAAAAGAATTATCGCTATCCGATTCTATATGTTTACTATTCGGATCACATTCTTCAGATTCGTCGCCTGTTTCTTCGAATTGGAGCATGGATTTATAAACAATATGCTCGTCTTCTCCTTGATTTTGATTATGACCATTTGTTTTATCAGTCTTTGATGAAACAAAATCAAGCATTGTTGTTGACTTTCTTTTGATTGCATGTTTTATTTCCTCTTTTGTGCTTTTTGATTCTGGATTCGATTTAGATTTTCCAAACTGCTGTAGAAAAGAGTTAAAAATTCTTGGTTGATCCAATTCTGGTTTTACTGTTTTATTGAACTCCTGGCTATGGAGTGTCTGATCAACTTTCAATGTCCTTGGTATACTTTCGAATAATTTTAACAAAGAGTTCTTGAGCACATCCAAAATAATCTTCTCTTTGACCATGAATATTTTTCGTTTATCCGGAGTAACGTTTACATCAACTGATGTTCTTTCTATGTTCACATTTAAGAACACAAAGGGGTATTGGTTTGGATTGTGCTGTCTGTATACTTCATTTATAAGTTTTATAACTTTGGTGGGTTCACAAGGTCTGCTATTGACAAAGAAGAACTGTCTGTCAGTGCTTGAGCGTCCACTTCCATGTGCACAAGATGAAATGAACCCAGTGAATTCAACTGGAGTTGCAAAGTTCATGTGTCCCCGAGACTTTTGTGAGAGTGCTATTGTATCATCTCTAGTGTCAGCATCATTTGAATCTTCAGATAAATCTATTTCAACATCCTCAATATCAGCAGTGTCATTTATTTCTTCAATCTCTCCTGCCAGACCTTTGAATATGTTTTCTTTTATATTTGAAACATTCTCTGGTTTTATTTCTAAGATGCTTTGCAACTGTCTTATTCCAAATATGCATGAGATGTTGTCTTTGTATGAAGTGGAACCCTGAGTTGCTACAACTATTGATTTTTGATTTGAGCTTGTTTGATTGCTGCATGTTATTCTGAAAAGAGAATTAAAATTAGTTTTTATTATAGGTATGTACTTACATCTAAACTGAATCATGTGGCGGTCTGATCACATTCATCTTCTAACTGTCTCACCACATTTTCATGGTGGGGCTATTATGGGGTGGTGTTGACTGAAGCTGTGTGTTTTGACATCATGTAGGAACAAAATTTATGAAGATATACATGAAATCACTGTGATATTAAGCTAGGGTGGACTGTCAGACCTCATGACGGTAATTATCTACTTATTCAATGATTTCTGAATTCACTCATTGGTTTTGAACTTACTTGACATTTAATGAAATCAAACAGTATGCATACAGCAGCTGGGTCATTTTATTAAATTCTCTTTTGGCATTTTTGTGGAATTCCTTTTGCCTTACAGGCAATGAGTAAAAGAGATTTGTCAAACTAACAGTGGTTCCGAATTGCCTGGAACATGGTGTTTTCTTAGTTATATTTCCTTTTTGACCATATTCGATTTTGTAAGCTGTAATATAATAAATTTAGTTAAATCAGTTATAATTAAATACCTGACTAATTGTATTTGGTTCGACTATATTTGGATGAGCCTCTGACTACCCTCTAAGACATCTTGAAAGATCTTACATGCTACAAGATATGTAAGGGTATGTTTACTGGGCATTACAGACAGTATGTTATTTAAGATATTACCATATTCAGAGCTCTTATGTCTGGTGGTGATGACGAGATTGGCTAGTGCACAAAGGGAGCTTAAAGCTTCTCCTCTGAATCCAAAACTTGAGACACCCAACAAGTCCGAATAGTCACTCAATTTTGATGTGTGATATTTAAGAGCTGGAATAAGAGAGATAGATTTTAAATGGATGTTCTTGCACCAATACTTAAAGAATCATTACATAAAATATCAAACACATTTACTGTCCATGACGCATAATAGTATTCACATTGATTTTATGGTGGGCTAAAAATAATTAAAGGTACTTATTCAAAAATCTATGATAAACTAACTCAATGCATCAAAGTTGTCTTCTGTGACTCCAGAGCCATTATCAGAAACTTCAATCAAATCAATGCCATGGTTCTTGAACCTTATTTCAATGTTGGTCGCTCCTGCATCCAGTGAGTTCTCAACCAGTTCTTTCACTGCAATTCCGAGGCTAAGTACCACCTGTAAAATAATAATATAACTGACTGTAAAAAGTTATTTACAAAGTACTTTATGTAAATTTTAATTTGTAAATAATTTAATAGGGACGGGTAATTCTCTTCAGAATTTTTCAGTTTAATTAATTCTTATAACTGAATTGCTTTCTTAAGAACTCTCTCAAAAACAGTTTAGTTACCTATTCTCTGATCCTTATGTTGAATTGAGTAATTTTTATCAGTTTAATAAATGCTACCATATCATTATATTTTCACATTAGATGTTTATTTATTTTTGGGAAAAAGCTGATTTTTTGGAAATTGATGGACAAGTGACTTTTTTTTATAAATTTTTTACTACTTGTTGATGGAATAAGGAGCCCACCAGATGTATAGTAGTAAGTAACATACGTTTGAAACATATCTACAATGAACTGCTCTGCATCTATCAACTTGAGGCACACAGTTATTAAGCCTCCATGTGTTTGTAATTTCACCGGCAACCATACCCTTTATCTTTAAATCTAAACAGCAACGCTGCTTCGCGGCAAAAATAGGTAGGTATAGTGGTACCTATATGGAATCATATTCCTTCAGGTGAATCAGACTAAGTAAATCATTTCAGATTACCTACCTACTATTGAGGCAGGAAGATACTTATTCAACTGTTTGTAAAAATGTATGAAACTAACAGTTATGGTAATGTTTTTACCTGACCAGAACATATTTTGTGCACTGTGTCCTCATTGATAGGTTTTATACTTTTATGATTACTGTGATCCTTGTCCATTGGTATGTTGTGTAGATAAATCAATTTAACAATGCCGTGCCGATGTGAAATCAAAAATAAAAATGTAAATAAACAAAACAAAGCAAACCGGGTGCTAGTGCTAGTAATGTACAACCACGGATTGTACACCCTGGAAAACACCACCCGTATTCACGTACATTTTGTGTGTGTAATCCAAGGGTGTTCATTTTATGTCAATCAATTGATATTACAACCCGTCAAATAATAAAAACCCCAGTAAAACACGGACAGAAAACGCTACCCTGTATAATATTAAGTAGGTAAAAGAAATCCATGGTCGTACAATCTCAACACTTGTTGGGAATGCACCACTGACCTCAATAAAAAGGCGGGACTTATTTAAACCGATTTTACAAATGGCGGACTTTTTGTTTTTTCAGTTTTTGTTTTGACATAACTGATATTTCTACTGTCAAAACTGACATTTCATATTGTCAATTATCAAACTGCTTGCTATTGATTGTTAGCAAGAACATCTACAAAATAAAGAAGAAGTAGAAGATTGCTAACAAAACATAGATTTATAATACTATAGATTGCTTAGATCAAGAATACAATAGATAGAGCATCAAATAATAATACCAAGAGTAAGAGAGACGCAATAATACAAATTATACCTATGAGTGAGAGAAATATAAAATAAATGTTTTGTCCCTTTCTGTTTTTTATTGTTTAGCACCAAGTTTGGTGCTAAACAAACCGCTTGGTGCTTGTGAGTTTACAGGTGTTTAGTGCCAAAGTTCTTTGAAAATAGTGTGTGCCTAGGTCCCAGTATACGTAGAGTTAAGTTTATAATGTGGTGCATTGTAGTATTTTAGGCTGTGATAATGATACAGCTCGGAAAACTGAAAATTAAGCTTCCTTCGGTAAGTAGCACTTTTATGTTCTATTTGTCAATTAAACTATAAAACGGAGAATGCACAGTGTCCACAATTAATCATTTCACGGTTGTGTTTACTTTCTATCGCATATCATAGTAGATTTCTAGAATTTAATTGTTTTGTAAAATTGAGTATAGGTTACTATAAACCACACAAATGACATGGCTATTCAAACCGATACAGTTCTATAGAAACATAATTTGGCTGGGTTATACGATCTTTCGGGCTGCCAACAAAAACAAAATCTATTTGCCAAAAATGTTGGGAAACGAACAACTTTAGGGTGGATTCGACTCTGATATGTTAGGATAAGTTCAAATACACACAATAATCTAGAAAACAAATGACAATGTCGCAACTTATTATTACCTTATTCAAAGAAATAAGGTTTGTTTGACTTAAGTACATAATGAAAAAAAATATAATATAGGTATAGGTAGTAGGTACATATATTTTAATTTCATTTAATTTATTTTTTTAGCTTTGCGTTACATTTTAATAATTTAAGTCTCCTCACGATTTTCATATGAGAAGTTGGTAGTTATTTTATGTCTGAGACCACCATCGCGTAGTATGATTAAATACCTACATATGCCTAATAATAACATGTTTGTTTTACAGATTTCCCAAAGATGCAACTACTTTGGGCTGGTGGGTTAACGCTACGGGTTACCAAGCTCCAGGTCACCAAGCTCCAAAATCAAAATCAAAACGGTCTTTATTCAGTACAATCACAAGGATCTCTTTGAAACGTCTTAAATTGGTACTAGGTGAATGTACCGCCAGTTCCTCGCGCGCGACCAAAGCCTAGAAGAACAGGCAAGAAACTTACGGACTAAAAAACTTTTGGGCTATTTCAACATAAACGGTATCTCCGCTTTTTTTTCTGGATATAAAAAGTATGTTCAAAAATCTTGCTTTAAAAAGTGAGAATTAAGAAAATATTCTCATCTGAAATTGTTATGTATAAACTATTAAATATTTATCGTCTAATAAATCAATACGTACTTACACGTGATATATTTTAATGTATTTATGACATATTCATAGTGATGTTCTGAGGATAGCTGTATTCATAATGCCATCACTTCGCGCTTCAGGGCAAAGTGGTGGCATTGCTCAGGCTTATGGTCAGCTCTAGCATAAGCTGGCTTACTCCTGTTAAGATGTATTGTTTATACCTACTTAATTTAAAATTGAAGCACGCGTTATAAATTAACCTTTTGAATTACGGTTTCTGATGAGTAGGGATGTAGAATAAATAAATCAATGATAAATAAATAAATTGTTTTTTATTCATAAAAATTTTGCCTAGCTGGTGCAGTAACATAGTTAAACTATTGGTAGGTGGTAGAATGTGAAGAATAGCACCACTAGCTCTGTCCCCCTCACTAGGAAAATCCAGGACTCAAGCTCGCGGGGCCTAGGGTTCTGATGTCAATGTCTAAAATGCCAGCTTAGTGCCAGTTCGCCCTGTTTTTTTTATTTTATTTTTTATAAATATTGGTGGACGCTCCACACAGCACTATATAGCCCCAAAATAAGCCAAATCACAACCACCCAGTCAGAGAACAAACGTCTAGTATCACATCATACAAATGTTTGTTCTCGGTAGGATTGAACCCACGGCCTACGGCGCAGAAGGCTACCAACTGAGCTGTGTAGGCTTTTTTCTAGCTCATTCCTTAGAAGATATTAAAATGGCGTAACCTAGAGGAGGGTACAAACTATTAAACTTGCAGAAACTAGCTTTAATTAAACATAATTAAACAAACAACTGGAGCCGCGGCGACATCATAGCTTATGCTTGGTTGGGTGAAAATAGTAAGATGTGGCAACCCATAAATTGTATGTACTTGTTGTCCGTCTTGCTCGGGTATACGCTCGTAGGCAATCTATAGTATTATAAATCTATGATAGATTGCCTACGAGCGTATACCCGAGCAAGACGGACAACAAGTACATACAATTTATGGGTTGCCACATCTTACTATTTTCACCCAACCAAGCATAAGCTATGATGTCGCCGCGGCTCCAGTTGTTTGTTTAATTATGTTTAATTAAAGCTAGTTTCTGCAAGTTTAATAGTTTGTACCCTCCTCTAGGTTACGCCATTTTAATATCTTCTAAGGAATGAGCTAGAAAAAAGCCTACACAGCTCAGTTGGTAGCCTTCTGCGCCGTAGGCCGTGGGTTCAATCCTACCGAGAACAAACATTTGTATGATGTGATACTAGACGTTTGTTCTCTGACTGGGTGGTTGTGATTTGGCTTATTTTGGGGCTATATAGTGCTGTGTGGAGCGTCCACCAATATTTATAAAAAATAAAAAAATAAAAACAGGGCGAACTGGCACTAAGCTGGCATTTTAGACATTGAAATCAGAACCCTAGGCCCCGCGAGCTAGAGTCCTGGATTTTCCTAGTGAGGGGGACAGAGCTAGCTAGTGGTGCTATTCTTCACATTCTACCACCTATCAATAGTTTAACTATGTTACTGCACCAGCTAGGTAAAATTTTTATGAATAAAAAACAATTTATTTATGTATCATTGATTTATTTATTCTACATCCCTACTCATCAGAAACCGTAATTCAAAATGTTAATTTATAACGCGTGCTTCAATTTTAAATTAAGTAGGTATAAACAATACATCTTAACAAGAGGAAGCCAGCTTATGCTAGAGCTGACCATAAGCCTGAGCAATGCCACCACTTTGCCCTGAAGCGCGAAGTGATGGCATTATGAATACAGCTATCCTCAGAACATCACTATGAATATGTCATAAATACATTAAAATATATCACGTGTAAGTACGTATTTATTTATTAGACGATAAATATTTAATAGTTTGTACATAACACTTTCAGATGAGAATATTTTCTTAATTCTCACTTTTTAAAGCAAGATTTTTGAACATACTTTTTATATCCAGAAAAAAAAGCGGAGATACCGTTTATGTTGAAATAGCCCAAAAGTTTTTTAGTCCGTAAGTTTCTTGCCTGTTCTTCTAGGCTTTGGTCGCGCGCGAGGAACTGGCGGTACATTCACCTAGTACCAATTTAAGACGTTTCAAAGAGATCCTTGTGATTGTACTGAATAAAGACCGTTTTGATTTTGATTTTGGAGCTTGGTGACCTGGAGCTTGGTAACCCGTAGCTTTAACCCACCAGCCCAAAGTAGTTGCATCTTTGGGAAATCTGTAAAACAAACATGTTATTATTAGGCATATGTAGGTATTTAATCATACTACGCGATGGTGGTCTCAGACATAAAATAACTACCAACTTCTCATATGAAAATCGTGAGGAGACTTAAATTATTAAAATGTAACGCAAAACTAAAAAAATAAATTAAATGAAATTAAAATATATGTACCTACTACCTATATTATATTTTTTTTCATTATGTACTTAAGTCAAACAAACCTTATTTCTTTGAATAAGGTAATAATAAGTTGCGACATTGTCATTTGTTTTCTAGATTATTGTGTGTATTTGAACTTATCCTAACATATCAGAGTCGAATCCACCCTAAAGTTGTTCGTTTCCCAACATTTTTGGCAAATAGATTTTGTTTTAGTTGGCAGCCCGAAAGATCGTATAACCCAGCCAAATTATGTTTCTATAGAACTGTATCGGTTTGAATAGCCATGTCATTTGTGTGGTTTATAGTAACCTATACTCAATTTTACAAAATAATTAAATTCTAGAAATCTACTATGATATGCGATAGAAAGTAAACACAACCGTTAAATGATTAATTGTGGACACTGTGCATTCTCCGTTTTATAGTTTAATTGACAAATAGAACATAAAAGTGCTACTTACCGAAGGAAGCTAAATTTTCAGTTTTCCGAGCTGTATCATTATCACAGCCTAAAATACTTCAATGCACCACATTATAAACTTAACTCTACGTATACTGGGACCTAGGCACACACTATTTTCAAAGAACTTTGGCACTAAACACCTGTAAACTCACAAGCACCAAGCGGTTTGTTTAGCACCAAACTTGGTGCTAAACAATCAAAAACGTATACGCAGAAAGGGACAAAACATTTATATTATATTTCTCTCACTCATAGGTATAATTTGTATTATTGCGTCTCTCTTACTCTTGGTATTATTATTTGATGCTCTATCTATTGTATTCTTGATCTAAGTAACAAAATAATATGTAAATGTTGCCAGCTCCAAGTTTGCCTATGATAAAGGTAATCAAACTGCATTATAAACATAATCAATCATTATTGGGTTATTTCAGCTATTTTACATAATTTGAGAACCAAAAAGAACTACTACTTTGTATCGAACTATTTAGGGACTTTATTTGCGAAACATGGAAAGCATGAACATTATATCGAAAAGAAAGTGACTGCTGGAAATAGAGCGAATGGGGCACAAGACACGTTTATGAGCAGCCAGAAACTGTAAAAGGCACGAATAGCTGTACATAGGGGGGTGTTCGTGCCGACAATAATGTATGGTACCTAGTAAAAGTTGGGCAAACATCAGAGTAGAGTAATGCATTAAAAATGAAAGCGTTACTTAATATGTGTGATATGAATTTGAGTGATAGAGGAACAGTGTGATTAGAGAAAAATGTGGAGTGAAAGAAGACATACCTAGTGATGAGGGTATAGAAAGCTATGTTAAGATGGTTTGGGCATGTGGAAAGGAAGGATGAAAGGAGATTAACGAAACAGGTACATCAGGCAAGCATAAATGGCCTTTTTTGTCATCAAAATTGTAACAGCTCTTTTGTAAATTTCGATTTTTAACAGACAAAATAAAGATTCTATTCTATTCTATAAATGGGACTGTTGGGAGGGAAGACCTCAGAAGACGTATCTCGACCAGATAGCAGACGTTCTACGGAACAACCAGGACAATAGTACCTACCTTCCCTAAACCAACAACATATGAAGAATGTTTAGAGATTGAATGAAGCAAAAGAGGTATGTTAGGACCGTAGCAAGTGGAAATCCGTGGTCTCTGACAAAGTCCTATGAGAAACTGATTAAGGAATCAAAATAAATCTATTAGTCATATATCAACTAAGTATATAACTTTCAGTTTGAGAAACAAACAGAATGATTACACTTAAAACAAGAAAGAAATCGCTTTCAGCGATAAGGCCGCCCATTGTACTTTATTATTTTACGCCTAGATTTATGATGTATCCTTGTGTACAATAAAGTGTTATCTATCTTAATTTGAGTATCCTGTTTTTTTAAACTGAATTTACGCTATTTATATTTAGGGAAATTTAGTTGGCAACTGGCGTGGCGTTGACTTGTTTGTTTTGTTTGTTTATTGTTCAATGTTTATGTGTTTGGATTTGCACACCTATTCAATAATTGCATGTACATATGTTGATTGTCGGACGCATATAAACGGTTGCACCGCGTTAGCCTCATCGATACAGATAGAGTAACATGTAGCACGAGCTTGTGGTGCCTATATTTACCTAAAACCTACAATAGGTTACACAATTTGCCAAGTAACATTTTTGATGGGTGGTACACCTACCAAGAGAGCTCGAAACAGAGTCTGCTGTTCCATCCAAGAGTTAGGTAAATACCTACTTACTCGATAGATTATTGTACTGTACCTACTCGAATTTCTTTAGAGACAAATTTATTGCTGCTGATAAAATTGATATTGTTTTCATAATTAAAGTTTTATTTATTATTTTGCAGGTACTATAAATTAAAAACATTGTCATAAAATTATATTATTTGCTGAGCAGTCCTATTGCAACCTTGAACATTTTCCTGAACAGTAACTGCCACATCATGAGATGCCACCACCAACTCCTACTGTCTCAAAATCTACAGCAAACTACCACACTTCATTGTGGATGTGAATACCACTATAATTCATTATTAAACTAAAAAAACTTACAAGACCGAGAACTTTACTGTACACAAATTCTATGAAAACAAATTCAGTGCCGCTGAAGAGGTCTGACAGTTTCGCTGCCTGCATGCATAAGAAAATTGCATCACAGCTGACAAGAGTCAGTGGAAGTTCCAATAACATCTTGGACATCATTGTTCATTAATAGGATAGCCCCTTCCTCAAGCACTGTTTGCGAGTAATGACAGCACAGGATCACCATTTTTCTAAATACTAACTTAACATAGTTCATTAAGTTTATTATGTACTAACAATAAGGATCTAAGTTATCTGAAATAAAATTTATATTAAGTATTACTAATATTATAACATTTATTCTGTTTTCACCACTGATGTTTTCATTATTATTTTACCAACTCAATATAATAGTACTTTATGAATAATACTTAATAAAATTGAATTTTAATTAATTTACACACACCGATAGAACACCTAGTCAAACACCTGTATAATGTAGGATCTACATTATAGGTACAGCACTTGGCTCCATCATCATATCAGCTAATTGGAATACAGTACTATGTATAAATTCTTGAATAAAAAAATACCCATCCCAAACAGCAACACTTAATAACAAATACACCATCGAAATATAATTAATTACCTATTATGACAAGTAACAGATAATAACTATAATCCTTACTAACTAAACTTGAATCTGTGTCACGCAAAAGTGTGACAGAGATTCAAGTGTAGTTTCTATGTGACAAAGTAACTATCTGATATTCAGTAATTCGCCTAAATCATAGTTACACCGAAAATTACTATTATCCATAATAACTAAACTTTAATCTGTGTCACGCAAAAGTGTGACACAGATTCAAGTGTAGTTTCTATGTGTCATAGTAACTATCTGATATTCTGTAATTCGCCAAAATCTTATTTTCACCGATTTTTTACATCATCATCACCCGATCCCATACTAACTATGTATAATTCTATGTCACTAAAACTAGCATCAAAGCTAATGTAGTGAAGATTTATACAACCTTAATAAAAATGTTTGCTAAAGTGCAGTATATAAAATGTCAGCATTTTATAATAATTTGTTGACGATGCATGCGTAAACATTATTTATACATCGATGTTTTCTGGATTCAGTGGAATAATAATGAAATTATGCTCATATTTACAATTTAAGAATCAGAAAGTTACATGGTAGAATATAATGTGAAAACATTTGTCGAAAGACCGAATGCAAACATTATAACCAAACCACACATAAAAAAAATCGGTTTATATAAGCGCGCCGCAATAAAAACACTGGACAGGCTTTCACCATTAGAATGACAGCAATTTTTTGTGCCAATTTGAAGCGCCACTTTTGACATACGAAAGTCCCTAGAACTAATTGTGACGTATATTGCAAATGGCTGCCGTGGTAAATTACATAGAAGTAGGGACGTTCCGATACCACCAAACGCAAAGTATCGATACCTACTCAAATCGTCTTGCGATACTACTAACTGGAGTACCTGAAAAGTATCGATACTTACTCATATCTATAGTATAAGTAATTTAAACTTTTTGGAAAATTAAATGTAGGCAGATATTTGAAACTAAAAATTAAATAATGAATAATCTTATAATAAAGAATTATTAAGTCAACCAGCTATTATACTATTCTTCATTTCAATAGATACCTGCTTGCTTCGATAAATCAGAATAATGTCAATTTATTCAGACGCACAGAACCTTATTAGATACCTTTTAAGTGATAAAAAGCTTCTTCCACAAATTGTGTGACAAGTACATAATAGTCACCCACAGCACAGCTACATACAAACCATGAGCGTATAGCTATCGATAAAAACATTAAATGTCGACTTGCGTGCATCACTAACTTTAGTTCCATGGACTTTCGTATTTGCTTACAGCGCCAAAATGGCGTAAATCAAATAGGCACAAATCTATCTTGCCAGCCGCCTGTCCAGTGTATTTATTGAGGTCAGTGGAATGCACAGACGTTGGTACATCCGTGCCGAACAATAACGCGGGCTTTGGAAAAATTTTGGTGGTCGTCCAAGAAACGGACCCAACAATCCAACAATAAATGGTTACTTCAGGTTTTCCTCCAAGGTTACTTCTCTTTGTTAATACTCCTCCTCCATAGATTTATAATTGATCTAAGTCCTCCTCCCTTGAAGGAAAGATACTTCGTACTTTAGCCTGTCTGTTTGTATGTATATTGTCATGCTGACCTGACACTAACAATGTCAAGTCATTGATATGACAACCATCTCTTTCTCAGTGATGCCAGATGAGGTAGGTTCCCTGCAAATTCGGGAGTATTTCTGGTCTCTAGGGGAATAACGTACAATCTTAATAGCTACGGGAGGAAATATAATAAAACCATTATTACGAATATTACGACTGCAAAGCCGACATGACGGCTGCATAGGCGTCATACGGATGCATACCCGGCTGCTACATATCGCAGCTGCATAATTGCCGGTATCACGGCTGCAATTTACTTATCCACCTGGCAACACTGCTTTAACTGTCAGTCGCTCGCTCGCTATGTTGTTGTATTGTCTGTTAGTTGATTGATTTCCTGATATCTTCAAACGAATAGAATTGTAATATTTCGTTTTTCGTGGTGCCACATAATACGCGTTGCAATTTCACCTCTTGTGTTAGTAGTGAACCTACATGATCCCCTGAGAGAGTAAAGACGTTTAAAATGTCGTTAAACACAGCTCACGCAGATCACGGAGTGCTAATACATCAAGGAGAAACGTGAGTCACCCTTTTGCGACTCTTGATTGTTCTAGGCTTTAATTCTTTCCGCGTACCTAGGTCTGGAATAAAGAATATTGCATTTTAATCATATTTCGGTAGTTAAAACTATCCTGTTTGTTTACACTAAGTATCTATTTATTATCATAGGTATTCCACAAATACAAATAAATAAATAATCGGATCTGCTGTTATAAAATAGAGAAGATAAAATAGGCACTTTATTGAAAACTTTAAATTTTTTATCAATGTGTTCTTTTTCTTTCCAGCATTCTTCTATTCTCTGACAACGTGACAGTTGAGTTTTACGGAAATGAAACACCTGAGTTCAAAGGCTCGAAAGTTGGTCGAATGTATCTAACTTCTCATCGCATGATCTTCAACTCAAAGAATAACTCGGATCCAATGAGGTCATTCAGTTTCCCATTCATTGCTCTTGAGGATGTAAGTATGGAAACTACCCATTACTGTAGTGTCTACTTAAATATGCCCTAAGATTTTCCGAATAGAATTTGTATAAAACAAGTATTTTTAATGGACTTGTTCACCATTACCTACATAATTGACCAATAATGTTTTATATTTTTCAGGTTAATGTTGAACAGCCAATGTTTTCAGCGAACTTCATAAAAGGCAAAGTGCGAGCACAGCCTAATGGAAACTTCCTTGGTGAAGTGAAGTTTAAGCTTACATTCAAGTCTGGAGGTGCTATTCAGTTTGGACAAGCTATGCTACATGCGGCACGCCTTGGTATGTTCCTTTCTGGGTCCTTTTCTCCTGTGTTTTGTAAGAGCAAAAATAAGTTGATAATGATCTTATTTTTATAAATCTCAAACCACATCTAAAAGGTTGCAAAGCCCCCAAGAAGCTTCTATTCTTTTGGGAGGAGTTGGCTGTTTACAAACAGAGCTAAATCAACTCTAAAGCATAATAGACTGACTGGCTTCATAACTAGTTGAAATACAGTTATGGGAGTCCATTGCAATCTTGTATTTTTGGGAACTCTTTTAAAGAGGTAATGTGGGAAGGGCCTTCCCCATTGCATATTGCCCAAGTCTGTCTAAAAAAATTTTATTAAGAGAATTGCAATAAAAGATAAGCTATTGAAAACCACATTATTCTGATTCATTATCAAATATACCTGTGTGTAGTTTGTTATCAGTTTTTGTAACGTGTTATCTGATATCTCACTTGTACAAAATAAATATGCATTCTCCACATCATCACTAATACATGATAACTAGCTTTCGCCCATGTCTTTGCTTGCATGGTACTCAACTCAATATTAAGTGGCAAGAATGCTAATTTAGATCATGAACGATGTCTATATAAAGTCGGCCTATAAATAATGGCTTGAAATACGAAAAACATTTGGGTAGAAGAATTATTTTGAGCCTTCTCAACTCACCGACTTCCCTCGATTGTTGTATTCGGTTATATTATATTATTATTCTATGTTATATAATATTATTCGGTTATTTGGATATATGGCCTGCCCATTGCCATTTTAACTTGCTAATTCTTTGAACTTGGTTGACTGTGAGTGGCTTAATATTATTATCTACAGCCCTCATAGTTTGTAGTAGCTCAGCACTGTAGGCCATGGCTTGATCCCCACCGAGAACAAACATTTGTGTGATGAACATGGGTGTTATTTTATTCCAATAAAAAGGATATAAGTGTTAGGGAGATATCATCTATCTGATAAATTACAAGCTTTGCTTAGTTTGGGGCTAGAAAGTGCTGTGTAGAAAGTCCACCAATATTTATTTATTTATTGCAGCTTCGCGGCACATGCACGCAGGGGACTCCCCGCCTCCGTACACGCCCCCGACTGGACCCTGGCACGCAGCGCAGCCTCCGGCTTACGCGCCGCCGCCGCAGGGCTACTACGGATGGGTGCCGCCATACTCTGTAAGATATAGATAGATAGAAAATCCTTAATTGCACACAACTTATGGATATAACATAATAAAACTTAAAACTACTTGCTATAAGTACAATGGACGGTCTTATCGGTAAACAGCGATCTCTACCAGACAACCGTTGGATGAAATGGACTGATGTTATTTAGAATGGGTGCTTATGTGCTTGTAGATAAAAATAAATATTGAGTAAAATTTTGATATAACTTCTTTCGAAAAACATACTTTTTTGTATTTTTGAGCTGTGGCAGGCAGGCAGGCACTAACTTTGAGATGCCATTGGATTCTTTAGTCTTGATCTTAAGAGCGGCTTTGAAATTTTTTTTAGTGTCGTAAACCAATACCAATTTCAAAGACGGGAAAATAAATAAGGTTATATATACGCGAAAAATACCCGTGTATTATATTTATTACCTTATTATATGTATACTCAAGTTGATGGACACAGGGCAGTGCATCGTAGGGCACGTTCCCATCGTGCATGACTTACGAGGCAATGCTTTGTTATAGGTGATGGTTACCACTTATCATCAGGTGGGCCATCTGCTTGTTCCATCAGCTAGTTGAATAAAACTCCATAATCCAGATTAAAAGTGTCGGAAGAAGCCTTTCCTAAACTAGAGGAAAAGGATACTGTTGTTGATATTAATATGTAAAAACTTTATTGTACAACTAATGGCTTTAATTATTTTGTTAATTTTACCGATATTAAGAACAAATAACTATGAATTTACAGGAGTTCCCCGACCACCCGCCACCGAACTCCGTGTTTGTATCGCCGAACCCACCGCCTTACCCTGGTGTCGCCGGCGCCACTTACCCGGCTGGCGGGCAGTTCTCCGGCGCCACCAGTCCCGCAGGTACCGGGTACCCGGGGGCGTCGGCGCCGTCCGCGCCGGGGGGATTCGCGGGGGGAATGCCACCTGGGTATCCGGGTGGGATGCCGCCGGGCTACCCGGCCGCTATGCCGCCTCCCGGATATCCGGGTGGCTTCGGCCCGCCTGGAGCCACGGCCGGCATGTCTTCTAATGGTGAGGAAAATTCTTGGATCAATGTTTGAATGGATATTAATTTTGATTTTATTCAGAAGCATAAACTTGGCCGGAGGCTCTTCAGTGAGTAGGCTTTGTAGTTTTGTAGCCTTCTGTAAATGGAATTACTGTAGTGCACAGTAATATAAAATAATTAGATACTTTGATCATTAATATTTTCACTTAATTGTATCTCATCATTGGTTTTGTTTGACTAAATATGATACTTCGTGGAGTTTAATATTCGTCATAGCGTCATCGCACATAATTTGAAATAGATAAATTGTCGCCGTTGTTTAGACGTATTTTTGCAGTAGCTAATTAACATTTTCAGATGCCAAAGCGGCGGAGGCAGCCCAAAGTGCTTACTACGACCCTAACAGGCCTCAGACCGCTTACGTACCACCGCCATACGTAAGTTATAGTTATAGAGTACCTTCTTAGTTAAATTGCCGAAGTCAACAATTTATAGAAATAGATTGGTGCCATGGCAATGTAAAATAGTCTTTTTTTGAACCTATCCTCAGTATAAAGTTAGTTGAAGATTTGATTTGTTATCAGAACAGTCGTAAAATATCGTAGGACGAAGGAGCAACCAAGACGCTTCTTACCTGTTTTTCTACCTCTACAACGTGTAACATAATACCCTTTTAAGACCAAGTGACCAGACCAAGCACTGGAATGACGTGTGCAAAGTTTGAATACTTCGTTTTCGAAATTACCATACAAAAGTTAAATTAATAATGTCGCTAAAATTTGCAACAACCCTACTTATGTGTACGTGACCTAGGTACATAAGCTATTTGCGTTTACTAATTGGTGGCAGTTCTGTTACCTATTTTATCTACAGATCACAATTAAATGTCAAACAGCTGTAAATAGACTTTTTTTATACAACTAGCTGATGGAAAAAACAGATAGCTCACCTGATGTTAAGTGGTAACCATCACCTTTAACAAAGCATTGCCTCGCAAGACAGGCACGATAGGAACGTGCCCTACGATGCTCTGCCCTGCGTCCATAAACTTGAGGCATACTGATGTTAAGCCTCATATGCCTGTAATTACACCGGCAACCACACTCTTCAAACCGAAACACAGCGTTGCTGCTTGGCGGCAGAACAAGACGTGGTGGTAGTACTTCCCCGGACGAGCCACACACAAAGAGCTCTACTACTCTTAAGACTGTTTTATGTTGTGTTAGTTTATTTTGGCGGAAAGTTTAAGAGGCATTTCATGAATGAAAAATTCGAAAATTCAAAAGTATCAATAGTAGTATAGTAGTAATATATCTTTATCAATAGTTGTTCGCTATGACCTGTAGAATACCCTGCTTCCGGGGTTGTAGGGGTATTATATTACACGTTGTATAGTCTTCTTGGCTTGTTCGCGTAAAACTGGTACCTTTACCTCTTGTGAATGTAAGTTTAAACTTTGAGTTTGAGTCGCCATTTTAATGGGTCATCAGAATCGACATTAGCGCAAACAAGAAATGTTTTTTTAATAAAGAAAATAATAAAGAGGAAGGGGGACTAGTAAGCTACGTTTAAATGTTTTATTTTAGATGGTGTTAACAATTGAAAAACTGAAACAGCTTAATTTGATCCCCAGGCACGGTAGATTCACGGCACGGTACACGGCACGGTAGATTCTTGGTACTAAGAGATCCTCTCGGATCTCTTAGTACCAAGAATTAACTCCAGATTTTTTGAGGACGTCTAAGGGGGGTAGTCAGAAGTACGTTCAAACATTATGTTTGGCACATACCCACATTTTGCAGTAGTTGGTATTCCATACGTGACAGGTTGCAAGCCCATCGCCGCTGTTAAAATACTAACTGGTTTCCACACGATGTTTTCCTTCACCGTTTAAGAGCACTGGCATTGTGCACATATATTTTTCTATAGAAAAATCCATTGGTGCACGACCGGATTCGAACCTACGACCGGAAGGCGGGGTCACTCCCACTTGACCACCGGTTTTCTTCAACACCAATTTTTTAACAATTGGTTTATGTTATTCCAGGATCAACCGCCAACATACCAGGAGTCTACATCGAAGAAAGAAAATTGAAGCACTGTCCTCATTTTCACATGACGCCACCATTTCATGCAATTGAACCTGAGCATAAGTAATCTTTAAATACTGTTCCGTCATCTACATTCCTCTTTATATTTTTAACAAGGTGTAAAAAGACAGCTCTCGGGAACTGAAAATATAAAGACTTCTTTTGATCCATGTTAGGTGAAAAAAACGTTTTTGTATTCTGGCCCTTGTACTAGAAATTTTATTGGCAGGAATCCCAGTCTTAGCTTGTTTCAATGAAATGTTTAATCTTTTCACCACACTGTTTCGAAAGAACTAGGGACACGACAAGAAGAAGAATGAAATGTTAGTGTTGTTAATTCAAGTTTTGTTTGTAGTTTTTTTACACCCTGTAATTTTTTTTAATGGTGATAAATTTGTATTGGCATTAGTCATTTAAATGGGGGTCGTAGTTGTCTTTCTGTGATTTCAATAAATTATAAACATGTTTTACGTAGCTCAGACTTTGATAAACTATCTAAGTGCAGTAATTATAAAATTACTATGAAATTATAATATCCCAGCTTATGTGTATTTCAAAGTCATTATTTACTGATTATACAAGGTGTTCCAATAATTGTGTATTCAGGGGGCTAAAGTACCCATCAATATGAATAATTTTTTCTAAGGAACCAACACTGTGACCACGAATAAAAAAACAGCTGTTTCATACAAAAGTTCAATACCTACCTGGCAAAAATGTATGAAACAGCGGTTTTTTTTTATACACAATTATTGGAACACCTTGTATAGTTATTACGTATATAATAATGCGAATATGTACATGCGCAAAAACTATAAAAATAGATTTATAACACGTTTTGTTTAATAATATTACTTGCTTAGCACCATAAACCGGAATTCACACATGTTTGAATTATACACTTAACTCAATTCTTTTCCGGAAATCAAGTAAAAACCGGTTAATATATTTAGCACTTACCGCAGATTAGCCCGAAGTATCGGCGATTGTTAGACTTTGTAGTGATAAAAATGTATTATATGATAAAAAAATTAACAATTGTTTATCAATGTTGAATGTTGAATTGTTATGTTTATCTGTGAAATAGTCAGCAGATGCTTTGTAAAATACGATGTGCTATTTTCATAAACCACTGTTGCATTTTCGCTAAATAAAAAGCTTACTGTTTCTAAAGAATGTTGTATGATTTATAAAATATGATTAGCTTATCTACAATGCCTTTACAAGTAGTATATAAATAGGTATTAAAGAATAAAAATAAGGAAAACTAGGGTGATGTAGTTATAACTTTAAAAGCGTAGATTAAAACCTTAGAATAAGTAGATTTACTCAGACAGTGAGTGAGTGAGATGGAGTGAGTGAAGTTACATCTTCTTTTCTTTTACTCGTAGCTAGGCTACATGGGAAGAACAAAGATAGATGATCACTGTTTGATACACAGTTGTAAAAGGAGTTGTAAGTCTTATGGCTCCTTCCAGTATAGTATATACTACCTCCATGATTAAAACCGTGCTCTACTGTTCAGCAAGAATGATGGGCATAATCACGTACACACGAATACGACAAGAATATTGAACGTGTGTCCTATATGGTGTCATTTTGTGTTGGATCTGTTTACAATCTTCTGTCAATAAATAAAAATAAAGCTTGATAGAAGATTACACGAAGTCAATGTTGAAAAAAGAAGATCAAAAATGTAAAATCCGTGTGTCAAAACAATAACTTACAAAAATACAAAATTATATAGAAATGATAGTGTAATCAAATATACAACGCTTATTTGCTTTAAATATTATGGGTAAGTGCATGTTCATGTTTAATTTTGATAAATTGTAGTAGACGACACCTATTTTGACAGCTTTGTACAAAGAAGCCTGCTGTAGAATTTATATTTTGTTACAAAGAAGCCAGCCTCGTGTTCAAATCGATTGCCACTCATTCAGCAATGTAAAATTATCAACAAGTGTTATACAAAAGTTCAATAGCGAGTGGAAACTTCATATTACGTAGGTACTCCTATACTATAGGTGCCTACTTGCCTATCATTTGGTTCAAGCGCGAATTAACTAGTGTCTGTTATACCTAAGTCGGTTTAAACGCGTGATTGGCATTGAACTTTTGTACAAAGTTGTGGGTGCATAATAATGAGGCGGCGAACATAGTCAGATTGGTAAGCCATGCGTGAAAAAATCCAGTTTAAAATCTCGGTTCGAGGAATACCTGCCTGTGCTTTTGTTCACCACCTCCTCAAAAACATACTCTAAAAGCATCTTTTTCTTTCAACTTTAGTGTAAAAATTGAAACTGGCGGCGGATGTGGGTAAACCACCTGAAGTAATTCTACCATGAATAAGTATTGTGAGTATCACTCATGCACACATACACATACGGCTTAGATTTCTCTGAATTTATTCGGTTTAATCGTACGCGCGGGTTAATTTTACGTTATTAGTGTTTACTCTGCAGTAAAGTGTGAGTAAGTTGGCTCAATTTATTTGGTTGCTTAGAATGAGTGGCAGATAGTTTTAGACGCTGGCTTCTTGTACATTCACAGAGTATTATTTGATGGTAAAATATGTCATAATTTTCAGACTAAATATTCAACCCTACAATGGCTCCGTCTATGCACCCCCCGTGCGTCCCGTCGGCGTCATGCGCCCCCGTACGGTGCCACCCGACGCCGCCCCCATGCCAAAACCCAGAGCGATGTCTGAAAAAAACCATTTCGAAGGGAATCAGACCATGCCAAAGTGCAGCCTCGATCATGTCAACGAGATCAAAGTACAAATGTGCCAGCTGCGGCAAATTCAAAGGATCCAAAAATCCGAGAAATGTTTCTGCTGTAGAAAAGTTCCTCAAAAGAAAATCCAAAGAGACCAAAATGAAAAAGAAAGATAGGCTGTCTGGAAGCCATAGCTACTTGAAGTATACTAGAAGGAAGGGCACTCCCCGCAAATCTACGGACTGTTGTGCCGGGCACGGACATAGAGGCCGACTGAAGAGGAAATGCTGTGAAATACTCTAATTCGTGCCACGTCTGATCTAACAACTAGTACCCAATCCAATCATAATTTATTACCAATATTTGCACGAATAAATATTTCGAGTTCTCTATCATCTTCGGAAATATTTATTAACTTTTTCGGTTGTTAGGTACCTACCTACCTACTTACTTACAATTTTTTTTATCACGTGTTTTGTGCCTACAAACAAGTAACGGTAAGGAAATCCGTGTTTATTATATTTGGTACATTGCTTTCACGTGAATCAAGGCTGGCTTCTTAGATCATATTGTTACAAATAAGTATAAAATCAAAACTTTTTTTTAGCTAAAGCGCTATGATTCCTGCGATTTACCCTCCATGGACTCCTACCGCAATATGTTTGGAAGATGCGTCCCACCGGGCGTGAATGTCGAGCCCAGAGCGGTGTCTCAAAAACGAGCCAGGCGGGTCAAGCCATGTCCCAGTGCCGTGTCTATCATAGAAACACGTTCTAGAACAACAAGTTCCGGCTGCGAAAAATTCGCTCAAAGAACTAACAGTGCTCGAAGCATTGCTGCCGTTGAGAGATTTTTGATGGAGAAACGGAAACAAGGGAGGCTCAAAGAAATAGACGTACCTAACTACTGGAACTCGATACTACGAGCGTTATATGAGGAAGAATTAGAAGGGAAACTACGAGTGTGAGTTGTCAAGGCAAAGGTCACAGAGGAAGACTCAAGAGGAAAAAGATTTGTACCATTTTGTAGTACTAAAAACAGACACGGTATTGGAGAAAAACCTGCGTGTGGCTTTCTACTCTGCCAAACCTATCTACATAAAACAAATATATTATTTATGTTCAAAGATTTAACGCATTTAATTACCTACCCTGTCATAAATTTATTATTGATACGTTATGAAATTAATATTGAATCATATAGGTTTATTAGGTAGTTTGCATGTCTTAGGGAAGTAGATAGGTACCTACTGATTTCTAACTTACCTATTTATTACTTAGCTACAAATTTTATTTTTCTATGATAGTTTTTGCTGTATAAGTAGGGTAGGTAACCCTTCCCTCGTTTATCAGTCAACTTACATTTTACCTGTTTTCCAGCTGTATACTCCAGTAAGAGTTTGAAACCCTGTGTTTCGGCACCAACATGCAGTGCCCACCGACACAGACCGCGCCCGGCACCTTGCCCGCAGCCAGAGAAGTGTTACAAAAAATGCATCAAGCAAAAAAGCAAGTGTCCCAGCGCAATGGGCATAGTCAGCCGAGCGGGCTCCCCATGTGATTGCGCCCGGATACAATCTAAAGATTCAAGGAAAACGCACAAACGTACGAATAAAACACACAGGAAACGTATCCGTAAAGCTTATAAACAACGCTCTCAAGAATCTCGTTGGCGGAAACAGGGAAAGTGCTGTGTTATTTTGTAACGAATAAAGCAATTATTCTTAATTTTATTGAATAAACAACTAACAACCACTACATAACCGAAATCAAGGAGGCTCTTTCAAAACGACCCTTTATTATGTTGATTAGGTACCTACCTACTACATAACGTGGAGTTTGGTTGGATGGGTGACCGGTGACCGATAGTGAATCTTTCTACTACTGCGTTTACTGCATTTTATTACTGCATTTCGACATTCGCGCTGCCATTCGCGTAGACGGAAATGTTGCCGTCCATATGTCTGCGGCAGCGTCGCCACGCACTCCACGACAAACCACACCACTAGCTACCATAATTCCCGCGGTTACGTTTGCAGCATTGATTTGCCACAATGATGGTGCAAACGTAACTGGTTAGATAAGTTTGCACCTTTAATTCCGGATCTTGGATCGCCTGCTTTGTTCTAGTCTAGAGGTCTATTTTAAAACATTTGGAAAAGTTTCCGATCGGAAACGTTTGTCTCTCTTGTTTTTTTTATAAACAAAAGCGACAGAAACAGAAACAGACCTTTCCGATCAAAAACGTTACTCGAAAGGCCGCTGAATTGCGCCACCTTTCTAACACTTTTCTATAATGCAACTCTTTCCGACTACTCTCCAATAGATGGGGTTCGTCCAACGATTCAACTGAACCGAGATGGTATGGTTAGGAGTAGTAGAGCTCTTTGTGAAGGGCTTGTCCGGGGAAGTACAACTACCACCACGCCTTTATCTGCCGCCAAGCAGCAACGCTGTGTTTCGGTTTGAAGAGTGTGATGGCCGGTGTTATTACAGGCACATGAGGCTTAACATCTGTAGGCCTCAAGTTGATGGACGCAGGGCAGTGCATCGTAGGGCACGTTCCTATCGTACGTGACTTACGAGGCAATGCTTTATTATAGGTGATGGTTACCACTTAACATCAGGTGGGTCCATCAACTCTTAGACTAAGGGCCGGTTTCACCATGCTCTGTTAGATTATCAAAGGATTAAAGGGCCGTTAAATATGTCAAAATGTACGCGTTTGACAGCTATGGTTAGATTTAACGGCCTATTAATCCTTGATTAGTAACTAACAGAGCATGGTGAAACCGGCCCTTAGTATTTTAAATACCTCCATGCATCAACTAGTTATATAAAAAAAAAAGTTTCGTCTTTCGTATGTGCAAATGATCCCGCGCGGAGCCTCATAAAATTAGATTTTTATTTAAATGAAAATAATAAACGATTGAATTCACCAACTGGCTGTGCTATACCCCAAGTCTGAGTTTTGTTTTTCATAACGTTAGGCGTTTTTTATATGAAGACTCTCGATTAGCGTTTAACGGGCGGGCGTGCTGAGAACTCACAAGTAAAAAAAAAGTCCTAACGTTATGAAAAACTAAATACGAAAAACAAAACTCAGACTTCGTTCATAGGTAGGTAGTCACAGAACACTTATGTAATGGGTTTTGTCATAGATTTATAATCTAAGGGTTTTGTCTTGGAGGAAATATTTTTTGTACACGACTTGGGTATTCAAATCTTGATAGCAGATGTGGTTTTGTAATTTTTACGATCTGTAGGCTAGAGTCACAGATTATAAATGGCACTCTATTTTGTAGAATGAGCGAACCATAGAAAAAAAGACAGGACGGCGATGAAGACATAGACAACGTTTTTATTAACTATGGCATAGAGCTTCGCTCGCAAGCAAATTACAGAAAATTACTGTGGACTGAACTGAGTGAAGTTATCTACAAAACGAAAGGATAGGCTGTGGATGGGTAGGCTGTGCAAGGGGAACGTTTTATTGGTTTTATTTTATTTTATGAATGAAATCGTGCGAAATACGTAACGTAGGATTAGATCGACCGAGAGATGGAATATGGACTGAATAGAAATAAGCTTTAAGAACAAGTTATTAGGTGGAAGCTTTTAAACTTTGTGCTAGTGCTTGGCCCGGGGTTATTGACGTTTAATTTATGAAGCTAGCTACCTCTAAATTGGTTTCAAGCTGTTTGTGTACCAATTGCGGGAGTGTGATGCAGAAATTGTAGACAGAAGCGGACCCCGGATACTGTGAATAGTGGAAAAGTGATATTTTGCACAACTGGTAATAAGTGTTACGAATTGGTACTGATGTGGCAAACCGGATTACTCCAACTTGGAGAAAACGTGACTCCGTCGTAAGGTCAGTACCTATCAGCTATCGCAAATAAATAATGTAAAAAGATGCGGATAGATCGTAAGGCACATAAATAATTTTCCATTACTTCTGGATCAAGATGTTATATTTTCATATTAGAATCCTGTACTTTATAAAATGTTTTTAGATAGGTATTAGTTGACATAAAAAAAGTGTGCACCACCTGCATGTACGCATGTGCGCGTATTTATTTTTACTTCGTGTAAAAAATATGAACCCAAAGCTATTAGAATTACAATAAATCACTAACAAAAACCAGCCAGTCTGTGTGACCATCATGAGATGGTATAAGGATTTCAGTAATGTTTGCTAAGAAGTTACCTATAGTGAGAGCTTTGTATGTCATCAAGAACATAGTGTTTACTTTACAACAGTAACTATATAAATAAAATATGACCTCCCAGTAGATGGACAGAAGGAAGGAAGACAACCTATGTTTGCTTGGAAGCAGATGAGTGCAGGCTGCACAAGATCTCTAAAGTCTGGAAATCTATGGGGAGTTTTATGTTCAGAATCACAAAATATTTAAACCTGTCTGATAACATAGAATAATTTATGTTGAACTTTTATTGAATTTATTTGTTCTTCTCCAATACCTATTTTAGAATTGTAACCCAAATTACACCTATAAATAATCTTTGCATGTGGTCTATCGGTCTATGTGGGGCAAGGATATCATTTACTCATGATATGACTGAAAGTCCCATGCTCACCTGATGTAGTATAGATATTTAGGTGTTCGAGCCTTCGCTTGACCCACATTGAGATTAACACCATTGAATATCGTGCTACATAACCGGTGTTTAACTTAGTTTACTCTACAATCCGCTAGGAGTCGCTGTCTCCCCTCCACTCCGTTGCATTGAGTCAGCGCCGGCTGTCTTGCGAAGCCAGTACGCTTTTGAACATCGTGCAATCCGGACGTGCGAACCTAATCTCGAAATTATTCTCGAAGACTCAGGTTCGTAACGTATTTCTTCTTTACAACTTTACGAAGATGCAACAGCCGCTCTCTGGACGGCTGAGGTCTAGTTTTTACCTAAAACTAGAAGCGGTAGATCATTCATATGCTAGATGTCTGAGCGAGGGAAGTTGAAAATCAGCTACCCTCAAAAGACGACACTCGCACATGCTATACCGCAGCATCATGTTACCACGTCATGTGGGTAGGTTGGCTATCTAACTGACGACGGATGAATTGGCAATTCTGTAGGCCACCTGGCCGACGCACACGTCGGCTGCTCATTAAGCCCTCGTTCAGGCTACGCAGCCGTCATACACGCAGCCGTCACAGAACCAGCCGACACGTGTAGGCTGGCCACTCAGCCGCCACGTCGGCTGCCTAGCCGCCATGTCGGCTGCACAGAGTTCTGTCTCCTGACTGACTGTGTCGTTTGTTTTCAGTGTGACCAACATGTCAACATTCGAAGATATAGTCAAAGCGGAACCCCCAGACGGAGATTCACTGCTACTTACCAACCTAATCAAGGTTTTGGACAAGTATTACCCCAGCGATTGGAGGTCGTGGAAGGTGACGTTATATACGTATAACGAGCTGTTTGGAGATGTTATATCTTCAGATACGGAGTGCCGACTGCGATTTGCAGTGCCTACGATTGATCTCATACAAGCCTTCGATGAAAATGCTACGTCAATTAGCGAAAGAAAATTTAAAATGATCAAGCGAAAGCTAATCACTTGGTCACTAGGCCGATCCATAATTTATGCGCCTCATGCGACAATGGAAAAAATGCATAAAGGTGAATACTATAAAAAATTCACGGATACAGTCAAACGCTTAAAGCCGTTGCTCGTGTCAAGACATGAAGCGTCATCATCGCTAAAAGAAGGCTCCACTACTCCCACCTCTTCCACACCCAGTAGAAAGAGAGTGCAAGATGCTGTACCAACAGCGGAGCAACCACCAGGAAAGCGGCAACATAGAGAAGACCTCCTCATCGATATCTTAATGCGACAAAACCAAATGTTTAGTCAACTTGTTGAGATGACGGCTAAACAAACTGAGAGTGTAGAGGACCTTAAGCAACAGGTAACTGGACAAAAACAGTGCCAAACCGGTGAAGCCAGTAATCTAAACGAGACACTTGAAACAGTTTTCAGCTCAAATGATGACAATCGTGAATACGAGCCAATCTCATATGAGGAAAATAATCCTGATGACACAGAATTAGCTCCCGGGCAGGCCCCGCAGTTTAATATAAACGATAATATATCGAATCCAACTGACGATATGGAAGTATATAACTTTAACCCATTGACAATTGAAACTGAACCAAAGATTGTGTTAGCTACCCCTACGTTGGCAAAACAGGGACTAGAATGTCAGAGGCTGGATTCCCAAAATTGGACTACAGTCAGATATACAGACGTCCAGAAAAAATTTCAAGCCACCCCGGTATTCTCAAACCTAAAAATAAATAGTCAGCTGTCTAGCGTTACACCCCAGTGGCAACAAGTCTCTACTCTGGAGAAACTGGATTTATGTCTCGGGGCAGTATCTCATGGCCTCCTTCAACAACGCCAACATTTTCAAGAAATTTATGACGCCAGTCCACCAGAAGCCAAAACATTTATAGGAAAAAAAAAAATTCTTAGCCCCTGATTCCGAATTTCGAAAAACGTCAGATGCATTATTACAGTATGTGTGTGGAAGACGGGCAGAGACCATACAGCAAAGACGAGCTATATACCGATCACGCAATAAATATTTACACGAAACACTCCATAACATTCCACCATCGTCGACACACCTCTTCTCGGAACCCAAATTGGCCGAGCTTATTAAAGAACAAGGAGGCTCGAACAAGCTTTTTCTTGACAACCCCAAAAAATTCAGCTATAAACAAAAGTCAGATAAAAGGGCGAGGGAAACTACCAGACCAAACAATGCGGGCCCGAAACACTTCCAGCGGCCTGATAGGTTTCAAAGGCAACAGCCAAGAATGAATTATAAAAGGACGGAAACAGCTCCGCCAAGACAAGTTCAACGTCAAACCTATACAAAAGGACAGAATAAAAAGTAAATTTCGAGCAGGCCAGGTAAAGGAATAACCTTTCATCTTGGTTCAAGTTAGGAGCTCCTAAAGCTGTCTTATCCCTAATTGAAGGCTATCGAATTCCTTTTTGCTCTAAACCTCCACTGATAAATCTGTCGCCATCCAATGCTGCGCGTTTCAAGACCAAAGTTTCCCCGGAAATGACAGAGTCACTACTCAAACTGCAAGAATCAGGTGCTATCGTCAAGAGTTCCGCCAAGAGGGGTTTTGTGTCTCAAATGTTTCTACGTAAAAAAGTGGATAACACTAGCAGAGTAATTTTTAATCTACAAAACTTAAATATGTTTCTAAAACCTAACAAGTTTCGGCTGTTAAACCTATTTAAAATACCTTCGTTCTTGAGACCAAATGATTTCATGATTAAAATTGATTTATCCCAGGCATATTATCATGTTTCAATCGAGAAACCTCATTACAAGTTCTTGTCACTCTCCTACCAAGGACAATTTTACGAAATGACATGCCTTCCCTTCGGTTTAGCAACAGCACCAAGTGCATTTGCAAAAATCACTAACTGGCTGGCGAACTTTTTCAGGGAGCGAGGACTAAGAATCGTGGTTTACTTAGACGACTTCCTGGTTGTACATCAATATCCAACAATCCTTCATCAGCAAGCCGAATTTCTAATCAGTCACCTCCAGGACCTTGGATGGTGCGTAAACTTTCAGAAAACCCTGATAATCCCCAACAAACAAATATAATTTTTGGGCATAAACTGGGACACTCAACAAAATATAAAAGCATTGCCCCAAGACAAGGCATTATCAATAAGGAAAGCAATCAAGTTATTGCTAAAACGAAAACTCTGGAGTTGGAAAGCTGCAAAAGCTATCTTAGGAAGACTAAATTTTGCGATCTTCACAGTTCCTACAGGAAGACTGCATTGCAGGCTCATTCAAATAGAAGCAAATCGTCTGCCTCATAAGAAACCTTTCGCAAAGTACCTAATTCCAACAAAGGTCACTCAAGAAATGAAAAGGTGGTTGGACCACGTCGATATGAGCTCACAAATACTCCACACGAGCCCAACTGTATTTATAGTAACAGATGCAGCAGATACAGGATGGGGTGCCACTGTAAACTCCTGGCACCTCAGCGGCAGATGGAAAGTAAATCAACAAAGCTGGCACAGCAATCAGAAAGAGCTGTGGGCCATTTACAACGTCTTACTCCAAAAAGGGCCACAGTTTAAAGGATCTGTTTTGTGTGCCTAAATAAATAAATAAATAAATAAATAGATCTTCAATAATGCTGCAAACAGACAACAAGACGGTCGTCGCGTATATTACAAAAGAAGGAGGAACAAAGTCCCTAAGACTGTTGAACATGATGTTCAAGATCTTCGACATGCTGGTAAAATACAGGATACACCTAACAGCTCGCTATCTGCCAGGCCGATACAACGGAATCGCGGACAGCCTGTCAAGATACAGCGATCTACCAGAATGGACTCTAGCAGCGAAACAATAGATCTGATATTCAGGACATTCGAAACACCGCAAGTAGACCTTTTTGCCTCGGAACGATCAGCAATACTGAAAACATACGTCTCGGAGAATGCACGGGATCGGAAAGCCTTATTCATAGATGCATTCAGCAAACCATGGAAATTCGACCTAGGTTACGCATTCCCTCCACCGGGACTGATACCTCGTGTATTACATCACCTAGACACATGCACGGGCACATACATATTAGTTGCCCCCAACGGGCAGAAAACGTTCTGGCAGGCGGAACTGAAGAGGAGAGAGATGGGAAACCACTCATAATACACAATCTGGAAAGACATCTCACCGACCTCCGGACCAACCAACCCCCCCCAGCAACAGAGAACTTACAATTGCAGGTTTGGCAAATACAGGCTGGACTTCACTCGTGAAAGAATGGTCACAAGACAATATAAAGGTTCTAAACTCATCCTGGCGTCCATCAACTCAGAAGACATACAAATCGGCTTGGACTAGATGGCAGATCTGGTGTACTGAGAATAACCACTCAGCATGTAATCCATCCCCAGAAAATGTAGCCGAATTCTTATGCTACCTGCACAATGTTGTAAAACTTGCTCCAAACACTATAAATGTCCATAAGTCAGTTGTAATCACATTTGCTAGTCCATTAAAAGCTGATTCTATAAATCATCACCCTCTGGTCAAACACATCCTAAAAGGTATACACACAGCTAAGCCGAATGATAGAAGACCGCCTATTTGGAATGTAAGCAGACTTGTAGATCACCTTATAAATTACAATATTGACAGTGAAAATTTATTCCAAGTATCTAGACACGTAGCAGTTCTACTCTTGCTAGCTTCGGGAAGAAGAGTGCATGACCTAACACTGTTAGAAATGAGTTCCGAATCTCTAGTTGACTATGGATCAGAAATAATATGATGGCCAAAATATGGCTCCAAAACTCATTCTGCCTCTCATCGCCAATCAGGGTGGAAATTGCTAGAAAATTACAATCCAAAATTAAACCCGATTCTGTGGATTCGCAAACTAGTCAAAGTATCAAATCATAGACGACTACATCAAAATAATCTTAAGAATTTATTTATTACTACAAGAGGCAAGGTGAAGGCCGCGTCACGCACTGTAATAGCGGGCTGGATCCGTACACTCCTTGTTGACGCAGGTATCACCAGCTCAGCGGGAAGTTTTAGATCAGCTGTCGCTTCGGATAGTTTGATTAATAAATGCGAAACAATAGAACAAATTCTAAAGCGCGGAAATTGGAAATCGAAAAATACTGTTTTTAACCATTATTTTAGAGAAACAGCAGTAAATCAAAACCCTAGTAGTAACCTAGTGCTACGATGTTTCTCTCCGATTCCATAGATATAATAGACTAAGTTGATTATTAATTATTATTCTTTTAAAATGCTCCGAAGAGGTTTTCGGAATTCAATTTTTGTTTTTCTTTTGTATTAACTGAATAAAGTTGATTTAAGCAAACTTTGTCTCTCCCTCATAATCACCACTCATAATTACAGTCACAGTACATAATCAGCACCGTCAGAATGTAAACACGTCTCAATGTGGGTCAAGCGAAGGCTCGAACACCTAAATATAACCGTTTTCCCCCCAAAGGGAAGAAAACGATTATTTAGGTTTCAGCCGAAGCTTGACCCACACAATCTGAAATCCTTGACGGCTTCTTCAGCGTACTGGCTTCGCAAGACAGCCGGCGCTGACTCAATGCAACGGAGTGGAGGGGAGACAGCGACTCCTAGCGGATTGTAGAGTAAACTAAGTTAAACACCGGTTATGTAGCACGATATTCAATGGTGTTAATCTCAATGTGGGTCAAGCTTCGGCTGAAACCTAAATAATCGTTTTCTTCCCTTTGGGGGGAAAACGGTTATATTTTTAATAGGTACCCAGTTGATTCATTTTCTGACATTTTGGGAAGCAACATAGCTTTTTCATTTTAATTGTTTTATTTTGAGTTGTGTCGTGTAATTTTGGTGGCATTTTATCCAACATTAACATCTCTCTGTACAAAGTGTAAGCATTTGGAATGAAAGTGTATTATGTGATATCCTGATTTGACCGAAAATGTTACTTTTCAAATGGAATGTTTTGAAGAAAACCGCCACCATTTTCTTTTAAATGAATAATGGCCGACTTGACTATAAAGAATTTAATTTAATTCACTTGACACTGGGCAAGATTGTCTGTCAAATTACATCTTTTTCTGCCGCCAAGCGACTTTGCTGTGTTTTGGCTTCAAGGGTGTGGTTGCCGGTGTAATTAGAGGCATGTGAGGCTTAACGACGTCCCGCAATGGGGTGTATTGTGCATTGTCCCTGCGAACCTCACCCCAGCCAGCCCAACTCCTTAAAATAGCGGAGAAGGACCTTGGGTTGGTGGCAGCAATGTTCAAGCATCCCCGGTGGTGATTTGGATGCAGATGAGAGGAATGACCCGATCAGCTTCTGCAGTCCAGTTTTGGACCTGGCTTCGTTAGTTGCGGAGCAGTGCAGTACCACATGCTCCACAGTTTCTTTTTCCTGAAGACATCCACGACATAGGTCGCTGTCTGTCGCTCCGATCTTGAAAAGATGGTAGTTGAGGTCGCAGGGGCCCGTGATGATTCCGACCATCAGCTTTAGGTCTTCGCGTCTCAGCTTTAACAGGATGGTTGTTAAGTGCCTGTTCGTGGCTGGAAGCATTGTTTTTGTATGTTTGCAGTCTGATCTGCGCTTTGGTGCTTGCTTTTGGTGTTCCTTCTGGGAATGCATCTTCAGCGTGTTTTTTATCTCTACCGATGTAGGTTTGCATAGATCTATGTCATTTATTGTCGGTGGCTGTTTCGCGCCCTCTCTTGCTAGGGAGTCAGCCTCGTTGTTACCTGAACATGAGCCGTGACTCTTTGTCCATCTTATTTTAACACTATGCGTGTCAGACAGATTTTGAAGCGCAGTGTGACACTGTACAAGGGAAGCTGACCTTGTGTCAGATCTTCTCAATGCGTTAATCAGTGCTGCGCTGTCTGTTGTGAAAATATTTTTTTAAGTGCTTTTTAGTACCTCTTACTTAGACATCTTCAAGTTACAAGACCTAGATATCTGAGAGGCAGCCATTATCATAGATAGGTAGTTATTTTATTTTAATCTCGAACCGAGAAGCGTTTCTTACCCTCACTAGGTAAATATGATGCAGATAGGGTTCGGTGTTCATATTATCAAGAGCTGTAACGTGTTTGAGTGGTGGGGGGCGACAGAGGCACAGAATCGAGTACCGGACCACCCTCCAACAACGACCCTTCAAAACGACTGCGGCCATTAGTGAGCGCGATATCGAGCTTTGACGAGACTACTTGTTTTTTTTGCTGCAGGAACTAATTCTAGTGGTTTTCAACTTTTTAAGTCTAGTCTACATAGGTACCACCTACATACCCTAACTAGTTTGCATCGTACCTACGTCGTTTTCTTCTGTTAATTCTCAACGATATTTGCTTCTGTGTTATTAATTCACCACGGACTTCCACGGCGTCTTTGATAATGAATAGAAAAAGCCCTAGGTACCTACAATACGGCCGTATTTGTAACTACAAGACCGGAGGATCGGAAGGCAAGATTCCTACCACTATCGTGGTCTAATGGTAGTAACCTCGACGGTCTAGTGTTAGGTACCGGTGGCGATGCCCTAGAATATAAGGTGGTACAAAGAATTGGGTAGTAGGGTATTACAATATTTATTCCTATTACTATAACGTTGAGTTTGAAATATTTTAATTACAATTTCAGCAGCTTGGTTGAGGTACAGGTTTGTCACTAATTAGGTGCTATGAAATGAGCCCAGAAAAGTATCTGCGTAATTTTCTACCTATTCACGACATTTCACAGTTCCTTCCTGCTCGCTGAAATGATACATCTTAACATACACATTAACTTTCACTCTGATATTAGTAGGACACAGATTCTTGCATTGTATTATCACGTTATAAAAAACATGCCTACTTAGACCTCTTTTAAAATAACCAAATATTTAGATTGCAAATGAGGCCAAATTCTGTCTAGACTGAAGCTTTAATTTGGCACATTGTCATGAATTTGCATCAAAAAGTTGTGTGTTCCTATGAATAAAACTGTAGAGCTGGTTACAAGAACTTGACCTGACTTTCTACCAATTTCCGTTTGATTCATTTAGTTAGTCTGATGAAACTAAAGGTTTCGCAAACTAGGACCGACCTTGGTTTGGCTATGTAGAGCAGGTGAGGTGTGGTCGTACACTGTTTATTTACAGTAACTTCTGGTGCATCTGTGGTTCCGAGTTCCGTACTAACTGTTTGTCTATCTGTGGTGCTGTACAGTATTCTGTGGTAACTCAAGTAGCTTGTTCCAGATGGAAGAACGTGCGAGGCGAGCGGTCGGCCCGCCGCCGGCGTCGGGTGACACGCGCTGGTCACTTGGCCCAACCAATCAGCTCGCGTTTGTCCGGTGAGTTTATTTACATTATACACAAGAAGGAGTCGTACTAATATTTATGTTAGGAAGCCCACGAGCAGACAGATTTCCCCTTTCCGCTCATAAACCTTAGGCCCAGTTGACACGATGCTCTTGATTAGAGCCAGAAAAAAGAATGTGATCACAACATATCAACGCGAACATCACATATGCTTATTATCCAGGCAGGTTAACTTACACTGGTGCTAAATTATATTTTATTCCTACTCCGAAACATCAGACTTCCATCAGATTCTAAGGATCCTTGCAGGCGTCTTTTCCTATGGATCATTTCAAGATCAAGGTGAATATTCACCTTGTATTGTATGTTTTCCATGATACTCAATTGTTTACTTTGTAGCCGGTTATATAGTTATTAGGTGAAATGGTCCGTAAACGACGTGATAGTTAGATCTAACATCCAATTGACACTTCCGCTTGCACATTTCGCATAGTTGCATAAATTATGCAAACTAGAGTCTCTCTTTCCAGAGAGATTATATGGCAACTTATGTTGGCTTCAGTAGCTTTTACTTAACTTTCAGTCCTTATTTATTTACTAGATTTGAAATTTTCCCTAACTACCTATTTATTTTCTTTGTGCTAGATACGGTAAATCAGCGATAATAGTAGGTTCTCTACTTTTTATAGGATACAAAATGTTAATTACGAAATAATATACCTATTCAACCGCTAATAACCATTTCCTTGCAGTTTACATATTAACTTTTATTGAGTTACCTACACTACTAGAAAATTCTCACTAGTAGTTATTTAGGCAAAACTAGCGCATCTATCCGCAGGCCACTCGGTCAACATCGGGGTGGTTGGGTAACCATCGGAGTCCACACAATAGTATGTATCTCCTACATTCTGATTCGGATCGTAATTCCCGAGGGCCGAACATGTCTCTGTCACCATCATTCCCTTTTCCGGGAAGTACATCATGGTATCGCGAGCACAGTCTGAAAATAATAAATTAGGTTTTAATTACAGAATGTGAGGTAGCCTAAATGGTAATGCCTAATGTATTTCATGAGATAAATCGAGCATTGTCATCACAAGATTAAATTACATGAAGCTATCACAACGTGTGAGAACTTTGTCATAATGAGAAATTAACGTATGAGACTGCAATAAAATACCATCAAGGTTTCCATTTCAAGGCTCCGTTAACAATAAAAGAGCCGTTTCAATCGTTTCGAACTCGGACTTATCGCCAAGAGTGTAGTGTTATGGTTCACGGTCAATTACTTTTTAATTTATACCTCTCGGATATCGATGTCGAAAATAATGTAGACTGAACGAGACATTGATCTTTAAATAATTGTGTTGATACTGCCATTGTCCGGACTTCATAATCAACATAATAATAACTTGCCTCATTCTATCGTGCGAATCAGAACAAATCCCACGTAACCAAAAATGGTTAAATGCCCGAGGAAACGCCTGCGCAATAGCCTATCAAAGAGGCCAGCAAATCTCTCTGAACTGACCGCGCTGACATACAAATCAATGCTGATTGCTAACAATTATCTCAAGTAGAACCATTTGTCGCGGAAAAGGATTAATCGTGCAATATTCTTTAGTAAATATGGATTTACATATTATTATGCATTTCTCCTTTAAGAGGGTCAAGAGCCATGGTCTATGTCTCCGCATTCCACCAAAACGGAGATATGGGCGGAACCGTATATCGGGAACAGGGTCACGGCCGCGGACCGGTCGGGGCACAATGCGAATATGCCATGCTAACGGTATGCCGATGCCTTCCCGCCTATCTTATTTTACACTCAGTGCTACATTCGAAAACGTTATGTCTAATGCGCTGAAGGAACTTGAACTTACTGCAATTCATTCCCGCCATTTCGCTTGACATAGACTGCCAGGAACCCAGAATTGTACCGTCTCGCCCGGTACAATACGCACTGAAAATTTGTTAATGAATTCAATTTTAATCAAGCCATTTTTAAAAACGATTTAAAAATTGATTGTAGCTCTTACATGCCGTTTGTTATTTGGTACGGTCCATAACTTCCATCATAATCGCAGAACGTTGTGGGGTTTCCGAGAAAACTGGTGCCATGTTCCGTCTGCTCCTTATTAATCTCAGCTGCGGCGTGTACTAAACTTTCACACCTCCTCAAGTACTGCTCGCCGAGAAATAATGCGCTATCTAATAAGACAAGATAACAGTGCATAAAACGAAGCTATCAGCGCTAATAGTAAAATGAAGTGGTTAATAATGCATAGAACGATAAATATAGGAAAGAAAATCGTTTAGGGGTCTCTGTCCTCTCATTACGTCATCCGCCGCCCGATGCAAAGTATCAATGCACCTGCAAGTTTATTACTGCCTCGAACTAAGAGTTCAACTAGGTTACCTAACTAGGTCACTTGTTTGTCAGTGAAAGGTCAAACAGTTCAGCTAAATAAATTATTACTATTCGATTCTTTTGTTCTTATGAATATAACTTCCATACGCAAAAGCTACCTTTAATGCTGGCCGAAGATTCAAACCTGGTACAGCTATACATAATATGAATGAAGCCCTTAAATAAAATGTTATTTGACGCGTGATAATGATGTGGAAATATGATGACGTCATGTGCTGTGCTTCTTTAATTGAGCTATAAAGCCATGATATTAAGTCAACTTACAGCAAGGGAGATGTTCCATGTCTACTTCATTTACAGGAGTGACTGTAGGCTGTCCTGTTTTGGGTTCAGCACACCAACATAGCCCGTCGTCACATTGGAGGTGCTCGTAATCTCCTGAAGGCGTGCAGTGTAGGGTCGAGAGTTTCCCAGCTGCTTCTATCTCCGCTCTTCTTCGGCTGCATGCTAAAACATCCAACCGACAAGTTTACCAGTTGTACAAAGTACTTACCTGCATTAAAGTAGGAAACAAAAAAGTGCGGCGTCTTTTGGAGTTTGTTTTAGGGGAGGGCTTTTTCGTACCCTAACCGAAAACAAACTCTCAGATTGGGTTGACTTTAGATATCCGGTACCTGATTTTAACTATAGTTTTGATTTAGGGGTCTTGTTAGGGTTCATCATAAACCTTTAGAACAATTTTTTAACCCTCAGATTAACTGGTAACCTTCTCTTTTCAGACAGACAAAAAGTGCCCATAAAGCATAAAAAGTTCGTAGTTTATTCTTTTTAGTTCAGTGATTTAACATCAGGTTGACAATATTGTCATTTAGCTAATTTTGATGGAAATGTACGCGATAAATTGGCGATAAATGGATAACAACTTCGGTGTTTTGACTAAATTATTGTTTGCTAATGGAATTAAATACTCAAGCTTCCTTCTAAGATAATGCTTAAAATTTATATCGCACAATTTTTTATGTTCTTGTTGTAGTTTATGAGCAACATCTTTACATGTTTCGCTTTTGAAACAATGACTCAGTATCAAAACAATTTTGTCTACTTACAAAAACTATAATATAAATTGTTAGACAAGACCCGAAATCCCGGTGAAAATGCATACCTTACCGGTAACTTTATTGTTTTTACTTTTAAGTATTACAGGTTCATACAAGACACGTTTTAATCTGAAGGTTTGTATGCTTTTCAAAAATGTGCTTACCGCAAGTCATGTCGCTAGCTTCATTCCTCCACATTTGTCCAAATATCCTTTTCCCATGCTCATCGGAACAGAAACACCTGAATAAGTAAGTAAAACCATGAAACATCTAGGTAGTGTGAATAGAAAATGAGTCGATATTCTGTAGAAGACATTGTTTATTTGTTGGTTTGCGGCGCGGGGTGGCGGAATAGCCGAAACGCGCGCAATTTTACTGCAACGTATTTCTTTAAAAATAAAACAAAATAAGCTAGTTTACGGAATTTATATTAAATCCTTAACAACCAGAAATATTTTTTAAAGAACAAGTATGAAAAACAATCACTGAAGTATCTCTAATAACATAAGTGTGACTAATCCTGCGCAGACGAAGTCGCGGGCACCAGCTTGTATAAAATATATTTTTTAAAGTGGAATTCTTAGATTTTTACATCTTAATCTATATTTTTCTAGTGGTCGAAAATTCTACTTTGAGAACTACTTAGTCATAAAAAGTAGCATGTAAATGGAGTCGTGTTTGCGTTCTGCAACCTGAGTCATCGCTCGTAACGTAAATCGTCAAATTAACTGTATTAAACACCTGAGCTATTATTGAATTAGTGTAGGTCGATTTATAGTTTACCTTCCTGTGAATATATCGCCTTTGCACTGCACTGATGCATATCGTCCATCAGGCAAGCAAGTGGCTGGAGCATTACATCCTGGCTCTGCTATACCTAGGACATAAAATTAAAAACTCAAATATAAAGTCAGACTACCCAATATTTCCATGTTGCTATACTCTAGGCAGGGTTTATGTGATACTTACTACCTTACTACTGTGTATGTACTTAAACTGAACCATTGTGTAAGCAACAAATGTATTCTCTCTTGTCGTGTCACTAGTTTCTTTCGAAACAGTGTAGTGGAAGGATTTTTTCGAAAGGCGCCTTAAAGAGGCGCCTTTCGAGCACTTCAATAAATGTATTGAATAATTAATTGTTATCAACCGAATCTGATATTTGTCCTTGCGTCGATCGATATACAAGTTTTTACTGAGAGCAAGAAGTCAACAAAGGTTTAGTTTGCAAAGTACTAGTTAATCTTATCTCCCTGCCGTGGTGACTACAGTATACCGCCCTAAATTAGGGGTGAGGCCTATATCTAACTGTTTTTTTTTATATTTTAATACTTCTTGCTGATCAAGTGATGGCCTGACGTTAACTTGTTCTAGCAGTGGACTTTTCAGGCTGATGATCTTCTTCTTGTCTTGTCACTATATAGTTTCTTTCGAAACAGTGTGGTGAAAGGATTTTAAGTGCGCCTCAAGAGGCTCCTTTCGAGCATTTGACACATGTTATAGAACTTTTTAGGTACCACGACATGCCGGTTTCCTCACGATGTTTTTTTTGAGCAGAAAAACTCATTGGTGCACGACCGGTTTAGAACCCACGACCTTAATATCGGAAGGCGGGGCCGCTACCACTAGACCACCAGTGCTCTCGTGACCAACAGGCTGATGATGACAGAATTCTCTCGATTTTAAAAGAAATCAGTAAACTTAATGAACAAAATTATGTTTGCATAACTTTTTGCAAATTCACCGACACACTTTTGTTTTTGCAATGCAAATCCGGTTCTGCTGATACCGGAACTCTCAATGAAAGTGTCTACAACTATGTCTATCATTAATTTGGACTAATAGAAGGAAATAAAATATATTATTTTATGCCGGTCCGGTACCTTATTGATGTAACTCCAACTGAAAGCTTGCGTATCTTTTATAGCATTATTCTTCGTTTCTAAATGATTGCACAATCAATTCAATTTAATGATTTTCAATTAGTATTTTGTATTAAGTGCGGTAACAAAATGAAATGAAAGTACCTAACATTGAATAAAAACATTATAAGCGGATATAGGCTTGCAAACTGACTTAAAGAACACTTTCTTAATGGGCAGGGCACCCGCCAAATTATTTCGATATGCCTTTGATCTCCCTTAGATATTCGCAAGGGATTTTGAGTAGCTAGGTACTACTTGAGGTACTAGGTAAAAAATACCAAGAGATTTGAAGGAATGTTTACCTGCCAGAATATTATAGCTTAACACATTTTGTTTTATTATTAAGCAAGTTCTTTCAATAATTATAAAATGTGCATTTAAATATCGCATAGTAGGTACCTAGTTCGTTCGATTGATGAATTGTTAATAACCAGAACTCCTAAAAGTATACTAAATGTGTAACCGGAAATTTTCTCTGTAATGGGTCCTTTCCCGGAGACTGCGGCCGGCGATCGCGTTAAGCTAACTTCCGACAGGTCAGTGTGAGTGTAATTCGATATTGGCACTCGAAATGTAGTACTAAACCGTTAAGTTTAATCTTATTGAGATCAATCCTGAACTGAATTACCTGACGCCGGTTGACATCCTGGACAGCACCCAAATATCCCACCATTAGGCACCATAACCTGTCCCGCTTCACAATCTGCATCAGTCACGTCAGCGAAACACACTTGTGCTAGATCGTTACATTGTGCCACTGCCTCATTGACTAACAAGCTTACCACTATCACAACAATGCAATGAGAATAAATCATAATCTATGTTTTTGCTGCAACAAAGCAAAAACGATTGGAACTCTTCAATCTGCTTTCACCTTGAGTCGATGAAGCTCAAACAATAAGTAATGAGGTTTCGTGTCTAATCGTTATCTTCAAAACATTATCAGTGGAATCTAATCTCAATAATGAACACGTCATTCCATAGGAGTGTTTGTTGTTGATATAATTATTTCTCTTTAAAATTATGATGAATAAATACTGCTATAAATACAATTCGTCTCTCAAAATGTCCTTTTTTTATGGACACAAATATGCAATGCAATATCATACTTATTAGCTATTTAGATGTCTTAAAGAATATTATCTATTACGTTATCAACGCTATCGCTATCTCAAGCTAAATTATACGAGGAACAATCATGGCAGGACTGGCGGGTGGCGTCACGAGTCGCGCGCCAAAGCCCGAGCACTAAATACCTGTGTCTTTCGTACGCATTTCGCGTCGCGCTTATCACTATTTTATCAGTTTTGTACCACCGCGTCCTATTTGGTTTCTCCATGGCCATCTTTTACTCACTGTGATAAATTTTTCTTCCAGATTGGATTAAAACGGGCGTTTCCGGCTAGTATGGAGGAGTATAAAAAAAGACATTCGTGTACTAAAGTTTCGAAAATTGCAAATATATTCCAAGGAATGCCGTCGAGAGAAGAAGAAGAGATGCGTGGTGCGGACGTGACTGTTGTCCGAACGGAGAGCCATCTGGCCCGGTTCAACAATGCGCGGGCACTATTTGAAAAATTAGGTGAAGAAAATAAGGGATTCCGTATTGAAAAGTCCCCATCAGCTGCAGCTAGCTTTGCCGGCACCCGGGGAATGCCACCAGTGGCTCCTTCGAGGTCGCGTTCCAGTTCCGCGGGCTCAGTGAGTCCTCCCAGGCGCATGGTTACACCTACACCGATGCCTGCACCGTCTGTTAACGGCGATCGCCTCGCTAACGGCGCCGGACAGCCGCCGCCCAAACCGGCGAAACCCAGTGTCTTGCCGAAACCGGAAAAACCAGACAGACGATTCAATAAAGAGCTTATAGAAAAGCAGAGAAATTGGACTGCACATTTTAACAAGTCTCGCCAGGCTCGTAGCGAAAATGAGACTAGAGTGGATTCTCATAAATATCCTAGTGCGTACCAAGATAGAAAATCACCGGAAGTTGTTGAAAGATATGTCGTACCATCTCGAGTATATTCTCCACCGCTTTCGCCATGTGCTGGCGATTCTCAAGCTGAACGACCGAACACTCTTCCTACTCCTTTAGTAAGTCGAGGTATGCCTAGTGTAAAATCTCCTAGTCCCATTAAATCTACTGGTTCTGTGACTCCATCGCCTAGACCCAAAAGCTCACCAGTATCGAGGCCTGAACCAATAGTTTCGCCTTCCGTAAGAAAAAATGTTAGTCCACCTAAAACAATCGATACACATTCTGAAGAGTTGGATTCGTATGAAATACTTCGTAAACATCGATCATCTGTTTCTCCAATGAGCGAAAAGGAATCATATGAGGAAATTGATAATGTTGTGCCTAAGCCAAATGACCGTTTACAGTCTCCTAACGTTGTTTCATCAAAGCCTATCGAAAGAATATCCCCGGTCCCACAGTCATCACCGTCTTCAAATTCTACGATATTAGAAACCGTTCCTGCGCCTAGAAGTTCAATGACACCATCACCTTCTACAAGATCACCGAGATCGCCAATAGTAACTCCATCTAATGAAGAAAACGATGAACATCTTCACGAGCGGCAACGAGAACTATCAATGTCTCCTTTGCCGGAGGATACTCCGAGCGCATCGGAAAACGTTTCCGACGAAATAGTTGAAATTGCAGAGATAGCTACAATAGAAGAACTGCAATCGTTGCCAGCTCATGACGAAATCGAAAACTATATAGTTGAGGAGGAAGAACCGGCAATTAAGCAAAATCACCAGTATGAGAATGTATCAAATGTGGAAGTGTCAGTGGTTACAAGTTTAGATGACGATGCGTATGAGCAAGTTGAGTTCAGTGATGAATGGGATGATAAAGCGAAACGGCGTTCATCGACGCCCGAGTGTCCAGTTGCTGCGGCGAAGGTGGAAGAAATGCCGCGGTCGCCGCTCGCTTCACCGCTGGCGTCTCCAGTCCACCGCAACCTCTCCTCGTCGTCGCCCCCGTCGCATCATGCTTCACCCTCGCCTGGTATGTACCCATTTCTCATATAAACCAGTTTCTCATAAATCGGCACATTTCAAACAGTACACATATCTATGCTATTATTTATTTTTACGGAGACCTACTTACATGCCTTATCTGTTATGTTTTATCTCTGTGTTATCCGGCTAAGAAACAGTGTATTGATGTGCATTAAAAACACACTTCTTAGAAAGGAGCGCCTGTTAATTAAAAAATGCTAACTGACTAAAAAAAAACTGAAGCGATTCTTTTAACTTAACAGACTCTAACAGAGATAAAATTATGGTTTTCCGCCGTGGGACGCATATTATCCTAGGTAGCAATCGGTAGAGTGGGCGTCGATTGACGTACGTTTGGCGGTCTCGTGCGCTGTGGGTTCAATGTAATATTGAGGAAGTCAAGGTATTTGAGTCGTTGCGAGAGTTGCGAGTCGATCCCGATTTAGATGGTCCGGCGCCGCCGCCTCCGCCGCCGCCGTCGCGACGCAGTAACCCGAGCGACGTCGTCCTGCGCGCTTCCATCGCTCATTTATTTCCTATTACATGCAGTTTATCTGTCGCACGACTGCACTCTCTACCGAGACATAACTACTGTTTTCTATCTACAGCATTTGCATATTATTCAAACACGTGCGTGTGATGTGTTCGCAATTCGCATAAATGTTTGGTTCGGTATGTCAGCGAAATCATCTCGCAATTCCATAGGACAATCGTGTTATAATGTGAAGGATTCTCCATGTTTCTTTATCTGCTCATTGTTTTGTCTCTAACAAATCTTGGATAATTCAAAAGACGAAATTTGGAAAGAAAGTTTTATGTTATCAGTGTTATCAGTTTTGTAAGTTTGCAAGTTTTTCTCATTTTTGCCTGTTGTCATCTCTTTCTGGCAGAAGAATGTCGTTTCCGTCTGCCTCGCTAAATATTACATTCATTGAGCAACGTCTCCGACCCTCCCATTCGGACTCGAATTGACTGGATAAACTATTTAAATCAATTTGCCCTACACACGCAATGAATTCTGTTAGCTACTTTTAATCTCAAAGTCCCTTTAGCGAGTCGCCTTGCCACTAAAGATTTGTTTTCTATTTCTGGCTGGACGTAAAAATTCTTCTGAATATTTACGTTGCCAACTTGCTTATCTGCGGCGGTGTTTGTTTATAAAACGCACCGGCATCGGTGTCCAACGACGCCAGGCTCGTAAACTTTTTCTGTATACAAGCGATGTTTTCGTCTTTTGCGATGAGATAAACGCATTCTTCCACCGAGTTTCGATGCAACAGCAGCTGTGATTCAGTGGTGTTTTTTTAAATAAGTGACAATACAGCGTTTGCGGTTGAACGTTTGCGTGAGCGTGCAAGGAGCTGGCTCGAGGAGGGATCGAAGATGGTTCGGTGATGAATCGAGGGGCGTGCGCGTCCGCCGTCGTCGCCGTATGCGTTCGCTCGACATGCGCCTCTGCGGCTGTTGCCTCGGTTAGTCTGCTTTGTTCAACTAAAATAACCCTATACAGCTGGTCAAATCAATTTAACAATGACTGCTTCCTTTTGCAATCTTCAGATAACAGTAACATAGTAAATAATGTTCTGTCAAGATCTAAGCATACGTAGGTAGATAATAGTAGAATACTAATATTACTTGCACAAGTTGCTAAAAGCAAAATTGATCAAAATTGAACGCAAACATAATCTTGATAATTTAACTAATACACAACAAACTAGGTAGCAACACTTATAATATGTATGATACAATCATGCTTTACTTATACAATAGGAAACAGCATCGTATTGTAGGTACATTTCTTTCTTATCAACTTGTATCATGAACTCATGATCCATGAAGAAGAAATATAACTCGTGGCACTTCACATCGCTATTCGTTTTTCGCGTTTTTATTTCTTCTGTATTGGGCTTGATTAAGTAGAAGTTAGAATAATTCAAACACACCTTCCATAAATCGTCACGAACAGTGGTATTCGTGTATTTGCGAATTCGCCTTGTTTGTGAAAAATAGGCGAATAGAGTCGCTACACATCGTAGTTCTAATTTGATAAAATAAGAACACGAAAGAACCAATACACTAACACGAAATAGCGATGTGAAGTGCCACCATTACGTTTTAATACCAAGTAACAAAACAGGTAAGCCTAACCATGCATCCACGAATGAATGAATGCTGTTTCGCACAAACAAAGCAGGCGAGTTCAAAACAGACGTAGACCGTAGATCGCTCTTGGCATCATAAGCCCATTCATTGCACCCTCATATCTCCACATGCACATGCCGAGTACAGTAGCGTTGATGTGGTAGCGTGTGACTTAGAATTCTAATTCCACTGCCGTAAATGTCTCAAATGTGTTGATATATTGTCCTTTATCGAGTTTTATTGCTGGCGTGGGGAGATCCAATGTACGACTCGCTTATGGCGCTACATTATTTAACCCGCCTGCTACCAATTTAGGAATGTCGTCTGACGATGTAACTCGTTCTAGACGATATATCAATCTTTCCATGTTAATTTCAATTGCATATTATTTGTAAAGGTCAAAACTGTTAAAATAATGGCACGTTTATGACTCACTGTTTTAAATTGCGCTACATGACTTCTATTTAATTCATAGTGAAGCTTAGATAAATGTATAGTGAGTCCATAAAGCACAGATAGAAAATGCAAAAAACTGGATTGTGACTTTTCTGCAGTCAACATTAGAATAGGTTCATGATATTTACAATAGTATATTATTATACGAGGGGCTAAAATGACCCATTATTTACGAGGTAGTTTTACTATCGAGAGAAATATATTCATTACAGCACCAAAGTGCATAATTGATCCTTGTGATTTGCTGAGTGATAGTTAAGGTTAGGTAGAAAGTAGTACGAAAAAGAAAAAGTAGGCGAGAAAATAAAATAACCCAATACAATATTTTTTCTGTTGTAAAATTTAACAATTCAATTTGTAAATAGCTAATGATTTCGCGCAATGTCTTTTTGTTATTTCTTCTGTAGCCACAACGCAGTGCACGCATTTTACCAAAGAGATGCCCACGTCATACGGCATTCGGCGCTTTTAGTCCCATATACAAAAATTCAATGTTTTTTTATGGAACTCTAATAAGTCGAGTATTTATTTATGATTATTCTACTTATGAATAAAGACTTATGCGTTTTCGAGATCCAAAGACGACAAATAAAATAAAAAACTTTTTCCCCTAGAGGAAGAAAAGCAATTTTATCCTCGCTCTGGTACGCTACTATGATGGTATTTTTGAGCAAGACTTTGCGGGTGTGACTACTTATTCAGAAGTTTCGCAACATGATTCAAATAGAAAATGGAATTCCAAATATCCCGATACGAATTGTTTATTAAACGGTTTGTCGAGGAATGTTATGAGTATTGCAGACTATACATAGCCGTGTGCACAAAAGTCTAGTATCATATCACTTCATTTCTGTGTGTTGGTTTAATTAGTAAAGTTGCTTCTCGCTCTTGTTTCCGCGCGGATCGCGTGACCGCTCCTCCAAACAACCAACGGTTAATTGCGAATTCATGCTTTAACATAGATTAATATTATTATAGCGTTTCTATGCTTCGTTAACTGTCCTCAATACGTTTACAAAGACTTGTGAATGATTTTGTCGTATAAGACATTTTAAAGCTGTTTTTGTGACTCTCTAAACAAGTTTAAGCAAAGACGATACCTACTATAAATCTACGTTTATTTACATTTAGCGTCAATGTATTTTCCAAGCAAAATCAAAACAAAACTACGCCGTAAATTTATAACTGTTCTTGTCTAAATATCCAGATGGCAGTTTCAAAATTATCGAGGTTATTCAAGGGCGTGAAATACAAAAATACCGCCCGTTTACGTACCGGATCTATTCTTCAGTTTCACTTCATTTGTATTGGAGGGAGCGTTGAAAATTAAATATACTTAGTCTACTTTGGTGTTTATTTATGTAAGGCATCTGTATGCTCGCGATCTTTCAACTTCCTAAGAAAATCTTGTGCGTAAAAATAAAAATAGTTTACTTGTTTCCCTAATTCGTTAACCTTAATTGTTTTCAACATTACGCATACTTACTATGAATATTTCATATTTTATTCTGTGCACTGGTATACCAATCTCAGTAACCTACATCATTCGCTTGAAAATTATTTTTAGCGTCTTAAAATTTACTGTAGATAAACCAATCTACGATGATATCTGATAGGTACGTAAGGTAGTTACAGTGAAGTAAATACACGGCTTAGAATTCTTCCGCTGATTAAGCAATAATAAGCTTAAGGCGTACTAAGCCACGAAGAAGTAACCTTTACTTTGTCTGGATTTACTAACTTTTTAAATTCATTATGTAGGTAAGTAGTAACTTTGTAATCTTGTAACATTTTCACTGCTCACCGTCAAAATGGTGAAAAACAGACCCACAAACGCGTCATGGACAGTGAACGTGAAAAACGATGAACGGTCGTCTTTGAGATATACTAGGTTTATCATCGATCATCATTCAGGGAGTCATTCGAGATATGAGAATTCGTTCATCAACTTGCGGCATGCAGATGCTAAACCTCATGTGCCTGTAATTTCACCGGCAACCACACCTTTCAAACCGAAACACAGCAACGCTGCTTGGTGGCAGAAATAGGCATGATAGTAGTTTTTCCCCGGACGAGCCCGTCACTAAGAGCTATAATACTCTTAAAAATAATAGGTGGTCAAAAAGAAACCGGCCGGCAGTGTGTATTCACACGATTCAGTCTGTATGGACAATTACTGTCAAACAAAAAAACTAAACTGTTATCACGGCTAATAAATTCTAATCACGGGCTCGCATTTTCAAATTTTCTTAACAGTTTCGTCTCGGTGACACTTCTACAAAATATCACTGATAGATAATATACTTTATATTAGGTAGTTCAACTCTTCTATGGTACTTATGTATTTATTTATTTAAAACTTTCACACAAAACAATGTAGTGCTAGGAGGACTTAAAGCTAATAGCATTGTCTACCAGTCATCCTGGGCGTGCAAAAAAATTTTGAAGGTGTGGCGTGAAAACTGTTTGATTTTAAGTACTAACATTATTGTCTGTCCAGTTGGCGGAGGTCGCAAGTCTTCCGAGGCGGAAGAGACGCCGCCGCGGCGCAGTGGGTCGCGTGCGTCCAGCGTATCAGACGAGGGCGGGTTCAACGAGCCTTCTCCCGAAGTGGTGGCGCGGCTCAAGCCGGCCGACTACCGGGAGCCTCCACTGCCGCTCACGGACTCCAATCGGGATGCGGAGCGCGATCCGGACACCTTGTCTGTGCAGCAGCAGGTATGTTCATTTTTAAATCACTTAAGAATTATGCGAAGGCGTAGCTAAGTCGAGTGTCACATTTTACAAGCACTATAACATCATTTCCGATATAGCTTATATAAATTTTCTTTACTGCAGAAATAAATTATTGCGAAATGATTATGGGCTTTCTATCTGATTTGATATAGCAGCAGGCAATGTAACATTAATAAAAAAAAATATGAGATGAAAACAACTTTAGAATGCTAGTCTTTAATAATAGGTTTTTTTTACTTATGGTACAAAAAAAAAAAAAAAATTGTATTGAAATAAATTCGATTACACTTTAGGTCATTTTTATATTATACAAGCTGGTGCCCGCGACTTCGTCTGCGCAGGATTAGTCACACAATATCTTTATAAATTGTAGCCTATGTGTTATTTTGATGTATAAGCTATATTATTGTAAAGTTTCATTAAAATCCATTCAGTAGTTTTTACGTGAAAGAGTAACAAACATCCATACTTACAAACTTTCGCGTTTATAATATTAGTAGGATTTTCCTTGAAAGTGTCAACGAACACATCCAAAGTGAAAATATTCAAAGCATACCACAAAAGAACATAAGCTTCGAAATAAATGTACCTGCATGAATAAGAAGAACACGCATTACTGATGGACAGGCATCCCCCTTGCAGGACTCCGGCGTGGTAGTGAGCGAGACTAGCCAGGGCTCCATAGAGGTGCTCGACAAGTCGACCACCAGCCAATGGAGCGGGTCGGAGGACGCGCCGGAGGGCCGCCCGGAGGCCGAGCCGGACGCACGGTGGGACGACAAGCAGCCGGATAGCATGACGCCGGACGAAGCTGAGATACTGCTCAGCTCCAGGTACGGTTTAACGACATACACATATTATACGAGACGCATCATCGCATCTGTGGAGCGCGTTGGAGTGCGTTTTACAATAGTACGGCCATACTGTACCCCAAGTCTTATAGTCGAGTTAAACACTCGCTGCTCTCTCTCTCGCACTTGGGAGAACGGCACGATTCTTTTGTTTAAGCGCATGGATGTGCATTATTGGAGTCGAAAAGAACTATCGATACATTCATACCGACTACCGATAATGGCCTTTCCGACCGCGCAACCACTGGGCGCTCTCGCTGAGTCATTCTTATCGATAACGTGCATGCGCCCGCGTCGAGTACTCTCAACACTAGTGTTAAGATGATTTATGACCGAGTTTGCAGCGAGTGTTTAACGGGACTATAGTTTTGTTTAGCATATTTTGTATTTCGATTTTCGTAACGTCAGGCCTTTTTTATATGGAGACTCGTGAGTGATGATAAGTTCTCAGCACGCCCGATAGAGGCGCTTATCGAATATCCATACAAAAAAGGTCTGACGTTACGAAAAACTAAATACCAAATATGGTCAGCAAAATCATCTGTGGAGCGCGTTGGAAAGTGTTTTACAATCGTACGGCCCCACTGGTCAAACTATTCGTACAGTCTTACCCAGAACGTCAATACGAATCTTAATTTCCTTTTTTTGTGTTTGGTTTATTGTATTACGAGCCCGGGTTTTGTATGGAGTCACGAGAGTTCTCAGCACGCCTTATAGGGACTCACAATAAAGAAAACCAAAAATGGAAAAAAGCTCGGACTTGAGGTACAGATAATATGTGCCTGTTATCTAATTCACTATCAATATGTCACGTGGTATGCCAAGAAATTTTAGAATTTGTTTAAAAAATCTGTAGCGTATACAAATGTGGTTCTGGGCAAGGCATCTTCAAATCCTATAGGCACTCCAGCGTCCCTTTACATGGCACACGAGTGACAATATCTACAATAGAGGCCAAATACCTGTTAAATTACAAAGGCAAAGTGTAGCCAAGTCAAGGGTAACATAACACATGTCACTAAAGTTATACCTACCAGCGTTATAGCATAATGTATCTCTGACAAAACTTCCTTTTTCTACTGTAGAAATAGAATAAATTGCTTACAGGTGAATGCCACTTGGCTAAGCCCCCTGATTTGTAAACAATCCAGTTTTAAAATAAATCTTTTATTGTCTCAAACGTTTTAACGAGGCAAGGAACGCTATAAATCTGTGACATATAAAATGATAATATAATTCAGGGCACTATGTTGGTTTTGTCTGTACTGTAGAATCGTCTTTGTACAATCAGCGCCAAAAGTAGGTGAACATTTGTAATTAATAAAGTTCAAATATTTCCTAAACGTTAATCAAACCACTTTTGATCAAAGTTTTCAACTTCGTTTGTAGATCCGCGTTGAGCCATGACTATCTGAAAAAGTCGAAGTTGCTATCTCTGCTAAATCTAGATAAAAAGATCATTGAACAACCTAAAATTGTATACTTTTGTCGCTGACTGTACAATGAGATCATTGATGGACATTTGCCTGTGACAATCTCGGTAAAAACATCCAGAAATGTTTGCGACCGTAATGTTTTTTATTGCATTGTTAAATGCTGTCCGGCGCTCTGTCATAGATTTATGAAAAGTGTACCCTATATGATGTCATTCTTACAATGTTTTGGTTGATTTTACGCTGTTATGTTCCCTGTGTGCGTTTGTTGGGCGGAGGCAGTTATTCGTCCACTGTATATTCCAGTTCAGTCCATGCTAGTATTTTAGTCTAGTTTGCGAGCACATTGGATTTTTTCTTCGCAAAAACATGTTACGCAATAAGCTGTGTACTCGTTACTGTACTAAAAACTCAAGTATAGACGAACCTATAAATTCTATGCATTCGTGTAGGGCCGAGCAGTTTAGTTCAAAGTTTGTTTGTGTACCATACTCATTGTACACATGTTTATGCAAATAAATTATCTTTATCTTTAGGTACTTCTCCTATCAACCAGTAGGTGAAATGGTGAAAGTAGCAACCCTTCAAATTGTTCAAAATTGCCGGCAACTTAACTTTGTTAGACTAGAACACTAGCAAGTCACTTAAAATATGTCGTGACAGATCGCGATAATCATAAAAATATTTTCTTTTATGTCATCATTTTTCTGTAGAATGCTAAAATGTATTTCATTGTAGTTACATACTTTTAGTCTTTATTTCACAACAATTCTTTAATTTCTGTCGGTGCTGTATATATTATTTTCATTTTGTGTCAGCATGATCATTCTCTATCTACTTTTGTACCTTACTACCTAAATACATATTCTCTAGCACTTCTTTTCTTTCGAAACTACCAAAAGCTGTGACATGCTGGCATTCCACTCAAAATAAAACAATGTACAATCACTGACTCGGAATCCTTAGAACTTCTGTAACTGTAGAGCTTCGTTTTGATTAAATGTTGTATTTTCATTTGCATGCTGCCTGTCCGCACAACGCTTCATTCTTGCCTGTGATCACATTTGCAGCATTCTGGAAAAGAAACTTAGGTAAGCTCAGCGCATCTGTACTGCTCTTTTATTTCTCACTTTTCTTAGATTGTGAATGTTCCTCTTTTTCGCATTGTATAACTTTTTACAGTAATCTTTCTATCCCTAGATTAGACTGATGGACTTTGTAAAGTAATAAATTAGCGGCTATTAGCTTTGGAAGTCGATGTATCCTGTCTAATTTAAGCAGAACAGCTGTAGAAGATTAAAACGTGCGACTTATAGTTTGTGCGTTTATAACAAGCCGTTTCTACGGGATATTGCCTGCGGCTTTTTATTATATCGCTCATTTATATGCTGCCATCTCCAATAAATCAATATAGAAGTTGGTTTGTGTGTCCAGGCAAGAAGCTTTGCTGTCGGACGAACAGGCGCAGGAGATAGTGGCGATGTTGTCGCCGCAGGCTATCCCTCACGATAACGGAGTCTCACTCAACGATAGCTACCAGTCCGTGCTCTCGTACGAGAGGTATGTATTATCAAGTTAGCGAATGAAAATTGAAAATTTTAGTGGCGCAGGCGGTAGGATCGTTTCATGCTCGGTAACTTCTCCCACGACTGCGCGTGGTATGTCTCGCTTAAACTATGTCATAGTCTAATCTAATGAGACCATGGTCAAATTAATTAAAGAGCATCTTGTAATTCAACTTTTTAATGAGTGGAGTTTTTTTGTACCCCTCAGACGTTAGTAGTAAGTTGTTAGGCTAGCAGTGGCAATGGGTTTGCAGCCTGTTATGTATGGAATACCAACTAATAAAAATTGGACATGCCTCTGACCACCTCTTATACATCCTCAATCAGCAAGAGCACAACAGCATTGGCTATTTTATTATTAAGTTGAGTTATCGCAATGTCAGCGAGGATGTCACTTTTAAATTTCATTTAAAAACATAGGTAACCTTCAAACTGTCCGTATGATATCACAGTATGCAGTCAGTGGATGAAAGCTACGAGTTCGTATCGCTCGAAGCGGATAATGGGATGGCCGGTGGGGACCGCAAGCAGCCGGAACCGGCGCCGGAGCCGGAGCCCACGTCCGTGTTCGAGTTCTACCCGCCGCACTCGCTGCAAGTCCTCGCGGAGGAGAACGGAGTGCACTACTTTGAGGACGGACACTTCTATACAGAGGTAAGACTTGCATAGGTTTTTTTGTAAAGTAGAAACTTTTAAATCCGAATTAAATCCGTTACTTAGAAAGTATAAAACACAAAAAAAACTATAGATTAAGAACTGTAGAAAAAAACCATTGAACTAAAATTTAAAAGTCTCTTAAAAGCATATAATTACAAATCACAATTTACAAGTATTTTTGTAAATTGTGATTTGTTGATTTGCAGGTAAAAAAATCTGTGAACCGTTTTCCTAACTGTTTTTTCAATAATTTCGAATAAGTATGCGAAAAATAATTAATATAAAAATCATTTCAGGTGGCTGGCCTACCGCCTGTAGAAGAAGAAGAAGACGATGATTATTACCCACCAGTATTTGTCAAGAAGAATTCCAAAGTTAAATTCAGGTACTTTCAAAATCTTAAAACCGACGAGGATGTATGTTTGTCATGAGCGTGAATGAAGCGAAAGAGGTATGTAAGGATCGTAGCAAGTGGAAATCCGTGGTCTCTGCCTACCCCTATGGGAAACAGGCGTGATTTTATGTATGTATGTATGTAACAATAATGCTTACAATAAACCTTGTATTCCAGTGGTGGGAGTAGAGAAAGGTATGCTATGGTTCGAGGATGTAGAGAGGATGGATGAAAGAAGAATAAAGAAATGTGCATCAGATTTGTATGGGAATGTTGGGAGGGGAAGACCTCGGCGTATGTATCTCATCGGATAACATACATTTTTGAGGAAGATTAGGTCAAAAGTACCTAAACCGATACCATGTGTGAATAATGTTATGAGAGTGAATGAAGCGAATATGTATGTCAACATTAATACCCCTATAAAGTTAATACCCCTATGAGAGAGCACTAGTGGTAGTGGTCTTGTGGTTGCTTCCCCGCCTTCCAATCTTAAGGTCGTGTATTCAAAATTGGTCGTGCACCAATGAGTTTTTCTACTCAAAAATGTTTGTGCGCAGTGCCAGTACTCTCAAACGGTAAAAAAAACATCGTGAAGAAACCGGCATCTAATTCTAATTCGTGGTGGGGGAATTAGATCTGCACGGACGTCCAGCAATGGGGTATATTGTGCATTGTCCCTGCTAAACTCACCCCAGCCAGCCTAACTCCTTAAAATAGCGGAGATGGACCTAGGGTTGGTGGCAGCAATGTTCAAGCATCCCTAGTGGTGATTTGGATGCAGATGAGAGGAAGGTTAGCTTTTGCAGTCCAGTTTTGGACCTGGCTTCGTTAGTTGCGGAGCAGTACCACATGCTCCAGAAGATACCGGCATGTAGATCATAAAAAAGCTCTGAAACGTGTGTCAAGAGCTGGAAAGGAACCTCTATGAGGCGCACCTAAAATCCTTACACAACACTGTATCGAAAGAACTAGTGTAAGTCAAAGTCAAAAGGTTTTATTCAATAAAATCACAAGGATCACTTCGAAACGTCTTAAAACTAAGTGAATCTAGGTGCCAGTTCCACGAAGACCCCTTTTAGAAACATGCTTGATTTTTTATGTATGTATGTCCAGTTCGGGTCCAATGCGAGTGTTCTCGACGCATTCTGTCCGCGAGTACGACCGCCGCAACGAGGACGTTGACCCCGTGGCCGCGTCCGCAGAGTACGAGCTGGAGAAGCGAGTGGAGAAGATGCACGTGTTTCCCGTCGACCTCGTTAAAGGCGCTGACGGCCTGGGCCTGTCTATTATTGGTTAGTTATCTTTATAAGTTTGTAAACGTATAAGTTTAGTATTGTTTTTTAATAAGAGTAGTAGAGCTCTTTGTGAAGGGCTCGTCCGGGGAAGTACTACCACCACGCCTTTTTCTGCGGCCAGGCAGCGTTGCTGTGATTCGGTTTGAAGAGTGTGTTTGCCGGTGTAATGTCCGTTTCAAGAATACAATTGTGTGCAGGTGTACCAAATTTTCCGAAATCTGTTCGACCGTACAGGAAAAACGTAACAAAGGACAATATTTATGTAAAAGTACTATGCTACGAATCTAATACCCCGTTTACATTCAGCTCATGTCCGTGGAAATGCAATGCGAGAATGGGACGGCAACATTTCCGTCCACGCGAATGGCAGCGCGAATGTCTAAATGTAAACGCGCTTTATGGACTTCCCCGTTGGGCTTGTCGCGGCATTCCATAAGAAAGCTTGTGACGTATTGAAGGGGTATACATGACGAATTGTATTTTTGTAGGTATGGGTGTGGGCGCCGACGCCGGCTTGGAAAAGCTGGGCATATTCGTGAAAACTATAACCGAGAGCGGCGCGGCGGCTAGGGATGGCCGTATACAAGTCAACGATCAAATTATCGAGGTCGACAGCAAGAGCTTGGTAAGTTTTGTTGCATATAATTACAGGCACATGAGGCTTAACATCTGTATGCCTCAAGTTGATGGACGCAGGGTAGTGCATCGTAGGGCACGTGCCTATTGTGCATGACTTACGAGGCAATGCTCTGTTATAGGTAATGGTTACCACTTAACATCAGGTGGGCCATCTGCTTGTTCCATCAGCTAGTAGTATAAAAAAAATATGACGGATCCAAGTGATGGGTGAGTTAGTGAAGTGAAGTGATTAAATTCCCGCAGCTGTTTACGTAACCTTAAAAACATTCGCTTAGTGAAGGAAAACATCGTGAGGAAACCGGCATGCCATGGGCACCACAAAGCTCTATAACATGTGTCAATTGCTCGAAAGGAGCCTCTTCAGGCGCACTTAAAATCCTTTCACCACACTGTTTTGAAAGAAACTAGTGACACGACAAGAAGAAGAAGAAGTAGGTAGAGCTTCTGGACAGAAACTTAACGCATACCGTAATTTACGAAACAAAGACGACTTTTGGAGTGGGCCACATAATTTTATTCTGGATTATTTTCGTTATGGCCACAACCTGATTATGTAGCATATCGTTAAAGCTTTATTAAAGTAGAAAAAAAAACAATTTAATATGCTCGATAACTCTCTAGTGAGACTGTTGAAGTGTTGAGCATTTTATTTATAAAAATTATAATAGATATTTGTGGACATTTCACACAACGCTTTATAGTCCTGAACTAAGCGAAGCCACAGATAAGAGAATACTAGGCGAAGCTTGTACAGATCACAGCCGGGGATGTAGTCTTGGGTTATAGTTCTGAGGCTATTTCATTTTGTTGTTCAAGCTCAAACTATATCGGCCTTACTACAAAAAATCTGTCAAAAGATAAACTATGCTTAAACTATTGCCATCTTTTACCAATGCGTAATGGCAAACAGAGACAGCGCAAATTTTAAACATTATTTAACTTTAGACACCATTTTATAGTATGAGGGATTAAATTTAATTCTAGGTTGGTGTGACACAAGCATACGCAGCGTCTGTACTACGCAACACGTCGGGTCCCGTCAAATTTCTTATCGGACGCGAAAAGGATCCTGAGAATAGTGAAGTGGCACATCTTATTCGACAGTCTCTGGCTGCAGATAAGGATAGAGAAGAAAGGTAATTAGAACAAGCGACTCCATTGAACATTGCACTATAATCTTTTAAATACTGTTATATTTGGCTGTCATGTCGAATATCGGTAGCGGGTATGCGTAAAGAATTTTGATGATTTTTGCATAACATTCTTACAAAATAATGCTGAAATTTAATCATACATAATTATAAATGAATTCCTTACAGTACCCCAAGTATGAGTTTTGTTTACCATATTTGGTAAACAAAACTCATACTTGGTGGTTTTTCGTTTATGTTCCGTGTTCATTGCGTGTTTTGTATAAAGACGCGATAGAGATATCGAAACGGAACTATTATGTTCTACTACTAATTTTCGAAACTAACGAAAAACCAAATATGGTAAACAAAACTCATACTTGGGGTTCTGGAGTCCGTTTTTCCGAATACCTAAAATTTGGATGTTTTCAAGGAAAGAGTGAAGTTCTAGTGTTAGAGTTAATTCCTTAAATATGGAGATTAAACTGAATACCGGAAAGTTGAACCTACCAATATTTTTAATGAATTTAACTGGGGAACGACTGAGCTCTTTGCATTTACTTATTGTGCTAGCTATTTAATTGTTTGGCTCTGGTTGGAACTATAGCTTTTGTTTATTTTTAAGGGCAAAGCGTGAGCATCAGCGTAGACAGCAAGCTGATGAAGAGGAGAGTCAGACCACAACAAGCGACGAACGAACCACCGTGATCTCCCAGGCTAGGCATCGAGATATAACCGAGCTGCGATCCTTTTTAAATGAGGCAAGTGGGCTAGTGTAGAGTTAAAACTATGACTAAGTTATACCCTCTAATTACAGAACATAGTCCAAAGATAATACCAGGTTTGGTACCGGGTTACGACCATCCCACTGGTTGACTAAGTTTTACTATAAGGGGGAAAAAGTATTTGAAATAAGGAATATTCATATCGAAAATTGAACGTGATCTTTATCACTGATTAGCTAAAAATTGATACGAAAGTAAGAATAAAGCATTCGCGTATTTACCAATATCACACAATAGAACAGGAACAGACGTTCCTATTGACAGCACAGCTCAGTTGGTAGTAGCTCTGCCTTCTGCGCCGTAGGCCGTGGGTTCGATCCCCACCGAGAACAAACATTTGTGTGATGAACATAGATGTTTGTTCTCTGTCTGGGTGATAAATAATATTATAAGTATGTATTTACAAAAAAAAGTATATATGTATTATATCAGCTATCTGGTTTCCATATATTTTCATAGCTTTGGCTTAGGCTTTGGGCCAGATAGTGCTGTGTGAAAAGTCCACCAATATTTATATTTTTATTTTATTTTATTGAAAAAATAACTATTAATATAAACTTACCTACAATAAATTATTCGTATTTGCAGTTGGTGGGCATGGAAACAGGCGGCGGCAGCAGCGATGAAATAAGCACTCGTGTTCACGAATGGTGTTCACAGCGAGCTCCCGACGAACATTTACGCAGAGCGCTCACTGCCGCTACGGATACTGCGCACCGCGCTCAGAGAAAATATGATAAGGTAACACTATTACAAGATCTATAAGCAGTGTGTGTTGTCAGTAGTGATGACTTGTGGAACTAAGACATGGTCGCTAGCTTAAAGTCGCACGAGCTATGGAAAGAGCTATAATGGGATAAATTAAAATATGTAATAGAATTAAAAATGATTAAATCCGTAAAAGAACCAAGGTCATCGAGAGAGCCCGTAGAATTGAAGTGAAATGATAAACAATAATGGACAGGTCTTATAGCTCGAAGAATTGACAACCACTTGGCAAAGCACCCACCACTTACAAAGTGATCTTTATGATTAAATATAAATTAACTGAAACAAATATGTACTAACCCGCTAACCTAATCTGTTTAAGCTTATGTAGACTCGTGTGTGTGCAACCCTACACCGCACCTGCAAACCCTGCAGAGTGTATTATTAAGGTTTTTTTTTCAACTAGCTGATGGAACAAGCAGATGGCCCACCTGATGTTAAGTGGTAACCATCACCTATAACAAAGCATTGCCTCGTAAGTCACTCACAATAGGAACGTGCCCTACGATGCACTGCTATGCGTCCATCGACTTGAGGCATACAGATGTTAAGCCTCATGTGCAAAGTCAAAGTCAATAGGTATTTATTCAATAAAATCACAAGGATCACTTTGAAACGTCTTAAAGCTAGGTGACTCTAGGTGCCAGTTCCACGCGACCAAAGCCTAGAAGAACAGGCAACAAACTTACGGCTTGGTTCCTACCGTTCTTTTGTATGATCCTTTTACAATGTAATATAATATATTATTGAAGTTAAGTGAGGCGTAGGCATACAGAAAAAGGTAAACATAATCAAATTTATAAGACAATTTATATCTTCATTATTGTTATGTACAGGCTCGTCGCGCGCTTCGGGAATGGCGTCGCACGCGCGGCCTGGTCCGCGCTCGCGAGGAGTGGTGGAGCGCCACATTACGCGACGCGCACAGAGAATACGCAACCGCACTATCTGCACTCCACGACAGGGTCGCAAGACTAGAGGTGCTGTTACTGGTCAGTACGCATCATGCTTTATCGCAGTGCCTCCTCAAATTGTGACGTTGAGGATGCAACACGGACTATTCTGACCAGGTTCCAGTAAGCTCATGCCACGCATTCTTTTATATTTTAATACTAAGTCAAAGGACGGCTTTTTATTATCATGCTTTCAGATCTCATAGTGGATCTTTGCCCCTCTGAAGTTAGGCTCAACAAACGATTGTGCATGTAGAAAGAGAAAGGCTGAAACACTATAAACGAAATTGTAGAATTGATGCGACAAACAAAAGCAAATAAGCGAGGCAGTTATACAACGCTGTCTACATCTTTAGCGTTATTTAATTTATCTAAAGTTCTATAAATATACAAACTTTCAATACATGCATACTTTTCAAGTATTTAACTAGGATTATCTAAATTAATCGGTGATTTTTCGAATAATGATAATTGTAGAAGAGGCACATCCCTCATCCCCGCACCCCTCGCTTGCCTCCAATCCCCCCCTTAATACAGGAACTGCGCAGCTACTTGCAGCTAACTTCGGAGAGACAAAGATCTGTTGACTATTTAACACTCAGCGCTTACTACATAATAAATAAGCATTCAAGATTTAAAAGTAAGCTGGCATGAAAGCTAAATTGTTCTATTCATTATTGGATTTCTTAGCGATAATTTATCACGTGATTCGTTATTGATCCTCAATGCTTGTAATTGATAGACAATATTATTAAGCTATTTTGCTTAAAAATCTATCATTGTGAATGGTTGACAGTCAATCTTGAAGGAAAACATGTTCATTTAAATTGGCTGAATATTTTTTAAATATTTTAATACTTTTTTACTAAAATAAAATTTTTCCTTATTTAATATTTTTACTCTCTATAACGTCATATATTTTGATCAGCAGATGCCACTTTTTATTTTAGTTTTAGTCTTCTCTGCACATTTCCTCTTAGACAGACTCAATTTTTTTCAGCGTCTGTATAATAAGTATATTTTATAAGTATGTGTATTTACAAAAAAGTTTATTACCTATCCGGTCCCACAGTAAATTCGCCTACACATCAGGCTACACACCTTATAAACCTACGCTTAATACTATTAAGAGAATCGTAGGAAAGGGACGGCGCTATGGCGGCTTCAAACGTTTAGTCTAATGCGTAACCAAATGTACAAGATTTGCTTAGTTTGGGGCTAGATAGCGCTGTGTGAATTTAAATTAAATTGAAGTATATTAATATCAATGTTGTAATGGAATCTACAGGAGACTCAAAAGAAAGCTGGCCTACCTGTAATGTTGCCTCATGAGCCGTCAGCGCGGCGTGAGACACCACCTTTGCCGAGACGGCCGGACCCAGACCCGTTACTTATCAATGGTACTTAACATTACTGCTTTTTGATCGAGTGCGTGGTGCGAATGAAAATTGTTGGCAAAGTGGCAAGTTGGACCATTTGGCATTGTATGTATACATGAGTACTGTAAATGCATGAGATTTCTTAGGATGATAGGTTGTGAAATTTACTAGTATGAGTTTAATCGGGCAAGGGAATTTAAGACATGGGCAACAATGAGTAAAAAAAAAAACAATTGAGCTGTAATTTGATTACCATACCATGTAAGTACCTAGGGGATAGTCAGTGGCAAGTCAAAACTGTGTTTTTAACCAATTTGTTCTGGGTGAACCTCGAGTCATATTTCCGTATTACGCCTCACTCGAAGCTATGTGAACTTGGCACCCGACTTTAAAAAAAATGATATTTTTTCGGTTTATTTGGTAGATTTAGGTTAGTAGTAGATAGTAGTGAAGTTATTTTCGTTTGTAGTAAAACCAAAAAAAAATTAAAAAAAATTAAAAAAATCGCGTCCCCCGACTTTGCAAAAATCAACTTTTTCCGGCTGATTCCTATAGATAAACGTTAGTAGTGGATTGTAGTGCAAGAATTTTCGTTTGTAGTAGTAAAGAAAACATAGAAAAAAATATTTTAGTTTTCGACTATTTATAAAAACGATATTTCCTACAAAAAATCGATTTGAAAGGCTAGATGATTACTACAAACGCTGAAAACGACTGAAAGAGGTTCGTAGAAGTTTGTAGTGCAAGAATTTTCGTTTGTAGTAAGCCAGAAAAAGCGAAAAATGAGTAAAACTTGTTTTTAAGCATTGAACCCAGGATTACTTAAAGTAGAAGGGTTATACGGTTACTACAAACGCTTAAAACGATAAAGAAAGGTTAGCAGAGGTTTGTAGTGAAAGAATTTTCGTTTGTAGTAAGCCAGAAAAAGAGAAAATTGAGAAAAACGTGTTTTTTACCAATGAACCCGGAATTACTTAAAGTAGAAGGGTTATACGGTTACTACGAACGCTTAAAACGATAGAGATAGGTTAGCAGAGGTTTGTAGTGAAAAAAAATTCGTTTGTAGTAAGCCAGAAAAAGAGAAAATTGAGAAAAACGTGTTTTTTACCAATGAACCCAGAATTACTTAAAGTAGAAGGGTTATACGGTTACTACAAACGCTTGAAACGATAAAGATAGGTTGGTAGAGGTTTGTAGTGAAATAATTTTCGTTTGTAGTAAGCCAGAAACAGAGGAAATTGAGAAAAACTTGTTTTTTTGTAATCAACCCAGGTTTACTTAAAGTAGAAGGGTTTTACGATTATTACAAACGCTTAAAACGATAAAAATAGGTTAGCAGAGGTTTGTAGTGAAAGAATTTTCGTTTGTAGTAAGCCAGAAACAGAAAAAATTGAGAAAACTTGCCTTTTAGCAATGAACCCAGAATTACTTAAAGTAGAAGGGTTATACGGTTACTACAAACGCTAAAAAAGATAAAGAAAGGTTAGCAGAGGTTTGTAGTGAAAGAATTTTCGTTTGTAGTAAGCCAGAAAAAGAGAAAATTGAGAAAAACGTGTTTTTTAGCAATGAACCCGGAATTACTTAAAGTAGAAGGGTTATACGGTTACTACAAACGCTTAAAACGATAGAGATAGGTTAGCAGAGGTTTGTAGTGAAAAAATTTTCGTTTGTAGTAAGCCAGAAAAAGAGAAAATTGAGAAAAACGTGTTTTTTACCAATGAACCCAGAATTACTTAAAGTAGAAGGGTTATACGGTTACTACAAACGCTTAAAACGATAAAGATAGGTTGGTAGAGGTTTGTAGTGAAAGAATTTTCGTTTGTAGTAAGCCAGAAACAGAGAAAATTGAGAAAACTTGCTTTTTAGCAATGAACCCAGAATTACTTAAAGTAGAAGGGTTATACGGTTACTACAAACGCATAAAACGATAAAGATAGGTTAGCAGAGGTTTGTAGTGAAAGAATTTTCGTTTGTAGTAAGCCAGAAACAGAGAAAATTGAGAAAACTTGCCTTTTAGCAATGAACCCAGAATTACTTAAAGTAGAAGGGTTATACGGTTACTACAAACGCTTAATACGACAAAGAAAGGTTAGCAGAGGTTTGTAGTGAAAGAATTTTCGTTTGTAGTAAGCCAGAAACAGAGGAAATTGAGAAAAACTTGTTTTTTAGCAATGAACCCAGGATTACATAAAGTAGAAGGGTTATACGGTTACTACAAACGCTAAAAACGATAAAGAAAGGTTAGCAGAGGTTTGTAGTGAAATAATTTTTGTTTGTAGTAAGCCAGAAAAAGAGAAAATTGAGAATAACTTGTTTTTTTGTAATCAACCCAGGATTACTTAAAGTAGAAGGGTTTTACGATTACTACAAACGCTTAAAACGATAAAGATAGGTCAGCAGAGGTTTGTAGTGAAAGAATTTTCGTTTGTAGTAAGCCAGAAACAGAGAAAATTGAGAAAACTTGCCTTTTAGCAATGAACCCAGAATTACTTAAAGTAGAAGGGTTATACGGTTACTACAAACGCTTAATACGACAAAGAAAGGTTAGCATAGGTTTGTAGTGAAAGAATTTTCGTTTGTAGTAAGCCAGAAAAAGAGAAAATTGAGAATAACTTGTTTTTTTGTAATCAACCCAGGATTACTTAAAGTAGAAGGGTTTTACGATTACTACAAACGCTTAAAACGATAAAGATAGGTCAGCAGAGGTTTGTAGTGAAAGAATTTTCGTTTGTAGTAAGCCAGAAACAGAGAAAATTGAGAAAACTTGCCTTTTAGCAATGAACCCAGAATTACTTAAAGTAGAAGGGTTATACGGTTACTACAAACGCTTGAAACGATAAAGATAGGTAAGTAGAGGTTTTTAGTGAAAGAATTATCGTTTGTAGTAAGCCAGAACAAGAGAAAATTGTGAAAATTTAAATTGTCAATTTTTTGACTTTTTCTCAAAGTTTTTCTCAATTTTCTCTTTTTCTGGCTTACTACAAACGAAAATTCTTTCACTACAAACCTCTACTAACCTATCTTTATCGTTTTAAGCGTTTGTAGTAACCGTATAACCCTTCTACTTTAAGTAATTCCGGGTTCATTGCTAAAAAACACGTTTTTCTCAATTTCCTCTTTTTCTGGCTTACTACAAACGAAAATTCTTTCACTACAAACCTCTGCTAACCTTTCTTTATCGTTTTTAGCGTTTGTAGTAACCGTATAACCCTTCTACTTTAAGTAATTCTTGGTTCATTGCTAAAAGGCAAGTTTTCTCAATTTTCTCTGTTTCTGGCTTACTACAAACGAAAATTCTTTCACTACAAACCTCTGCTAACCTATCTTTATCGTTTGAAGCGTTTGTAGTAATCGTAAAACCCTTCTACTTTAAGTAATCCTGGTTTGATTACAAAAAAACAAGTTTTTCTCAATTTCTTCTTTTTCTGGCTTGCTACAAACGAAAATTCTTTCACTACAAACCTCTACCAACCTATCTTTATCGTTTTAAGCGTTTGTAGTAACCGTATAACCCTTCTACTTTAAGTATTTCTGGGTTCATTGCTAAAAAGCAAGTTTTCTCAATTTTCTCTGTTTCTGGCTTACTACAAACGAAAATTCTTTCACTAAAAACCTCTACCAACCTATCTTTATCGTTTTAAGCGTTTGTAGTAACCGTATAACCCTTCTACTTTAAGTAATTCTGGGTTCATTGGTAAAAAACACGTTTTTCTCAATTTTCTCTTTTTCTGGCTTACTACAAACGAAAATTTTTTCACTACAAACCTATGCTAACCTATCTCTATCGTTTTAAGCGTTTTTAGTAACCGTATAACCCTTCTACTTTAAGTAATTCCGGGTTCATTGCTAAAAAACACGTTTTTCTCAATTTTCTCTTTTTCTGGCTTACTACAAACGAAAATTCTTTCACTACAAACCTCTGCTAACCTTTCTTTATCTTTTTTAGCGTTTGTAGTAACCGTATAACCCTTCTACTTTAAGTAATTCTGGGTTCATTGCTAAAAGGCAAGTTTTCTCAATTTTCTCAACTTCTGGCTTACTACAAACGAAAATTATTTCACTACAAACCTCTGCTAACCTTTCTTTATCGTTTGAAGCGTTTGTAGTAATCGTAAAACCCTTCTACTTTAAGTAATCCTGGGTTGATTACAAAAAAACAAGTTTTTCTCAATTTCCTCTGTTTCTGGATTACTACAAACGAAAATTCTTTCACTACAAACCTCTACCAACCTATCTTTATCGTTTTAAGCGTTTGTAGTAACCGTATAACCCTTCTACTTTAAGTAATTCTGGGTTCATTGGTAAAAAACACGTTTTTCTCAATTTTCTCTTTTTCTGGCTTACTACAAACGAAAATTTTTTCACTACAAACCTCTGCTAACCTATCTCTATCGTTTTAAGCGTTTGTAGTAACCGTATAACCCTTCTACTTTAAGTAATTTCGGGTTCATTGCTAAAAAACACGTTTTTCTCAATTTTCTCTTTTTCTGGCTTACTACAAACGAAAATTCTTTCACTACAAACCTCTGCTAACCTTTCTTTATCGTTTTTAGCGTTTGTAGTAACCGTATAACCCTTCTACTTTAAGTAATTCTGGGTTCATTGCTAAAAGGCAAGTTTTCTCAATTTTCTCTGTTTCTGGCTTACTACAAACGAAAATTCTTTCACTACAATCTCTGCTAACCTTTCTTTATCGTTTTTAGCGTTTGTAGTAACCGTATAACCCTTCTACTTTAAGTAATTCTGAGTTCATTGCTAAAAAGCAAGTTTTTCTCAATTTTCTCTGTTTCTGGTTTACTACAAACGAAAATTCTTTCACTACAAACCTCTACTAACTAATCTTTATCGTTTTAAGCGTTTGTAGTAACCGTATAACCCTTCTACTTTAAGTAAATCTGGGTTGATTACAAAAAACAAGTTTTTCTTAATTTCCTCTGTTTCTGGCTTACTACAAACGAAAATTCTTTCACTACAAACCTCTACCAACCTATCTTTATCGTTTTAAGCATTTGTAGTAACCGTATAACCCTTCTACTTTAAGTAATTCTGGGTTCATTGGTAAAAAACACGTTTTTCTCAATTTTCTCTTTTTCTGGCTTACTACAAACGAATTTTTTTTCACTACAAACCTCTGCTAACCTATCTCTATCGTTTGAAGCGTTTGTAGTAACCGTATAACCCTTCTACTTTAAGTAATTCCGGGTTCATTGCTAAAAAACACGTTTTTCTCAATTTTCTCTTTTTCTGGCTTACTACAAACGAAAATTCTTTCACTACAAACCTCTGCTAACCTTTCTATATCTTTTTTAGCGTTTGTAGTAACCGTATAACCCTTCTACTTTAAGTAATTCTGGGTTCATTGCTAAAAGGCAAGTTTTCTCAATTTTCTCAGTTTCTGGCTTACTACAAACGAAAATTATTTCACTACAAACCTCTGCTAACCTTTCTTTATCGTTTGAAGCGTTTGTAGTAATCGTAAAACCCTTCTACTTTAAGTAATCCTGGGTTGATTACAAAAAAACAAGTTTTTCTCAATTTCCTCTGTTTCTGGATTACTACAAACGAAAATTCTTTCACTACAAACCTCTACCAACCTATCTTTATCGTTTTAAGCGTTTGTAGTAACCGTATAACCCTTCTACTTTAAGTAATTCTGGGTTCATTGGTAAAAAACACGTTTTTCTCAATTTTCTCTTTTTCTGGCTTACTACAAACGAAATTTTTTTCACTACAAACCTCTGCTAACCTATCTCTATCGTTTTAAGCGTTTGTAGTAACCGTATAACCCTTCTACTTTAAGTAATTTCGGGTTCATTGCTAAAAAACACGTTTTTCTCAATTTTCTCTTTTTCTGGCTTACTACAAACGAAAATTCTTTCACTACAAACCTCTGCTAACCTTTCTTTATCGTTTTTAGCGTTTGTAGTAACCGTATAACCCTTCTACTTTAAGTAATTCTGGGTTCATTGCTAAAAGGCAAGTTTTCTCAATTTTCTCTGTTTCTGGCTTACTACAAACGAAAATTCTTTCACTACAATCTCTGCTAACCTTTCTTTATCGTTTTTAGCGTTTGTAGTAACCGTATAACCCTTCTACTTTAAGTAATTCTGAGTTCATTGCTAAAAAGCAAGTTTTTCTCAATTTTCTCTGTTTCTGGTTTACTACAAACGAAAATTCTTTCACTACAAACCTCTACTAACTAATCTTTATCGTTTTAAGCGTTTGTAGTAACCGTATAACCCTTCTACTTTAAGTAAATCTGGGTTGATTACAAAAAACAAGTTTTTCTTAATTTCCTCTGTTTCTGGCTTACTACAAACGAAAATTCTTTCACTACAAACCTCTACCAACCTATCTTTATCGTTTTAAGCATTTGTAGTAACCGTATAACCCTTCTACTTTAAGTAATTCTGGGTTCATTGGTAAAAAACACGTTTTTCTCAATTTTCTCTTTTTCTGGCTTACTACAAACGAATTTTTTTTCACTACAAACCTCTGCTAACCTATCTCTATCGTTTGAAGCGTTTGTAGTAACCGTATAACCCTTCTACTTTAAGTAATTCCGGGTTCATTGCTAAAAAACACGTTTTTCTCAAACAGCGTTTGTAGTAACCGTATAACCCTTCTACTTTAAGTAATTCCGGGTTCATTGCTAAAAAACACGTTTTTCTCAATTTTCTCTTTTTCTGGCTTACTACAAACGAAATTTTTTTCACTACAAACCTCTGCTAACCTATCTTTATCGTTTTAAGCGTTTGTAGTAACCGTATAACCCTTCTACTTTAAGTAATTCTGGGTTCATTGCTAAAAAGCAAGTTTTCTCAATTTTCTCTGTTTCTGGCTTACTACAAACGAAAATTCTTTCACTACAAACCTCTACCAACCTATCTTTATCGTTTTAAGCGTTTGTAGTAACCGTATAACCCTTCTACTTTAAGTAATTCTGGGTTCATTGGTAAAAAACACGTTTTTCTCAATTTTCTCTTTTTCTGGCTTACTACAAACGAAAATTCTTTCACTACAAACCTCTGCTAACCTATCTCTATCGTTTGAAGCGTTTGTAGTAACCGTATAACCCTTCTACTTTAAGTAATTCTGGGTTCATTGGTAAAAAACACGTTTTTCTCAATTTTCTCTTTTTCTGGCTTACTACAAACGAAAATTTTTTCACTACAAACCTCTGCTAATCTACCTCTATCGTTTTAAGCGTTTGTAGTAACCGTATAACCCTTCTACTTTAAGTAATTCCGGGTTCATTGCTAAAAAACACGTTTTTCTCAATTTTCTCTTTTTCTGGCTTACTACAAACGAAAATTCTTTCACTACAAACCTCTGCTAACCTCTCTTTATCTTTTTTAGCGTTTGTAGTAACCGTATAACCCTTCTACTTTAAGTAATTCTGGGTTCATTGGTAAAAAACACGTTTTTCTCAATTTTCTCTTTTTCTGGCTTACTACAAACGAAAATTATTTCACTACAAACCTCTGCTAACCTATCTCTATCGTTTTAAGCGTTTGTAGTAACCGTATAACCCTTCTACTTTAAGTAATCCTGGGTTCAATGCTTAAAAACAAGTTTTACTCATTTTTCGCTTTGTCTGGCTTACTACAAACGAAAATTCTTGCACTACAAACTTCTACGAACCTCTTTCAGTCGTTTTCAGCGTTTGTAGTAAACATCTAGCCTTTCAAATCGATTTTTTGTAGGAAATATCGTTTTTATAAATAGTCGAAAACTAAAATATTTTTTTCTATGTTTTCTATACTACTACAAACGAAAATTCTTGCACTACAATCCACTACTAACGTTTATCTATAGGAATCAGCCGGAAAAAGTTGATTTTTGCAAAGTCGGGGGACGCGATTTTTTAAATATTTTTTAATTATTTTTTGGTTTTACTACAAACGAAAATAACTTCACTACTATCTACTACTAACCTAAATCTACCAAATAAACCGAAAAAATATCATTTTTTTTAAAGTCGGGTGCCAAGTTCACATAGCTCTCACTCGATTATATTGAAAACAACTACATACTACTAAAACTAGCGCTCTATGGGCTTGAGCTCATACAGCAAAGGCTGAGTGGTGTACTTTTTTGTCATCAAAATTGTAACAGCTCTATTGTAAATTTAGATTTTTAAGAGACAAAATAAAGATTTTTCTATTATTTACAAAAAAAACGGTAGGAACCAAGTTTTTGCCCGTTCTTCTAGGCTTGGTCGCATGGAACCAACACTTAAATACGAATTGGTTGTGTTTTACAGATCCTTGGAGCTCAGACAGTGATCTCTCCGACCTGTCGCCCGTAGAAGACGAATACGCCAAAGTGGACAAAACGCGACGCGAGCCGCCCGACATCGGCGACGTCACTGCAACAACAGCCAATGACGTCACGCCCGTCGCCACTAACGTGACGACAGTGACGGTGACGTCACAGCCGCCTGTTGTCAGCATCGCGCAGGCGATCGTTCAGAAGCCGATACCGGAACCACAGATTGTTCCGAGCGTTGTTACTACCATACCTCCGACTACAAACACAGATACTATGTAAGTTTTTATAATTATGTGATAGCGCATTCAACGAAAAAATATATTTGACTAGATCGTAATTTTATTACATTATTATCATGTGGTTAATGGGTATGTGCGAATTAACATACCCAATGTTTGTTTTTACCCTCAAAACATTACAGAAATATTCTGACGATTCTGACGTCTTTGATTCCCAGCTATGGTAGATATTCCCTCAGTTAGCTTAAATTAATTTAAAAATGAATGTCCTGAATCAACTAGTTCTCCGGCGGAGAGTATAAGTACACCATATTACAGGTCTTCCTAGTTTGGGTACTTATGTAATTCACTCAGGATTGTATTTTATTTATATACGCCAATCTGATCTCTCTTGTCGTATCACTAGTTTCTTTCGAAACAGTGTGGTGAAAGGATTTTAAGTGCGCCTCAATAGGCTCCTTCCGAGCACTTGACACATGTTATAGAACTTTTTAGGTTCTACGACATGCCGGTTTCCTCACGATGTTTTCCTTCACCGTATGAGAGTACTGGTATTGTGCACATAAACTTTTGAACAGAAAAACTCATTGGTGCACGACCGGTTTCGAACCCACGACCTTAGGATCGGAAGGCGGGGCTGCTACCACTAAACCACCAGTACGCCAATCTGATGTATTTCAATGATGTAAAGTTTGTAATGAGAATAAGCTTCTTATGTTATTACTTACTTGGTACTAGAAGATCTGAGGGGATATCTACCGTGCCTGGGGATCAAAGTCGTGAAGCTGTTTTCAGTTTATTATCTAATTCATGGCGGGGGGAAACGATCTGCACTGACGTCCCGCAATGATAACCCATTGCGGGATTGCGTTATTACCCTGCTAATCAGTGGCGTAGCTATCGTAGGTGCAGGTGGTGCAGTGCACCAGGGCCCCGGAGCTCAGGGGGCCCCTTAACCTAAGCTGAAAAGAGAGGGTCAGTCAGCCAGCTCCTGAAGCTAGAACTTTGAGCCTGCTCACAAAGCTCTTTCGCTACGCCCGATTCTTGCTCTATGCACCGGGGCCCTAATCTCACCCCAGCAAGCCCAACTCCTGAAATATCCAATGCATGTTGGTTCCAGGTCGACGACACAATCAACAGCGTCGCTAGCGAACGCCGGCTGCGTGATGGTGGCCGGCGCGTCCCGCGAGCTCGACGCGGCCGTGCCTCGCAGCACGCTGTTAGATACGTCGGCGCACCGCGCACGAACCGACCTGGCGCGGCATCGCCATCACTCCGCGCAGTCCACGCAGTCGCCGCACTCGCTCAGCAACGCTAGCTCGGTGAGTGACGTCACACTATATACACACACGCGCTCTCTCTGTGGGTGTTCTCACAATCTGGCGCAGCCGGTGGGAGGGACGCAGTTTACATTATACATATCATTTATTCATGCCACACGTACACAGTTTATTTGTTTATTTATTGGAAAACCAACAGCTTATTATAACTTAAATAACATACATGATATAGATGTATAAAAAATACAAGAAAATACATTAAAAGTAAGTGACATAAATTGGCCGTCACTCAGCATAAATGCTATAGCAGCATACGCTACTATAACGCTGGTCTTCCGTGACACCAGCAACGCGACAACGCAGCAACTGTGACACCCAGTTTCGGGCTTTGTGCCCTTCCTGCGGCGCTTGAATTAGCTCCCATTCGCTACTGGGGGTCTTTTGAGTGGCTCATTGCAGAGGCTGTAGACGATATCTACGGTGGGGAGTGTTCTGAGGAACTGTTTAGTTTGGTGACCGCGGCTAATTATTATCATCGCATCACACACCGCAAAACTTAATTCCATCGTCGCCATCTGGATGCCTGGTTCTCCTCAACAACTTGTTTTCCTCGGTCGTTTTTATCACGCACGAGTAAGTTGTGGAACGAACTTCTTGCGGTTTTCCCTCGGAGTTACGACATGGGGTCCTTCGAAAGGCGGGTTTATCTCTTCTTGAAAGGCTTTCAGTGCATCAGCAACGCCTCTCGTATTGCAGGGTCTATGGGCGACGGTGACCGTTTTTCATCAGGTGACCCGTATGTACGTCTGCCACCTATGGCCAAAAGAAAAATGATTTCAGTGTGGCTTTATGTATGTATTCACGGGAAACTAATCAAATTGGCATTAGCTTGAAAGATGTCAAAGGGAAGCTAACCGTTTCCCCTGATGATAGAACCAGGAGATGGCCCACTTGAAGTTTAGCGGTTACATCTGCCAAAAACAATTGCATTACCGCACACCTTACAGATTATTACACAATCATCTCGCAGTGATCTGACATTGTTTTCCGTTGACAGTACGACGGCCTTGACGACTCTTACAACGACTCTGCCGACGAATCACTCAGCGAATCCACATCCGGAGCACCTACCCACGGCACTGTAAGTCACTCTTTCAATACACCAATACTTGATACTACATGTAATATTAAGAAAATAGGAAATAAGCTCACTTCTGTGTTCTCCTATACAGGAGAATTCAATACGGAATACAACTACTACAAAACGACCCTTAGACATCCTCAAAGAATCTTGGCTTGCTAAGAAAAATGTTTTACTGACTGACAATTTTGCTAAGTATACTATAATTAGGCTGGATCCTCACTTTCCATAAGGTGTGATGGCAGGAAAACGGATAGCTATGAATAATAATAAAAAAAACTACGCTCTACACCCTTCAAAGCGAAACACAGCAACGCTGCTTGGCGGCAGAAATAATGGTAGTACTTCCCCATATTAGCCCTTCACAAAGAGCTCTACAACTGCACCAAGAAGTTTCAAAGCAGTTACTCATCAGAGATCATGAATAATTAAAAACTATTTTCAGCAGCGTGACACAAGACAAAGTTGTGGCAGCTCTGTTGGCAGCGTAACCGACGATGCAGTCTACTCTCGTGACCATAGACTTCACCAGCTATCAGGTAAATACACACCTCACCTTACTAAAACGGCTCTATCTCATTCAATGTTATGACACAAGAATGAGACAGATTCTCATATAAAATTATAACCATTGGCGTACGTTGTAACAGTTCTATACAAGTTACAATGTATGCCACGCTTTTGTGTTTAACGTCACCAGTTTTAACCACGTTTGCAAGCTTTCGCATTCACCATCGTTGGTTGAAGATCGTGTGATGTCTCCTTAGTAATTTCGCATTTGTAATGGTTTAAAGCCTCGTCCAAAGTTTCATCTCGCTTGCTACAATATTTTGTCTGTTGAAATAAAATGCAGACACGGCTTTATATTGGCTCTACGGCAGCGACCATTTTTTCAACAAACGAAGGTGCGGCCTTAATGTTTAGCCAATTAAAAAAAACTTAAACAAGATACCGACTAAGTAAGATCCGACAAACTGGTGACCCCGTTTGACAAACTAAATACAACAATCAAGTGAGCCATGTGTTAAAACAGTACAGCGCGGTAAAGTTTAAGTATTCACCATACAGCTAGATAGATGTTCTGTCAATTAGATCAGACAAACTGGTGACCCCGATTGACAAACGAAAAATAACAAACAATTATATTGAGAGAACCCTGTGTTTAAACTGTACAGCGCGGTTAAGTTTAAGTATTCACGATAGGCTAGATAGAAGCAACGTCAATTAGATGAGACAAACTGGTGACCCCGATTGACAAACTAGTTGACATGAACGGTACGCTAGGTCCACCGGCCTCGCTCGCGGAGCAGCTGAAACAAGTGCTGGCGGAGAGAGAGAGACGCCTAGCCACCGGTCCCGTTCCCCCCGATCCAGTGCAACTCACCAACGAACTCGTGGACGAGATCCGACAGGCTGTCAGCGAGGCCAACGCTAGAGGTTTGTATAGCCATGCCCGAGGAGATATCCCACTTACATTTGCACTAAACTATGACAGCTCATAGTAAATTGAGCTTTATTCAGTAAACAATCTCTTCGTCTTATTAACAATCTCTAAGGTCGCGCGCGTTGGGTGACTATGCGACTGAGACGTAAAAAGTTTGATACCCCTATGGCGGGACAAACTATTTCATGTTTCTGCAAAGGTTTATTGGTGGTGTTGTGGTATATTTTTTTTTCAACCGTTAATTTGTGGTTTATGTTGGAAATCGTACAGTGAATAAGTCTTGGTTCAAATATTTCTAGGACTTTGGATAGGGTCAAGGGGCACAGGCACCTGGCATGCCGTTAATTATGCACACAACTAACACATACACTGTTATGACACTCTGTTATACTGACTATAACATAAACGAAAGTTATGAATACTTAACTACTTTATCTTTGTCTGGAGTAACGTGCCATAATTGTTCTAAATATCAATGCATGTATTTCATGTTTGTAAAAGTTTACTTTATTGAAAGTAAATTAATTCTAAGGTTTCTTACGGTGGTGGTGCTTTGGGAATTTTTGTTTGGAATGTTGTTAAATCTGCATTGATGCTGGGTGGTGGTGTTAATACATATAACTTTATTAATACATATAACTTTATTTCGTGCAATAAAGTATTGCACCGTACAAAAGGAGAACTTAATGCTAGACAGCATTTTATACCAGCGAACCTTGACAGGTGACTAACAAGATTGGTTGGCGTGCTTCAACTAAAAGAGACAAATAAAATTTATTTTAAATATTTGATTTATTTCCGTCGTTCAAATACCATGAATCATTTTGTTTTCATGTACTTACTTTTTAATTTTTTAGTTCTTTTGTTTGCCATCAATATAATACTAACTTCTACAAAATAATACAATATTCGACAAAGCACACTTCTATTGATGGCTGGCACCAGTAGTAAAAGTTTGACACAAATATCTGAAATTGCCGGCTGTCTGGTTAATAAGACAACATACTTACAAGAATGTAAGTATTCTGTATCCAGTACGTCTATTCTGAGTTTTGAAAACTCGTTTTTTCGGATTTCGTATTCGATAACTCGGACTTAGTTTTCCAGCGGATTTTGTATTTTTATGACGATGCGTTAAGCGTCCCCATCCGGGCGTGAATACGTTAAATAAATATTGGTGGACCTTACACACAGCAATATCTAGCCCCAAACTAAGCCAAAGCTTGTAATATGGGAACCAGATAGCTGATATAATACATATATACTTTTTTTGTAAATACATACTTATAATATATAATAACACCCAGACAGAGAACAAACATCTATGTTCATCACACAAATGTTTGTTCTCGGTGGGGATCGAACCCACGGCCTACGGCGCAGAAGGCAGAGCTATTACCAACTGAGCCGTGAAGCCTGTTAGTTCTCAGCAAGCCGGATAAGGGCGATTATCGCATCGAACTCACAAGTTGTCAAAACTCGGAATAGACGTACAGGCCAAGCGACAAACCATTCAGATATGAGTATGAGGCATTTGAGATATGAGTGTCAATCCCCCGACATTTAATTGTTGATTGTATAACAATGCGTTTGTAGTGAAGAAAGCTCCGGCTTGCGTAGTCGGCGGCGAGGTGCCTTGGCAGCCGCTGTCCAGCGCCGTCTCGGAGACTAGCCTGACGCCGCCGCCCGGCCCGCCAGGCCCTCTCTCTGTCAACCACTGGACTAAGCAGCAGGTGAATCAATCCTACTAATATTATAAACGCGAAAGTTTGTAAGTATGGATGGATGTATAAAAGAAATAAATAAAATACATTTATTTGACATACACATAAAAAGAATAAAAAATAAAACAGAACGGACAGGTACAGACAAACAGATTAAATATGTAACACTTAAAGCAATAAGAAGAGAAAATACAATAATAAATATCAAATAAAGTTCGTTATAGCCAGTCCCGTCCACTCAGCTTTTGCTGCCTAACAAAGTAGCTAAAGTAGCTACCTTGCCAAGCAGCGCTGGCAAGATTATGTATGTATGTATGGATTATTGTTACTCTTTCACGTAAAAACTACTGAATGGATTTTAATGAAACTTAACAATAATATAGCTTATACATCAGAATATAACATAGGCTACTTTAGAAAGATATTGTGTGAATTGTCCAAAATATGACGATAAGTGTCAAGTAAGTAGGAAAAAATCTACCATCTGCCAGCTATTCTGGCGTGCGCTGCCAAAACCGCTAGAGTTACACATATGTACTACGCCACGCTAATATAAAAGCTACTTGAAATACTAATCCTGCGCAGACGAAGTCGCGGGCATCAGCTAGTAATATATAAGTATCGGTGGACATTCCACTCGGCACTTTTTATTCCCAAATTAAGCAGATAATAACACCCAGATAGAAAACAACATTCATGCAATGTTTGTTCTCGGTGGGGATCGAACCCACGGCCTACAGCGCAGAAAAAAAACGCAGATAGATAAACACTTCATTGCACTCATACATAAAATGACAAACATTGAGTACAAACATTTGTATAATTTAAAATTATCAATAAATAAAAGTAAGATCATAAGTTTATTATTATTGCATTGCAACCCTTACATTAAAAAATAAAGATCACCTTTCCCCTAGGACCCATGCCTAGCCTAGGCCCACCTGGTTTATGGGAATTTTCTTAAATTTCTTAGCCAGCATTTCTGATACCAGCTGATCACAAAACTTTGTTGCAATCAGTTTCTATAAGAAACCAATAAGTATAAAAAACAATATGAAAGTTTGCGATTATCCATCAATAGAAACACCAGTTGTAATCTAACTTTGTTAGCGACTGCAGCTAAAATGTAACCGCATAGCCGTCATATTTAGTTATTACAAACAGAAACTGATTGAAACTGATTGCAAAAAAGTTATGTGATCAGCCAGCTGGAGAGACCTATGAGAGTTGACTCACAGATTGACCATTTCCAGGTTTGGCAATGGGTGTCCGGTCTGGGCGAGGGTCTCGAAAGGCATGCGGGTGCGTTCGCGGCCCGCGGCGTTGACGGCGCGCTGCTTCTCGCTCTCTCCTCTTCCGACCTCAAGCTGCTCGGCCTCGGGGGCGACGACCGACGCCGCATGAAGCGACGCCTCAAGGAACTCCGCTCCGCGCACGAGAAGCACCTCAAAGCTCTCAAAAAGGCAGAGAAAAAAGCCAAAAAGAAATAGAAGTAATCGACATTCATGCCATCACCAAAGAAAGGGTCAGTTCACATGAAACCGCCTAAACTTTCATTTCTTTAAATTATTTTGTCCTCCTCTTTCTCTTTTCGACTGCTGCGGCTTTATGTGAACTGCCTTTACAATATTATTTTACGGCAGCTAGATGTAAAGATGTGTTTACTCAATTCTTGTGATTTCTCGCTGATGCTGCTAATCTTTCTCTTATGCTAATTCTTGCCTTTTCTCGTCGGGGCTTTGAATCGATGGTATTGAGTAGTACATTCTAACATTTTAGAATCTTTGGTATTTATTAAAACTAATATGACTGGGCCTCGCGGCTTTGATGCCAAGTGGTTTATGAGCTGTGTCCGATGACGGAGTGCCATCTGACCACTAACCTCCATTACATACTCTTTTGGAGGTCGGTGCATCTGATCCATAGCTTAGACTTTAGTAACGTTAGTGCGCTTCAAACGAGGAAACGAATATTAATCGAAAATTAGACATAAGTGTATGTGGAAAAGGACATTGAACTAGTTTTAATCGCGGTTTTTTTTTCACTTTTCAGAAATGTTCATATCAAAAGTGACTCTGAAATGACATCTAAATTGATTTACTACTAATTTAGATTCTACTAAAACGAATCGTAATTTATGATTAAAATCCAGTCATATGAGGTGAAACGACCATCGACTCATAAAAGTAAAAATAATTATTTCGTGTGGGAAAAATAATCTTTGTCATTCCTACATTTGTATTAATTGTGTCAGTTTTTCTTGAAGTTCGATGTGAATTAATGGACTGTGGGAAATAACACTGGCTCAATCTAGTCATAAGAATGAATTAGATGTTCGAAAGTCATGCATTACTTTAACATTTTCTCTAGACATTTTCAAATATTTAAGGTGTAGGAAATAAGACTTTCGTGTAACTCAACTATAAACCTATAAATTACTAACGAAATATTGTAACGCGATCATTTATTTAGTGTTTGTATTAAACGCAATGCAAATAGTGTTTTGGTATACTTTGGCATTTATTTATAGTAATGAAATGTATTGCACAAAAGTACTTAGTTGTGGTGATTGAATTTACTCTTGCGTCGCCATACTTTAGTATATTTTAAATTAAAATGTGTAGTGAAGTAACTTCATAAAACATGATCTCATTTCATGTAAGAATACCAGGATATCTGTCTCGCTCTTGCACCAGTATTTATTTGCTAAACCCTACGGTCAGCTGAAAAAAAAACATTGTGAAATGGAATATTCACGATTTAAAAACATTCCAGTAAACTACTTCTAAAATAATTATTTCTGTGTGAAGTTTTGATGCTTTATAGTTTTCTTAGGCGACATTATTGTAGATACCTACCTAATGAACTTACATACGATTGGGCGTTTTTCCATTAGCCAGCCCGGCACCGGCACGGCACCGGCATGGCCGTGCACCGGTACCGGCGCCGGGGTTTCGTTTTTCCACTGCGCCGGTGTCGATGCCGGTTTACGCCCGGTGAGTGGTACAGTACTGACACGGACTTCAGCACGATGACACGTAAAGTGTAATTTACGTTTAGAAATAACAATGGTATCGTCAAGCCGTCGACTATATTTGTTATATCTTTTACATCTACGACGCCAAAGACGCAGACGCAGAGACGTCGAATTTTGGATTCATCCAATACTAAAAGTCAGATACGTAGAAGGAACATATTATACGCTATTTGAAAAGTTAAAAAAGGACCCCAGAAAATTCTTCAACTATTTTCGCATGACCGAAGAAACATTTAACTATTTGTTGGAGAACTTGTATCTGAAAATTAAGAAGAAAGATACTTCATTTAGAATGGCAATACCACCGGAAGAAATGCTAGTAGTGACGTTGAGGTAAGTTTTTCACCTTTGTGGAATTTATCTGTCATTAAAAACGACTACCATCATAAATGAAACACTATAATCATAAATGAAACATTTATTTATAAAAAAACATCAATTATGTAACTATAATCCTTTCTATCTTCAATATAATTTACTCCTTATTTTATATAAATAAAATTATAATTACTCTTCAGTACGAAACTGATTCATTAAATTTTGATAGACATTTACGCCTGCATTTTGTTCTGAAAATGTATATGTTTCTGTTGGCTGGGGGTTAGGCAGAGGGTTTCTGCTATCATATAGTGCATTGTCATTATCTTCAGCTGGTAAATACTGGTTGTTCATATCAATTAGCACTTGTTGTGAGGTAACTGTTGGCTGAGTAACAGAGGTTGGTGCAAACGGCAGCTGGGATAGATATACGTTTTTAGAACTAGTTGTACTGCTTGCTGGTGATGGTGATTCCGAGATGATGCGAAAATTTAGAGTTCGTTTTTGTTTTATATTCCGAATCGACGTTAGAATTTCCATATGCAAATCCATCATTTCTGTTTCATTCATATCCTTTATGTAAGGAAAAAATGACAGCAGCATAGTTTCTTTTTCATTCATCCTTGAGGTAAGTGGAGCAGGATTGTTATCTTTATTAGCCTGTTTTTTTAATTCGGCCAAGATTTCCCTTTCTAGCACATCTGACTCCCTTGTTTTCTTCTTCCGTGCCGGCAATGTGGGTGGTGGTAATTCATTATTAGGCTCAGGTGTAAGCGGAGGAGGATCTGGTGTATTTGATGTTGATGAACACGGTCTTGACGTCAAAGGATTTTCTGTGTCAGTTAAATTTGAATCTGTGTCTGCTTTGTCTACAACTTTTAAAAGAAAATTTAATTGTTCTGCGTGTAAATATTTTTTCTGGAATCCTTGGCCAGTTTTGGTACGCAGAGATTTCACGAAAGAATCCCTTATATTCGCCCATTTTTTCATAATGACATCACCTGTAATAAAAATAATTGTTTAATCAACTTTTTTTTTCAGGTACCTCGCATCAGGAAACACCATGACCGATATGTATTACAGCTATAGAATTGGGATAACAACTTTGAGCAACATTATACACTGCGTGTGCCACGAAATATGGGTTACTTTTCGAAATGAACATCTTAAAGTGTTAACAGTAAAAGACTGGGAAGAAATCAGCAATGGATTTGAAAAACGAGCACATTTTCCTATGTGTCTCGGTGCTATCGATGGGAAACATATACGCATTGAAAACTTCCCCCATGCAGGATCAATGAATTACAACTATAAAAATTTCTACTCTATAGTTCTGCTGGCTGTAGTTGATGCGGACTACAAATTTTTGTACGTCGACATTGGCGCTTATGGTAAAGACTGTGACTCGTCCATTTTACAAAAAACGGAATTTTGGAAAAGGATGAAAAGCGGGAATCTTAATATTCCACAACCGAGACGCTTGCCAGGATTAGATACAAAAGTACCGTACGTTTTCATCGGAGACTCTGCATTTCCCTTCGAGGAGCATATTCTTAAAGATTACTCTAATCATAACTTAAGTGTGACGCAACGGGTATATAATTATCGATTGCACAGAGCTCGGCGATACGTAGAATGTGCGTTCGGTGTATTAAGTAACAAATGGAGGATATTACATAGACCATTGAATGTTTCCAGAAACTTTTCAAAGAATATCGTGAAAGCGACGGTAATGTTACATAACATTGTTCGCAAACGAGATGGTTATCGGGAAAGTGATTTGGTCATTACTAGTGGATCTCAACTAATAAATTTACCAAGTAATAAAACAATATCCACAAAGAAAACTGGTAAAGGAGTGCGTACGTGTTTTGCTAACTATTTCATGTCTGAGGCAGGTCAGCTGCCTTGGCAATTATCTAAAATTTAGTGAGTAGCCATACCTTAATTATATTGTAATTAACACAGCTGTAACTTAATAAAAACAATAACTTAATTTACCTGTGTTTTTCTTTTCTACCTTCGACATTTCTTCATATCCTGTCTCGAGAAACGCAAAAACTTCCTGCCAGCATTTCTCTCGTAATATTTTATTTTTACTTGCTTCATTAGTTTTGTCCCAGAGACAAGGTCGGGCCTCCACTAACTCGATAAGAGTCACGATGTCGTATTTGAACGCCATGACCTTGACGCGTACGCACTGTAAGCGAACCAAAAACCAAATACGAGTCCCTCCGCTCCGCGCCCTCCTACCCGCCCCGCGCACTTACACACTCACACGGCTACAATTCATATAAATATGCAATACACATGCAATTTTGCCGGGCCGGCACCGGTGGGAAGCTTGCTACCCCGGCGACGGCGACGGCGCCGGCAGGACTCAATGCCGGGTCGGCGCCGGCGCCGGTAAGTAAAAAAGCGAGCCATACATTTTCATACATTTTTGCTTCCCCGGCAACGGCACGGCGCCGGCGCCGGCGCCGGTGCCGGTGCCGGGCCGGGTAATGGAAAAACGCCCATTATCTAAGTGTTATTCTGTGTATTCATGTGGGTATGTTTGGTTCCGTAGACAGTATGTACTGTGTATATTAGTCTCTGGGAGACTGCGCAGTAGTCTCGAGGCTAGTGCGAGTCTGAATCTGAAATCATTGTGTGACAGAATGTGCATTGACATTTAGGATATTATATTATTTCAAGTAAGATTTAACAACTTATTCTAAGTAGAGTCCGATAACGATTGCCAAAATTAATCAGTACTTTTATTTGTTGTTATTTTTTGTTTATTTTACATACTTTTTCCATAAATTATATACCTATTTATTTCGGGACCAAATTAATTTATTACGAACCATGTTTTTTTTTGTATTTGGTGTGTGTTCAGATTTGTTATTTATAATTTAATAAACAAACCAAAGTCTACATAATATTGTTTTTTACTGTGTTCTGTGTGAGTATCATGTACATTTATGAGATGATGGTAAAATATAATCTGCAATTATGATTTGAGTTTTCTTATTGTCCCTACTTAGGTCATAGAACAATTTTATATTATTTTAAGGTTACGAAATTCTGAGGACCCTATAAATATAATTGACCTCAATATGTACATATACATAGTTGTTAAGTCACATGCACCCTGCATAGGGTATAGCAACATGGAGGCAAGCCAGGGTTTGTAGATGTCAATGATGAATTAAGTTTGTTTTGCCTCCGTGTCAGTAGTACTATTAAGAAGTTGAACTGGTAGTACAAATGACACACTTTTGTATCTCTTAAGTTATTATTTAGGATGAGAAAAATATGAATTGTAGGTAGATACAGTCAAGAGCATGAAGCTTTAGCGCGAGTCTTTGCCTCCATGACGATTGTAATCAGAATGGTTCCAACTTAGGCCTTTGGTTTCTTTGCAGTTGGCTACATTTTTTTAATCTCTAGAGGGGTGGGGGGCAGCTTCCCCTCCCTGGCGACGTCCTTGCTCTGCACTCTACCTGGACCTATGGTGATTGTGCGCTATGATTCCGTTTTATAAAACTACTGGCCACACAGGATTTCGTCACAAATTCTGAAAACCTACTGTGTCATTGTATCATTAAATATCAATTCCTCAACACTCCAGCCCACAATGCTTCGGGCATGTTGATAATTTTTTTTATTATGTAGGATGATCATTAAAAACAACATTCACATAAAATTATTCTTTATTTTTTAGGTTTTCTATGGTATTAGGTTAGATTTTTAGGTTTTCTATTTCTTTTTTTTTTCTTGAACTTCTTTGTTGGTTGTGGAGCTGACTTCTTTTCATCTTCATCTCCATTGCTGGTGGAGTCAAATACACCTGGCTTCCTTTTTTGTCGTTTTGTTTGTGGAGCTGACTTCTTTTCATCTTCATCTCCATTGCTGGTGGAGACAAATACTCTCTGCTTCCTTTTCTGTCGTTTTGGTTTCTTTTGTGGAGCTGACTTCTTTTCATCTTCATCTCCATAGCTGATGGATACAAATGCACCCGGTTTCCTTTTCTGTCGTTTTGGTGGTGGTGTTACTTTCTCTTCATCCGAGTCTGATTTTTCATTTTCACTATCACCATTTTCATCAACTGCTTCTAGTTTTTCATTCACTTCATCAGAATTTTCTTCTTTCTTCACTAAGTGATTCTGCCTATTTAATGTGACACAAGTAACTCTGCAGCTGGCATTACAAGAACATAATTTGCTCAACTTAGAATTGTCTACATTCCAGACTTTCAACTCTCCGGAACTTGAAGCAGAGTAGAGCAACTCATTTTCATAATGTAAACTTTTAACCCTCTGTTCATGAGCATGGTATGTCAAAGCTTGTGTGTCAGTTACAGTCAAAGTAATGATATTGCCATTCTCTAATCCAACATACAACCTTTCATCATCAATCCATTGTACTGATGTAGGTTTTGAGTTGCATGTAATTCTTTTTTCAACACCAGCTTTGCTTATTGTCCATACATCTACTGTTTGTTGTGAGACTAGAGAGAACCTATCACCTCCTGGAGAAAATCTGATTTCTGTAGGCAGGAGTACACCTTTACTGGCCAGATTAATGGTGAAAGCACGGCGACCTTTGATTAGATTCCATGTTCGAAGTGTTTTGTCTCCACCAATACTTAAAGCGATTTTGTCAGATGGATGTACTGCAATAGCAGTGACAGGGTGACCTAAAAAATATTTTGGTTAATTTAGAAATTAATTGTATGTACACAGTGAAACAATTTACACAATGCTAATTCCCGGTGTAAGAACCAGATGAACATATCCTCAGGAGAGCCTAAAACTGTGCATATCTCACCCCTTTGAACCCCAAAGCGCTATTTAGAGGATTATAATTATATTCTTTTTTAACTAGTCAAGTATATATAATCTTCTAAATAGCACCTCAAGGTTCTAAGAAGTAAAATATGCAGTTTTTCAGCTCTCTCACAAAATTTACAAAAAAATATGTTTATCTGATTCTTACACCGTGAATTAGTCCCAAACTTATGTTGTATTCATGTGAATCAGATAACTTGCAGAATACTTTTTTGTAAATACATACTGATTTTTAATTACTTTTTATGCTATGGTCATATCCTCCATTGTTTCAACAATTCAGAAAAATTTATAGCAATAAGACTACTAAGTACATCTTCAGGTTATGTGTATAATGAATTACACAGGTGTAGGCCCCAAGGCTTAAATTTCTTGCCTGTTATTCTAGGATTATGTCGCAAGGAACTGGTGTTAGATTCTCTTAGTTTATAAGATGTTTCAAATTGATCCTTGAGATTGAACTGAATAAAAACCGATTTGTTTTGATGTCTCAAAAATTACCTTGATGTGCTTTCTTCCAAATTTTCTCAATTTGCCAGTTGCCTGTTCTGGTTACAATGATTGAACCATCATCACTACCCGTCAACAGATGCGTGCCACCGTTTGTAAATGCAACGGTATTTACAGTGCCGTCGTGGTTCATCAAAACTGTGTGTTCTTTGCGGCTCTTCATGTCTACTACGACGACTTTGTCATCCGTACCGCCAGAGGCCAAAAACTTTCCGGATATGGACATGCATCGCACTGAAGCTGTATGAGATTGTGTGGCGAAAGTTTGTTTTAGTGTCTTGATCTGGAAGAAAGAACATATAAAATATAGAATAAATAAAATAAAGACAGTTGCAGTGTATCAGATTGTGGTACCTACTTACCGAATCTTCAGAACGGAGAGAATACCCAAGTACAAAACCTTCATAGGTCCCTACTACTAGTTCATCCATGTTAATAAATTACGTTCAAACAAATTTTATACTTTATTTATACGAAAACGTGAAAAATAGCAAACATTCTTTTGTAAATTCTATTCTAACCTGAAATCTTTAAAAAATCAACATGCTTGCTTTGCTTGCTTGCTGGCGCTGGGGCACAGAGTACTTTGTTATAAATGAAACGCTGGGGGCTGGGTGTAGTTTGATGTTTTTTTTGTTTTTTTCGCTCCTCTCGGAGCAGGCTATAGTTCTAAGACCATACCACCTAATCTTACGTTTTGTGGTTTTGATGAGTTTGGAGTACTACTTTGGAGCACGCATAAAGCACTAATATCTTTGGAGTTTACTTTTCTCTACGATATTTCCTCCACGATCTCTTCTTCTTCTCTCCGTTTATGGCATAGATTTATAATACTATAGATTGCCTACGAGCTTAGATCAAGAATACAATAGATAGAGCATCAAATAATAATACCAAGAGTAAGAGAGACGCAATAATACAAATTATACCTATGAGTGAGAGAAATATAATATAAATGTTTTGTCCCTTTCTGCGTATACGTTTTTGATTGTTTAGCACCAAGTTTGGTGCTAAACAAACCGCTTGGTGCTTGTGAGTTTACAGGTGTTTAGTGCCAAAGTTCTTTGAAAATAGTGTGTGCCTAGGTCCCAGTATACGTAGAGTTAAGTTTATAATGTGGTGCATTGTAGTATTTTAGGCTGTGATAATGATACAGCTCGGAAAACTGAAAATTAAGCTTCCTTCGGTAAGTAGCACTTTTATGTTCTATTTGTCAATTAAACGGGAGGCAATAATGTACGGTCAAATAATGTACAGCATGATATTGCACAGCACGATAATGCACACCCCGATAATCCGTGTCCACTGGTTTGAATTATTGGGTGTACATTATCATCCCGTACATTAACATGCTGTGCAATATCGTCACGTGTTGATAATGTACACCCAGATATTGTACAGCATGATATTTGGAAGCCACTTTAGTACCTTCGAGCCTCGTTTGCACTGTACCAGTTCAATCAAGCAGTTTGCTTATAAATGGTTCTGACGCTAGATGCTTGTCCTTTTGCCAAGTCGTACTGGTTTGCTAAACCAGTAAAACTGTCTGTTTCACAATGTTTTGAATGAAAAATTTTTGTAATATTTTTGACAAAACAAGTATAAATAACATCCAACAATGCAAGAGCCCCCATCTCTTAGGGTTTTGTTGACATCATAGTTTCGTTACTGGTCAGTAAGTTCTTTTGTTTTTTCTTATTTTTTTTATGCTTGTAATTAATTTTAATTGAGAAGGTACTAAGTTCTCGTAAAATGGTGATCTGTACCCCAAGTATGAGTTTTGCTTACGATATTTCGTTTTTCGTTTTACGTTTTTGTTCCGTGTTCATTGCGGGTTTTGTATGAAGACGCGATAGGGATACCGATATGGAACTTTATGTTCAGTAGAACATAAAACCAAATACTTAGGGTACTGATGATGAAGACATGTTCTGTCCAACGGACCTCTCCAATAAATAGTTTAGTAGAGTTGAAAATTCGTCACAATACCAAGTTAGTAGGCGGTAGTCAGAGTCAAGTCTAAATAAACCGAATGTTTGGACTTGCCTCTAATTATCACCTACTTGAATTTTTGGAGCGTTCGGGTCGCATCTTGAGATTTCAGTTCGGGATGAACCACTAGTTTATTTTATTTTCACATTTTTAAAGGACATGCGCGATTATTACAGCCGTATTACAGCTTATAATAAACTATACCTACGACTTATATAAAACAAAAAATGATGTCAGTGAGCTGACAGCTGATGTCAGTTGTCTGATAATGGAGCCAAAGTCTATTCAATGGAAATCTTCAATAAATATGCCGATTGAGGTGAAACTCGGATAACATACCTACCAACTAAGTAGGTATCTACATAATGAATGTCCACCAATATTTATTTATTTAAAGAGCTTTAGAATTGGTAGGCAGCAATAACCTTTTTCTTCTCCTCGTCATCGTGTCACTAGTTTATTACAAAACAGTGTGGTGAAAAGATTTTAAGAGTGTGTTTGCCAGTGAAATTACAAACACATGTGGCATAAGATCTTTATGCCTCAGCTGTTGATGGACGCAGGCACAGATGAGAGAATACACGCAGGGCAGAGCATCGGTGACTTACAAGGCAATGCGTTGTTATAGGTGATGGTTACCACTTAACATCAGGTGGGCCATTTGCTTGTTCCATCAGCAAGTTGTATAAAAAAATGCTCCTGAAAGAGGCTCCTTTTGATCACTAAAAAGTTCTACAAAATGTAGGTACCTACATTTTGTAGAATTTTTTAGGTTCTACGTCATATCACTATACTTCTAGAATAGTGCTCTCCATAGGAGTAGGTAACTATCACTGAAAAAACGGAAGAAATTAAAATAGTATTGAACAATGAACACTCCATCAAAAGAGAACTTGCTGTACCCCAAGTATGAGTTTTGCTTACCATATTTGGTTTTTCGTTTTACGTTTTTGTTCCGTGTTCATTGCGGGTTTTGTATGAAGACGCGATAGAGATACCGATACGGAACTTTATGTTGCAAGTATGATGAAAATTAGTAGTAGAACATAAAGTTCTATATCGGTATCCCTATCGCGGCTTCATACAAAACCCGCAATGAACACGGAACAAAAACGTAAAACTAAAAACCGAATATGGTAAGCAAAACTCATACTTGGGGTACTGATTTCCTAGCAGGCTGCAGACAATATAGTACGATTCACCAACACATTTCAAAACTACAAAATAATCGTTACAAACTATAAATCAAAGAGAAATTTCAGAATATTCCGTAATCTTTATAATGACGACATATGTATAAACATAATCGGATCTAACTAAGTACGTGTAAACTAAAAATGTAAAATGGTACAGCAATGCAAAACTCAACTTGCTCAACTCACTGTTTTTGGTCGAGTGGCATATTGCATGGCAGGCAAAAAGACCGATCGACTCCAGTCCAGCGCCATAAAACAAAATAAAAAAAAGATTCATTTCTTATTTTCTAGAAGAAGAAATATAATTATTTTACATATATTTAGAGTGAATTACCAGTGTAACAGTTTTAAATAGTATGAATGGACTGTATATTTGTTTGTGAACTATTTTAAGACGGAACACTTTAAAAATCGTACAAAGAATCGTTTTCACGACTAATGGCGATTTGAATGTTTACATACACTTTTAGAAGCTGATCAGGGCCTGTTAACTGCTGCCGCTGAGAAACGTGGAGAGTTTATTATAAATTACCCAAAAACACAACATAAGCACAAATTCAAATGCACTTTTGCTCACCGGCCGGTACATAACCTTCAGGCACCGTTTAACTCCACTATCTTATATGATATATTAAATACACTATATTATATGACCATGACACGGAGGGCACGTGACTTGCATGCAGCAATGCTACAGGTGGTTGCTGCGGAGCTCTAATAGTAACAAGATTCAAGATCAGCTATTGCAAGAACGAGATGAGACATTGAGGCTCTAATGATTGAATTGACTTGATGATTTTGGGTCAGAATAGAATCCTCAAGAAGCAATTGGCCGAGCTAGCCACCCAATACAAAACTGATCATGATCAATTAGAAGGCCTAACAGTCGAGACTTGAATGTATGAACCATTGGTTCTTACCACTCATGACATGAAACATGTATAAAATCCAGGAGTTATATGAGTGTAGACTAAAAATGATCATTATGAATCTGTGCATGTGTCTATGTCTAATGATTATATTATTGGATTTAAAGACGTCACCAGGGACCCTAACTTCTCACTAGTTGATTTCTCTTCACCTAAAAGCCAAGGAGTATCTAAATTAATTTCCTAGCATTGTCAAAAGTTCCTAGCATTATTTATATTGTAAATATCTAGGCTATACCTTTTGTACTTGTATTAGTATTATATAGATGACAAAAAAGCTTGGGACTGATCTATGCTCCAACTCATTACAAACACTAAATAATTAAGTCGGTACCTTAATAAAATTGTAAAAAGGAACCAAGCCGTAAGTTTCTTGCCCATTCTAGGCTAGGCTTTGGTCGCGAGGAACTGGTGATAGATTCACCTAGTATATAAGATGTTTCAAAGTGATCCTTGTGATTGTACTGAATAAAGACCATTTTGATTTTGATTTTGAGTTGTAATTTAAGTATAAAAACATTACTAAATTAACTGTTGTACTATTAGTTTTTCTGTACTATGGGTAGGTAATTTAAATAATATAGGCTATCATTTACGATCTTATAGACGAGCATAGTATGGTTGTTGTTATTTTTTCTGATGTTCTAAAGTTCATAAAAAGGAGATTATTGCTCCCCTAAGAAACTGCAATCCAGTACAACGACCCAACCTAGGTTTATAGTAAGCAGATGTTAAGCCTCATGTGTCTGTAATTTCACTGGCAACCACCCTTTAAACCGAAACAGCAATGCTGCATGATGATAGTATGCACACCTGGTCAAGCTCATCGCAGAGGTTTTAAAATTAAATAAAATTGGTGGACTTTGCACAACTCTATCTAGCCCCGAACTAAGCAAAGCTTGTATTATGAGGTCCTGATAGCTATTTAAATAAAAAAAATTTTTTATGAAAACATACATATTTATTTATTTATTTATTTTAACACTTTATTGCACAAAAATAAAAATTTAAGTGTACAAAAGGTGGGCTTAATGCTATAAGCATTTTCTACCAGCCAACCTTAAAGGTAGAAAATGATGTTGGCGTGCTATTATTAAAAATAAACAGTTACAAATTAACAAACGCAAAGTTACACGGTGAAGAGAAGAATAAAAAAAAAAAAAAAGAAGACTGAAAAGAATTACACCTAACACAAACATATACCTGCAAATACATTTCAATAGTACATGAAGCAATACATAGGCACTTGTAACATATAATAATACCCAGACTGAACAAACTATGTTCGTCACACAAATAAATTTTGTTCTTGGTGGGGATTGAACGCACAGCCCACAGCAGAAGGCAGAGCTATTACCAACTGAGCTGTGACGGCTTTTGAGGCTACGGCTAGATACTGTAACGTACCTACCTAAGGTACATTCATTCGTACTAGGGCATGCAATACCGGGACTAATCTCAATTGAGTTCGGTACTGGAGCCCAATACCGGAATCCCGGTACTAATACCGGTATTGGCAATTTTATTAAAAATTCTAGTTTTTGTTCGTATAAAACTAATAATTGTATGTAATTCAAGCTAACTTTAGCAAGATCTATTAAACAAAGACTTGAAACGAAAAAAAACTGCAGGAATAAAATCAAAATAATTTGTATCAAAATAATAACAAAATAGATCAATCAACAAACTAACGTTACTTATATTTCCTTTTACCTACATCTATCTGGGTACGCAAACGCTGCATGTAGGATAAGGAGCTTTGTGTTTTTAAAAGAAATCACATTATATTCTAATATAATATGATAAACACAATTTGTTTTTCAGCCTCATTAATCATATAAGTAATTAAATTAAATGAACTTAAACGTACGTATACGTACGTACCAAATGTAGTCATACTATCAATTATATAACTTTTATTTAAATTAAATATTTCTATATACGGATCAACATTGTAGCTTAAAAAAAAAAAAAACATTTTTTATCATTACACGTAATGATGATGATGTCGTCCAGGCCGGATTCGACAACGGCGACATTGTTACTGCTTGTTTATTGATTTGTCTATCGTGTGCTCTAAGATGACTGTAGTAACCAATTTTGGCTTGTAATAAGATTATAGGTACCTAGACAATAATCAACTCATCATTAACGTCATTATTATTTGGTCAAAAAACGTTCTTCTTGTTAATGTGTTCTCAATATTCGTAATGTGAAAGAGAATCTAGCATTTCATCTGAGAGATTTTACTTATTAATCGGTTACAAAAGTATCCCACAGAAGAAAATATTCGCTCACTCTCAGGTCTCAACGCTTGTTAGCAAAATACGCATCAGATATTCATAAGCTTTAGTTGGATGGACTCCTCTATTTTTATCTAAGAAATGGTAATGTTGACTAAAACTCAATAGGTAATTAACTTTTTATCACATCAATTCGAAAGGAGATAGTTTGCTCTTCGAAAACAGGCAGCAAAATAGCACTTTGATCCCAAGGGCGGTAATGTGATTTGAATTTGGAATGTGCTTATTGAGTAAAAGTTCTAATCACCAAAGAGATCACGAACACTGTATGAACAGGCTTTATAACTAGTGGTTCGCCCCGAACTGAGATCTCGTGATGCGACCCGATGAATGCACCAAAACTTTGAGCAGGTGGTAGTCAGAGGCAAGTCCAAACATTATGTTTGGACATTTTTCTGACTACCGCCTACTAACTTGGTACGGTAACCAAGTTTCAACTCTATTGGCCTATTTATTGAAGAGTTCCGTTGAACAGACCGTGGCTCCATCATCAGACCTGGTCGTTGTCACCATTTTATGAGAACTGAGTACCTCCTTAATATATTTCAAGAAAAAAAAATAACAAAAAGCAAAGGAACTGGCCGACCAGTAGAAAAACCTTGATGTCAACGAAACTCTTAGAGATGGGAGCTCTTGGATCGCTGGTTATCTTAATTTAACTTTTTTGTTGTATCTCAAAAACCGAGCGTCCCAGAAAAAAAGTAAAAATTGTTTTGGAATGTCCAAACATAGCCCATTCATATAACATGTAACTTGATTTTTTTATGTAACTTTTTTTATTTTTGCCCCCTTAAAAAACCCCATATCTCAAAAACCCATCAGCCGATTTTACTCATATACTTACCAGTCAATTTCTCAAGTACAAGCTATCGACTTATCAAATTTCATGCACATCGGATCAACGGTTCGAAAGTTATGGCCAAACAAACATACATACATACATACATACATAAAATGCCAAATCGCCCAAGTTGAAACTAAAGATCTTTGTTCGCTTCGCTCACTCGATCAATTAAAAAAAAGCGCCTGAACTAAATAAAAATAAACACAAACACGTGAAACGCGGATTCCACCTTTGTTCATAATTGTTTACTCAAATTCAGATTTTACTTAGTTTTATGAAAATAAATAAAATTACAATGAATACATGATTATGACTATGAGACTATGTGACAATGTGACAATATGACTATGTGACTTCGTGACTTCGTGACTTCGTGACTTGGTGACTTTGTGACTTTGTGACTTCGTGACTTTGGGACTTTGGGACTTTGTGACTTCGTGACTATGATTATTCATAAGTTGCACTAAGCTATTTTCTCATAGAGGGTGATAAAAAGTAGAGTGTCCACCTCGGGAGCAACACTATTTTAAGCTCGAGTGAAGTACTTTGAATCCCTCGCTACGCTTAGGATTCTACTTTAGAATCCTTCGCTCCGCTCTGGATTCAAAAAACACTCTCGCCATAATAATAGTTGTTTGCTCCCTTGGTAAACAATCTACTATTAAATACCTATTAAAATTTTGACATTGTTATCAATCAATAATAAATTCTATTATTTTATTTTAATTTAATATGCCTAATTGCACCCAACATTCGATATTGATTATTCGATTTCAATACCGAACAATGCCGGTATTGATTTCCTTCAATCCCGGTATTGAAACACCGAAAAAATCTTCCGGGATCCCGGTATTTCGGTATTACGGGATTCCGGTATTCATGCCCTAATTCGTACCCATCCTATACCTACTTACTTAGCCTATCGTAGATCTAGTAGATATTACATCAAGGCTAGACCACTTCTTACTAGAACCCTAGGTGGGTTCTACAGTACATTCGTACTGTTCCCAAGTTTATACCTTAGTTGAACTTTAGTTTTTAAGTAAGTATACGATAGGATCCAGTTTCAAATCCAGTCGTGCACCAATGGATATTTCCTATCGAAAAATTTATGTGCGCAATGTCAGTGGTTTTAAACGTTGAACGAAAACATCGTGAGGAAACCAGTAAGTATTCTAACAGCGGCGATGGGCTTGCTACCTGTCACGTATGGTATACCAACTACTGCAAATTGAGGGTATGTAGGTAGGTATGTACCTATATTTTTCATTATACCAAATGTCATGTTTGGATGTACCTACGTCTGACTACCTCCCCTAAACGTTCTAAAAAAATCATGAGTTTTAGGTAAGTACCAACCTCATCATCATCATCATCATCATCAACCTATGTTCGTCCACTGCTGGACGTAGGTCTCTCCCAAGACGTGCCACTGAGCCCGGTCTTCGGCTCTTCTCATCCAATGTTTGCCAGCTACATTTCGCAGATCGTCGCCCCACCTCGTCGGAGGGCGTCCTACACTACGCTTACCTAAACGCGGTCTCCACTCAAGTATTCGTTTGCTCCAACGATTGTCGGTTCTACGGCAAACATGGCCGGCCCACTGCCATTTCAGCTTGCTAATCCTTTGAGCTATGTCGACTACTTTAGTTCTCTGTCGGATAACCTCGTTTCGAATTCTATCCTTCAGAGAGACTCCGAGCATAGCCCTCTCCATAGCTCGCTGAGCGACCTTCAGCTTGTGGACCGACCCTACTGTTAGTGTCCACGTTTCGGCAGCATAGGTCATAACAGGTAGGACGCACTGGTTGAAGACTTTCGTCTTCAAACATTGAGGGATGGGCGACGAGAAGATCTGACGGAGTTTCCCAAACGCAGCCCAGCCCAGCTGAATTCTCCGGTTTAGCTCTCTCTCAAAGTTGTGTCTACCCAACCGCAGGGTCTGCCCGAGGTAGACATACTCCTGCACAACTTCGAGAGGCATTCCAGCGACAGTGATCGGCTCTGGGGTGATGCGATCATTAATCATGATCTTAGTTTTGTCCAAGTTCATACCCAGGCCGATCCGTCGTGAGGCTGCCGCTAGGCTGCCAACCTACTTGGTACTAAAAGATCTGAGGGGATATCTACGAGGGGAGGGGGGGCAGTGAACCTGTTTCAGTTTGGTATGATGTAGGTAGAAAACAAGAGCGATATGATTCCAATCGTCATAAGTAGGTAGGTAAGCACTAGGGTTGCCACCCGTACTTTATAATAAAGTATTGTACTTTATTTCAGGTAATTGTACTCTATACTTTATGAGAACAATAAAGTACACCAAAATACTTTATTTCGCATGATTTAATTTCTTTGGGATTTTGAATAGTTTAGTCGTAAGTATTTTTTCGTTAAACGACTTTAACGATTGATGCTGAATCGATTTCGCCTCTCGCCAGCGCCACATCACTTAAGCACTCGTTTTTAACAATTTCTAAACACAACCTAACCTCAAATTGTACCTAAACAATTGTACTTTATTTTGATACTATGTACTTTTATTTTCTTACCTATAATAACCAATGTACTTTAACTGCAAAAAGGTGGCAACCCTAGCAAGCACAGTGACCATCAAAAGTCAATAAATACTGAAACAAAGTTTCAAGTGTTGTTTCAATGAAAGTTCGTTTTTTGATAAAGGAGCTGTTTCATCAATATTTAGACCCGTGGTCGGGCCTGTGTAGGTACAGTATAATACACCACTATTTTGTAATTATCAAAAAAAATGAACTATATGATCAGTGTCTGTAACTGATCACTTAGATGTAGCTAAAACTCAAAATAATTAATTAAAAAGAATATCCCAAAAAAAGGATGATAATTGGTTACCCTTTATCTGTACTAGCCTAATACTACTTACTACTGACCCGAGAACCATTCTTAAATGTTTGTCTCATTCGAAACGAAACGCAGCGCTCGCGCAATACTAACTATTATTTTTTCTATGGCCGGCCTCAGACAAAATAAAAAAGTAAAGACGGAGCTCCACGAACAGAAAAGTGAGGCCCTTAGATCAAGAATACAATAGATAGAGCATCAAATAATAATACCAAGAGTAAGAGAGACGCAATAATACAAATTATACCTATGAGTGAGAGAAATATAATATAAATGTTTTGTCCCTTTCTGCGTATACGTTTTTGATTGTTTAGCACCAAGTTTGGTGCTAAACAAACCGCTTGGTGCTTGTGAGTTTACAGGTGTTTAGTGCCAAAGTTCTTTGAAAATAGTGTGTGCCTAGGTCCCAGTATACGTAGAGTTAAGTTTATAATGTGGTGCATTGTAGTATTTTAGGCTGTGATAATGATACAGCTCGGAAAACTGAAAATTAAGCTTCCTTCGGTAAGTAGCACTTTTATGTTCTATTTGTCAATTAAACTATAAAACGGAGAATGCACAGTGTCCACAATTAATCATTTAACGGTTGTGTTTACTTTCTATCGCATATCATAGTAGATTTCTAGAATTTAATTATTTTGTAAAATTGAGTATAGGTTACTATAAACCACACAAATGGCATGGCTATTCAAACCGATACAGTTCTATAGAAACATAATTTGGCTGGGTTATACGATCTTTCGGGCTGCCAACAAAAACAAAATCTATTTGCCGAAAATGTTGGGAAACGAACAACTTTAGGGTGGATTCGACTCTGATATGTCAGGATAAGTTCAAATACACACAATAATCTAGTAAACAAATGACAATGTCGCAACTTATTATTACCTTATTCAAAGAAATAAGGTTTGTTTGACTTAAGTACATAATGAAAAAAAATATAATATAGGTATAGGTAGTAGGTACATATATTTTAATTTCATTTAATTTATTTTTTTAGCTTTGCGTTACATTTTAATAATTTAAGTCTCCTCACGATTTTCATAAGAGAAGTTGGTAGTTATTTTATGTCTGAGACCACCATTGCGTAGTATGATTAAATACCTACATATGCCTAATAATAACATGTTTGTTTTACAGATTTCCCAAAGATGCAACTACTTTGGGCTGGTGGGTTAAAGCTACGGGTTACCAAGCTCCAAAATCAAAATCAAAACGGTCTTTATTCAGTACAATCACAAGGATCTCTTTGAAACGTCTTAAATTGGTACTAGGTGAATGTACCGCCAGTTCCTCGCGCGCGACCAAAGCCTAGAAGAACAGGCAAGAAACTTACGGACTAAAAAACTTTTGGGCTATTTCAACATAAACGGTATCTCCGCTTTTTTTTCTGGATATAAAAAGTATGTTCTAAAATCTTGCTTTAAAGCTTGCTTAAAAAAGTGAGAATTAAGAAAATATTCTCATCTGAAATTGTTATGTACAAACTATTAAATATTCATCGTCTAATAAATAAATACGTACTTACACGTGATATATTTTAATGTATTTATGACATATTCATAGTGATGTTCTGAGGATAGCTGTATTCATAATGCCATCACTTCGCGCTTCAGGGCAAAGTGGTGGCATTGCTCAGGCTTATGGTCAGCTCTAGCATAAGCTGGCTTCCTCCTGTTAAGATGTATTGTTTATACCTACTTAATTTAAAATTGAAGCACGCGTTATAAATTAACCTTTTGAATTACAGTTTCTGATGAGTAGGGATGTAGAATAAATAAATCAATGATAAATAAATAAATTGTTTTTTATTCATAAAAATTTTACCTAGCTGGTGCAGTAACATAGTTAAACTATTGGTAGGTGGTAGAATGTGAAGAATAGCACCACTAGCTAGCTCTGTCCCCCTCACTAGGAAAATCCAGGACTCTAGCTCGCGGGGCCTAGGGTTCTGATGTCAATGTCTAAAATGCCAGCTTAGTGCCAGTTCGCCCTGTTTTTTTTATTTTATTTTTATAAATATTGGTGGACGCTCCACACAGCACTATATAGCCCCAAAATAAGCCAAATCACAACCACCCAGTCAGAGAACAAACGTCTAGTATCACATCACACAAATGTTTGTTCTCGGTAGGATTGAACCCACGGCCTACGGCGCAGAAGGCTACCAACTGAGCTGTGTAGGCTTTTTTCTAGCTCATTCCTTAGAAGATATTAAAATGGCGTAACCTAGAGGAGGGTACAAACTATTAAACTGTAGAAACTAGCTTTAATTAAACATAATTAAACAAACAACTGGAGCCGCGGCGACAGCATAGCTTATGCTTGGTTGGGTGAAAATAGTAAGATGTGGCAACCCATAAATTGTATGTACTTGTTGTCCGTCTTGCTCGGGTATACGCTCGTAGGCAATCTATAGTATTATAAATCTATGGTGAGGCCAGTTTTCTAAACATGTGTGCGGAGGCCGGTGTTGTCATGACAATTCAAATTACCCCAAAATTACAAAAATAACATTACTAAATAAAAAGTCTATCATGATATATAATCTAACACAACTTATCTATTTTAAGAAATAATAATAGTAAAAATCAGTCCACAAACGGGGAAGATATCGCGTTGCCGTGGGTCAAGATGACCGACAGACCAGCCATCAACGCAATGTTTGACAATTTCGTTCGTACGTGTGTGTGTGTAATTGTGTATGTACACGTCAAGGCGTAGTTTGGCCGGCCTCACTTTGCTGTTCACAGAGTTCCGTCTTTACTTTTTTATTTTGTCTGAGTATTACATTTATAAACATTTCCACTGTCCGACCTTTCATACGAACCATCAGACGAATAATTTATAAGACTTTATGTAACAATAATTTTGTAGAAAAATGAACGAGCCTGTGGGGCTTGGGGTGTTGTGTGTTGTAGTACCTCGATGTAGGTAGGAGGATGCAGAAGAAATAGTCCAAATAAAGTTCACGGTATATTGTTCAACACTACACAGCACTAACATTTATTTACATTTTAGAAGGTACAGCGTAGATGGTAGGTGTAAAATGAGTGAAGGAATGCGAATCATAAACAAATGACGGGACACGAACAATGTGTAAACAAAAGCCGGAGGTGTGGAGCGATATCGTCTAAGTTGCTCTAGCGATTCCAGCCGACTGCCTGATGACGCTACCGAGTGAGCGGGATGCGCGGGCGCAAGGCGGCCACTGTGACGTCACGCTTAGGTAGCTAGTCATTGCGCGAGTACAATGCAATATCGGACAACACGCCACATTGTCCGTTATTCGTGTGGTATAATTAATAAATATTTTATTGTAAATATATAGTTAAAAATGTATGAAGTAAGTAGGTGGTGTTTTATATTAATCAAATAATGAGTATGAATGTGTAGTGTAAGTATAGGTAAATAATAAGTAAGTAGAATGTGGAGAGGATCCCCACAGAGCCCAAAACGTAAAATATTATATAATTTTATATTATTAGTAATATTAGGCCAATTCAGTTGAAACTTGGTTACCATACCGAGTTAGTAGGCGGTAGTCAGAAAAAAGTCCAAACATAATTGAAAGAAGTTGAACCGTGGTTCAAACGGCTCAGAATTTCAGGGTACTACAGTACAGTGCCACCAACATATCTGGACTTTGTGGCACTGTAACTTCAAAGACTTCAAGCAACCATCGAGCAATTGCAGGATCCGCGAAGACACGACTATGTTAGCTAACTTACTTACCTACTTCTAGTTACCTTTATGAAGTGACCTTCATAAAAAGCTTGAATAATTCCACTTTTGAATATTGGCCTCATTTGGGAGGGTTTTTAAAAGTCACCATAACCTTGCGAGGCTTTGTAAAATAAAGAGTTTTATTTTTTTCCACTCATCATCAGGTCATCTGTATGTTCCATGTATAGGTATACATATACATTACAATATACATTTGTATATACATTATAATGTTTTAAATAAATCTCATCAGAACAAGCAGATGTTGATAACCCTTGTATATATGTTAAATCGTAAACATCATCTTTATCAAAGCTCGCAAGTCACGCAATATTTATACGTGTCCTACGATGCACTGTTCATCCATCAACTTAACGTAACGTACAGACGTTATTGCGGACGACTCATTTAACTGTAATTCTACCGGCAAGCCTGAGGTGTCAAACCACACACACACGACGAAACACAAGAAACGCAGCAACGATGCTTGGCGGTAGAAATAGGCATGATGTGGTCGTGGTAGTACTACCTGACGAATTGTATAAAAGAAAGACTAGGTATATGTAAATAAGTCCTTCTGCAACTTATAACCTAGTTTTTAAGTAATTTATGTACCAAGTATCTAACTTTATTTATGTATGTATGGTCGGTAGTAATAGATCGAAATTACTATCCTATCCTACCTATTTACGAAAGCATTAATTTTTTTATTCTAATAATATTGTGTAAAGTTTCTAATCGGGAAAAATCCTTCAAAAATTATGTTAGTAATCATTGCTACCGCGTGAGTGAAGCCACGGGCAGACGAAATAATCATCAAGTAAATTTAGTTCAACTTTGTAAAATGAACCTTCTTCAATAAAAGAACAACAATAAAAATTTTGATGCAAATTATTTACCACCGTATTGTTACATTTTCTATTAATATCACATTTTATTATTATTCTGTGGCGTTCCTAATCGGAAAATATTCCTTCAAAAATTATGTAAGCAATCATTGCTACCGCGTGAGAGAATCCACGGGCAGCCGAAAAAACCCTCAAGTAAATTTAGTTAACTTTGTAAAATGAACCTTATTTATAATGTACACAACCTTTTTATTCAATAAAAGATACAACAGAAAATCTTGATGCAAATTGGTACCACCGTATTAATAAATAATTAAAATAATGTGGTAAATAATTTGCATCAAGATTTTCTGTTGTTCAATTCATCCTTACTTCATAAGTCATTCGCCTGCGCAGATATTACTTCAAACGATTCAACGGTTCGAGTACGTAACAAACCAATGAATCAAAATAAATATTCTACTCAAACGGTTCAGGGTTCTATTTATCATAAAACCAATCTTTGAACCGTTTGAGTTGTGTATCACAATTTTGAGTAGACCCTGAGAACCGCTCCACAGATGAGCGGCTCCAAAAATGCAGCATTAAAAATTAGATCTTATTATCTAGACGAAAAAATTCAAATTCATTTGGCAAAATTTTTGATCTGGATATCTTTTTTGTAATATAGACCCTATCTACCTAGGAATAAAATTTATATTAGGCATGAGAGCTGTTGAGCCGCTCCAAAAGAAATAGAGCCGGTACTGACGCGCTCACTACGGTATGAGCCGCTCCAGACGCGTACGTCTGACTCCTTCTACCCACGGCTAGCTCTGTATCACATTTATGTGTAGACCTGAAAACAGCTCCACAGATCATGAGTGACAAAATAGTAGTTCGATCGAAATTCGATCTTATTTTCTAGAGAAACAATTAAAATTCATTTAGTAAATTAATTGATTAAGATTTTCTAAAATAGACCCTATCTATATAGGAATAAAATGGCTGGCATGGCAGGGAGAATGTGAGTGGAGTGGGAGTTGAGTCATTGCGAAAGGGATAGTTCTGATATTGACATACCTACTCACTGCGATGCAAACAAGGTGCCTACAAAATATCACGAACACCTTATTTGGACTTGCCTCTGTCTACCCCTTACTATCTATGGTATGGTATGGTATACCTAGAACATCCTCTAAATATTTCTGTTGAAATTTTGCAAGTGAGAAGTTGTTTGATTTATAGGTAGGTAGGTACTTACTACAGCTTACTACCAATAAATTTTTCAAATAAAAACTGTCAACCTTCCTCCCAAATTTCATGCAGATTGGATCAATGGTTCAAAAGTTATGCTTAGACAAACTTAAAATTCCAAATTACCTACCCAAGTTGTCATGAAGATCTTTGTTTATTTCATTCACTTGCCTCTGCAGCCTCTGCAGGCTCGACTTGAGCATAAGTATGACGCTGAACTGAGGATTAATGCTGTGAAGGTAGCAATGATCCTAAATCCATATCACATTTAATGGTCCACTGTACCCCTATGCCCTGAGCAATCTATAAGATGCCACCCTGGACTACCTGAATAATATAGGTAGACCAGCCATTGACATGTCTGTCCACAAAATCAATAATGTTGATGAGATTCAAAATATTGATTAGGTATGTTTTCGGAATATTTGCAATATCTAGATTTACCTATACTTACCTAAACATGATATATTAAAACCAATCATACTAGTGTATCAAACTCTATTACAGCATAAAACTGAGTTTTTTTTTGTTACAAAATCATCTGTGATCAGTCTTCAGACTATGAGCAGGTTTGTGGTGGGTCGTTTGTCTTTTAGAAGGTGCACTCCAGCGAGTGCTTCTCCTTTTAAACTAATCCTAATCCATAAAACTGAGTGACAACCGATTTTGTTGTGCTAACCAATATTATTCTTATATTTTACCAATGTTTTTGTGACACAATATAAATGTTTTTTGATTTGATTATTGTCTTGTCCATTATCTCTTTGGTTTTATGGTTGCAATGCTAGGTGAGCACGCAAGCTAACAAACTACTACTACTACTGAAATACTATAGGTACCTACCTAGGTCATATTCAAAATCAACATTATACTTAAATTTATTTATTTATTAAAAATACATAAAGTAGTATATAACACAACATAGTTTCAGAGTCTGTCTTGAAATAGGTACATTAAAATTATATAGGTATGGATTTCATGTTCATGTTTAATTTACAACTTTACTACCTATTCCATAATTTCATACACCAATTTATTACCATACTATGTAGAGTAAGTAGGTATATTTAAAAGGCCAGGTCAATCGAGAAACACTACATGGTATACAAATTCAACAACAACTCTGCAACCCTTTAATAGTCCTCTGTGTAAACTCCAGTTGTAATTATTATAAGAGTGAGTGGATGCTGCATATTGGGTGCCGGACAACGGTGGCATCAAGTGTATTGGTAGCTCTCTTCACCAATTCTTCTCATAGGTACTAATTATCATGATTCCGACAAAGAACACCATTTTCTTATTTTATTAAGCTCTTGGGGCATATGTACCTACTCCTCTGTTACTACAGCGAAGAAACCTTGTTCATAAAATTATAATCAGACTTCTCTTTTCTGATTTTTCGTATTCTATTACCAGGTTCGTAGGAACTCAAAGTTGATTATCCTTACTCACTGGGCGTGTAGGCGTTTGCCATAAATAAAAGACATTTCCCCTGCAGAAATCATCCTGAATATGTATAGTTATTTTTTGCTGCTTGTTGATGTATTGATGATGAATACACCCACACTCTGCTTCGCTACAGTGCAGTCCAAAATTTTAAATTATATTTATGTTAATGCGTTCATAATGTTCCTATTTTCAGTCAATATACAACAACATTTATCGAAAGTTTAGACCTCTCGAATTTCTGTTTCTGAAAATAATCACTGCATACGGTACCTACTAGTAGCACCACTAAAAATACTAGAAACAACAAAATAAATAACTAAACAAAACATGCATTCAGGCATGTTTTGATTTGAAGAAATCCAAAAACTTCTTCTTGAATTTTATTAAAGCAAACAAAGCAAGCAGCAAGACAGTCGCACTTGAACACATCTCGCACATGAAAACGAGGCATAGCTTCGAGGTACTAAATTGGCTTCCAATTATCGTGCTGTACATTATTGTGCTGTACAATATCATGTTGTACATTAGCTGGCTGTACATTATTGACACGTGACATATTGCACATCCAGATAATGCACACCCCGATAATGTACACCCGATAAAACGAATCCAAAAAGGTACCAAAGTGGATTCCAATTATCATGCTGTACATTATCGTGCTGTACATTATCATGTCGTACAATAACCGGACTCAATTAAACTATAAAACGGAGAATGCACAGTGTCCACAATTAATCATTTAACGGTTGTGTTTACTTTCTATCGCATATCATAGTAGATTTCTAGAATTTAATTATTTTGTAAAATTGAGTATAGGTTACTATAAACCACACAAATGACATGGCTATTCAAACCGATACAGTTCTATAGAAACATAATTTGGCTGGGTTATACGATCTTTCGGGCTGCCAACAAAAACAAAATCTATTTGCCAAAAATGTTGGGAAACGAACAACTTTAGGGTGGATTCGACTCTGATATGTTAGGATAAGTTCAAATACACACAATAATCTAGAAAACAAATGACAATGTCGCAACTTATTATTACCTTATTCAAAGGAATAAGGTTTGTTTGACTTAAGTACATAATGAAAAAAAATATAATATAGGTATAGGTAGTAGGTACATATATTTTAATTTCATTTAATTTATTTTTTTAGCTTTGCGTTACATTTTAATAATTTAAGTCTCCTCACGATTTTCATATAAGAAGTTGGTAGTTATTTTATGTCTGAGACCACCATCGCGTAGTATGATTAAATACCTACATATGCCTAATAATAACATGTTTGTTTTACAGATTTCCCAAAGATGCAACTACTTTGGGCTGGTGGGTTAACGCTACGGGTTACCAAGCTCCAGGTCACCAAGCTCCAAAATCAAAATCAAAACGGTCTTTATTCAGTACAATCACAAGGATCTCTTTGAAACGTCTTAAATTGGTACTAGGTGAATGTACCGCCAGTTCCTCGCGCGCGACCAAAGCCTAGAAGAACAGGCAAGAAACTTACGGACTAAAAAACTTTTGGGCTATTTCAACATAAACGGTATCTCCGCTTTTTTTTCTGGATATAAAAAGTATGTTCAAAAATCTTGCTTTAAAAAGTGAGAATTAAGAAAATATTCTCATCTGAAATTGTTATGTACAAACTATTAAATATTTATCGTCTAATAAATAAATACGTACTTACACGTGATATATTTTAATGTATTTATGACATATTCATAGTGATGTTCTGAGGATAGCTGTATTCATAATGCCATCACTTCGCGCTTCAGGGCAAAGTGGTGGCATTGCTCAGGCTTATGGTCAGCTCTAGCATAAGCTGGCTTCCTCCTGTTAAGATGTATTGTTTATACCTACTTAATTTAAAATTGAAGCACGCGTTATAAATTAACCTTTTGAATTACGGTTTCTGATGAGTAGGGATGTAGAACAAATAAATCAATGATAAATAAATAAATTGTTTTTTATTCATAAAAATTTTACCTAGCTGGTGCAGTAACATAGTTAAACTATTGGTAGGTGGTAGAATGTGAAGAATAGCACCACTAGCTCTGTCCCCCTCACTAGGAAAATCCAGGACTCTAGCTCGCGGGGCCTAGGGTTCTGATGTCAATGTCTAAAATGCCAGCTTAGTGCCAGTTCGCCCTGTTTTTTTTATTTTATTTTTTATAAATATTGGTGGACGCTCCACACAGCACTATATAGCCCCAAAATAAGCCAAATCACAACCACCCAGTCAGAGAACAAACGTCTAGTATCACATCATACAAATGTTTGTTCTCGGTAGGATTGAACCCACGGCCTACGGCGCAGAAGGCTACCAACTGAGCTGTGTAGGCTTTTTTCTAGCTCATTCCTTAGAAGATATTAAAATGGCGTAACCTAGAGGAGGGTACAAACTATTAAACTGCAGAAACTAGCTTTAATTAAACATAATTAAACAAACAACTGGAGCCGCGGCGACATCATAGCTTATGCTTGGTTGGGTGAAAATAGTAAGATGTGGCAACCCATAAATTGTATGTACTTGTTGTCCGTCTTGCTCGGGTATACGCTCGTAGGCAATCTATAGTATTATAAATCTATGCCTACGAGCGTATACCCGAGCAAGACGGACAACAAGTACATACAATTTATGGGTTGCCACATCTTACTATTTTCACCCAACCAAGCATAAGCTATGCTGTCGCCGCGGCTCCAGTTGTTTGTTTAATTATGTTTAATTAAAGCTAGTTTCTGCAGTTTAATAGTTTGTACCCTCCTCTAGGTTACGCCATTTTAATAACTTCTAAGGAATGAGCTAGAAAAAAGCCTACACAGCTCAGTTGGTAGCCTTCTGCGCCGTAGGCCGTGGGTTCAATCCTACCGAGAACAAACATTTGTGTGATGTGATACTAGACGTTTGTTCTCTGATAAGCCAAATCACAACCACCCAGGTTGTGATTTGGCTTATTTTGGGGCTATATAGTGCTGTGTGGAGCGTCCACCAATATTTATAAAAAATAAAATAAAAAAAACAGGGCGAACTGGCACTAAGTTGGCATTTTAGACATTGACATCAGAACCCTAGGCCTGGATTTTCCTAGTGAGGGGGACAGAGCTAGCTAGTGGTGCTATTCTTCACATTCCACCACCTACCAATAGTTTAACTATGTTACTGCACCAGCTAGGTAAAATTTTTATGAATAAAAAACAATTTATTTATTTATCATTGATTTATTTATTCTACATCCCTACTCATCAGAAACTGTAATTCAAAAGGTTAATTTATAACGCGTGCTTCAATTTTAAATTAAGTAATAAACAATAGCAGCGTTTTACCTGAAATAAAACGCATATTAATATACTTACCTCAGTAAAAGCTTTATAATGAGAATGCATTTCCGTTTCCGTCGATTTTAACCAGTTTTCGTACTTTTTACACCAAGTGCTTCCGGTCAAGTGGCGCCACCTGGCGGCCGCGCGCCATTTTGCTTCGTAAAATGTGCAGCGGCATTTTGGAATCATTGGCTTAGTTTCAGCAGGCAGAAATAAAAATGAAAGCTTTTACTGAGGTAAGTATATTAATATGCGTTTTATTTCAGGTAAAACGCTGCTATTAATGATACTGTACGCTCAGTAAAAGCTTTATAATGAGGATTTGTTTGTTATCGCCTGGTGTCGCCACTTGTAAGAGTTAGGTAACTCTAGCGCCAATGTGAATCTAAAAATATTTTACCACAATAAGTAGATAGGTAAAACACTGTAATGGCAACCTACAGTGTAGGTACAATATTAATAAAAACTTTATTTTACGAAAGTATACTATTTATCATTTGCTAATAATGATTCATTTATTACGATCACAACGTATTACATATTATCAATAATACAACTGATAACGTACAATATAGGAATAGGAACTAGCTTCCGTTTGGTTAAATGTACCGAATTCATTTATTTATATCAGATTTAGCTATGATCTGATACTAAATAAGCGATCGTAAGTAATCATAAATTACCTGCTAAGCATGGTGACTAGGGAAAGCTTTCCCATAGACTACAAAATCTGTGGAGGACATTGTCTGGCAATAGACCTCTTCAGTATGTTATTTCAGACGAAGTAAGGATGTTTAATACGTCAAACAGATGTATGATATTAATAGATGTGTGATATTAATTGTTGTCTTTTATACCTCTCAATATCAAATTCATTAATCAAGAAGATAATTTTTTGTGAATGCGATTCATAGATCGAACTCTAGAGGTGCTGTAATAGCAGTCCCTCTAAACAACGATTTGATCCTCCAGCCTGCTATTGACTGTGCGTGAAAAACGCTTAACAAAATCTTTTATTTTACTGTAACAAGCAAATTAAATAATTTGGCTGTGTTGCATAATTAAGTTATTCAATAATTAATGAGAAGGAATTTGTATTAGCATGATCACTAAATTAATAATAGTTAACAAACATCTATAATTACTGCAATCAGTATTGAACAAATAAATGACAAAACTATTAAGTAGGTACCTACAAGATCTAATGTGGAATCATCAACTGTTAATATTATCTATAGTGATATTTTTTAGTCTTATTTTATTGAAACCACTTTTTGTCAACGTCTCAAACCGGAAACTTTGATTACTCTGACTCTCTACTTACTCTCTTCTCTTACTGACTTAGGAGTATCCTAAACGAGAGACCAAGAAAAGCGTCTGCATCATAACGTAAGAACCAAGCATTTATGTGAAAGTATCGAATGAAATTATTTGTAAAGTGCAAATCACAAAGAAATTATACTAATAATAATAATTGTGTGTTCAAAATTTCATTTCAGTGCTAAACAAGAAGTTAATAACGGTTGCAAACTACAGTCATGTTATCAGGGTATTTAAAACTATATTTTTTGTTTAAACAAAGATAAAAATAATTATTGGTCCGTATTCAATAATATACTAGCATTTGCTTACTACAAAAATTAAATCTTCTTTTATTAGAGGTTGATAATTTGATAGGAAAGGTTTTCCAATGTGAAAGGTGCTGCTAGAGCTCAAATATTGAGGTTAGCGCGTCAAAGTTTTACTGCGGAACTATTAATGAGTAATATTCCATTGACAGAAATAGGTCAGCCGCGACATTGGGGATAACCGGTGGTCGAAATACCCACGTGAGTGGATAGTCTATTGAATACTAAACGCATCGTGAAATAGAGTGATGGTTCCTTAGTTCTCAAAAAATATGCAAATAATATAATTGTAGGTAGGTTGAATGTCCTCAAATCTCAAAAATTATAATTGTAGGTAGGCTGCATGTGAAATTTCAGAGGCAAATAAATCGATTACGCAAGTTGCCTACTTTATAAACACTATGTTTACAAAGGCTAGTCATAGATGCCACTCGGGATGATGGTAGTGACATAAAAATACGGCCTGATTTTCGAACTTGGACACATGCCAAAGTGTATTTCGAATGGTAGTAATCGTAGTAGTAAAGATACGTTATTTCCATTTGATTGACATGAATTGATTTCATATCTTCTGTTAGTAGGCAAGCGACTGCAGTACAGACTGGTCAGCATCTCTTTTTAGTGTAAATATTTTGGTAACCAGCTGATAGGATTGAGCAATATGGAGTGTACCTACTCCAAGACCATATATTCAAAACATCTTTTAGAAATCTGTCAGAGTTAGGTAATGTAGCAACGATTCTTTTAGAACGCCTGTTGTAGGGTAGGGACTAGTCTAGTGAGGAATTCATGAACTTTGTTAATGATGAACATAATATGGATTAAGTTTTTATGAGCACTGATAATTGATTTCTCAAAATTAATAACGACGCTTTGCTTTTTAATGTTTAAACTGTAAATTTCTTCGTCGTGGTGTGCCTAATCAAAAACAAGTGATCATAGTGATGCACAGATTTTTGATATACATATAAACTGAATCTGAGCCAGTAATACTTAATAAACGTAAAAAGTAAAAATTAACTCAACTATATAACTTGAAGCTCAAAAGCTAAGTTAAGCATACACTACCATTACCCAAACACCTAGGTTAGGTTTTATGTCTGGAACCTACAATACTTATTATACGTTAAAATAAACTCATCTATATAACTTGAAGCTCAAAAGCTTAAGTTAAACACACTACCAGTACCCAAACACCTAGGTTAGGTTTGGGTTAGGTTAGGTTAATATTATTTCTGGCGCCAGCAATACCAGTACCCAAACACCTAGACTAGGTTAGGTTTGGGTTAAGTTAGGTTAGTGTTGTGTAAAAAATGGCCAGAACTATCAGCTTTGGGTCCATAACCAGATAGGTTTTACTCTACAAAGTATGTAATGTTAAAATAATATTCATAAGAATATTGAAAATCATTATGAAACACATTTCAGCATATTGTTATTACTTATTTTTACAGCCAGCTAGGCGCTTGGCTAGGCATTTGATACGATAACTTTATCAATTTATTTTCTTCCATTGTGAGTGGAAGAGTAATAATAACTGTTTTGCTTATCACGTGGCTTATAACTGACTTTATGAGGTATTTATTTATATCTGTACTTACCATATTAATCTTCATTATTTAGCCATCTAAAACTTCTCTGAGCCTTAGGTTTTCACGATAAAGTCGCTAGTTTCTATTATGGAATGAAACTTTCTTATTTTCATTCATCATTACAATAGTGAGGGTTGAGAGATTTTAAATGGAAACTGGCTATAGGAACATACACCCCGCGAGGATGTACTTGTTACAGGCATGTTTGTGCTTTGAAAGGCCATCGCACAAAGGATCGCACAAATTTTCACGCAATGGAACAGTTTTGCAAACGCCTAACTCTCTCGAAAGGCGGCTGTATGCTTGATAAGATTTCTCTTGCGAGAAACCAACAAATTTAGAAAAAAAAGTTCGTTTACTAAAATCTCATCTCAATCACACGTGATTGAACACAGTTTTACTAACGCCTAAACCCCCTTGAGAGGTGGCTGTTAGATTGATTGGATTTCCTTAGAGAGAACCCAGCGTATTGAGAAAGCCATATATACTAATAGTTTTTACTAGTATTTAGTTCCACGCGATGAAACATAGGTTTTCAAACGCCTAACCCCCGCGAGGGGCGGCCAAAAAGGCTTTGCCTTTTTAATTTGACAGGATCAAACTTTGTTCACGTTCACCAAAAGCTACAGTTTCATGCGATGAAACATAGATTTTCAAACGCCTAACCCCCGCGAGGGGCGGCCAAAAAGGCTTTGCCTTTTTAACGTGACAGGATCAAACATTGTTCACGTTCACTAAAAGCTACAGTTTCACGCGATGAAACATAGATTTACAAACGCCTAACCCCCGCGAGGGGCGGCCAAAAAGGCTTTGCCTTTTTAACGTGACAGGATCAACTTTGTTCACGTTCACTAAAAGCTTATACAGTTCCACCTGATGGAACATAGATTTTTAAAACGCCTAACCCCCGCAGGGGCGGCCAAGAGGGCTTTGCCTTTTACCAAACTATGTTCGTTATAATCTACGACATTTGGGTTGGTGACCCGCGAACTAATCAAAAGTGATATTATATTACTTATGAAAATAATAAAGTGGGTAGGTAGCAAAATTCAAGAAAAGTGATTCTTCAGTTGTACGACTCAGATAAGCCCAAGAAAAAAGATTGTATATACATCATGCAATATTTTTGTTATAGATAAAACTAAATTTCTGTTTAATGCAGTTTAGTATAATGCAGTTAGTTTTAAGTCGTATTTAGGCATGTTAACATAAGGTATCATACGTTTTCCCCCCTTCGTTTGTTTCCAAAAGTCTATGAATACCTGAAGTATGTGAAGTAGCTATGTGCAGACTTCTAGCCTAAGCACTTGTTTCAAACAGCTATGGGGCTATTTTAAAGCAGATAGATCCTTTCTGTCTTGATATTAAAATTTGTGATCTTGGACCTCATCGCAAGAACAATGATGTTATAATATTTCCCGCTAACCATATTAATAAAAATGGAATCCTGAACCTGTTATACACCCTGAACCTGTATTGACAGACTGGTTAGTAAAGAAAATAGAAATATAATTTATTCTGCAGGTTTCTAGACTTTCAGTTTCTAGAAAAAGAGCACGTATGCTCGCAAGTAATAGTACCATACAGCTTCTGTGTGAAAGCAGAGGCTTTTATATCTAATATATTTCTGAAAAATTAACTTTGTACAAAATATAATACCTACTAAATACACGTTCAAGTACCTAAACTGGTAATTTTTTGACTATGAGAACGTGATCCGAACGAAAAATCGTTAAAAAATTGATCACGGTCATCTATTTAAAATAAAGAGGGTTGTACTCACGGTTTTTTCCCTCTTTGCACAGTTTCACTTCACTTAATAAATTAAAATTTTCTTCATCTTTTAAGAATAAGATAAGATTTGAACATAAAATATTTATATGCAACGGTCGTCGCAGAGATAGCTGCTAGACACAAGTTGCTTCGACGGAAAACAAAACGCCAATGATTCCAAAATGCCGCTGCACATTTTACGAAGCAAAATGGCGCGCGGCCGCCAGGTGGCGCCACTTGACCGGAAGCACTTGGTGTAAAAAGTACGAAAACTGGTTAAAATCGACGGAAACGGAAATGCATTCTCATTATAAAGCTTTTACTGAGCGTACAGTATCATTAATACATCTTAACAGGAGGAAGCCAGCTTATGCTAGAGCTGACCATAAGCCTGAGCAATGCCACCACTTTGCCCTGAAGCGCGAAGTGATGGCATTATGAATACAGCTATCCTCAGAACATCACTATGAATATGTCATAAATACATTAAAATATATCACGTGTAAGTACGTATTTATTTATTAGACGATAAATATTTAATAGTTTGTACATAACAATTTCAGATGAGAATATTTTCTTAATTCTCACTTTTTAAAGCAAGATTTTTGAACATACTTTTTATATCCAGAAAAAAAAGCGGAGATACCGTTTATGTTGAAATAGCCCAAAAGTTTTTTAGTCCGTAAGTTTCTTGCCTGTTCTTCTAGGCTTTGGTCGCGCGCGAGGAACTGGCGGTACATTCACCTAGTACCAATTTAAGACGTTTCAAAGAGATCCTTGTGATTGTACTGAATAAAGACCGTTTTGATTTTGATTTTGGAGCTTGGTGACCTGGAGCTTGGTAACCCGTAGCGTTAACCCACCAGCCCAAAGTAGTTGCATCTTTGGGAAATCTGTAAAACAAACATGTTATTATTAGGCATATGTAGGTATTTAATCATACTACGCGATGGTGGTCTCAGACATAAAATAACTACCAACTTCTTATATGAAAATCGTGAGGAGACTTAAATTATTAAAATGTAACGCAAAGCTAAAAAAATAAATTAAATGAAATTAAAATATATGTACCTACTACCTATACCTATATTATATTTTTTTTCATTATGTACTTAAGTCAAACAAACCTTATTCCTTTGAATAAGGTAATAATAAGTTGCGACATTGTCATTTGTTTTCTAGATTATTGTGTGTATTTGAACTTATCCTAACATATCAGAGTCGAATCCACCCTAAAGTTGTTCGTTTCCCAACATTTTTGGCAAATAGATTTTGTTTTTGTTGGCAGCCCGAAAGATCGTATAACCCAGCCAAATTATGTTTCTATAGAACTGTATCGGTTTGAATAGCCATGTCATTTGTGTGGTTTATAGTAACCTATACTCAATTTTACAAAATAATTAAATTCTAGAAATCTACTATGATATGCGATAGAAAGTAAACACAACCGTTAAATGATTAATTGTGGACACTGTGCATTCTCCGTTTTATAGTTTAATTGACAAATAGAACATAAAAGTGCTACTTACCGAAGGAAGCTTAATTTTCAGTTTTCCGAGCTGTATCATTATCACAGCCTATAATACTACAATGCACCACATTATAAACTTAACTCTACGTATACTGGGACCTAGGCACACACTATTTTCAAAGAACTTTGGCACTAAACACCTGTAAACTCACAAGCACCAAGCGGTTTGTTTAGCACCAAACTTGGTGCTAAACAATTAAAAACGTATACGCAGAAAGGGACAAAACATTTATATTATATTTCTCTCACTCATAGGTATAATTTGTATTATTGCGTCTCTCTTACTCTTGGTATTATTATTTGATGCTCTATCTATTGTATTCTTGATCTAAGGTTTATGGCTCCTGTCTGTCATTCGACAGACAATCTTGCCAGTGTCAAGTGATTTGTATTGAATAAATACTTTTTTGTCAAGTCAGTTTATAGTCAAGTCGGCCGTCATTTGTTTTGAAGAAAATGGTGGCGGTTTTCTTCAAAACATTGGAAACATTTTTGGTCAAATCAGGATATCACAATACTTTTTCATTCCAAATGTTTACACTTTGTGCTAAAACCTCAAGTAATCGGTAACAAGTCGTTTTTATTGACATAGTTGACTGACAGTGTCCCGTCTACTTGTCAAGTTGAAAATCAATCAAGCAAAAATAAAAAAAGTTAAAACAACACACACACACACACACACACACACAGAGTCACAGACAGACAGAACCAGGGCATTAATTCTTAGAACATTGAAACGTTCTCGCTAGTGATTATAATGTAACAAAATTAAAGAGTACCGGGTTTCCATATTGGACTTTAATAGTAACACATTTTTAATTTTGTCGTATTATAATCACGTACTTCTATCAGAGACTACCAGGCGGCGCTACTGTACATACGATTAGACTTTTTACTGTCATTGGAATTGGACTGGCAGGCAATGTCATACTGCAAGAGAATTTAAAAAATAAATTCGCCGGTTTGTTTTGATCACGTCAATTTCGGTTTTCGCTTTGGATTGTTCGTTTGGGTCGAGTCGCCAGTTTATTAATTGTGTATTCCTTCCGTAAATTCGTTGAGTTGAGCCCTCGCTCCTCCGAACTACGTCAACTGTACTTTTTGTGTTGTGTTTCGTTTACCTCTATTTGAGACAGTGACTCTACAACAAGACTTCTATTTTAGCTTTTAGTGCCTTTTGTGTTGTTTTTCGTGTACATTTGATAAGACTCTGAGACAGGACTCTTGTTTTAGTTTTTAGTGCCTTCCACCATGTCTAGCAAACGTTGTTGCGTTCCGCAATGTGTGGAAAGTGAAGGTATGTAAATGTACCTTTGTTATGTGTACTTATAACAAGTTTTCTATCAAGAAATCTAACAACCACCCTTCATTTCATAGATCTTTGCTGGTTAGGTATGCGCCTGACAATTCCATAACACATGCATTATCTACACTAATATTATAAAGAGGTAAACTTTGTATTTTTGTATTTTTGTATTTTTGTATGTAACGAATAGGCTCAAAAACTACTGGTCCGATTTCAAAAATTCTTTCACCATTAGAATGCTACATTATCCCTGAGTAACATAGGCTATATTATATTTTCAAAAAAATCAGGGATCCTTACTAAAACTTCAATAATGTAACCCAAGGTGGAAAACAAAAAACCTTACATCGCGTGCGCTGCGAAAACTATAGATGATAGAACAAAATAATGTACTACGATTTTGTAGAACACGTTATCATCTACAAAAAATGTCGCGACAGCATATGTCTAACTATTATAGTTATGTCACAATAAGTGTTCTTTTATTATAAAAAATTAATTGAAATGCCTCCGCTAGAAAAGGGTCTTTATTTGTACCTTGGTATTAATCCTTATCCAAATAAATCATTTCATAATTAAGACGGTTTCAATACCTATAGATTACGTCTTAAATTTTTCAAATCGGACATTCCATTCAAAAGATATGACGAAATTAAAAATGATTACGGGTCCACCGGTCACGCGCGGGGTGCGATTTCACTCACTCAAGGAGAAGCGCGTGCAAATGTATGAAATAAGTAGACGCGAGGCTCGAACCCACGGTCTAAGTTTATCCTAAAATGTTCAAAAAATTTATGACCACCCATGCGAAGCTGGGACAGGCCGCTAGTATCCTATATGTAGGTATCTAATGAATTAAAGAGTCGCTAAGTGAACACTTGAAGTAAGACTAATTTATAAGCTTAAAAATAGCTTAGTAAGCTATGGAAAGAAAAGTAGCTCACTAGGCTATGGAAAGAACTAAAATAAAGAGCCTGGAGTGAAGAGATTTTTTTCATTTACTCTCTGTATCTAAATAATAAAAGTAAGTATTATTTACAAAAAAAAAGGATATTATGTATTATATCAGCTATCTGATTCCCATATTACAAGCTTTGGCTTAGATTGGGGCTAGATAGTGCTGTGTGGAAAGTCCATCAATATTTATATATTTATTTGATTCAATAGAATTAATGTTTAAATTAATTCTATTGCCTATTTTATTGATAATCCAGTGAGCTAAGTCTGTTACAACAGACTTAGCTCACAGGATTATCAAGTTAAAGTAGCAGCTGTATTCTCTTCTATGAAGTGAAGACTGCAAATACCCAAACAGTGTATGAATATGAAGCTCACCAATCAGGTGGATTGACAACCTGTAAAGACAGCTGACAAAAACTAGATGAGGAAAGCCAAAGACAGCTCTTTGGAAGTGACCTATGTCCTACAGTGGACCATAATATTTCAAATTATAGTTTATTTAGGTAAGTATATAATAAGTGTTTTTTTTTTACTAATTGTTAATATTCATTTCTTGTTTTTTACAGGTCAACACAAAATTCTTCATTTATTTCCAAACCCTAAAAAAGAGATTGAGCGTTTTCGAACATGGATCTATGCTATAGGTGGAAATATTTTGGGCCTCAGCAATGAATATGTATACAAACACCGCCGAGTATGCCATTCTCATTTCAAAGAAATATATTGTTGCCGAAACAACAGAATTTCTAACATAGCTGTGCCAACATTACTTATGCCAGGTATGTTGTTTTTTATTTACAAGTATAAAGGCTGGTCATAAAAACAAAAATATATACTTAATTGTTATGTAGAATCAACCTAAAAATAGACCTGAATTAAACTGAATTTGTGCCAGTTAATGTTATTTATCATTGAGGTGTGCTGTGCATGCACAACAATTTATGATTTCAAATTTTAGAAATGATTATTAAAGTACATTAAATAACTGAGTTGGGTTTAATGCTAGGATATTCTATTTCAGGTCCACTGTCTCGACCAATATTTACATACACAGAAACAAGACCACTGAGGGAGATTCAAAATTTACCATGTTCATCAAAAGGTGAACTAACCTTAGGTGAAATTTCACCATGCTCTGTTAGTTACTAATCAAGGATTATCAGGCCGTTAAATGTAACCTTAGCTGTCAAACACGTACATTTTGACATATTTAACGGCCCTTTAATCCTTTGTTTATCTAACAGAGCATGGTGAAACCGGCCCTTGACCTTCTACAATCAAATGTAATTTGTATATATATTAATTTACTTTTCTATAAAATGACAGAACATAATAATGTGAAAACAATACACAGGTGTTTTCAATATATTTTGTTGTCAATAATATTCAAAATTTAGAATTCAAGTTATACAATACGTTTTGTTTTATAGGTGCATTAAATATTTTATAATTGCATTGCAGATCCTGTGACTATGGAGATGGCCTCAGATGTGTCAAGCAAAGGATTGGAAGATACAATTGAAGTCAATACTACTGAGGCACTAGTTAACAGTGAGTATCTTTAATGAGAGATGTTTGTTTATATTTCTGAGTAATTGATTGAGTGACCTAAGCGAACGAAAATCTTACAATTAACTTGGGCCATTTGGCATTTTATTTATGTATGTATGTTTGTCTGGCCGTAACTTAAGAACCGTTGATTTGATCTGCATGAAATTTGGCGTGCAAATGACGAACCACGGTCTAAGTTTATCCTAAAACGTTGAGAATAATTATGTCCACCCATGCGATGCTGGGACAAGCCGCTAGTTATTTATAAGCAATAAATTTTACTATGTAAGTACCTTCATAAAATATCTAATAATTACGTTTCAGATCCTGTGGCTAAGGTGATGGTCCGAGATGTGACAAGCAAAGTGCCGGAACATACTCTTGAAATTAACACTAATGTGAAAACCGTTCCAAGTAAGTTACTTGAATATTAGTTTATAAGTTCCTATTTAGTGGATTTATACAGAGATGTGTCCTAATGTGTACCATTCATTACGATATAATGTACAAGCTGGTGCCCGTGACTTCGTCTGCGCAGGATTAGTCACACAATATCTTTATAAATTGTAGCCTATGTGTTATTCTGATGTATAAGCTATATTATTGTAAAGTTTCATTAAAATCCATTCTGTGGTTTTTACGTGAAGGAGTAACAAGCATCCATCCATCCATCCATCCATCCATACTTACAAACTTTCGCGTTTATAATATTAGTAGGATTCAAGTAATATTTCACACATGCAAGATATTCATGGACATCATTAGATCTACTCCTCATTCATTTTTTTTCTTTTCAGGACACACTCACAAAAAAAGAAGAATTGTTGCTTCCAAAAAATGTTTATCGAGTTTGGAATGTAAACTATATCAGAAAATAATTAAAGTGAGAAGTCAACTCAGCAAGTGTCGTAGAAAGGTTAAAAAGCAGTCTACAAGTCTCAAAGCAGCAAAGAAACTGACCTCAAGCCCTGCATTTGTAGCTGCTATCAATAAAATGCCAAATACTGCAAAAATATTGACCATGCTACAGTTTAGAGAAATTAAAAAAAAGGACAAAGGACGACGTTTTTCTCTGAATGAAAAAATTATAGCATTGTCTATTCTAAAACAAAGTCCTAAGTGCTACAGATTCTTGAGAAAGATCTTCATTTTGCCAGCTCCACAGACACTGTCAAAATTAATAAACAAAGCAAATGTGAAACCAGGAATAAATAAGAAAATTTTCCATCAAATCAAAGAAGCAACTGCAAACTTAAAAGTTGAAGATAGACTGTGTGTACTTCTATTTGATGAAATGTCACTGAAAGCTAACATCACATACAATGAGCGAAAGGATCATGTAATTGGTTTTGTCACTGATGGCCAGAAAACAAAACCTGAATATGCTGACCATGCACAGGTGTTTATGATAAGGGGTTTGACCAGAAATTATAAACAGCCTGTATCATATACATTCTCTGCAGGCGCAACTAGTGGCCCGGAACTAGCAAAACAACTTAAAGATGTCATAAGAGAACTGCAAGAGGCTGGTCTTATTGTGCTGGCAACCATATCTGACCAAGGCACTAATAATAGAAGTGCCATTAAACTATTGGTCCAGGAGACACGAGGTGATTTCATAAGAGCTGGTCGAGAGCCAAAGGAGAACATCTTTGCAGTAAATGAACAAGAAATTATACCCCTCTATGACCCTCCTCATTTAATGAAATGCATCCGCAACAATTTAATCACAAAAAACTTGACATATCATCAGGCAAGAGACAATTTGAAAAGAACAGCAAAGTGGCAGCATATTGAGCTACTTCACCAGGAAAATCCTGGATACAAGGGTATACGATTAATACCAAAGCTTACGGAAAATCACGTAATACCTAGCAAAATGTCCAAGATGAAAGTGAAATACGCCACGCAAGTTTTCAGCCGAACTGTGTCATCTAATATGGGATATTTAGCAGGTAAAATGTTGTTTATGGTTTAAATCTGTTCTCTAAATTCTTTACTTGTATTGAGTTTTCTATAAAGAAAAAACTTGTGATAATAAGTTCTGCCTATACCTACGACTAGATGGCGTGCTTGCACTTAAACTTGAGAGGGTTTCTCAAACTCCAGGTAAACGGGCAAAACAGAGTCCAGCTAACACGTATAATAAGTATAAATAAATATTGGTGGACTTTCCACACAGCACTATCTAGCCCCAAACTAAGCCAAAGCTTGTAATATGGGAACCAGATAGCTGATGTATTTCATACTTTTCTTTGTAAATAAATACTTATATATAATAACAACCAGACAGAGAACAAACATCTATGTTCATCACATACATGTTTGTTCTCGGTGGGGATCAAACCCACGGCCTACGGCGCAGAAGGTAGAGCTACTACCAACTGAGCTGTGAAGGCTGTTGGTATGCAAATCAGAGTCCGATAGAAATGCAAGGGTCACGTTTAGGAAAGGTACATGATTCTAAAATAAATCTACAATTTGACGTGATGCTTCGCTTTCCCGTCCACTCCCCCCAGCTTTCTTGACATTGTCAGGACTTTTTCAATATTTTTTTTTAGAAAACTCCTCATTTGGAAACGACTGGACAGTAGACAGAATTTTAAAAGTATTCTTTATTTGTTTCAGACAAAGGAATTCTCCCCAATGAATGCAAGGATACAGCTGATGCTCTCCTATTTTTTGATGAGCTTTTTGACTCCATGAACGGAAGCTATACGAAAAAGAATTATCATGGAAAGCCCCACCTAGGACCTGTAAAGCCGAATTCTGTCCACGAAAGCGTATGGAACAACGCAAAAAAACAATTAAAAAATATGGCATATGTTAATATTGCTACTGGGAAGGCTGAAAAAGTGCCTACCATAGATAACTGGGTATGGACAATTGATGGTATACAAGTTTTGATAAAAAAATTGCACAATACCTATGGTATAACCTCTGTTTGGATGCGGCACCTCAACCAGGACCCACTGGAGAACTTTTTTGGTGCTATCAGAAGCCATGGGTGCCGCAATACAAACCCCACAACAGAGAGATTCGAAAGTGCGTATACAAGTTTAATAATAAACAATATAACAAGTGTTCATGCCCCAGGGGCTAATTGTGAAAGGGATTATTGTGATATGCTGCACACCCTCATTCTCGCAGATGATTGCCAAGCAACCGAGACCAGCAACCTTGAGAGCATACCAGATGTACAAATATTAAACATAGAAGAAAAAAATGACCCCCGTGTCATGGGTGCTCTCCAATTTGTTTCTGGATACTTTGTAAAAAAAGCACAAAAAAATGTATCCAGAAACTGCACAGAATGCACAACAGATATGGTCGCATCTCAAGAAAACGAGTACGTTCAATGTAGAGAATATGCTGGTCGACGTTGGCTTATCAGTCCATCTCAGTCTCTCCTCTCTTGCATATCTGCAGTGCAAGATATTAACAATGAAATATTAAAGAAAAATCTACATTTAAGTAATATCAAAGAATTTATAAAAACTTTAATATTAATATTTATAAATTTTGATTTTTTAAACTGTGAAATTCATAAAGAGAAATTAATTGAATATTTAATAAATTTATCATGTCGATTTTTTATATATAACTATTGTAAAGATATAAATAAAATATTAAAAGGGAGGAGAGACTGCAGTGATGAAGGTGATCATTTACAGCTAAAAGCAAAAAAATACTTTCATAAATGTTTTAAAAGAAGAATTAAGTAAATTATTGACATAATAATGGTGTTTTATTTATTATAATCTCTAAAACTAGCGCTTTATTGTATTCGTTAGCATTATATCTCTCATTTTGTTAGTTAGAGAGTTACTAAACTATGAACTATGGTCCAATTATAATAGGTATAACTATAAAGAAAATTATAATAAAAGCATGAGCTGTTACAATGGTAATTTAAGTACATACGTTCTATATACGTACTATGCAAGTATTTGCATAGTACGTATATAGGTACTTATACCTAGGTATAGGTACCTATACAGAATTGATTAATGGATGTAGTCCCATTCGAGAAATGCAGGTGGCAGCACTTTACGTGTTGCCCATTTTGGGCGCCAAGAGAGGCCTCTATTTCCAGTATATAAATGTACTCTGTGGACAGAACGACATACAGACAGACAGCCAGTGCAAGTAAATTGTAATAAAAATCTTGGATCTTTATTTATTTTGTGCAAAATATCGAATGGATTTCACTATTATTTTATTATTAAGTTAGATTATTTTTTAAACTCCGCTAGAGCAGGAATATTTATCATTCTGGTGAGTGTAACCACGTTTACATTTACTGTTTCGATGCTTGTATCGATCTCCAAGACTGGCATTATTTTGTTTTAGGATTCCCAAAAGAGGACTTACTTAGACATCTACAAGATGGATTTGGCCGAGACGATGAAGAATGTGCTCGCGAAGAGTACTGGGAGTTCAAGCGGTGCAGCCGCGTCTTCTAGTGCGACAACCCCTCACCCGTCGGATGGCTTTGTCACCGAGAAATTGTACATGCTTCTGCAGCTTTACTTGCAAAACAAGGGCTGGAGCCCGAGCATAGAGCTCTTGCAGTGCTTCAGTGACCTCAAGGATTCATCTATGTTACCCAGTGCCCAGTATTTACAGTGAGTTGATGTAAACAATATATGGCATGCTCACTCATATCAGTAAAAGGTTATTTTATCCACAACAAAAGCAAAGCTTTTATAAAATATTTATTTAGAATTGTTTCCACTACAACTAACCAAATTAAACCACAATAATTTTATTAGAATTCTGACAAGGATCTTATTAGAATTTAACTATTGACACCAACTTATCAACTACACCTTATTTATTTCAGAGTGATGGCTTCTAGAGTAGGATTAGACACACAAGGTAGACTGATATTAAGGGACAATGGTAAAATAATACTGCCTTATGAACACTTTGCGAATGCTGTTATGCTGAAACATATGAATGGACCCCACGGCTTGCATCTCGGAGTTGAAGCTACAGTCAGAGCTGTAAGTGCATAATGTTTTTTACTTAACTATTAGCCAATCTTGTGACTGCATTACTGCAGAAATAAATAATGGTTTCTCCAAATCCAATACTATCGGCGAATAACCCAAACATGATTTCAACCGTTGTTAGAAGTTACTGGAAGCAGGAACATAGCAAACACCTCAATTAAAAATAGAGAGCACTGGGATGGACCCGCTAGTAATTTATTTAATGTTAATATGAATAATTGAAAGAGTATTCAAAATATCTTCACAATAACTGTTTGACAACACTGTTGTCTCTTTCTAATATGTGGTGAGGGAATGAGATCTGCAGGGACGTCCCGCAATGGGGTGTATTGTGCATTGTCCCCCTGCTAACCTCACCCCAGCCAGCCCAACTCCTTAAAATTTCTTCTCACTTCTAAATTTCTTTTGTTCCTTTATTTAAATGTAATGTATCTTGTTATGCAGGTAGTGGAATCCTACACAATAGGAAGGGAACAATTTGGAATGGAGAAAGAGTTTATCCTGGAAGTAATACAAAACTGCCCGAACCCAGCATGCCGCTATTATAAAAGTCAGCTGGAGATGACTCAGAAATCTATGCACCATTTATCACAACAGCCGACTTACATACCTGGTAAATTATTAATATTTTTTTCCTGTCTGAAATTTGCACTCTTTTGCACAGTGTTGCTATAGAAATTAAAATGAACAGTGCATTACTATATTGTTTTAGTCAAAGTCCCCCTTGACATAGATTATAAATAATAACTATTAATCTACACTAATATTATAAAGAGGAACTACTGTTTAATGTCTGGTTTATAGATGCGGGCGCGTCAAATCTCTCGGACAGTCAGGCCGTGGAGAGGCTTCTGCGCGGAGCTGCGTTGTCACAAGACTACCAACTTCCTCTAGCGCCACATCTCGCCGCACTCAGTGAGTAGCTAAGTAATAACAATAATAACTGTTCGAAATTAACATGTGTCAAATGTTTTGTTTGGATGACTGTGTCTTTGACTTTCCCCAAGATCATAAAAGATGTGTAGTTTACATTGCTGAGTTTTAATTTGAAGGGTGTGAGTGTAATGTAATGTTTATGCGTTATGGTCACAGAAAACTGCCCAACATCAGGGCTATCTGCTTGTTCCATTACCTTTTCTCACTATAAAGAGATATGAGCCTTTTTTTTATCTTTTTTGTTTCAAAAAACTTATGACTAATTAAATCCTCTTTTAGCAACCCTCACCAGCGAGAAACCTGATCGCCGGCGCGAAGACAAACTCTCTCAGCACCAGCAGATGCTGCTCCAGCATCAGACGCGGTCCCTCAGCCATCAGTCGCTGGACAAGTACAGCCATTCCACGCGCTCCTCGGCCTCCTCGCAGTCAGGCCTGGACACAAAGTCGAAGCATCATTACAGCGATGATCATAAGATCACGGATTTCCTTAGGTAAATGTGATAGATGCTACCCCAGCTTCAGACATTATCAAATTAAATATTAAAAAAAAGACATATAATAGGACATACACTTGTTCTGCGTACCTATAGATTTACTCGCGTGGTTTGTGATGATGGCTAACGTAAATATTTAAGACATTTCTTATTACTGTTTTTTTTCGTATAAAAAGTAGCCAATTTACCTCACGCACTATATTTATTCTAAGTTTCATCCCAATCGCTTCAGTAATTACGGTGATTGAGCCACGAACCAAACCCCCGAGAATAAAAATTTGTATCATAAACATAGATGTTTGTTCTCTGTCTGGGTGTTATTATAACTATATAACATGAATAACTTATTCTAAGGAACCAACATTGTGAACGAGAAAACAAAAACAGCTGTTTCATACATTTTAGCCAGATAGTGTAGTGGGTACTTTAGACCCCTGAAGTTTTCGGTACTATTATTTTTAAATTTTCGGTACTATTATTTTATTATAGGTTTAAATTTACAAAAAAAAGTATATATTTACTTATGTTTTATATCAGCTATCTGGTTCCCATATTACAAGCTTTGGATTAGTTTGCGGCTAGATAGTGCTGTGAGGAAAGTCCACCGATATTTATTTCTTTTATAGTAAATATTTATAGATAGTGCTGTGTGGAAAGTCCACCGATATTTATATCTACACTAATATTATAAAGAGAAAAGATTTGTATTTTTGTTGTTTTGTTGTTTTGTATGTGTAACGAATAGGCTCAAAAACTACTGGTCCGATTTCAAAAATTCTTTCACCATTAGAATGCTACATTATCCCTGAGTAACATAGGCTATATTATATTTTTAGGCTATATTATAAAAAAATCAGGGATCCTTACTAAAACTCTAATAATGTAACCCAAGGTGGAAAAAGAAAACCTAACATCGCGTGCGCTGCGAAAACTATTGATGATAGAACAAAATAATGTACTAAGACTTTGCAGAACACGTCATTATCTAAAAAAAATGTGGCGACAGCATATGTCTAACTATTATAGTTATGTCACAATAAGTGTTCTTTTATTATAAAAATTGAAATGCCGCCGCTAGAAAAGGCTCTTTATTTGTACCTTGGTATTAATCCTTATCCAAATAAATGTTTTCATATTCAAGACTGGTTCAATACCTATACATTACTTCTTGAATTTTTCAAATCGGACATTCCATTCAAGAGATTTTAAAAATATAAACGACGCGCGGGTCACGGGTCGCGTTCTCTCTAAGCGCGGGCCCGGGCAAGGCGCGAGTTAGAAGGGCGTGCGAATGATTCGAACCCACCACGGTGTAAGTTTATCCTAAAACGTTGAAAAAATTTATGTCCACCCATGCGAAGCTGGGACAGGCCGCTAGTCTTTTATAAAAAATATTTAATTATCCAGGGCGAACCTAGAAAGCCTGGAGTCGCTATCCTCCGGCGCGGGGCACTCGGAGCGAGCGGGTGCCGCCAGCGGCAGCGCCAGCATTGGCGGCCAGGAGCGAGTCGTGCGCGCCTTCGCCGAGCTCGCGCGCAACCTGCAGCGCATGCGCCCGTGCGTGCGGCCCGCCATGTGCAAGCCGTACGGGAAGCAGAGCGAGCAGCTGCAGAAAAGTAAGCTTTTTTAGGGTTCCGTACCCAAAGGGTAAAACGGGACCCTATTACTAGACTCCGCCGCTAAAAAAAAATACTTTTCTGCAACTGGACGGCAGTTGCAGAAAAGTAAGCTTTTTTTAGGGTTCCGTACCCAAAGGGTAAAACGGGACCCTATTACTAAGACTCCGCCGCTAAAAAAATTTACTTTTCTGCAACTGGACGGCAGTTGCAGAAAAGTAAGCTTTTTTAGGGTTCTGTACCCAAAGGGTAAAGACCCTATTACTAAGACTCCGCTGTCCGTCCATCTGTCTGTCCGTCTGTGACCAGGCTGTATCTCATGAACCGCGATAGTTAGTCAGTTGAAATTTTCACAGATTATGTATTTCTGTTGCCGCTATAACAACAAATACTAAAAAACAGAATAAGATAAATATTTAAGAGGGCTCCCATACAACAAACGTGAATTTTTGCCGTTTTTATAGATAAATACGGAACCCTTCGTGTGCGAGTCCGACTCGCAATAGGCTCGGTTTTTTTAATACAACTGGCTAATCAATCGATCGTGTCAAATTCAAAAGTTATTCATTCAATAAAATCACAAGGATTAAAACTAGGTGACTCTAGGTGTCACTAGTTCTTTCGAAACAGTTTGGTGAAGAGATTTTAAGTGCGCCTAATTGAGGATCCTTTCGACCACCACTGCCCTTTAATACGGGCTAGTGGAACAAGCCCCCTTCAAACCGAAACACTGCAACACTGCTTAGCGACAGAAATAGTCATGGTAGTTCCCCGGATGAGCCCTTTACAAAGAGCTCTACTCCTATTACTGCATTCATTCATGCCCCAAAAAAAGAATGTCCACTATTATTAATATACTAGCTGGTGCCCGCAACTTCGTCTGCGCAGGATTAGTATTTCGAGTAGCTTATATTAGCGTGCCGTAGTACATATGTGTAACTCTATAAGCTATATTACTGTAAAGTTTCATTAAAATCAATTCAGTAGTTTTTACGTGAACAAACATCCATCCATACTTACAAACTATCGCGTTTTTAATATTATTAGGATTTATTGAGCCCACATCGCTTCTAAACAGTACAGTCAGCGTCAGAAGTCAAATATTTTTTTGATTTATTGAGCCACTGTTGTCAATATCTGACCATGGTGGGGTTTAAAAAAGATCCGCTTTCTGTTTGCAGAAAGATAAAATATATGTAAGTGATGTGAACACCTGTCAATCTGTATGTGTGTAATTTGAAGTCAATTTTTACGTTCTATAGCCTATAGCCCTCAAAGCTCAGATGGTAGTAGCTCTGCTTTCTGCGCTGTAGGCCGTGGGTTCGGTTCCCACACAGAACAAACATTTATGTAACTAATATAGGTAGATGTTTGATCTCTGTCTGGGTCTTCTAATGTATAATAAGAATGTATTTAAAAAAAAATATTATATCAGCTATTTGATTCCCATATACAAGCTTTGCTGAGTTTGGGGCTAGATATGCTGTGAGGAATGTCTACCAATATTTTATTGATTGGTATTTTGTGGTTTCAGTTCTGCTGGACACTATCCAGTTAGTGCAGTCGCTTCGCAGTTATTTGCCGCCGCCACATATTCAAGTCACTTCTTGGAAGAACGACGATAAGATACGGTAAGACATTGTATTAAAGTGCTGACACCCTTCAAAGTACTTTCGCTCGTTCGTTTCTACATTTTGAAAGATAAAAACCACAGAACATATTTGCGGAAGATCGCAATCAAATTCTGTGCAATAACATAGCACACAGTTCAACAAAAATATCATTTTTGATCCAAACAAGTTATGCTACTATAAATCGAACGAAAAAAGAAAAAAAGAACGAAAGATAGTAAAACAATTTTTTTGAGTTTATATCTATCAAAATGTTGAATGTGTGACTCTCGCCCGCACGCATGTTAAAACTTATAAAATCACTAAACAAATTTTCGAAAAATCGTTATTATCCATTTTGTGTGCAATCATTGCACGCAGTTTAGTAAAAATTTCATTTTGATCGATACAAGTTTTATTACTCAAAAGTTTGCATAGGTACGAAAACTAGTAAAGCAACGTGTCGAAACGTGCGAGCGAGAGTCACATTAGCTCTTGTCGTCGCCTTAATACGTTTTTTCCACAGCTCGATTATTTTTTATGCAGCTGTATTATGCAATCTATAGCTAGAATGACAACTAACTTATGGTTTTCATTACAGTTCTAACACCATGGACGATTTGGAGTCGCGCAAAATCGTGAGCGGCAACTAACTTGTTGGACAACGATGAAGTTCGTTCGCGTCACTCGTTCTTTCTTGGTCACCTTGCGTTAGTATGGTGGCCTGAAATGTAATTTGTGACCGACGGTGAATGAACCAGTGTGGTGACAGGACTAAACTCTTCATGCTAAACCTTAAAGATAGGTATCAGAGTAATTTTATAGGATTGTAATGCCTATGCACGGTTAAAATCCCTTAGATCACAGTACATAAGGTCTATGAAGATATCGAGGTAGGCAGAGACACGTCTTTATATGAAATTTGGCACATGCCCACGTAATTGTTATCACCACACGGGGTTTCGACTGTTGTAATCTTTGTACCACGATGGCGGTATATTATGAAGTTTTATGTATTTTATTTATGTACCTATTTGTACTTTTAGTATGATTCTATTGGTTAGTTTATATAATAGAGTATTGTCATCAAACCTAGTAGAGTTTTGTCTCGCAAAGCTAAAGAATTCGCACAATATACCTACAAATGGTAGAAGTCAGTCTATTACACATGAGAGAAGAGGTAATACAAAAAAAATGCTCGCGCCCGTATATCACCGGCACTGTAGATATCGGTTTTGAAGCATCACACTACTGGCATAAAGGCCTTTAGTCAAGTGGTTCATCCAAATATTATAGGCCCAGACCCACTTATTGCAGTATTCCATACGTTGAGATATAAAGGGTCAAAAATTATTTTTAAAAATAAAAAAATATATTTATGACAACGTTTGATGACAAATAAAAAAAAAGTATGAATAATTTGAATGGTTCCTTATAAATTTTAAATCTAAACTTTCGGATCTGCACATTTTAGAAATATTTCTTGCCATTCTTTTGGTTGACTGCCTCTGTCTCGATTTATATACGTTTTATACATTTTTGTATACACTATTATTATTTATTATTCTAAGATGTGACTGCGTTTTGATGTGGGGCATTGTTGGGGTCACTGGGTCATTGTCCGCATTGTTCTTATAAATTAGTGTTAGTGAGTAATGGGCACTGTATCTTGCCATTTTTCTTAGATCCAGAGTATAGACAGTCTAGATCAGGGGTGGCGAACCTTTTTCAATAAAAGTGCATTTTTTCAAAAAAAATATTATGAGGCCGTCGACGTGCCCTCAAATAATTTCAATCAGAACATAATAATTTTAATGATTATTATAATAATTTTAATGATTATTATAATAATTTCAACATAAATTCCAACAGTTGTTATTATAGCTATTTAGCCAAGTAGTCACTGACCGGATCGGGTTGGCGGGTGAAGTAGCGGATAGTTTGAACTAAAAAAGCAACTGTTTTGATCCGTGGCGTGCCCAAAATATTGTGTCGCGTGCTATCAATGGCACGCGTGACGCGTTCACCAACCCTGGTCTAGATAGTCGAGTTTTTGGATAGATCTATGACTAAGCAAGAAGTTGACGTTGCGTGTGCTCTAATTATGATAGTTTAAGCACAAAATAGTTTTATTTACATGCATTTAGCATTGTTTTGAGTTTTTTATTGCTTTGTTGGTGTTCGCAAGTTTACCGATTTATTTTATTGCAATTATTGCTTTTGATGTTATATTTCCGTACGGTATTTTATAATTCGTCCCAGTTTAATAATAAGTTTTCGTTTTTATCAGTTTATTCTCGTAAGTGCATTATTTACACTGTGATAGAGGTGTAATAGGTGTAGGTCGGATTAATCTCGTTGATATGAATGTAAAGTAATTTGAAAGTGCATTAAGGTATTTGATCAGAGGTCGCTGTACAGTCAACAATATACTTGTAATAAACAAGAATTCACTTACCACAAAATCTCCAAAACTACAAGAGGTCTTAAATTTTATAATATAATAAATGAATTATAATCAATAATAATCTCAATATTTGATAATACGAGGTTGGAAATGGATGTCTAAGTTTGTATGAAAATTAAATCACGTCAACAAATTCGCGATGACGACGGCAGAACTCCACTTGTATACATATTATTAGAATGATTACAAGTATCAGTTTAGAAATTTTCTTCGAGTATATTTTGTATTCGAGTTTTCAAGTTTTTTGTTGTTGACTGTACGGTACCTTTGTAAGATTCAGGGCACTTTTGTAAAAAAATGCTGTCTTAATCAATCTTTCCACCACTCTATTTCTTGAAGTAGATGAAGGACGATGTAAATTAATGCAGTACCCGGCTGTTAAAGTAACAGGATGACATAACGCTTTGTAAAAACACAATAGACAAACATTTTCTCTCTTTTATAAATTTTAAATCAGATACAATATTATGTCCAAAAGACTTCCTGAAAAGAAGAAGACTTTTGTTTGATTCGACGCTTGTTCTTTATGTTTAATCTGTTCACTGATTGCCCATTAATGGCTGGTCCGTTTTCGATGGAGTTTCAGTGATGTAGAGGATGCTGATTTTCAGGGGGTACCATATAAGGCTTATATGGTACCTCCTGAAAATCAGCATCCTGACAAATGATACCTTATAGGTTAGGTTCTTTTGGTATAACTAATTTGTAACTAAATTGCGTCATCTCTTGTATTTCTAAAATCTAGTGATTATTTATGTACCTATTTGATGTGAGTTTGTGAAGTTATTTTAATGTTTCGTGTAATATTTACGACGGGGTACTGCAAATGCGTACGTAATGTAAGGTGAAGTTGGCCATGTCTTGTCTTGTAGGAATGATATAGTATCTTAATGAAGACTGCAATTTTTCACATCTTAGCTAATGTCTGTGGATTTGTAAGATTAGGTTTGGTAAGTCGTGCGTACTGCATACTTAGGATGAGTAACAAAATATTGTTTAAGGCGATAACAACTGCTAACATTTAACAATTAACATTTGTGTGATGAACATTGATGTTTGTTCTCTGTCTGGGTTTTATTTTATATTATAACGATGTAAGTATGTATTTACAAAAAAATAAGTATATTATATCGGCTATTTGGTTCCATGACTTAAGCTGATTTCACCATGCTCTGTCAGATTAACAAAGGATTGAAGGGCTGTTAAATATGTCAAAATGTATGCGTTTGACATCTAAGGTTAGATTTAACGGCCTGTTAATCCTTGATTAGTAACTAACAGAGCATGGTGAAACTGGGCCTTAAGCTGATTTCACCATGCTCTGTCAGATTAACAAATGATTAAAGGGCCGTTAAATATGTCAAAATGTACGCGTTTGACATCTAAGGTTTGATTTAACGGCCTGTTAATCCTTTATTAGTAACTAACAGAGCATGTTGAAATCAGCTCTTAACTTATTTATGAAAAATCGCAATCAAAAAAGTTGTGTGCAATCAGTTTTACAACAAAATAAATGTTTTACTAGTTTATACAATATACATATACTTATTTGGAAGAGTACAACTTGTTTGGATCAACACGATATTTTTGCGAAACTGTGTGAATCTTTCAAAATGTTGAAATGTGCTAGCGAGAGCTACATTAGCAGTTGTCATCGCCTTAAACGCTAGCTGGGAGTTACGATTCGGCGAATATTCGCGCTCTCTTTCTATCGCGTAAAGAAACATATACCTTCACTTGTCTTGTCACGCAATACGAATACTTCGCCGGTTGTCCATTAAGTGTTCGCAGAATAGGCTAATGATTTTATGTAAGTTTTGTATCCTGTTTTCTATTATGTTTAAGTAACATGCTCAGAAAATAAATGTTCTAAGTATACAGTACGCAAAAAATGAAAGTTGTAGGAGTAAGGTAAACAACATGAGTCTTTTTACTTCCAAATGCATCACAACGTGTGAAATAATGATTACTTACATAAGTTTATTAGTGCAATAAATAAGGCAAAGCCTACTTTAAAATTTTGTATCCTAAGTAGTAGCTCTAAATTTATATGTATTCGCATATTATTATATCGCATACCATTTTAGTTGTATTTATTTGAAGTAGGTTTCGTCGGGTTATCGTGTCTCGTGGTTTGGTGGTCATAGTAAGCGTCTTTTGGTGGCTCAGCGCATCGCAACGTGAAAATCTGCCTGACATAAAGGCTCTCGCACATAGCTGCGTTATTGGGTGCTATATTTTTGGCATTAAACATGCGGTTTTGCGACAGTACGACTCTATCTTATATTAGTGGTGGTAGAGTATTGTATTGACATTTAAATTACACTGCGCAGTCCGACAATTCGGCTAAAGAGATATATAACCCCGATAATAAGGCAGAGGGTATATTTTGTAGTAGAACGCATTATTGCAGAAGTTTGTAAGATCACAGGTATTTACAAAAAATAGACTCTAAAACGCATGCGTAAATATCGCACGTAATAACACAAATGTGTTGAAACAGCCTTAATAGTATGGAGTCACATCTACAATTGACTATTTAAAAGCGTTCGCATGCTTTTAATAAATCGAAATAAATAGCACGAATAATCCACCGCGAACGCAGGTTTAACGCTTTAGATTGCCCAAGCGTTTTGTAGAGATCCCAGTAAAAGATAGGCAAAGTTAGATGTGTCCACTTTTGGATAGGTGACCGTTGCGATTCGGTCGCCGAGAAAGGACGTTTAGCTTTGATTGATAAATATCTTATTTATTTAATATTTTGTAAGTCACATTTGACTGTTTTGAATGTAATGTTAAGCAGCTGACGTTCTTGTATAGTTATTAAGCTTGTTTTTTTTTAAAATTGGGTGTGGTGGTTTTCCACTCAATTATTGATCACTTCATTGCATTATCCAAATATAACGAGGCTATTATGTTTGATGACAACTTGCAATACACCTTAGTGTAATATTAAGCTGATATAACCCTCGACTATTTACTCTTAAGTATTAACATTTTCCATAAGAATCTCTCTGTATTAGAATATTAAGCTTTCTAGTCAAAAATTGATTTCATATCACATTTATGCGAATTGGTCCCGATACGCGTACTACTTTCTGCCTGACCATAATTTTATTTATAGCAACCCTTTTGGAAATTGATCTCAAAATTATGCTTAAAACATTATGATAATGGTTTAAAGGCAAAACAAATTGGCGGGGTAAAATACTTTTTTTCATAAACTTGTTGGTTTCATGTAATTTTATAATTATAACTTTTCTATATAATCATAACATGTTCACATTACTTAGTTTAGTGTCTTTTAACGCACCAATAATTATACATAATAATAGACGACGTAATTTACTGACTTCTTAAACTCTCTTGAATCGGAATCATAAAATAAATCATAATGGCATCTGGATTCTGTGATAGTCAAAATCTAATTTTGGTGTATGCAATATTTATAAAAAAAAGTCTCTCTTTATTTTACTAAAATATAGGTTTCTGATGTTGGCAAAGCGCGAATACTTTTAAGCTAAAATATTATAAACAGAGTACAAGTGTCTCAATAAAATTCTAAAATTCTCGCTTTGCCACTTGTAAGTTATTGTTTGTCGGTATATTTTAATCAAAACTGTAAATTAGTACCTAATGAAAAGCAGTGCTTAGAATAAATTATAAAAAATACCTCTTGTTTTATTTGATAACGTCCCGTAAGTTTGTAAAGGAAAAAAAATAAGTAAATATTTTGGCTCTCTCTCTTGTCGTGTCACTAGTTTCTTTCGAAACAGTGTGGTGAAAGGATTTTAAGTACGCCTCAAGAGGTTTGACACATGTTATAGAACTTTTTAGGTTCTACGAAATGCCGGTTTTCTCACGATGTTTTTCTTCACCGTTTGAGAGTACTGGCATTGTGCACATAAATTTTTTGAACAGAAAAACTCATTGGTGCACGACCGGTTTCGAACCCACGACTTTAGGATCGGAAGGCGGGGCCGCTACCACTAGACCACCAGTGCTCTCAATATTTTTACTGAACTGCCCCGACCACAGATATATACAAGGTGTTCCATAAGTTGTGTATAAAAACTTCAGGGGGCTAAAGTACCCATCAATATGAACAACTTTTTCTAAGGAACCAACACTGTGAACGCGAAAAAAAAAACAGCTGTTTCATACATTTTAGCCTGGTAGGTATTGAACTTTTGTATGAAACAGCTGTTTTTTTTTTCGCGTTCACAGTGTTGGTTCCTTAGAAAAAGTTGTTCATATTGATGGGTACTTTAGCCCCCTGAAGTTTTTATACACAACTTATGGAACACCTTGTATATATATATCTGTGGCCCCGACCGACAATGAGTTTTTCACGAACTTCGCCTCAGTCACGTGGGTGGCGCTAGTTATGGGTGTATTACAGAATGCTAAAAGAAAACTCACTGCAGACTCCGCGGTTACTTGGGTGAATGTTGATTACGGAATAGCACTACCTACTGTTCCTGAGAATGACCGACAGGTAAGTTATACCAATAAAATGTCAACAAGAAGAAAATTAGAAAGTAATGAATGTGTGTATGTGTATGAAGAAAGGCGCTTTCTTGTTTAGGATTTTTTTAATAATTATTGTTTAGGCTAATTCTAATTTTTATTCGTGGTGGGGGAATGAGATCTGCACGGACGTCCCGCAATGGGGTGTATTGTGCATTGTCCCCCTGCTAACCTCACTCCAGCCAGCCCAACTTCTTAAAATAGCGGAGAAGGACCTTGGGTTGGTGGCAGCAATGTTCAAGCATCCCCGCTGGTGATTGATTGGATGCAGATGAGAGGAAGGACCTGATATTGTTTAGGCAATAAGTCATAACTAATCTAAATGGTAGTTTTTTGAAGTCTCCTCAGGGATTTTTACATTATAGGCTTTAAAGCGGGCTATGGAGAGAGCTATGCTGGGAGTTTCACTACGAGATAGAATCAGAAATGAGGAAATCCGTAGGAGAACCAAGGTAGCCGACATAGCTCGCAGAATCAGCAGGTTGAAGTGACAATGGGCAGGTCATATAGCTCGAAGGACTGATAACCGATGGGGAATAAAGGTTCTCGAATGGCGACCACGAACAGGAAAACGAAGCGTGGGACGCCCTCCCACCCGATGGACTGACGACATTGTCAGGATCGCGGGTAGTCGGTGGATGGAGAGGGCTCGGAATCGTTCTTCCTGGATATGTATAGGGGAGGCCTATGTCCAGCAGTGGACTTCTTTGGGCTGATGATGATGATGATGATGAAGCTTCAAAGGAATCGATCACAACGAAAACACTCTTTACAGTAAAACATTTATTAAAAAACATTATGTATCACAAACATCTAGGTCAATAGAAGCTAATTCGGAACTAAATAAAATCACAATAAAGTTTAATAAATGCCATGCAATAAGTACCAACTAACAATACTTTATTAAATTACGTTTTTAACGCAGTGTTTTTGGCACCAAACACGTGAAAAACCTACTTAGATAAAAATACCAGATTATAATAAGTAAGTAGGTATTTTGTTTATTATCGATCGCCATTACCGAAACGAAGCAACGAACTCGTCATCTTAACAGACAGCAACATCCTATTTTTTTATACGGACAACTTTTATTGGAGAGTTATTACGAAACTCAAGTGTGCAACTTACATGCACAGGCGCGGTCGCAGCTGAAATTTTGGAGGGGGTACAATATGACGAGTAAATTAGACTTGATTGCACAATAACAAGCACCGTTGGATGTCAGCAAACCATAAAATGCATCGCGGCTAAATGATAGTTTTCTGATAAATTGTTTTGTGTAAAATGTCTATTATTATTAATTTAACTTTCCTTTTTTTCTTCATTAAATGTCTATTTTCGCTTATATATTTCTTTTTCTCGTAGTCATGGTATAAAGTATAGTATGCAACTCTTGAATAAAACGGATTTATATCGAGGGCCATGAAACACTCGCGTCGATCAGGATTCTAACACTTGAATCACTCGCTACGCTCGTGATCCAATCATCATGAATCACTCGTGATTCAGTCGTTAGAATTCTTAACTTACTCGTGATTCATCTATGGCCCTCGCTTTAAATCGGTCTTCTATTCACTAATTGCATAATATAGGTACTATTCTACCATTCCCCCTCTAAAAGCTTATTTTATTAACTGAAAACAGTGAATAAAAAGCAAAAGCAAAAAGCTTTTAATCACTGTTTTGGTGTTTGAATTTAGAACCCATACATCGACCTCCATCTCACTCAATGCTATACAACCTCCTTGCGCAAAAAATACTCTCCTAATTCCTTGTGCAAAGAATACTCGACATACAGACTCCTTGTGCAAATAACTCCTCAAGATTTGATTGGTCGACATTAGAATAAAAACTAAATGTTCTATTTTAAATAATTTTACCTTCCTAGTAGTATTATTGAATTTATTATTAAGTACTTGACGAGCCCGTCCGGCAATGGCTTTCTATACACCGAAGATATTACAAAATTGATTATGAACATTATTTTAAGTAGTATCTAAGTAATATAATTTATTAATTAGTAAATGGCATGGTACAAAACATGCGTTGTATAATGATAATATCTATTTTATAGTGCAGATAAATATTACGTTAAATCTTATCACATATAAGTAACTATAAATACCACAATACAAACAGCTATAGTAAAAATGTAAAATACCCTTTCGATGTTATAATATCATTTTGTGCGCGATTTATCGTATTAAGTATTTTACTTGCATACTTACAATTACAATTTTTAATACATAATTATTATTTATTTTTCAAACATTTTTGATAATGAGCAAGAAATAGAAAATAGGTATGCGCTAAGCCACACTAACTACATGTTTATAGATTAAAATATAAATGAGTAGGTATTGATATATTTTGAATATTTATACACATAAATATAACACACGAACGATTATTATATTTGAATATATTTTTAAGTTCTGTGTATAATTTTTTTGTGATACTTATTAGCAAAAAAAATATCTAAACACGTGAGAAAAATACGTTACATTTACATGCCTACAGTCAGCATAATTGTTTACCGACTTTCAGAAATTCTAAATTGTTTGTTATTTGTTTAGTGTTGTTTTCATTAATCCGATTAATATAAAAATATTAATCGGATTAATCAAAACACTAAAATATTTAACTTCTCAAACATAGTTTGATAAAGATCATATTGTTTAGTTTTCGTCCGATCATCATTTAATGCTGTACTTACTAGTTAATATTTTAACTTGCGGTGTAGCTGACTGTACAGTAGAAGCATATTCATATTTATCTAGAACCTTCCAGAACACACATGGTGAGGAAGCTTTCAGAAGACAATTGGGTTTATTACAAGTAGAAAATTCTCGATGTCGATGTAAATGGTACAAACATTGAAAAGCGAGGTAGATAGTGAAGGAGCTTATAATTTATTAACACGGCCATCTATTCTAAGTACAAACATTTAAATAGTGAGAAACACATGGGAATGTAAAAGTATCTGGCTTGTAAACGGACGTAGACAAGAAATACAGCTTACCAAAGCTAAAGAGCCTGTCCTCTATCGTCCGGGGAAGTACTACCACCACGCCCTTTTCTGCCGCCATGCAGCGTTGCTGTGTTTCAGTTTGAAGAGCGTGGTTGCCGGTGTAGTTACAGGCACGTGTGGCTTTACATCTGTATGTCTCAAGTTGGACGCAGGGCAGTGCAGTAGGGCACGTTCCTATCGTGCGTGACTTACGAGCCAATGCTTTGTTATAGTTGATGGTTACTACTTAACATCAGGTGGGCCATCTGCTTGTTCCATCAGCTAGTTGTAAAAAAATATCACGGGCCTAATCACGAATGAATTTTAACTTTGTGGCTTTCATACAAAAGTTCAATACCTACCTGGCAAAAATGTATGAAACTGCTGTTTTTTTTCGCGTTCACAGGTGTTGGTTCCTTAGAAAAAGTTATTCATATTGATGGGTACTTTAGCCCCCTGAAGTTTTAAGTACAAGTATTGGAACACCTTGTATATTATATATATATAGTATGCTCGAGCCCACAAGACCAGCTCGAATCCTACTTCCTCTGTCATGAATTGGACGAAGAAAATGTTCAAGCAACAGTCAAATAGTAGACAATTATTACATGCCTCGCCTACCCTGCGCGTTTTTAATCAAATTTAAAAGCCAGTTTTGTGGTTTTTAGTTTTACAGCTGATTTCACCATGCTCTGTTAGATTACCAAAGGATTAAAGGGCCGTTAAATATGTCAAAATGTATGCGTTTGACATCTAAAGTTAGATTTTACGGCCTGTTAATCCTTTATTAGGAACTAACAGAGCATGGTAAAATCAGCTCTTAGTATAACAATGTTTTTTTGTGGAAATGATTATGGAAAGTAACTGGAGTGTCTGATTTTATGGAATTTCAGATAACTTACAATTGGAAAATTGAACTAATGGTGCAAAACTCCGTCCTCAGAGCTCATCCTTTTGTTTGGTTAGTTTCGGCGTGAACACATAAACAGAATCATCGAGCCAGTAGTACGCCTGTGAGAAGTCGCCCTCGCAAAGGTAAGGCGCTCGAGTCCACGAGACCAGCTCGTATCCTGCTTCTTCTGCCATGAACTGGACGAAGGCTGATGCTTGCTCCTCGAAGCCGAAGCCTTGAATCGGGAGCCGCTCTTCAGGTTTATGGTCGGGAGTTACTGTAACAGAAGTTTTTTTATTTAACCTTTTGTGTCTCTTCTTGTGACAGGATTTTTAGAAAGACTTGCACTGTTCCATCACTATCCTCATTGCAATGTACAATGTGGGTTTTTGGAGTATATTATTATTTGGGTTTTTTTATTAATATAACTAACTGATGGAACAGCAGATGGCCCTCCTGATGTTATGTGGTTACCATCACCTATAACAAAGCATTGCTTAAGTCACGCACGATAGGAACGTGCCCTACGATGCACTGTCTATCAACTTGAGGCATACAGATGTTAAGCCTCATGTGCCTGTAATTACACCGGCAAGCACACTGCAAACCGAAACACAGCGTTGCTGCTTGGCGGCAGAAAAAGGCGTGGTGGTAGTACTTCCCCGGACAAGCTCTTCACAAAGAGCTCTACTACTCTTAATTTGGGGTATTTTATTCCGTAGAGAATTAAATAATTTTTTATTAAATATTTCAGGATTTTGTTATTTAAATTACAAGCATAATACGTTGAAATAAAAAAGCCCAAATGATTCTGTGAGGTACACATGGTGACCCATAGCGTGTAAAGATTTTTTTAGAACTAGGCTGGAAGGCATGGGATTGCCCAGCCTTAAGAGACACTAGCTTGAAAGCCATTTCAGCAGGATTCTTACCTTCGACGTAAGGCTTGTAAGGCAGCACGAGTGCCAGCATCAGAACGCCTCCCGGGCCGATCGCGCCCCGAGCCTGTTCCAGCATGGTCTTCGGCTTGCTGCAGCGGTCGAGGAGATTCAGCATGCACACGCATTCGAACTGTTGACCTTGCCACCAGGAGTCGATATCCAGAAGCCTTGAAACCACCGAGAAAGTATTGTAAATTTTTAACCAACTCCTTTAAAGTGAAGGTAAGTTGCAAACAACTCAGACGTTTAATGTTATCCTTTTGATTTTTTGGTACTTTTAGCAAATCGCAGAAAAAATAGAATCCCGATGGCTGATTCATTATCAACAACAGTCTGAAAAAGTCCACTTTAAGATCTATCGAAAAGTGAACTTGTTTTTTTTATTATGAGGACAAACGGTATTGAGCTATGCCCGTGAGAGCTGTTTATTTAAGTTTTAAATGTTGATAAAGTAATTTTATTGAATAAAAATTGCACTGGCTATTTAGAAAACTTTCACTATTAAATCGTAATAAGTAATCTGTTAAGTTTCCTTTGCTAGATTTAATATATTATTACACTTACGCATAGCCCTTCTTGGACAACGCCTTTCTCATGCTTCCCGATATCTCTGTAGCGTACATGGCAGAGTACAGTCTAGAGAACCTTCTGCTGACTTCACCGTCCCCTGCGCCCACGTCGACCAACGCGCCGGAGCCATCGCGCGCTGACCGCGGCGCAGAGCTCAGCAATTGCCGTGTTTGGTTCTCGGAGAGGACGAACATAGACCCCCGGCCGAGCCATCTGAAAGGAAGTAAACGAATTGCTAAAGTCACAGGCTTGTTTCGTAATCCCTGTCATTTTATACCGGCTCCATAAGGCTGGTGGAGCCCTCAACCAATATGAAATCAACCAACAAGCTCTAATAAAATAACAAAATAGTGGCAGCCAACGATTGAACTAGAAAGTCTGAACTATTACCGCTTGTTATAACATCTCAATTAGAGGGAACAATTTCAAAACGTGCAACGTGCAGTTCTTTATTGCCTTCCAGCGCTATTTCAATGCACCCATTAATCTTATCCAAGTTAATTGTCGAAACAACTAAGTTGGCTCGTTGTTGCAACCTTCTAATTTAAACGTAAACTTCCTTGAAGCGATTTGCGGTGCAGTCGCGACGTAGCTGAGCAACAATAGCGCAATTATCCACTACTGTTGTTGGTCGTATGGTGGTGGTTGTTCCTATGGAGGATTGCGTCGGGCTGCAATTACCGAGGATAAAGTACAAAGCGGGCTGTGGGCTGCGGGCAGTGCGGCGTCTAGCGGGCTCGGCAATTGTGCGCCGGAGGGAGCCGCCCGCGCCCGCGCCTCGACGTCTTCATCGCGCCCCGGGGAGCGGCGAAAGTGGATAATGAGAACTAAATCCAGCTCTCATTAGCTGAGACCGAGCGTCGCACCGATCGATACGAATTCGTCTTAGGCGGGTAAAGGGATAATCGGCGCGAGGGCCGAGCTCTGTTATTAGCCGTAGTACCATATATCACGCGCGGCATTATCCGCGGCCCCCGGCGTCCGCGCCGCAATTACTGCAGCGAACGGTGCAGTTCGGTACAATACCCTATCTAACCAGGCTCGGTTCAAAATGCTCAATTACGAAAAGGTAATAGGAAATTTTTCCGCGATTTCTTTTTGGGTCCTCCAATGGCTCGTTGGTTTGTTATGTTATGAGTATGATTGTGTGACACACGTGTCGTTATCGAGTGCGGACATAGTGCGGGTGTCTGGGCGACGTTCGCAGCTCGTTTCGGAGCGGTGCGGATTGATTGCTTTATTGTCCCGTCGTCGGCGGCGGCGGTGCGGTGGTGGCGAGCTGGCGACGCGCGATACATGTTACATGAACCGGCCGCGCGGCCGCAACTAATGAGCACCGACACCGCGTAATTGTCACCCAGAGCAGTGTAAACTCGCCATTCCAACACCTCGAGACGAGCTACGATTGAGTCAACTCGCAAAAACATCTCGCGAATATGACTTCGGTCGCTATCGGAATGCTGCGAGACTCGTATGATTGATTTATTAGGACCATAACGAGAATGAGTTTCGTTCGAGAGCTTCTTTAGTTACCCTCGTAAAAAGTCACAAAAGGAATCTGTTAAAGCGTTCCGGTTTCCTTAAGGGTATTCGATGGCACATAACGAGAGCTGTGCCGACGGAGTAATAGGAAGGTAACGGAAACCTCAACATAGAGCGCTGTGTCTGGTCCCGTCGAAAATTGTGAGGCTAGGGGTGATGTGTAAATCGAGTAGAGCAGTAGGTGGATAGGCGGGTGCGGTGTATCTATTTCAATAGATTGCGGTGGCTTGCAACAAGGAATCCGATGCGGTTATCGACGGCGGAGGTGAGAGATGTGTCGCCGGCCGGGCGTCGGGCGCCGAGGGGGTCGGCAGGGCTCGTATCGCGATTGCATCGGAGAGCAAACAAGCGGGCGGGGTGTCTCGGTGGCTCCCGCCGCTCAAATCATATTACCCCCGGCCTCACACTCGCTCCGGCTCCACACGTCATTTGAGTCTGCGTCGCTATGACGACGGCCCGGGCCGTGCATGATATTAGTCCGCGTGCGGCTCATCTCCGGCCGTTTAAACTTAACGCGCCGCCTCGCGCGGGAAATTAAAACCGGCTCCGGACCGGAAGGCGCGATCTACCCTCGCGTCGTCCGCACGCTACCGCCGTCGCGCCGCCCGCGTCTCATACCCCCGCGCCTGGCTCACACCGACACAATATGACTCTACGCGCATGCAGATATGAAACATTATAAATACAACCTATTACTATTTAATAATAATAATAGATAATAATCATATTTTTGTCATAAGTCCCTAGGTATTTTACCAACTCACAAAGTTTAATGACCCTGCCATCATGATACTCCATAGTTATGTACCTATGTGACAAATTGATGTAAATAGCATGAGTATGCTAAATAAAACCTATAGGTACAGAATAACTTGGGCACAAATCTATAATTATTATGTCCTTGTCAATAAATTTTATAGCATCAGTCGAAAACCCATTAGTATGGTTAGGTACGTCATTCCGTATTCATGTCGAGGAGCTTCTAAACGTTATTTACTGCGTATAAACACACTACAGATATGTACACATTAAACACGGTGGCACAGATAGGAAGAGCTCCACCCCATGTATGTAGATACCTACACATTTGCTTTACTCAAAGACATTGTCGCTTTCAGGCACCTCATTAGAGAGCGTCCCATGTGAGCCTACCCACACTCCCTTCCCATTCCACCGCTACACCCCACACACACACATGCATGGAGCATGGAGACGAGAGCAATTCTTTCTCTGCGCTCGCAAACTTGGATGGATAATTACACTTAGATAAGAACTCGTTGCTCCTTATGTGTTATACGATTTTCATACGTTTAGATATAGACAAAGACGTTTGAAAGTTAAAGAGAGACGAGCGTGGTAACGAATGGGCTCCGAGATGTCTCTGGGGATCGGAGAGCGAATAACGTCTTTGAATAATAGTTAAGCAATATGATTAGGCATTGATAGCTCGACGATTGTGGCTTGCGGTCCAGACAGGGCCCGTTAGAGGGGGGTAGTATCTTAATATCGCCGAAATCGGGAAAGTTGTTAACTGTTATTAAAGTGAAATAAAAATCAAGTTGTATGGAGCACAATCGATAGTCAAAGCGCTATACGCGGTGTCATAACCCCGAACAGCACTCAAGCTGCAATAAACTATAAAAAAGTGGATAGTAAAATGTATAAACAATGAGAGCACTGCTAAAACGTTTTAGTGTTAAGAGTGGGCCCATAAACTGTTGACACGCACCCGTAAAATATTAACGATTCCTTCAAGAAAAATGACGACTATCAATGTAGGTACCGATTTTCGGTCGCGCGAGGACGCGCTACAAATAATGGCGGTGCCGAATTTATACACGGACCCGAATTGCCCCGATTGAATATTTTACCAGGCCACGAATGCGTCCGGCGATATTTTTCTATTTCGCCACCCATTTTTACTATCAATTGCTTAGTTTCCCCTTTAATATTATTCAAGCGACGACTGCCTGTTGTGTCTAGCTCGCTTTAACACGCTATATAATTCAACATCAAGGCAATTGCTTACTGTTATTTGATAGTCGTCTATTTCTTGTTATTTTATTGAATTCTGATAAGAATTTAGTGTGCTAGCAGTACCTACATTGCTCTACTGTAATCTGGATTACGTCAAAATAATGGTGGATGAATACTTTGGCAACATAGTGTTTTACTTTTTGAAGGTGTTAAGCCTACGAGAAGACGCACGTCAGATAACGAAGTGCAAATTATTGTTGGCGTTTCGGAAACACAATAACCTCTAAAGGTGGTAAAGGCGTGGGTTCAATTCGAATCCCAGCCAAGGTTTAAAATAACTTCTCGGAGGCGAATGGTTTATTGCTTATTGAGTAGCGCTGACGAGACGCGCCTCCGACGATAAAACATGCGCAGAGTGGAATCTCACTCAATATCGCAATATACACGGAGACATTGAAATTATCGCTCGGTGGGAGGCGCGCCTCGGACGAGGTGGACTAAAGCAAAATAAGAACAAGAGGTTAGTTTGAAACAATGAGCATTGTCGCGGTGTCTGTGCGTGCGGACGCGTGGTGTCGCGCGGCGGCGGCGCGGGCGCAGGAGCGGACGCGAGCGCGGTACGCGCTAGGCGCGCGCCATTGGCCGCCGCGCGGTGGGCGGGGCGAGCGACAAACTGCGCGCACGCAAATAGCGCACCCGCACACAAATTAAAACAATAAAATGAAAGTAGTAAAACAAAGTAAGCACCGAAGAGTATCCACTATCGAAAGGCTTAATGGCCGAGCGGAGGCGGCGGCGTCATCTCGATTTATTGACCGAGGAGCTTGGACGCTGTGGACTGATCGACTGACCAAATTAAGCGTACGGACTCTACTCAGTACTCGTTGTTATCTGGTAGAGAAGTATTCACAATAGATTAGGAAAATAGGCTCCTAATGGTCCTACCATTATTTTTCAGAAACACAAATAGGTATAGTAACAGATAAGGACTTACTCCTGAATCGTGAGTGGAATTATCTAAAAGTTTAACTCGAACATGTGTTTCAGTAACAACTACGTTTCAGAGTGCGCAGCTCTACATTGCAGAGAGCAAAGTTTCAAAGTTTTAACTAGAATATTATATCATGTTTGAAGCATACACTCGGTCGCAACGCGTAACATATATTTCTTTTGGGGATTATATTGGGATCTGTCTCACGAGTTCCGAGCCTTCTCGAAGGCTTGCAATGAGGGAAATTCTTGTACGTCGCCGTGGTACGGGTAACGAATGTCGTCTCATTTACTAATGTGTCACATGCAGGCGGCGTTGTTTCACTGGCGGGCGAGGGGGGGAGCGCCTTCGACTGGAAGGGGGGGAGAGGGTTAGGAGACTAGAGATGACCAATCGTAGAGCAACCACCCGCCTTGGACGTTGCAACGTTAATTATTACGGTGCACGGAGCCATGTCCGTATGGATCAGATATCTACAATACAATAAATAGGTGCTCGCCTACTAAGCTTTTGGCCGATATCTCCTGAAAATATTACTCTCAACGATTTAATATTTTATTATAAGGCCCACCTCTATGTGTACCTGAGATGAGAGTTTACTTATTATCTGACTCATCTATAACTAAAAATAAATAGAAAACGTATCCATGGACGTTTTTAAATCATGATAAATTATCTTTAATAAGGAAAATCTTAAGGATTTTCCTCATAACGTAGTCCGCTCCATGGTCCGCACCGCGATGAGGATGGAAACAAACATTAAGTTGTAAGAGCGTGATTGTGAAAAGGAGCATGATTAGAGCACTGGTAGTTAGCGGAGGCTTCATTAGGAGCCGCGGGCTGGCGCGGCCTCGGGGGAGCTCATCTCAGGCGGCTGCATGCAGCTGCGCGCGCAAACAAATTAAAACGTAAGACGCGCCCTAATCAATAGCCGACTTCGCCGCGAAGCCGAATTAACTTGGCCGAATGAAAAAATGAGCAAAATTATATTCGCGCTTCACCTCAACCCCCCACCCGGCGCGCCCGGAGGAAATTGCTTTTCTTTCAGTGGGCGCACACACTCCCCGCGCCTCGCCGCGCGCGACGACGTGAGCGCGAGAGGGTTAGCGCCGACACACACAATATTATAATTTACGTTTCCTCGTATATCGAGGTGTAAGTAGGTACTTTACCTGGGCGTTTCGCGCCCGCTCAGCCCTCGGCTCACGCTAAATCTGAGCTTTATACGTTCACTTGACGCGACGAGAGCGATATTAGTTTCGAGTCGACTCCTACCCTGCTACAATATTTATTAACGCTCCACTAGCTTCATATATGGCAGGCACAGCTACGCTTTTTCATTTCCGTCTTTAAAAGCACCTTGAGTACCAACAGGTAATGCGGATCGGGAACAGAATAACCCCAACTATGTATTTACTTTCACAAACACGGTCATAACTTCAATGTTTGCTGAGGAGCGTTTTGATCGTAACGTGTGGTGGGTGGGAGCTCGGGAGTGGTGTGAACGTAATTCTGAAATCTTATTATATGTAACATGATGAAATGTGATAGGTAATGAAAACATACTTGCCTGATAGCTCAAGCGTCCGTACTTTATTTCAAGACAGCGTCAGTAACTTTTCTTCTAATTACACTTCTCACTATTCTATAGCACTACCATATCTATGACTAAGGGTGTTTTGGTGACTAATTAAGAGCATCCGAGCAGAAAGCTTATATAAGGGTCCGGGCAGTTACTGTTAGGTACTGAAAGAGTCGGAGTTTCATTAACGGATATCGCGAGCTCTAATCTGGGCGCCAGCCGCCCGCCCAATTAACGCGTGGGCGATGAGATGGCCGGGCGGGCGGGCTCGCCGGCCAATGGCGGCCGCGCAGGGATTAATTAAGTAACTTCCCGTCTGCACCCCTCTCCCCCCGCACCCCCCGTGCACCTCACACCCGCAGCGGAGTCTGCGGACACGCCCGGAAAACTAACCACCTAATGAGGGGAGATGACCTCACGTGCTTGTGTGCTTTGTCTATTCAACGTATGTGCAAACTACGTTCATTTGTGTGCAAGCGCTGGCCTTTCGTGTGTCCGTTATGTAAGCGGCGCGACGTACTCGCATTATCTACACGACGCCGTAGCTTAGCTCTCGTGTAACTATGTTGCGAGGAAATAGAAAATTGTTGTTCAAATTCAACGTCCTCTAACAAGGGAAGAGCTTGGATCCCGCCATCAATCTGCGTGCTCTGGATTAGTGGGATGCTCCTATTACGTTTTATAGCAACTGGTCTTGTTAGACTGCGGTCGTTACTTTAAATTTGGAAAGGCATCAATTACAGGCTGCTCAGGTATTCATACGGCATGGGCACGAACCGATATCACGTGGTGGTTGTATTTCCTAAACAACGTTCATTAATGCGAGTTGCGTACCAACTTTATGTCTGGTACGTACGGCGAACATTAAAAACGGTGTCTTCTCACGGTACGTGAGAGAAGACAACTCAATTAAACAACGAGGCCGTACGTCGGAAGCTCAAGACAGATGGCGTGTTTGTACTCATACTCTATACCTACATCGATTTATCAGCACCCTAATCTTTGCCTCATAATAATACAGTGCCCTGACCAGATATTTTAGACAATGTACAGTTAAAAGCACACATATTAGTCATAGCATTTTCGGCTTTGTTTCGTTTACCACCATTCCCTAGAAACATTATAAAACACGTAGGTAAGTTTGTATACATTTAAATATGTAGCAGACTTCATAAATAAGTTAACAGCAATGAAATTTTTATGGGCTATATTCTTTATCTTATTTTGAATTTCATCTTTTCGTCTGCATTGCCGGATTTAAGTGTTAAGCCGACTTGTATATATTTTTTTTAGGTTTGCTTAACATCATTTATATTATAATATGCATTTTGATTACTTAGTAAACCATAAGTGGTTGGACCTAAATAATTCTGATAAGACTTTTTATTTAAAAAGAAACAGAAATTCCCCAGGCAATGTACTTCTCAGATTTATTAAATCAAGATTATTTGCGTCTGTCTAAGGGGGGTAGTCGAAGGTACGTCCAAGTATTACATTTGGCAGTAGTTGGTATTCTATATGTGACAAGTTGCAAGCCCATCGCCGCTGCTAGAATACTAACTGGTTTCCTCACGATATTTTCCTTTACCGTTTGATAGCACTGGCGTTGCGCACATACAATTTTCGAACACAAAAATCCTTTGGTGCGCGAACGGATTCGAACCCCTTACTAACCTTACTAACAGAGTGGGTCACTCCCACCAGTGCTAGTTACAAAAACGTGGTAATTTTGTTGCATTTTGCGATGAGCCGGGTAATACTATTTGGATTAACCTTGCCCCCATACATATAAACATTTAAAATAAGACCTATGGTATTGGTAAAAGATCGACAGATTTTTATAAGTAAGGTCATTTAGCAGGGTAGCCTTCAAGATTAGTAATACTTCCGCCTAAAGGAGGATGTTGTGTAGTGGTCCATAATCGAAGGCACGGGGTTGTGGGGGTGCCAAAATAACTAATAGTTTTCGCGGGGGCGTGTTAGCATTTTTCTTCTGGCGGTGACGGCTTGGGACGGGAAGGGGGAATAACTCTCCTTGAGGAATGGCTACGCGAATCATTTATACTCCATCGACTTAGTTAATAATGGTGCAGAGTATAATTAAAGTTGTTTATCGTTCGCTTTTTCGGAAATGGGGAAAAGAGGAAAAGCGTCAATGTTTTGATGACCTCATTCGTTCTATCTACTAAAGTTATATTACGAGAGTGTTAGATATGGATGTGGATGGTTTTAGAAGGAGAGGCAGGCCAAAGAAAAGATAGACTGTGTGAAAGATGACATGAGTAAGAAAGGAGTGAGCACCGAGATGACGAATGATAAAGGAGAGTGGAAGAAGAAAACCTGTTGTGCCGACCCCTCTTAGCGTGGGATATGGGCAGGAAGATGATGATTCGTTCCGAACTACTATATTGCTTTTGATAATTCGGTCTGAAATAAACTGTCAAAGTGCGTCATACATTAGAAAGTGTGGATTTTGATGATATTAACGTTTCGAAAGAGCGATGGTATTATTTATCAGTTACAGTAAATGCTAACTGATAATCGAAATATATTCAAACGACAACAAAATACCCGTTTAGTTCACACGTAAAACGATAAAAAACTGCTCAAAATTTCACATCAACATCAAGCGAACATGACTTTATAGCGCCGATAAACTCTTTCAAGCAGATATTCGAGATCGTGGATAAAAACATCACGTTTATGGAAAATAGTGACGCATTTAAGGCTGTAGCGAGGTGCGTAGTGCGTAAGAGGGCCATTTACTACGCGGGGTTGGCGGAGCGAACTAAAACTCAATTCTTTCTGCTAGGGTTGTGTGCAGTTCAAATTCCACTCGGAACGCTCGAAATCCGCATTTAAAACAACTTGGATTCCGATAAATTTATTTAATGGTCTTTTCAGCAACGAGTGCATGTGCAAATAAATTAGAAAATATCGACCAAGTAAAGCACTTTAAGAGATATACGCTTTGTTAACATAGAGTTTAAGATAATGAGCTAGATTAATAAAAAAAACAATATTTTTGTATTACAAAAATACTTCTATCTACGTTTTCAGAAGCAGTCTCTTCAGATTTCTTTTATGAATATCTCTGGTTTCCACCTGCAAGACGGATTCGGTTCCGATATCCTATCCACCCACATCCCTAGTTCCCACCTACATCTGTTTTACGTTCCAATGGATTGCTGCATGCAAATAGACCCACGTTATTGTTCCTTTGATGGGATGGAAGGAGCGTTTTTAGAACTTTATTTCCCAACTTTACAACTATGTTGGAAGGAAATCTTTTGTGTCCTATCGCAGGATTTTGTGTATTAAAGCTATGTTCTAGCGGAGATATTGGCATTTATCAATCGCACAGGTAGCCTTAGAGATTACTCTTAAATCTTGTATTACTCTTAAATGTAAATGTCAATTATCAGTAGATATCTAGTATCTTTAGGGTTGATTGTTATTTTTGAGAAACCGAGCAAAATTGTATTAATGCGGACGTTGGTTTTCAGTATAGACAATATTTATCGCCGACGATTTTGTTTGACCTATTATTACTGGATCACTGAAACTAACAGCATCTTTGTATCATTCTGATTTTTATTCAGTTCATTCTATTCAGTTCGTTCAACCTTAAGTGACTCAAAAAATCATCTAGGGCACACTAACAAATAATTTCCGTAGTTTACATAACCGAAATAGATCCCATCGAATCGTTTACATTAGCGCGAGTCATCCTGAAACGTCGTGGATAGACAAGGGAGTGTCCGCGCCACTCCTTCACTGTGATTAATTGCACGCCCCTAGCCGGGAAAATCACAACCCTTTCGCTGTCTTAATTACCACGCCTCGCTTCAGCGACGGTACGCCATTGGCTAGGAAACGTGCCGCTCTGTCGCCCCGCGTTTTAATTGGTCGCTTGTAATTAACGCTCTGTAATCACCAACGGCTCGTCGCGAGGGGACGATGCTCCTCATTTGAATTTTTAATTAGCGACGACGGCGGACGTCGGAGGCGTCGGATTGGTTGATTCCTATCGCTTTTACATAGACAATGCCTATTGTCTTCGGGTGTTTTCTTTCACCACGCCTTCCATTTACTCTGCAATACGCCAGAAAAAAATTCATTTACAAAATAAATTATCATGAGGTAAAGATTTGCATTTAAATAGGCACTCGTGAAATACGTACCTATAAAGTATTGCCACTCGTACGTTAGCTAATCCTATAAAGAATATGCACGAGAGCATTTCCCGCATTCCCTGCTGCATTACTACTTTACTTACCTTCTAGTAGGTTGGTATATCTGCGCCGAGAGCACGAGCGCTCGGTGCATGCCGAATTAGCTCATTACTGAAGCCAGCGCCTTCGTCGAGTTTCCCGAGATTTATCCTTCCACTCTCCGTATTCCAAATTTGAATAAGACCATTAGCCGCCGAGTATTCAACGTTCGGAATTCGGATTGGACAATTACGCTTAATTCCAATTTCGAATTCTATTTTATTCAAATTCATACTACCCCAAACGGTGCTAGTTTAAGGACTCAATCGAGATTATTAGACTGGGAATCGCAGTCTGAGATAAAATTGATCATTCCAGTAGATAAAGTAATTCAAGATAGATTGGCATTAACATCACAGAAATCACATAGTCAATTTAAATGTGGTGGAGATACTGCTTAAAACTCCCGGCAATACTTCGTTAGGAGGTGATAGAGTACCTACCATTGAAAAGGTGCAAGTGCGAGCAATCGAAGATTGATGTGCACAGAAAGATTCATCATTCAAATTAAATCCGAAGAAGGTAGAAGTGCGGAAAACCCCAGACAAAATAACAGTTAGTACGTAAGTTGAACTGCGGAAAGAGCAATCCTTCGATTAGATAGGTGATAGAGTATCTCTAAAGAGGTGTTTATGCGCGGGCGCGGGAGCCGAGAGACGTTGAGTGACGCGACCAGCCACGCTTCCCCTTAATAAGGTAAATGAGATGCGGAGAGTGCACTGCGGACAGGGAACACCGACCATGAACCTCCACGTGCCAACGGGCCGATTTTCTACACGATTTGCAGGGAGGCGATGCGATCAGGCTCTACAAGATTTTAAAAATTACATGCTATGTTTCTTCGAGCGATACGTTTAAATAAATTTAATTATTAAAAAGTAGTTCTAGTTTATCGTTTTGTATACATATATATTAAATATATTTGATATACCTATCAGAACAAATTTTCGTACTAACTGTTATTTTGTCTGGGGTTTTCCGCACTTCTACCTTCTTCGGATTTAATTTGAATGATGAATCTTTCTGTGCCCATCTAAACTAAATAAAGTAATAATACTAAATAAATCTTATTTTATAAATGCTTCTTTTTGGGTCGACCTTGAAGAACCTTAGAGTATGAAAGGACATCTAAAAGCATGTGGGTGTCACATGTTTTTCAATGGAACGTTTACAGTAGTCAATTTTTGGTAGAAGAGCCCAATGAAAGGGTTCGTCCGGGGAAGTACTACCACCACGCCTTTTTCTGCCGCCAAGCAGCAACGCTGTGTTTCGGTTTGAAGAGTGTGGTTGCCGGTGTAATTACAGGCACATGAGGCTTAACATCCGTATGCCTCAAGTTGATGGACGCAGGGCACTGCATCGTAGGGCACCTTCCTATCGTACGTGACTTACGAGGCAATGCTTTGTTATAGGTGATGGTTACCATCAAGTGGGCCATCTGCTTGTTCCATCAGCTAGTTGAATAAAAAAAATAAAAAAAAGACAAGCGTTAGCCCAATCTCATCGGCTCTGCAAGTCGCTTTCAAAGTCGACGTGTTGGTAGAAACTTTTAAATTAGCAACCTCGCCCGCTGAGCATTGAGCTGGGCTAACAAACGCCTTGTTACCGAAGGGATTTATCCTAAACGAGCGGATATTTTACCGCGATTTTGCAAAATGTTTATAGTCAAATTTCAAAGTACAAGGACCAGACCATAGGAAAGCTGCTGATATACAAAGTATATTTGTACTTCAAAAACGGGCGATACGTGCCATTTATAAAATGAAACCACGCGAATCATTGAGGGAGCGATTTAAAGAAATTAATATTCTCACAGTAACTTCACAGTATATTTATGAAAATCTATTATACACTCATAAACACATAGATAGCTTTAAGAAAAAGAGTGATGCACATAACGTTAACACTAGAAATAAAAACAAATTATGTATTCCTAAATTTCGACTCCAAAAGGTAAATGGCTCGTTTATGGGGAACGGTATACGCTTCTATAATAAACTTCCAGAAAGTGCCACTGGGCTTCCTATTAGAAAATTTAAAGCATACATTAAGAATAATCTAATAAGTAAAGCTTATTATACTTTAGATAGCTATATTGATGATAAAAGTGCGTGGCCCGATGTCCCGGTCGCTCTGCCCATCGGCAGCTAACATGTCTGCAATGTCTGTACTGTACCTACTATTGTGTGTTTTATTTTTCTCTGATTTAATAGATTGTATTTAATTTTATGCATTAGGTATTATTAGTTTGAAGCGTAGCGTGTGCTGTCTTATAAATTTGATTATGTTTAACTTTTTCTGTATGCCTACGCCTCACTTAACTTCAATAATATATTATATTACATTGTAAAAGGATCATACAAAAGAACGGTAGGAACCAAGCCGTAAGTTTGTTGCCTGTTCTTCTAGGCTTTGGTCGCGTGGAACTGGCACCTAGAGTCACCTAGCTTTAAGACGTTTCAAAGTGATCCTTGTGATTTTATTGAATAAATACCTATTGACTTTGACTTTGACCATATACTCAGAAATTTCTGAAATTCACTAGCTCCATATGTAGTCAGGAATAAAATCAATTTTATGGTATCTTGTATTTTGGATGTTCAAGGAGTTAAAGCAGAATGTATTGTCTTAAATGAATACAAAATACAAATGATACAGACTGAATACAACGCCGAATTTGCTAAATGAATGGATAGCTGGATTAGACGAAAGTAGTTAAGGTCTTATACTTATTAATAAATAATTCCGTTCCTATTTGAGACTTGTTAAAAACAGGCAGAAATATGTTTGTCTGACGTATAGCGTTATTCTGAGATACCCGAACCCACACAATTAATTAAAAGCATATGAGTTGTTTGAAAAGTCTTAAGGCTAGGTGGTTCTAATTCCACCAGTTCAAAAAATCAAAATCAAAACAGTCTTTATTCCGTACAATCACAAGGATCACTTTCAAACCACGCGAAAACCTTGAAGAAACAGAAACATTGCTTGGTTCCTACTGTTTTTTTGTATAAAATAATTTAAAATTTTAGTTTCTAAGTCATATTGAGAATCAACTAGTACCGGAATAAATTTCTTAGCGGATCAAAGGGTTTGAGTAAACCCAGTTAAGAGAACAAAACTTTATACAACATCTTTATCATTAGAATGCAATCATGCGCGACAAGTTATTCGAAAGCTCGTCAGCTTCTATTTTCATTGGAGAAAAAGTGTGTATTTTTTCCCCAATTAAAACCGTTCGGAGGTTCCTATTAGTTTTTACCTAAGCGCGCTTTTTGCCCAGGGCACGGGTCAACCGGACTGAGACAATGCGCGGGCGACGGAGACGGCTCCTATAGTGCAAGCTCCCGATACACAATTTTACCTACTGGGACTCATGAGAAATGATCACGAGTTTTATGTACAAAAAAAACAAAACACTATTTTGGGTTTGAAGAACATTCATTTAGCATGACGAAGTTGTTGTTGCAATATGATGGTTGAATATGTGAAGCAGTGAAACATGCACATTTCACACAAAATAAAAACATTACTCGATTTTTTATACTACTTGATGATGGAACAATCATATGGCCCATCTGATGTTGAGTGGTGGTCCTTTGACAAAACATTGCCTCATAAGACACGCACGATATGAACGTGCCCTACGATGCACAGCCTTGCGTCCATCAACTTGAGACATAAAAGTTGTTAAGCCTCATGTGTCCGTAATTTCATTGCCACCCATACCGTTCGAACAGAAACACAGCAACTCTGCTTGACGAGCCCTTCACAGAGATCTCCTCTAGTAACACTATTTAGTGGCTTTTTATAACTGGCAGCTTGTATTAGGACGTGCGTCGTGCCTTTCGGTTTGTTCCGCGTGCCGGCTAACCATTCAGCGCTAATCGCTTCATTCAGCGGCCACCGAGCGCTTTTTCCCCTGTGGCTGATCGGTCATGCATTCCGGACGCTCGTGGACACTGCACTACTGTTATGTCAAACGATATCGGTTCGATGTGGCGAATTAACGCGTGCTGATTGTCTGCAAACGCTTAGTTACATCGGTATATCTGCATTCGTCTAGCTTGGCTTACACGACAACAGTTACGTCAGTCAGACATAATATGTAATATCGGTAATATTTTAAAGTGTTATATTTCTTTACGATATTGTTTTTAACTCTATGTATTTACTAAAGTGGAATGATTATATAATTATGGTATTTGTTTGCCCTAGTTCTGTTTTTAAAATTATGGGAGAAGCCATTGGCTCCTGAAACACAGTTTTAAATAGTTCGGGAGCTTATATAGATTCAATAACGTTCTGTATAATGTTTATGTCATTAAAGTTATTTTGTATTTTGTTTTTTTAGGAATGTATCATTTCAATTACCTTTAATAGACGTTTATGGGGTCATATGAATGAGGTTAAATTCGACCAAACTTGTATTAGGCTTATACTTAGTATTACTTCCTTTCGACTTTAGAGTTGAAAGTATATTTTGAAAGTATTTTTAGTATTTAAGTACAGCCTCCGAGATCAGAGAGCGATAATAATCAACTTAATTGGAAAGTTGAACGCGTTGATGTCTTTTGTGTGAAAATTGGCAATTCATTGTTTATATACTCTTGTGTCAATAAGTTGCTGTTACGATACATTATAATACAATTTGAGACCAGGCTAACAGGCATAACCTGTAGGCACTACCCGCTCTCAAGCAATAAGCTCTGCACTGCGTTGACGAGACGCTGTGGAGTCTACAACTTAAAATGACTAGACTAGGTGAATATAGCTGCCAGATGCACGCGACCTAGCTTAGAAAAACAGGCAAGAAACGTATGATCCTTGTTACAAAATAATAATTAAGAGTAGTAGAGCTCTTAGTGAGGGGCTCGTCCGGGAAAGTACTACACTGTGCCTTCAAGCTGCCGCTAAGCAGCATTGCTGTGTTTCAGTTTGAAGAGTGAGGTTGCCGGGGAAATTACATGCACATGAGACTTAACATTATGCCTCAAGTTAATGGACGCAGGGCAGTGCATCGTACACGTTTCTATCGAGCGTGACTTACGAAGAATTGCTTTGTTATAGATGATGGTTACCACTTATCAGGTGGGCCATTTGCTTGTTACATCAGTAAGTTGTAAAAAAGGTTCCAGAGTGGTGTCAATCGAATTTAGTGATACTTGAGGTGAATTTAAATAAACATTTTTAAAAGTGTAACTTACTGTCCTTCCCGTCATAAGGGTAACTTACTGTACTTTTCAAAATGGCTTATTGTACGTTTGGCTTACTGTAGGTAGGTACGTTTCAAAATGTCAATAAGCTCAGCTGTTTGGCCGTGGTCTTATTAGCGGTGTGGAATTTCATGGATCGTTGACACAGGGCGCGTGAGCCCGCGCTGCCGTGTTGCGTTCGCGCAGTTATCGAATACTCATAAATTGAGCAGATTGTGACAATGTATATGTTTTGCGTGCTCTCTCAGATACACGGAACCCACATGTGAATTATGGATAAAAGCTTGGAAATTTTTTTTAGTCTGTCAATCAAGACAGATATGTTTAAGAAATCTTGTATTAACAATCTCATCAGTAAGTAAAATTGAAGCGAAATAGGTACCGGTGCGATAGAATCAGATATGACGAAATCCGCAGATGGGAAAGAAGAAAAATTACGCAGCACAAACTGAAAGTTCGTCGCTTTTTCTTCTGATTCGTTTTTGGTGCAGTTATGGCAGCTGTCACATTTGACATGTCGTTACGTCATGAACACCAACATAGCTCGCAGATTTAGTAAGTGAAAGTGGCAATAGGCAAGCCATATGTGGCTTAAGTTAAGTTAGCTTAAGCTATAGCTTAAGCTCGTAGAAACAATAATAATTGCTGGGAAATCAAAAAAAATCTCAAATTGCGAGCACGAACCGGAATACAAAGCAATCGCGACAAGGCACAAAGTCGCTCTTCTTGAAAAGATATGGGGAAGGCAGTTCAGCAGTTGACTTCTTTAGGCTGATGATAACGTAACGTTTAAGAGTAGTAGAGCTCTTTGTGAAGGGCTCATCCGAGGAAGTACTACCACCTTTTTCTGCCGCCAACCAGCGTTGCTGTGTTTCGGTTTGAAGAGTGTGGTTGCCGGTGTAATAACAGGCACATGAGGTTTAACATCTGTATGCCTCAAGTTGATGGACGCAGTGTGGCAGTGCATCGTAGGGCACGTTCCTATCGTGCGTGACTTATGGGGTAATGTTTTGTTATAGCTGATGGTTACCGCTTCACATCAGGTGGGCCATCTGCTTGTTCCATCAACAAGTTGTATTAAAAAAAAGTAAAGACAAGGGACCTAAAATGGGATACTTAGTATGCCAGTTAGTGATGATTATCTCTGTAGCATAGTCAAGTCAATCTGAGATTTTATGTAAAAACTAAATTCTAGCTAATATTCCATTATGAAACTCGTTTTATTTCACAAAAGACAATTACCAAAGTATCTATTTGTATCGCTCTACTCTACAAAAAACATAATTTTATTATTAATCGAAAAAGTGTCGGAAAAGTGTATCGGTTACGTTTCCACCGCAGTATAACAATGCTACGTCGCCACACCGCCCCAACAAGAACAGATGTTTTGTTGAAATCTGTGCCGTGCTCCTGCTGTTTGTTTACCATTAGAGTAGTAGAGGAGCCTTTACGATCGTTTCTTGTGCGGGTTTACGATTAAAAAAAACTGAAACGGCGACGTGATCCTCAGGCACGGTGGATATCCCCCTCAGATCTCTTAGTACGGATTCCAGATGTTTTGAGGACGTCTATAGGGTTAGTTATATGTACGTCCAAACATTACATTTGGCACATACCCACATTTTGCAGAAGTTGGTATTCCATACATGAAGAGGTTTTCCTTCACCGTTTAAAAGGTGCTTGTTTCGTCAGCTAGTTGTATAAAAAAAAAGACTGACATTGATGCGCACATAATTCTTTTGATAGGAATCCATTGGGGAACACCGGAATCGAACCCACGACTCTCCGATCAGAATGCGGGGTCACTCCTACTAGACCACCATCATCTCAGCTCATCGGCGGTGCTAATACGATAGCAAAAAGAGACTGAAACAATCTGAACCTTTTATTCATCAGTATGACGTCAGATCAAGAAATTCCGGTTACCGAAATATTTCCATTCCGAAACATATTGCGGTACCTAGCATATACGATAATATACGATATAGTACGATCGTCACCGCTTGGCTGTAGAAATATGAACGGTCATTGAGAAATGCATTAGAAGAGAGGTCTCAATCAAGTGGTGGTTGTGAGGAGACAGATGGTATTCTAGACAAATTCAAAAGGTATTCAATTAAATAACAAGGATAACTTTGAAACGTTCTAAAGATAGGCTTTCCACGCGACCAAGCCTATAAGAACAAGCAACAAACTTGCGAGGGGTAGAGGGTGATGGACTTGAATTGAAAGAATGACAGGGGCATGTGTCACAATGAACATTTAGACGTGCACCTGACTAGTACACCTAGAAAATATTCTCTCTATCTCTTGTCGTGTCACTAGTTTCTTTCGAAACAGTGTGGTGAAAGGATTTTAAGTGCGCCTCAAGAGGCTCCTTTCGAGCATTTGACACACGTTATAGAACTTTTTAGGTTCTACAACATGCCGGTTTTCCCACGATGTTTTCCTTCACCGTTTGATAGTACTGGCATTGTGCACATACATTTTTGAACAGAAAAACTGAAACCACTAGACCACAAGTGATCTCTTATATGAAATTATTCTGAAAAAGATCTAGTAATAAAGGTATATAATGGCTGTTGTGTTTCGATTACAGTACAGAATCCATTTTTTTCATAAAGACTGCTATAAGCAGTTGAAGATAGAATAGAATAGAAGATTTTTTATTCGACACACAAACACGGGTACAGCATCACATATTAGGTAACAAGAAAAACAAGAAGAAGAAAAAACTGCATAACATAGCAGGTAGGTGTATAGTAGGTAAGAAGAAAGGTACATATAATATAGAAAGAAACATTTAAAAACACAAAAAACAACAATGCAGGTTTCCTATACCTAAACCTATAGTAGGTACCTACTATGGATGCCGACCAGTACCTTATGAGCCAAAATGGTCTCAACTCAGCAAAATCCTGCCCCGCCGCCGCCAAGGCGACGACGACGCAGCGCTGGTTTTCAGTTTAGACAAGATCGACTCTTTTTATGTAAACCTGCAAATTGCAATTATTACAGAGACCAGCTTGTATTTATAGTGGGCGTTTGAAATATTAGGCGTGAAACATTAGAATACTTAAAAGTCGTACGCTTGTTTAGCGAACGGCATTCCTGTGGCCCGCTAAGCTACCGTGAAATAAGAATCGCCCAACAATGCCTCGCCGCTGTTGCGACACGTATGAATCTTAAATAATACTTATTATTTACCTATAACAGATAAATTTATAACATTGACATAAAGAGCCGCACGCAGATAATATTCTGATATAGTGTATGAAAAAAACAACAACTGTAAATGGTATTTTTTATCCACAAGTTGTTCCGTGCAATAAAGTTTTTCAATCTATCTATCTCTAATCGTTCGATGATTAACTATTTGAAAATAAAACGATACTGAAGTGTTTTTTTTTAGTGATTTGCTGGTGGTACAAGCAAATGGCCCACTGATGTTAAGTGGTAACCATCACCTATAACAAAGCATTACCTCGCAAGTGATGCACGATATGAACATGCCCTACGATACACTGCTCTGCCACCATCAACTTGAGGCAAACAGATGTCAAGCCTCATGCGCCTGTAATTTCACCATGTCAAATAAATCATGAAATTAATTCTCCGATCATGAGCAGCGTAAGCAATTTGCGATCTTTAAGATAATACGAAAGTATTCACCGGAGGTGCGATCTCCGGCTGCGCATGACGGGGTCATGCATCGGACGGACAGTGACATGGCCCGCGGCTGGCTCGGCGTGATTCCAAGCTATGCACGCACAGCAGCAGGCTCACTTGTGTAACCCAAGCCGTGCGCATGCGCACCGCACAACTCCAACGCGCCCGCGCCATAACATAATTAAAAATGATTTAAGGCATTCGCTCCGGCTGCTTTGTTTCGCGCATTATGTTTCACTTGTTCGCGGGCACCACCATTCTTAACGCGCCCACTCTTAATTCTGTCACAGTTTTTTTATAACCTTTTGTACTTATTAATTCCCTTTCGGCTCCGGTAGCGCTACGCTTCTCGGAAAGCGATTTTGACGTGACATTTCTTTGGGTCGCAGCCGTGTCCCTGCGTTAATGAAGCGTCGGATTTCGGCGCCGCCAATTTAATAAAGGATTTCTGAATAGGACTAATCAGACGAAGGTCAGGTCAGATTCCTTTCAGGGATTATAATTAGCAATTCTTGTGGGGGTACGTCATCCTCTTTTGGCGGAAAAAATACGTTTATTTGTGTAGACAAATATCCGGCCGAGTTGTATTGGTCAAGCTTGTTCACAAATTCGTAGCTGTCATGTGTCAGTGGCCAGAAATACTTCGCTTATGGGGTAATAAAACGGTGGCAAAGCTGGCGAACAATGGCAATTCGCCTCACGTTGGCAAGGAGTCATACAGTTACCAGTAAAACGTATTAAAAATGATTAACTCCGGCCCGTTGACGTGTTGTGTTCGGTTATCGAATTTCAGTACATACTTGGTAATTGTGCTCTCATATTCATGGATACCTCCAAAATAAGCATCTGTCGTATACATTGTTAGAGCTTTTAAAGGATAGAACCGTTCATTTTCGGTATTATTTTTGAGAATGTAGCAGAAAGGCCTCTCAATTATGAATGTGTTGAATGTTAATAAAATCTGAAACTTCAGTCAAAGCGTCGGCGATCTCCTGAATCATTGCACGTCCCCTGTAAGTTAATCTGAAAAAGAGCACCAACTTCTCTGTAATTTAAGGTTTCAAGTACCATATCTCAAATTAGAAGACCTCGTGAGAGCCAGATATAACAACTACATGTTTCCAATCTGGTTTAGCTAATATCGTGTATTTGTGTGATGTTTGTGGTCGGCGACGGCATTGGCGGGCGGTGTCGATCCATCATGCCGACAATCTATCAAGCTATCTTGAGGACACGCGTGTCTTACATAAGGTACGAGTACATGCAGAAATCGATACCTATTACATACCATAGTCATGTGTAAGTCTTTTGATACAGCGCTTTAACTAAGTATACCTAACATGTTATTTTGTAAGAAAAATGAAACGTTTCTTGTAATTTAATTGATTAAATACTTTTTGAACTTTATTTAAAACTCTAATGTGAACAAACTGTGTATATAAAACCGTTTGAACCGTCTGTAAGGTAAGATTTGAGGGTTGGAGGCATTAAACTTGTTTCGTCTGTAGGATAACTTGTCAGCAATTTGTATTAAGAAGGGCGATATTAATTTGCAATCCTTTATTGACAGAGGTATAAATTCACCTTGCGAGTCATGAAACAAGGAAAAATCGGATCGTTCGCGCAAGTCATCAAAATCCGAGTTCAGTAACACAGAGAATTAAAATTAATCACTGATAGTCACCGTTATGTTGTTTTATTTTGTTCTTGCGAATGAGGCTCGGATGCCCTATCTTGGTCCATCTCTGTTAATTAGTTTTTTGTCGGCAGCGGCTGGGCGGGTCGACCGACGCCATCAAATTACGATGAGTCGGCCTTTCGGCTACCGGCGCCGCGGCATAATAATTATACACTCGTTACTACTGTGCTGCGCTGGACCATCTAAGCGTTGGACGCTGGAGACGTGACGAATGCGTTCCTATGAAATCGAAGAAATTGTTTTGAAAGTGGATTAATAAATATTTGATTGAAGATTTAATAGAATTCTGTTTTTCGGAAGCGTCAGCTTTTAGTTGCTTGAAAATTATTCAGATAAGCGGTGATACGCTGTTTTTAACGTTATATTCAGTCATTAAGGCTATGCCAGGGAAAAAGGAAACAGAAACTGCTTCATAATTAATACCCCAGGCACGGTAGATATCCCTTCAAATCTCGTAGTACCAAGTACTAGGTTATATTTAATTTCAAAGTAATTAGGTGTTTTTGTGTTGGTTTAGCTTTATAAGCAAAAGGCTCCTCCTGAAGTCAGAACACTCTATATGGTTTAAATACTACCATATAGAGCTAGAAGTGGCCTTTTCTATGCGGCTAAATATCCATAACTAAACAGACATAGAGGCACGCGTGTCTCGAATCGAGTGTCGACAATAAATTCCATCGATAAAATCAGCGGCGTCCACTCTGCGCCCGGTAATTTCTTAACGACAGCGTAACCCGGTGGCGACGCGTGCGCATACGCATTTTATTTCTCTCCATCAAGAGCCCGACTCCGAAAATAATCGTTCTCCACTCAGCATAGATGGTAATCAAGACTATTAAAGACCATCTTAATGTGACTTCGGAACGAGAATTAGAAAGGAATGACGTTACGATTGCGAGTGAGACAGGCAATAAAGGTTGTTTCAGTTTAGGGCATGGTGCAACTTCATCTGTGTTCTCCGTATCTCATCTCGTTTGGTCGTTTTGTATATGAAGCGGACAGTGCGTCGCTTTGTGTATTTAATTGAATATAGGTAGACGTGCTACCGGCCACATTGTTGCCGCTATTCACACTGGCCGAATGAGCTTCTAACTAATTACCGCAACACACTCAGCCATTAGGGCTGTCAAGTTCCCACGAAGTTATTTCAATAAATCTTTTCTGATTCTACGACTCTTGATTGATTTATTCTTATAGAAATGTCTTAGAATTTGATGTTAGTGTATGAAAGAAGTCGTTGATAAAACTATTAAGCTCTTGGATAGTTTCACAAATAATGCGGTACGCGGATTCAACACGTGTAACTGTGTAGGGAACGGCTGTTGTTTCAAATGTATTGCAGACAAGAGAACAATGTAAAACATTAAACCTTATAGAATAAGCAGCAGTGACTCCTATTATGTGTGTCATACTAGATCTTCTATGTAGCGCGTCACGTCCACAACTTCTAAGTATTTAACATCTTCAGTAGGTACTTTCTTTTATTACACAGAAGTCCTCAAAATCTGCCGCCAGCCCTACGTTGACGTGCCTGCCAGTAAGTACGTGAAACTATGTTGCATTATCTTTAATTAAAACTCAGAGGGGCTCTAGATTAGTTAGAGCGGTAACAAAAAGGGTTAGATGGGATCAGGCGAAACACCTCGTGATTCGTCACGAATCACAGATTTATTTTTATTTGAAAAAGAATCCTTTGTCAGAGCTCACCGAATTTGCTCTACAATAAAAGCAGGCTAATTAAGAAATGTTCGAACTGCCGTTCTAAGTTTAGAGGTTTGGTTTCCGAATTGGGTTTTCTGAATTTATTGCTTGCAGCCACTGTAGCTGTTACAAAGTTTATAATCGAAAAAAGCGCGTACGAGTTACGAAAACTTGACTTCGCTTTAACTTCTAAATTCTTACTGGAATCTAGTCTACTATTTGCAGTCTTGAACTGGAGTTGATGTACATAAAATAACAAAAAAAAATATTAGGAAAATAAATAAAATGACGACTGTAATTGCCATATCAACCCAATGAAGTATTCTAGAGAATGTCTAGTCAGATTCACTTCCTAACATTTGCGACATGCGCACATTTTGAAGTATATTATCATATCCAGCCTTAAAAAGAAGATTGAACACGTATCATCTAAGACATCTAGAAGAAAAAGAACATCTCAGTACTACGCTCTGTTGTAGTAAAGAGACGTAATTGCAGAGCTAGTCATAGTTTTTACAAGGCATAATAAAGTTGTGAGCACATTAGAGCGACGATCGGCTACCAGTGTCGGTGGTCGTGTCTTGTCGCCTGCTTAGCGCAACGATAATGTCTGCCATTACGCCTCATTCTCGACATTCCACAATTGCTCTCACCAATGGCTTGCACTTGCACTTGACGATTGGACAAGGAAAAGCTACAGCTGGATCGAACTTTGGATACAAGTTTTAACTTTTAGGAATAGCTTCCCATTTGTAGTTGGTGTAATATCACATTACATCACAAGATAAATGCAATGATTTGAAAACCACAGTGTTTGCTTGGTGTGGGAAGAAGGTTTTCTAGTTCTGGCTTTTCACAGTCTGACATAGTTTTGAGAGACTTTTGAGTTCTGCATGTCTTTTTTTGCAACCACTGATCTTGTTTCTCATAACGCACCGATATTTGGATTGGTGCGCTAATGAGGAATATTAAAAATGCTTCTTCATATGGTACCAGTTATGCAGTAGCTTCCAGTGATAGTTATAATTTTAAAGATTAAGGCAGGCATTTAGCCAGTGCTAAGCACGGTTCATTGAAGGAGATGTGCGATCTCGTGACGTAATATTCGCAATGAGGGCGGATAATTGCGGTACCTCAGCCTAATGTGCGGTGTCGCGGAATGTGGCACTCTCCATGTTAACGAGCCCATTGCAGTCCATCACACATCTTTACCATACAATATAGATACTCATACACCATACGACACCCGGCCGCAACGTCCGTCGCATTTTTACACCAACTTACACCTATTTGCGGTAATGCTCATCCCATTTTATTACTAAATTTACGATCGCCAAGATTTATTCTGCCGCTACTTAGTTAATAATGATGCGTCCATCTAACGTGCTACGAAAGCAATTTAGCAAAATGAATACTGGATTTCTGGTACATCAACACGAGACGTACGCTTTCATTACGCGAAGAAATAAATCAAAATAATACCAAGGTAAAAGATAGCGAATGGAAAATCATCCCTCTCCTCCCCCCCCCCGCGACCGCCCGCGTGATTTATGCCTGTAATTTTCCGGGCGGTTACGTAAGTAACTCGCGATTTTTTCTCTGTGCACACACGTACCTAATTAGATAATTTCAAGAATTTCCCCGCTCGGCAGGCGAAACGCAGGGTGGAATAAATTTATCTCTCTTATTCTTCTCTTCACTAATCTGTATAACAGAGTTTTTTTATGGTAATTCATAGAAGCTTGTAAAAGGTTACTTTTAAAGGTAGAATATAAAGAAGCGTGGTACAGGGGAAACAATAAATAATTTAACAAGTTTGCTTGAACCTAACGAGTTAAGTATTTTACAGTATAAGAGGATTAATAAAGAATACAAAGCATGAATTAATACCTTAGCGCGGACCGGTCGCCTGCAATGCTTGGCTTGTTCGGTATTAATTTCTGTCACAGATTTAATTGCTCACCTCTGGCTTAAGGTTTTTAATAAATTCGAGGACAGACAAGGTAATGCGATGCGACCAAAAAATACCCGGACGGGCGCGGCGGACCAAAAAAAGGACGGATTTTAATTTATAAAAGACAGGACAAACGATTAATAATTTATTTGTATCCTCCGTTTCTTGGTCGAGAGCGTTAAAAACAACCGTTAAAACCGGCGACTTTGTATAGCTCGCGCTTAGTCCGAAATGCCAATTGCGGGTAGACACAAGTATACAGCCAGTCGGAATGTCGCTTTAAAAAACCCCGCAAATAAATAAATCGCGTCGCACACACCGGCTGTGCAAAAAAACCTCTACCATATTCGATTCTTTAATGTGATTTTAAAAAAATAGAAGAAAGCGGAGGCTGGCTTCGATTGAAAATGAATGAGGGCGAGCGCGATAGTGGAAATTAGCATTGAGGTAGGATTCAGGAGCGGCTTTTGTGCGATCATATCGAGGTGTATTCTTTGCGCTTTTTACGGCGGCGGCGAGCACGGCGCGTCTTTCAGTCCTATTACGATCCTGTCGCCTTTTTGTTGCAGATAATTACTGTCGCCCTCCGCAATCACTTCAGGACACATTTCGGTCGCTTGGAAAGCTTCCAAAACTGCTAGAAAAACTGTCCATTGTTTCTGAGTTTGGCTGTAATGATATTATTATTCGTTGAACTCTACTCAACTCGTTCACTGCAAACTGCACGTTTACATAACCCGCGTAATCCTCCGCACTAACAAGGATACTACATCATTTACTGACAAGTCCGGGAAATATAGGAAAAGCAATCGAACAGTATACAAACGGAACAATATTCACAAACCATTAGAGGCAGATTAGATCGCAGGTGACGCCGGAGCGGTCAGTGCGATCCATAAATTAGCGATTACGCATAATATACAACAATAATGGCAACAATGGGATTGAATGCAGATGAGCGGGGACTGCGCTGCAGCCACCGATCGGACATTTGTATGCGATATCTAAGCGCACAATTGGATGCCGGCGCGACTCTTCGCGCTAATGGTACACTATCGAACGATCGCGCTCGCCGAGCTTGAAAAGTGGAGACCGCCAAGGAATAGGGACCACCGCTGTTTAGTGGCCACAATAAATAAATAAACATTCCGACTGGCCGAACAGTACACGACGATTACAGGGTTCAATATAAAAGCCTCAATAGCCAATGGTCTGCCAAATCAAACGCATAGGTTATGTTCAATAGATAAAATTTTAACTGCCCTATCATTAATTTTACTTGTAAACAAATCATAACGCATTTTTTTTACAGCAATAGGTATAATCTTTTAAAAAAAAAACTTCATATTTCGAAAAATTATGCAGAATCTTCTACTTTGTATTACAATATTCCTCGAAACATTATACGACAATTCATTTAACAACTGACACACGATAAAGGTAAAGAATCACCTTAAAATGCAAATCTCTCCATAAACGTTTCTCATTATACATTAGCGTGATTGTTATTGTGGACGTTAATTACTACGGCTGTTAGCATAAGACGCACCAATACAAAAACGGTTGTTTAAATTCCCAGTTTTGTATAAATATATATCATGGATGGTTTCAGCTGATACCCGATTTTGTTTATTTTATACATTTAGCCGATGGAACAAGCAGATGGCCCACCTGATGTTAAGTGGTAACCATCACCTATAATAAAGCATTACCTCGCAAGTCACGCATGATAGGAACGTGCCCTACGATTCACTGCCCTGCGTCCATCAACTTGAGGCATACAGATGTTAAGCCTCAGTTCTCTTCAAACCGAAACACAGCAACGCTGCTTGGCGGCAGATAAAGGCGTGGTGGTAGTGCTTCCCCGGACGAGCCCTTCACAAAGAGCTCTACTACTCTTAATGTATTGGTGAACTTTTAACTTTAAAATTGCACGGTCATAATTCGAGAAAACCGCATGTAATTATAATTTGAACGCCTGTTGAGTTATTCAAGTGTCTGGGATTATTTCTTAAATTGCTTCTTTTTTGTGTTTTTCTTTACCTGCCTACATAATACTGTCTTTAAATTGTAAAAACGCATATGTGAACTGCTTTAATTGTTTTGGTACTTATCACAATCTTCTCACCACTCGACATGGTGTACTTGAAATCGACCATAAGTCAGCGGTTTCGTGATCGTGGTGACATTTGATCGAGTTTTATTCCCACAGAACAATTGATTTGGGCGAAGTTATTGTTCGGTGCCAATGAGGCCTGTCGAGCTCGTATTGATAGTTGTCAATTAAGAATACCTGACAAATACCTATTGTTCTCAGCACTAGGTTTCGTAGCGATTTTAAGCATATATATTTGACTATGAATAGCATCAGGAACAACATTTTTCATAAGGTGGGGTGATATTGTTAATGAGATCACAGACCAGTAGTTTCTAGAAACTGCTTTAAATCAATATATTCCTTTGAGTAAAAGATAGCCGTAAATGAATTACACTTGTAAATAGGATGTACCGACATAAATCAAAAGTCTCCAATTGAAACCTATTGAAAACGAATTCATTTGAACCGGAAAAGCGAACATTCAGTGTCTATTGAGTCATTTATAACTATAAGCAATGATTAATATCCCGGATATTTAGCATGGGGGAGCTGAACCACAATAGTTAAAACAAAAAGTATAGAACTAGTTGATGAGGATATCATGTTTGTAGGCGCAATCTTAAGAACTTGTTCGATGTTCAAATATGGTTATGTTTTGGCGGTTTTTATTCAAATTAGCTAGAAGATAATAGTGAAGACTACCGACAAGAACGACGATTTGATAGATTTAGAAACGAATACTAGAAAAGATGCATGAGAGAGACAAACAAAGCGCAAAAGAGTTCAAAAAGTTCAGGAATTAAGATACTTTACTGATCTAATGTGAAAATTACACGATATTAAATCTCATGCAGCATTTCGAAATAGTACCAAGGAGAAGAGACTTAACCAAAAGTATATACGTTGAATTTAAACTAGTGTTGCTTTGATAAATTCCCTTAACAGGCGACACAATACATAAATATGTATACGTTACGGCAATGTTGGAGCATTTCTCGCAATTGCATTTAGACTTTAGTTAGAACAACCCTCTTTATATTAGCACTCAATACCTCAACTATGGCGGCGCAGGAGTTCTAAGGCATGGTACTACGGTAGCAAGTGATAAATAAAGCGTAATTGAGAGACGGAAACAGCCAATGAGTAAATCTCGTCCGTCAATTTATTTAAATTATTTATTAGTGCTTGGCTATAGACACCCGGCCGTGATCGCTTTCAGTGCGCGTTCACAGACTCCGGACGTGGATAGTGCCGCGTCGATAATTGGGATATCGATATCGATGACGAGATGTCCGTTATTTTCTATCAACACATTTCCAGTGAAATGTCAAATAACGTGAAGAATGACGAGGCGTTTCGTAAGCACTGATTGAAATACATAGTGATTAAACTTTTTGTGCTCTAGAAAATAGAATACGATTCTTTATTTTTCCTGTTCACTTTAAAATGAAAACGGTTTACCGTGGTGTTTAAAACAAATCGTTTACGATTGGAATAAAACGGATTCGCGATAAGGAGTTATGAGCTTATTTAATTTACGAGCAAAGAAAACATCGATAACTTTAAGCCATCGCTCGGTCGGACGCAACTATCGAATTAGTTAATTTGTGCAGATACGCCACAATGGATGAGGAAATAATGTATGTGCTCGTATACACTCACAGCTACCGGGAGATTGTAATTGGTGTAATTGGATGAATCTGGACGCTTAATAATGGTCCATTGTCGTTTCCAAATGCCAATTCATCGTTTGTTAAATATATGATTCACTACTTTTAAATTAACAAGTTCCTCAACGGCCGAAAATTGACAAGATCAGAGATTTTACCGCTTCTGCTCTCTTGTGTGATTGAATTATAAATTTAAATAAATCCATGAGTTTTTTTCCGTAGCTTATTATTTCTAACCTAAACAAACCACCAATCAAAGAAAAATAGCTATAAGACGATAATCTAGCAATGAAAATAAAACAACCCCATTTCGCGTTGTTGGTTTGAAACGCTGAGATATTTCACCTCGCATGAAACCATGAAACGATTGTTTACAAACTGCAAGTGCCTCTAAATCTAGATAAATGTTTTGCGTTTAGGTTCAGATTTGAAGTGAATGCTTACGACCGATTTGAAAGTCAGTCTCAACTGCGACAGTAAAATTTGAGAATGCAGTTATCGACACGTTCGAGAGCGTGTGATGACGAGTAACACTTTTACGATACTGTAAGTCACTTTCGTAGTGGCAAACATGAATAATACAATGATAGAAGTGATTCTTTCATAGCAAAATTATAGAAGTACCTACTTGCACAGTACTGTCTGGAAAAATAGTGTAAAAACAACTAAATTTATTATAATCAGTATGATCACCCACCCGTTCTTCACATCTTTTGGATAAAAAGCGTTGAGTAAACCATATCGCAATGTAACTCTATAAAAAAAGTGTGTTCTTAAAATATTTTCTTAAACATGTTACAATTTACGGTGAAACTACACATACAAGTTGAAAGGCGTTACAAATACGTGGCAAACTGACAATCCATATTGCGGAATGCACATAAGTTTTTTTTTTCACAGCACTATCTAGCCCCAAACTAAGCAAGATATATGTACTATGGGAACCAGATAGCTGATATAATACTTATATATACTTTTTTTGTCAATACATACCTACTTATAACATTTTATAACACCTAAGACAAACATCTTTGTTCATTACACAACTGTTTGTTCTCGCTGGGGATCGAACCCACGGCCTACAGCACAGAACTCAGAGATACTACCAACTGAGCTGTGAAGGCTGTTGAAAATTAAACAATAACATTTAAGGCGAAAACAAGAGCTAAAAATGGGTTTAGTGATTTTATATCTTTCAACATCGAAACGTGCGAGCGAGAGGTACATTAGCTCTTGTCTTAGCCATAACGACTTACCCATTAATATCGGTGATCGACCAAAAGTACTTGAGCACAGTCTTAGCCAAGATGTACCAGATTTGTGTCCACACCCACTGAGACTTGTCCACGGAGGCGGCCAGGAACTCCTGCGTCTCCTCGTCCGGATGAAGCTGGACGAACTTCTGGCTCAGCTCTGGACTGAGCCGCTCTGGGTTTACCTTGTACCACTGGAACAACAATTTTGACTCAGTATTTTAGATCTTGTATCCAAAAAACACTTAAGAAACCAGAAAGGCTTTATGATGAACTACTTTTTTTAGCGTTCAAGAAAGTAGACACGCTCTATCGTAAACTTGAAAACAAGTTAATCCTCAAGGGTCCTTAAACCTTATACTCCAAGAAAATGGAACCAACCTTATGAAAGTATATTTTGTATACCTACCTATTATAGAGGTAGAACAGAAAATGCATCTCTAATGAAAACTATAATCAACGTCAATAGCGTTACACATTAGTAATGACATGATGAAAGAGGCATCGCGATTGCTATTCATGCATCACACAAATTGTAGTTTAACAACTTGCTCCAGGTTCCTAATGAAACTATACAAAAAGGTGTAATCGGGTGCAAATAAGTTTGTAATAAAATGAGCTCATAGCTCGTCACCCGTTGTGTGTTTAAGTTGGCCGCCGCGGCCCTACAAAGGGCGATCCAGCCGCTGTTAATTTCACGCTGCCTCGAATTAACATTTCTTTACGCCACAGAATAATGACGAATTAAAAAAACTTCTCGCTTCTACATGTACGTAATGACGGCGGGACTCGAACTCATCAGCCCAAGTTAATTAATACCAGATCTGTCTTTATATTAAAATCAAACCTCACAAAAAGTTGAGCGAAGAGTGAGCCCGTTTGATGTGGAGAGGGTTCAATGCAAATCGCATGGGTATGCTAAAATGATGAGCCCCCTTTGGAATATCTTATGCAGTGTATATTAGAGTCATTTGTTTGACGAATTCAAGCTTGAATCATTGTCATTATTGGCATACACCAGCAAGCATTTTAGATTCAAACAAAGAGATGGCAACCATAGTGTGTTTTTCCACCGTGCTTAAGTTCCTCAATAAGTTTGTCGGCTTTAGATCACGAACACTATCGTATTTATCAACGTACCAATTCTTTGTTTCATTGCGCCATGATCATGAAATAGCGAGTGAGCACTCAAATAGTTTTATCAGAGGAACCCTGTATTGCCCAAAACCGGTAGTTGAAACAATCGTCACGGCATCGGCATATTGAATGGCTGGCAGTCAGGTAACTCGTATTGAATTTTTATAGTTCGGTAGTCCTCTATAAATTATAGCTTTATGACTATAACTTTAGGAGTTCGTCTCATTTATTCCGTTCTTGACACGTTATATTATTTGAAATGTATTACAAAAAGAGAGATTTGATGAATTGACGGCATTCCAAACAGAGATTATAGACAAACATTACTATCATCAGGTATAATTTTGACCTCTTGTACAGACTGCCTATATTTAGACAGTGTTGACAGATGTTTAGTAACTAAATATGTTTAGTAAGAGTAGTAGAGCTCTTTATGAAGGGCTCGCCCGGGGAAGTACTACCACCACGCCGCCAAGCAGCGTTGCTGTGTTTCGGTTTGAAGAATGTGGTTGCCAGTGTAATTACAGGTACATGAGGCTTAACATCTGAAAGCCTCAAGTTGATATACGCAAGGCAGTGCGTCGTAGGGCACGTTCCTATTGTGCGTGACTTGCGAGGTAATGCTTTGTTATAGGTGATGGTTACCACTTAAAATCATACTAACTGGATGTAAAGGATGAACATAAAATTATAGTTTGAGATTAAGAATACGGCAATTCATAATACATACACTCATAGATCACAGGTATCTAGAACTATTGTGACGAACTGCAGAAATAAGTATTGTAGAAACAGAAAGAAATAAATATTTAGTACTGAATACTGATACCGAATCACGTTGGTGATTATGCAATGCGCCGTCTTTACATTTAAAATAGCCTGCATCGGAACTACGGGATCCGACGGGGCGAATTCTCCAGACGGAATACAAATCGTGGAAAATTTTGAATTCTGAAGTCATCGATATATTCTGAAGTTTAAGTATTGTTTGTTGCACAATATTGTAGCTTCTTCAAAGTTCTCTTTCACGAGTATGATCCAAGATCAATCATAATAACAAGGCTATTTCTTTCTTCTTCTTAGACTGTCTCTTCACTGCTACGGATACTCATCATCTTAAATTTTGAGTGAGCGAAGCGAACGAAAATCTCTAAGTTAACTTGGGCGTTTTGGCATTTTATGTATTTATGTTTGTCGGGCCATAACTTTAGAACCGTTGATCCGATCTGCATGAAATTTAGTAAGTCGATAGCTTGTACTTGAGAAATTTACTGGTAAGTATATGAGTTAAATTGGATGATGCGTTATTAAGATATGGGGTTTTTTAAGGGGGCAAAAATAAATAAAGTTAAGTTAAATGTATGTGAAAGGGCTTGTGATTGGACATTACAAAACCATTTTTCCTTTTTTTTTAGGATGCCCGGTTTTTGAATACAACAAAAAAGTAAAATTAAGATAAACGACGATCCAAGAGCTCCCATCTCTAAGAGTTTCGTTGAGATCAAGGTTTTGTTACTGGTCGGTCAGTTCCTTTGCTTTTTATAATTTTTTTTTATTGTAATAAATTAAGAAGGTAAGTACCAGGTCGCTATCACCATTTTATGAGAACTGTCTCATAAAATGGTGATAGCGACCTGGTCTGATGATGGAGCCAAGGTCTGTTCAACGGAACTGTTCAATAGATAGACCAATTCAGTTGAAACTTTGTTACCATACTGAGTTAGTACTTACTTAGTACTTGCTTCTGGCTACCACCTATTTTAATTTTCGGACCCTTTGATCCGATCTGCACGAAATTTGGTAGGTCAATAGGTTGTACCTACTTGAGAAATTTATTTGAATTTATATGGGTATATGAATTTAATCGGACAAGGGATTATAGATATAGGGGGTTTTCAAAGGAAGCAAAAAAAAATTGTTACACAAATATACCAAAAATCGGTGTCCTATGAAAGGGATTGGTTTGTACATCCCAATACCATTTTTATTTTTATTTTAGGACGTATGTACGATTTTTGAGATACAATTGGTTACCTCAAGTAAGTTAGGGGGCAGTCAGAGGTCAAATATAGTGTTTGGTATGTAAGACAGAAGCGGACATCACGAAATCTCAGTTCCGGGCGAACAACTATTCTAAGGCAAGCCCAAACATATGTTCCTGTTTCTTCTACACAATGTAATTATTGGAATTGGCTGTTAGTTAACCGTGCAGCATATTTTATATAGGAGGGACGTATTAAGACGGACGTAGGTGGTTTTCGAATCGATAAAGTGCCTGTTATTTCCCTAGATCGTTTTTCTTGTCAACTGTGAAATATATCGTGGCCTAGAAAAATGAATGGAAAAGAGGCATCAACTGGCACACCAATAGGTTTCCATGTTGTTATTGTAGCATTATCTAGACTAGGACCTAGATTATTTATGAGAGTCATGTTTAGAATTCATTTTCAGCACGTGTAAGTTAGATTTGCATGAATAACAATTTCCTTATTTTAAAAATCTACCTGCCAGGGGAAGACAAATCGGGTGGATATATTCCATCCGCGACATATCGCGATTTCTTATTTTGTTTTACGGTCTATGTATGTGGGTTAGTGATTTTCATGAAACGCGTCATTTGGCAAGAAATAGGCTTAATTTGAATGCTGTTCGTAGAGATTCGGCCAGTCATAGCCTTTTCAATGAATTCATTATCCTCTGTTGACTCGTTAGCGCTCAGGTCAGTGAAGGTGCGTCAATGGAACGAATGCAAGGATGCAAGTCTTTTATACTTAGGTCGTTCGCCTGCAGCTAATGAATCAAAGCGCTTAGTGCGACCATATTATTATCAATACGCAGCGAATTATGAACGTCGAACCAACTCCGCGCACAATAAGCCAGATTAATTCATGTTTTAAGTGCAAAATAAATGTTTCTCTCTAGAGCCAGACATTTTGATGGTTGACGTTTTGTTTTTAGATCGGTCGTTGGAGGCATTGGAAGTTATTTTTTTTTTTATGCCAAAGTTGGCAGTCGAGCTTACGGGCCACCTGATGGAAAGTAGTCACCGTCGCCCATAGACACCTGCAACACCAGAGGTGATGCTGATGTGCTGCCGGCTTTTTAAAAGGTGATAAGCCCGCCTTTTGAAGGACCCCATGTCGTAACTCCGAGGGAAAACCGTAGGGGGAAGTTCGTCCACAACTTACTCGTGCGAGGTAGAAATGACCGTGAGAAATGAGTAGTAGAGGAGAACCAGCCATCCAGATGGTGAGGATGAAATTTAGTTTTGCGGCGAGTGGTGCGATGGTGAAATTCAGCCGCGGGCACCAAATTAAACAACTCCTCAGAACACTCCCTATTGTACAGACGATAGAGCACACACAGAGATCCCACGTCTCTCCGTAGACTTAGGGGCTCAAGGTCGTCTGATAATCCGAGCTGATGATTCTGAGTTGTGTATCGATTTCTCGTAGTAATTTAGATGCTGATCCGTGTTTGATATATATAAAACTTGAGACCAAATACTTATTAGAGGTGTACAAGTATCGTAAGGTAATATCATCAAGTAACTTAAGATGTCGACGTCAAAGGAGCATTATGTGGAGTACAGGAGAAGCTATAAAACATTGTATGTTCGCAGCTAAGTGGCGCATAGGATCCCAGTGGATTTGCTAGTAAGCGGCTCCGAAGCTTGTTTGCCGGGCGCTCCATTAAAATGGGATCAGTCTGGATGCAGATCGCTTGGACGTACCCACTTCACCGGGACGTGCAAGACTCTGCTCGGGAAAATGGATGATAGTATATTGATTTTATTACTTTGAAGCATATTCGTATATTTTAGCAGAGTTAACACATTTAAAGGATTATGCTTTCCCTAATCGTCCTTCATCCACTTCCAAATGGAATAGTTTCATGCAGGAACACAATGTGTTGCATAAGTAATTGTTTTATGGCCCGGAGCGAACATGCAAGATGCCAGATAGTCTCAATTAAAAGCCCGCGTTTGACTTATTGCCGTAAAACAATTGTTTTCGATTAACGTTCGACAAAGCTACTAAACAATAAAGCATTCAATTGATATGCTACTAACATCGAATAGTTTCTAACCGATTTAAATACTGGAACTGGTTCGTCTATTCTGTTAGCTATGAAAGTATCTCAAGCAAGGATCCAAGCGTCAAAAAAACTAGAGTATTAGTATTCTTCTGAAATACTTACGCTTAACTTATTATATACTAATTTATTTCAAATTCAACAAGATCTCATTTTATAATCTGGAAGTCGATTTAACATTAATTTATAGTGTTTGCCTCACGAAGATTTGTCGAATGTGTATCACATAAGGGTTTACAAATAGTTAAATCACAATACGAATTCGTCGATAAAGTTTCATGGGTACAGGCAATAAATTGAGAACCACGTAATAGAATAGGCAAATCTTTGGTCCACAATATCACGTGCCCGCCCGAGGGCCACTGTTGCGTAATTGTTTTAAACTCGTCTTTTAATTGTTCTATCGAGGGTCGCGATTTATGGTCCGACGTGATCTCCACCCGTAATACTATTCAAATTCATTTGCCCATTTCCGCATCGGTGGACCATGGGAATGCAACGTCCACGAATTTAATCAAACATCATTTCGCTCGAGCAATTTGCACTCCGATAAAATTAGCATCCTCTGTTATACCTATTGTAATTATTTCCAGTCAGGTTTCCGTGTACTGAAAATAGTGCGTCTCTGGCGTTAATTTGAATTTATGTCGGTTTGATTTTCCCCAGTTGAAGTTTTTGCGGACCACAAATAATCTAAACAATATTCGAGATGCGCACGCATTGCATGAGACAACGTCATCCAACGCGTGGGCACGTGTTCAAAAGATTTACGAGTATATTTAAACTGGTTTTACATGAAGCACCAACTGGATCGATTTGATCGTAAAATCAGCCGTTACGTCTCGAGACAATATCGTCGCTGGTTACCATTACCACCCAAGCAGTGCTGTTAAATTAACTTAGGGTTAAGTATGGGTCGCGTCTGGTAAGTTGAGATTCCACATTTCATTCGATCGTTTTATTTTCGATCCGGTCCTTTTACACGAAGAGATGAAGTTGTTTATCATCTGTTTTTAGAATATTAGTTTTATTTTGATTTGGCTGAGGTGTTGGAATGGAAGTGATTCGCCGGTAAAGAGAGCAATTAACTGGGCGCACGCCACGCCGAGCGATTGTTCAGACGCGAAAGGCGATCGCAGCGCCCATTGTCCGTTGAAATTAACAGCGGGTACAAAAAACGAATGGCCCAAACTCGGAGCAGGCAGCAGTCGTTTTGTTGAATCAATATCTGTGATTCTTTATTACTAAATTTAGAACATAGTTTCTAAATAGTGAAGTATTACAAGAGCAGATACTACTGTTTACATTATTTTTGTTGAGCTCTATCCTGTTCTATCTTCCACGTGACAAACATCTATTTAAAAACGACCTTGAGTGGTGCCTAGAAAAGTCCAGAGGCCCAAAGATTTCCTATTCATTGATTTTTTGATTCCGTATACATAGAACTCATGTTTTTTTTTTTTTTTTTTTTTTTTTTTTACAACTTATAGGTTAAACGTTTGACCGCAATCTCACCTGATGTTAAGTGAAGATGTGGTCGACGATGTGGCACGTTTACCTAGAAAATACCTATTCACTCTTCTCTTGAAAGCATCCAAATTATAGGCATTCGGAAAAACGGACGCCGGTAAGGAATTCCATTCTTTGGTCGTACGCATGATAAATGTTGAAGCAAAGCGCTTGGTGCGGGCAGTTGGTATGTCAACCATGAATGGATGCCTCGTCTCCGTACGTCTCGTGGTCCGATGGTAGAACGGGGATGAGGGGATCAAGCTGTGGAGTTCCGTCGCACACTCTCCGAAATGTATCCTGTAGAATACCGATAGACAGGCAACTTTGCGGCGATGCTCGAGAGTCAGGAGCTTAGACTCGAACAACGTGTTACCTATGAGCCTTTTGGCTCGTCTCTCAATAGTTTCCAAGGCCTCAAGCTGGTATTTGGCAGAGCCATCCCAAAGATGAGAACAGTACTCCATACACGACCGGACTTGCGCTTGGTACAGATAAAGCAGCTGTCCCGGTGTGAAGTACCGTCTCACCTTCGATAGTACGCCTAGCTTCTTGGCAGCTGTCTTGGCCTTGGATTCTATGAACGAGCCAAAATTAAGTTTACTGGTTAATGTAAAACCCAAAAGCTCGAGCTGGTCTGATATCGGTATTGATACATTACGGAAAGTGGGTGTAAGTTCGAACTGACTCCTCTTAGCGGAGAAAAGACACGCCTGGGTTTTCGCAGCATTAAACTTGACTAGATTGGTATCTCCCCAATCAGCAACTGCTTTTAGAGTCAAGTTCATGCGCTCAACCATGGCCTCTCTGAAGGACTGGACCTGTGATCCACTAGCACGTGTGTCAGGTATGTAACTCTCTACAACTGTGCTGTCGTCTGCATACCCAAAGATTCCGGGCTTAAGCAGGTCATTGATGTGCAGCAAAAACAATGTCGCAGAGAGAACTGACCCCTGAGGGACCCCGGCATTAATTGCCAAGTGATCAGACGAGCAGCCATCAACGACTACTCGAAGTGACCGATCCCTCAGAAAGTCTGATACCCAGACACAGAGGTCATCGGGTAGACCAAATGATGGAAGCTTGCTTAAAAGGCCATCGTGCCAAACCCTGTCAAAAGCCTTAGAGATGTCTAGAGATACCGCGAGAGCTTCTCCGTTCTTCTCAATAGCTTCACTCCATATATGAGTGGCATACGCAAGAAGATCTCCAGTAGACCGGTTTCGGCGGAACCCGTATTGCCGGTCACTTAGGAGGTCATTGTCTTCTAGGTATGCCAGGAGCTTATTGTTCAGTATACGCTCCATACTCTTACATAATATGGACGTAACTGAGATGGGTCTGTAATTGACCGGGTTGGCGCGACTTCCCTTCTTAGGTACTGGTTGTACATTCGCAAACTTCCAGGACTTTGGCACATGACCAGTTGTAATAGAAAGGCGAAAGAGGCGTGTCAATACAGGAGACAACTCAGGCGCACAAGTCCTCAGAACTATAGCTGGAATACCATCCGGGCCACTAGCTTTGTTCACGTCCAGATTGCGTAGAGTCTTGCGAACCTCTACCTGTCGTATACGAATTTTAGACATGGAAGAATCACACCTACTCGAGACAGGTTGAGGTATTGAACTACCGGCATCCAGACGTGAAGATTCCGCAAAAAGAGAGGCAAATAAATTTGCCTTTTCTTTAGCAGTGTGGGCCAGCGACCCATCAGGTTTCAGCATTGGAGGCAGCGAGGGTGTGCAAAAGTTCGATTCAACCGACTTAGCAAGGGACCAAAAAGCTTTACTTCCTGCCGGGTATGAAGCTAGCTTGTTCCCTATTCTGCTTATGTGGTCAAATCGAGCCTTTCGCAATACCTTCTTACAGGACTTGGCAGCTTTGTTAAAGGCTTTCTTCCATTTGCGTATATCATTCGACTTTCGGTTTCGAGCGTCGACCCATGCTAGGTATGCCTCATGTTTTAGCGCCTTAGCACGTGAACATTCCGGTCCAAACCATGGGTGAGCTTTGCCAGATAGTGGTACGTCAGCAAATGGAATAAAATATTCCATAGCCAGTCGTAACACATCTGTCACGGCATCCGCAACAGCCGAAGAATCGCCGGAAGAGAAGCAGACTGGCTGCCAAGGGTAGGATGCAAAGAAAGACCGCATCTCATCCCAATCTGCTGACTTGTATCGCCATACTCGACGAGTACCTTTAAGGCTGGGGTCGGGCGGGGAGTACGTTGATACAGACTTCACCAGACAGTGGTCGGAGCTTCCCAATGGCGGGGCTACCGAGACCGAGTATCGGTCTGGATCAGATGTCAGCAGAAGGTCCAAACAGTTAGCTGTGTGGCCGTCAACATCAGGTATCCGAGTCGCCTCTTTAACAAGCTGGGTGAGATTTAGCGATAGTGCAAGTTTGCGCGTCTCTCTCCCAGCGTGGTCTGTATTCTGGTATGGGAATAGCCACTCCTTGTGATGAGCGTTAAAATCCCCCAGAAGAACCAGTTGGGCAGTGGGATATATATGTTGGGCCTCGTCAGCCTTGTCACTGATGTGTTCGGTGAGCCTTGTTGTCTCCTGGTCACCATTGTGCGATCGATAGACAGAGGCATAAATAATTTTGTCTATGCCAGTGTCCACCAAAATCCAAAGCGTATTAAAATTGGAGCTTTCCAGATGTTTGAGACGCCGAATACAGATATCATCCCGGGCGTATAGACACACACCTGCACGTGGCTTGAAGCTGTGCTCCAGGCTGTACCCTGGGTAATTGAGGTACGCCACGTCGGATGGACATCCAATCTGCGTCTCGGAGAGAAATAAAAGGTGAGGTTTCTCAGTCTCAAGATGATAGTGGACTGCCACGAGATTGGAGTGCAAACCTCGTATATTGGAGAGGTGCACTTTTAGTGAGAGGGAGTGCAGCCGCTGTTTAAACATTTTCTTTTTATTTCTCTGCATAGTTTAAGAAGTGAAGTAAGGTGGATCGAACAGCAGTAGATCTAGGCTACACATAGCGTACCTGCAACACGCTTAGGAACAGCCCGCATTAATAGGAGACTAGTCTGGAGACTGCGGGGACGCCCGAGCCCCCCCGGGAGTGTCCATCAGGCCCTCTCATCCGGTCGCCGACCGGCATGATGGCGCATCCCGGGATTTTTCGTCAGTTGGCGGGGCAGCCTTTCATGAGTGGCTAGCTCACTACTTGGGCCCCCAACTACCTGCGGTCGGCCAGCGGTGCACCGTGCCTCGGATCCCGCTACCCTCCACGACTAGTCACCCGATACGGCGGAGTCTTTAGCATGCTAAAAACGGTCTACGCCTGTTTCGCCCCAGTTCTGACCCGTTCTCTCCTACGGTGTCACCGGACATCACGACGGAACACGAATAAATCGTTTGGCGCCGCGTCTTTGTCCGGTGGGTGGTCACTAACCTCGGCCGAAGCCTACCACCAGTGTGTCATCAGCTTAGCACCACCCGGAGGCCACGTGTAGGGTTACAAAGGGTATCCTCCTACGGACGTGGATGACACGGCCCCCAAAAAAATGTTTACTTACATGTTTACTGTGGTCACTTTGCTAAAGCTTGAATTATGCATGACCGTAGTTTGTTATTATAAATCATTCTCCAGGAGGTAAATATCTTGTCAAGGTGGTTAATTAAAAATGTTGTTACTGAAATATTATTTTAATGTCTTGGGAGCTGAATTACCAGTTCGTCTAACAGTGGGTATCAATTTTGGTAGAACTGTCAAAAGCCAATCGAATGGTAGCCGTTGATTGAATTGATTGTAAAAGAAGTGAAGGGGGTGCGAGGCTCCGTCCACCGGTATTTTTATAGCCTGTACACGTCCAAGAACGCGAGGGCGACACATTCCCGTCGAGGCGACGTTTTTGCAGAGCCAACTTTCATTAGACACCGCGCGCCGCAGGGACCAAGCCGTTTCCTTTTAATAAATGAGTTATGCGTTTATATCCAAGATGGCTGCCAGCTACACCGCAAGAGTGTCAAGAATGAAACGATGCCTGTGAGATTTTTTGAGCTTTGATATTTTATTGTTCAGTATTTAATTGCATGTCTTATTTGTTAGTTCCATTACTTCTCATTTTATTGGGTTCCTTGTTTATCACCTCTAAGTTATCAGCTGAAGATTAAAGCTATTGGAATGACCGCGTTTTTTATTCAAACTATAAATCATCATGTCATAATTTTGAAATTTGATCGATGTCTGAATGATCCCCAAACTGTCCAAGCGATCCCGCTATTCCCTTACGTGGAACAACCAGATACTGAGCTGTCAGCGTAGAATTCATCAAAAATGTGCTCAGGTATTTTCACATTGGGAAGGCACGTACGATCTTTTTGTTGGCTGTAAATGTCTTCAAACTCCGCAAGGATCGCAGTTGTCAGCTTTCGGTGTATTTATTTACTCATTCATACTTTTCTTGTAAGTCTGAGCTTCTGTTTATGATATCACTGCTTATTTTTTTTAACGTCTGTATTACTAACGGAGAAATACGATTCAATTAACAATATCTTCTGGTTTGCTCCAAGCATTACGAATTCTCGTATAAACACTTATCAACCGGCAGACGGTTGAAAGAGTGGTTTATTTTTAATCGGGATATATATTCGGAGCCTCTTAGGAAATAAAATAATCACGGCGGTTTCGATTTGCATACAATGGTAAAATAATTTTACGCGCGTTTCGCAGCGCTTAATTTTACTTTTTATTTGGCCTTCCGCGCCCTATCTACGAATCGAGCGACCTGTTCGGCGCGACTGTTTCAGTGTTAACATTTTGCATGATCCTTCCACTACTTTAATAAGTTTTTATTTCGAATCGAATTCGTCTTGATTGAAAGAAACTTTTAATTTATTTATTGAACTATTGATTTGCCTCTTAACCAGGTTCTCTACCATAAGACATGAAAATAAAAACATAAAACTTAATATCATGAAGCCGAAGATTTTAATTTCTTTAGTGAAAACAAGTATTCCGCCATCAAAATAGGATCCGACTGGCCATAAAAGCGCATCAGGCGGCGAGCTACGCCTGGCAGACTGCGTGGCGAGGCCGGTCGCAGGCACAACAGTCGTCATGGCGCCGCCATCGCCGCCTACAAATACACGCACAGCTTTTGTTAGTCGAATCATCACACATACCATGATTAAACAATCCCGTAGGCTATCAACAAAAGTGGAAAGTTCTATCAAAACCGAATTTACATTCAGAGCAAACAACGCTAGTCATAAATTTACCACAAAAGTGCGAGCGACGGCCGACTAGCAACAAAAGGGCATGACTTTTCCCGCAAAAAAGATGATCCTTAATCTGATTAAATCTCCATCGTGGCGGACGTCGGACCGTGAAAGATTAATGAATATTTGTGCGAGGATTCCCGGAGCTGGGCTGGCACGTAGCGCTGTCATAATCATATTAGCCGCGACCGGAGGCCGGCTAGGCACGCACGCACGCACCACGCTACGCACTGCCAGGCTCTACATACTGCCGTGAGTGTCACATCTCCATTTGGTCCACACTCTACTTAAACATACATTTTAACCATGAATACGTGTATATATGGTGAATATTACTTTATAATGGTTAAAATATGTTTTCGGAAAATGTGAACCAAATCGAGATGTGACACTCACTGCAGTAGGTATGTAGAGTAGTCAGACGTCCCTCCTACCCGATGACATCGTGAAGATAGCGGGAAGTAGGTGGATGGAGAGGATACCGAATTTTTTTTCCTGGACATGTATAGGGGAGACCTAAGTCCAGCAGTGGACTTCTACAATGATGCTGATGATTATGAATGTAATATTAAGCGATGTGGCAGAAAATCAAAATGACTAGAAGAAATAGTAATACGACGGCAACGTGGAAAGTCGCCACGTATTGGTTTACTTTAGTTAGAAAAAGATACTTCTGAGGAATTCGCGCAATGCAGTTATGTAGGACCTTGCAGACGATACGAAGTGCGATAATGCGTTTTCTTTATGAATTTTACATGGAATTGTATTATGTGGACTGTTTCTGCTTGGATGTTGACTTGATAGGACACATTATTTCATCCTCGGCTCGCTTAAAGATGTTAAATATTGATCAACGATAACTGTTTTCTAGAGAGTCATATTTATAACTACAGAAAAAAACCAAGCAAAGTGAGTCAAAATAAATAAAAATGCAGTCTAAAATCAGGTTCAATGTTGATGACGATAACCTTTTCAAAAAAAACCTTGCTTTATCGTAAGTAGCCATTGAAATTATAGCATTTCGAATGTGCTCAATAAACACACTCGTAAAAGAATCAATTGTTAAGAACCGAAAGAAATTAAAAGTGAGAATGTATTGTTTCATATAAGCGTGAACAAAACCAAATTCACTGTTTGGATTCAGAGCTGTACCCCAAGTATGAGTTGTGTTTACCAGATTTGGTTTTTCGTATTTGTTCTTGTTCCGTGTTCATTGCGGGTTTTGTATGAAGACGCGATAGCTAACTTTATGTTCTACTACTAATTTTCATCATACTTGCAACATAAAGTTCCGTATCGGTATCTCTATCGCGTCTTCATACAAAACCCGCAATGAACACGGAACTAGAATGAAAAACGAAAAACCAAATATGGTAAACACAACTCATAATTGGGGTACTGTACTGGTTAGCTCTCAGCTCGTTTTCGACGTGCTTTCGTGAACATAAATCCCATTAAATAAAAGTATTATTTATGACGTTCATACCTCCTATTGAAAAGCATATTTTGAGTTCACAAAGACTTTTGTAGACATAAGCGGTACATTACTTTTGTTTTAAAACGTGAGGCTTAAAAATGACTAAATATTGTGCACAATAAAATAAATAACTTAACACCTAGCTTGTTTTTTTCTGCAATTCTTGTGTTCCTGCGTGTTTACAGCCATTATTGAGATTGTGTTGGATGTTCACCTTTTACATTTCGAGTAATTTATTGATCTGATGACACTTAATAACAAGCAACGGCCGTTATGACCTGCCCAAAATGCCAAATTTGTACAAAATGAACGCAGATGCTCACAGTTCTTCATGAATTTAAACAAACAATGTAGCATTGATGGTTTTAAAAGGATTATTGATCACTGTTTCTCTACATATTTGGTAGTTGTTGGGCCGTTAGTGTGAAAGCAGTTGGGTCGTGTTGGTAATTAATTATTCGGTATGGCTCGCGGCAGTAATAAAGGCGTGCTCATCAATGATTCACCGGCACAAACAAAGCGCGCGTGTACCGCGGGCATTATCCACCATAAGACATCATAAACGGAACACCATCATCTGGGCTTATAAAAAATTCATGCTCATCTCACATTTCGGCGCCCCTCTTAATTTCGCGTGAGCCTCTTCTTCGTTCGTGTAAAAACTTCGGGTGTCTTTTTATGACTTTTACTGCGGTATAATTGGGGTGGGGCGAACGTTCGCGTCCCCGAGGTGACATAAATACACCCCCCTCCACCCTTCAACTACCCTGGCTTAATCTCATGTAAGGCTATATGGCACGGAAGTAGTTCGCATTAAAACGTCTTGGCAGCAGACGGCAGGTGAAATTATCCCTAGAAGCATCTGCTACAATAATCGTTATCTCTTTTGATGAAAATAAAGAACATAATCTGTTCCTTCTCTTTAGCTGTACATAACTCTCTAGCTTCTGTATAAGTATTTATGTATTGGAGGCAATTGTAAGGTGCAAAATATTCGTAGAGCACTTTGACAAGGTGCCCCAGGTGGGTGCGTCGAAAATGGCTTTTGTGTGTTACGTCGCGATCTATGTTGCATAGTTCGCGCGCTGTGACTGTTTGAACGTATTTGTAACAGGGGTATATAACTCGTTTCAAAACTCGTCATCACAATACTAGGACTGTTTGTTATGTTTCCGATCACTATAAATATAATTAAAAACGCTGCGTTTAAGTGCACAGTAAATATGCCAGCATACGTAATATGTTGGCGATACAAATACCTAACAAAATCATAGTCTCCGTGTCTCGTCAGCAAATGCGATCTCAATTTTGTAGAGGCAACGGCGATGCGCGAGGTGGTGGGACGACAACACGGGCGCGGCTGGAGTCGTATGCATGTGTGTATTTATTTGCAAATTCCGAATAGCTTTCAATATGTAGACGCGGTGACTCCCGCCTGTCGATCCACTCCAATATCGCACTCTTTGTGAAAAGTCAAAGCGGGGCCATTATTCGACGCGACGATTGACTCACGGGAGCTACGTTTTCTCAGGGCGCCGCATGATAGATGAGACCAAAAAACATATCCGTAATTGAGATTTCTATTACAGAAATTGCAAGCGATCACTTCTTTCCATGTTTGTTTACATAATGTGAGTGGCGAGGACGGTGCGATATCGAGTTTCAGAAGTGTTCGCGGACGTCAATTTGTATATTGTCATTATAAGAGTTGGCGAGGCAAGTTTGGGCTCGTTCATCCATCATGGTGTGACGTGCGACCGGTCCGATATCGCGCCTAATACGTATTGATTTCCCACTTAGCGTTTTTCTTGGGAATCGCGGCGCTCCACCCTTCTGCGGAGGCCTAACGAGCTGTTTGTCCTCCACTCGCGGCAACTAGGGTAGCTGTCGCTTCACACCTAACTGACCTACACTTAAACTGTACAAATTACATCTTTGATTAGCAAATAAATCATCGAAAGGCGACATAATTTACATTACAACAGATGCTGTTATATAAAAGCTATAAATATAATTGTAATAAAACCGGTAATTTTTGTATTTTTGGCTTTAACACCGTCTAAGTTCAACTAATATGATCGGTACTTGGTATAATTTGGCAAACTATTATTTAATTTCAGTAGTTTATAGCTATGATAACGTCACATATACATTCTCGCATTTTAGAACTTAGTATGGATTTACGCCTTTTTACCTAAGAAAACTTCGAGGCACAATGGCTCGTGGAAGATAGCTCGATGGAATCTGAATATTACAAACATATTACATGACTTAACGAGACGCACAGCATACATTTTCATTGAAAAATATACTTGAGTCTCGATTCATACTTGAGATTTTTTGTTAATAAAAATGTAGAGACGTTGGTGTAATTTTTTTATTTATGAAAAAACTCGATAAAAGATAAAATATACCCCCACTGTAGGTATCAAATTAAATCCACATTGATTCGAAGGCGACGGTTTAGCTTGTATAAGTATGTGTTTTTTTACAGATTTGTCGGATTGTTTATTTATTTATTTAACACTTTATTGCACAAAAAAATAAAAATTCAAGCGTACAAAAGGTGGGCTTAATGAGAAGGCAGGCATCTGGGACCACATGAAACTGGGACCGCGGTCCCAGTCGCCTGATTCATTAATTTAATTACTTTTCCTCAGGCAACTGGGACCACTCGCAATATTACCACTAAATATATTGTTTAATCCGAATTTAAGTACAGTTAGAACGAAAAGTATATGAAATAAAAAAACGAATCTGTCGTGAAATATTTATTTGTCAATAAAACAATATTCTAACAATTATAAATATGTCCATTAATTCAAAATAAAATAACGTGTTTTAAAATCAGTCTTACATCGGTATACTATAAATCTACACTAATATTATAAAGAGGAAAACTTTGTATTTTTGTATTTTTGTATGTAACGAATAGGCTCAAAAACTACTGGTCCGATTTCAAAAATTCTTTCACCATTAGAATGCTACATTATCCTTGAGTAACATAGGCTATATTATATTTTCAAAAAAATCAGGGATCCTTACTAAAACTTCAATAATGTAACCCAAGGTGGAAAACAAAAACCTTACATAGCGTGCGCTGCGAAAACTATTGAAGATAGAACAAAATAATGTACTACGATTTTGTAGAACACGTAATCATCTACAAAAAATATCGCGACAGCATATGTCTAACTATTATAGTTATGTCACAATAAGTGTTCTTTTATTATAAAAAAATAATTGAAATGCCGCCGCCAGAAAAGGGTCTTTATTTGTACCTTGGTATTAATCCTTATCCAAATAAATCATTTCATAATTAAGACGGTTTCAATACCTATAGATTACTTCTTAAATTTTTCAAATCGGACATTCCATTCAAAAGATATGACGAAATTAAAAATATTAACGGGTCCACGGGTCACGCTCGGGGTGCGATTTAACTCACTCAAGGAGAAGCGCGTGTAAATGTATGAAATAAGTAGACGCGAGGCTCGAACCCACGGTCTAAGTTTATCCTAAAATGTTCAAAAAATTTATGACCACCCATGCGAAGCTGGGACAGGCCGCTAGTGATTTATAAACATACCTATATACGATAACTTATAATATTTAAATTATTGTACATAGATATGTTTATAAAAACTACTGGATCTACTTGGACCTACAACGACACGCGCCGCTAGTATATATGATGCTAGTAAAATAATGCTAAAAAAAACGCGTGCTAGCTTTTGATTTTTCTGGCGACTGTACAATTACTTCTATACAGGTTGTGGTCCCAAATGGCAGAACAAAAAATGCAATCAGGTGACTGGGACCGCGGTCCCAATTTCTTGTGGACCCAGATGCATGCCTTCTCGGCTTAATGCTATAAGCGTTTTCTACCTGCCAACCTCAAAGGTAGATAATGATGTTGGCGTGCTATTATCTACATCTACATCTACACTAATATTATAAAGAGGAAACATTTGTATTTTTGTATTTTTGTATGTAACGAATAGGCTCAAAAACGACTGGTCCGATTTCAAAAATTCTTTCACCATTAGAATGCTACATTATCCCTGAGTAACATAGGCTATAATATATTTTCAAAAAAATCAGGGATCCTTACTAAAACTCTAATAATGTAACCCAAGGTGGAAAAAGTAAACCTTACATCGCGTGCGCTGCGAAAACTATTGATGATAGAACAAAATAATGTACAACAAAAATACAAATCTTTCCTCTTTATAATATTAGTGTAGAAGTAGACGCGAGGCTCGAACCCACGGTCTAAGTTTATCCTAAAATGTTCAAAAAATTTATGACCACCCATGCGAAGCTGGGACAGGCCGCTAGTTAAAAATAAACAGTTACAGACCTACTTAAAAATAAATGCAAAGTTACGAGGGGGGAAAAAAAATCCTCTTAAAAGAATTACACCTAACACAAACATATACCTGCAATGATTGTTACTTTTACAAAGCTTAAATCGGGATGGATTTAAGCTCAGCTTTTTAACAACAAAAAATTGCATTGAAATTAGATCTTTTGTTTTGGAAATACGCTATAGGTACAAACGACAGTGAGACATCCGGAAGGAAGGATTGATACAATAAAGCAATGCACTGCCGCCGTGTCATGCAATTTATGTTTGTAGGACTAAGGAACGGAATCGTTGCCATCATGTCCCGTCATCGTCGCCTTGCCAGTGCGACCGCAACCTAATGCCGTACCTAGTCAGGGGTTAAAAACCATGCATTCTTTAAATAATTTATCTGAGGCTCTTGCCTACATCGTAGTAGCAGTAGGAATAGGTAGTTTAGGTGGATTTGACTAAATGCTGAAGAAAAAGATTCGTCATCAAGGTCCCCGGTGGGGGCAAGTGGAAGGAGGCGAGAGAACAATGGTTTCGGTTCTCACACGTGTGGAGGATTATTTGCATTCGGAAATAAAGAGAGGAATGATAAAAGAAAGGCGCGAGCGAGGTCCCACCGCCTCAGGGTGGGGTGTGGGAAATGGGAAGGGGGTGAGGGTGGTGGAGGCACCGCGCAGGGGGTGGGAGCTCGTTACGCGAACAATGGAGAAATAATGTACAGATTGCAGTGAGCGATGCGCCCAGCGCGACTCAGGTGTCTTAGCTCTCTGTGTGGACATCACGCCTCCGGCATCCACTATGTATTGATGCTTCGAGTACATCATAACAAAGCATGACAAATATTAGGGAGACAGACAGAATCGCATGATATAAACACATACTAAAAGCTTTATAGCTTTCTGATTAGAACGGGACTGTAGACTACGAATTGAATCTCGTTCGTAGTTAAATTGACATAAAAGAAAGCGTTGTCCCTCAAACTAATTTAGACCTCCATAACCACTCCGTAACACTGAAGTTCTCACAGTGGGCATGATGCATAACTGAGTTTTAATAGGCGTAAGAGGCGAGGCCGCGCCGGCCTGTTTAATGTAGGACGTGTTCAACTGTTCATAGGAAGCGCAAGCAATCACAACAATCACCCCATCCTCGCGTGACACCAAAAACGTCCTCGTTCATACAAGTATAAATTAATCCATTTAGAGCGGGCGACCGGCACCGACCGCGGCCGATTAACGGAAGCTACTACTTAACTAATTTATCCTCGGGTGGTTTTAACAGAATGGATAGCAGTGATTACGGACGATGGCGACGATCGTGTGACGCTCGCAGCGTACGCAGCCGCAATCAAATGTCATTTGCAAATTGTTGAACGCTTATTGTGCGAGTACGGGTGGCCGACAATAGAGGCGATCCTCTGCGTGTTTAAACATTCTGGGACGTCCTAGGTATCTTTGAGTCTTCATGATATTGACCTCGGCGATCAAAGTGCATTTGTACGCGATGGGCGCGTAGTACAACGAAGATAAATGAGTTTCAGATTTTTAGACATTTCAAGGTTAGGAAAGAATTTGAAGACTTAAAAGTCTTTCGTGGTTATCGTTGCAATACGATGGTAGGTAATAATTCGCTCGAGCATTGTCCGCATAAGCAGCTTACTCCGTAGTCAAATGTTTGTAATCCAGGCAGCTCGCGACATTTTAATAACATTGATCAAATAGAACAAAAGTATGTGGACCCAGCACTCGAAAGAGATGAAAGTTAAAAGGGTCGTGTGGGGTGAGGCGGGGAGCGGGTTGAATGTCTTATTCCCTCCACAATTCAGAGGTATTTCGTGTTCTTCATACGCAAATATATCCTCGTTACCGAGGCACACGTAAGGCCCCGATTGCGTGCGCTATGAAATACCCCGAGCCGAGGCTGGGTGACTGTAGATTGCTGGAATAGTCCCTTGCAGGAAAATTGGATCTAGCAATCAAAGCGAACCCGACAAATGCTTGGTCGTTATCGCGTCACCTCTGATTTGGTGCCATGCAATACCTCTGCAATGCCTCTATTTAACAAACCAATACTTATCGATTTCTTTAAGAAAATATATGTATGAGTGATGGCAAAGTAAAAATTGTGCTACCATATTCAATGGCAGAAATAGAGAGATGCTTACTTATTACTTTATATATATTGGTGGATATATATATAGTGTGAGTGCCTATATTAAGCATTTGACAGGATGGTGGCAGGCAGCAAGCCCACAGCCCAATACTAACTGTACAACTTATCTCTTGTCCACTCAAATAAAATTTTCGACCAAATCACCAACTTCATAATTTTTATATGCAAAGGATGATGTGTCATGGTTTACTTCTATAAGATTTTGTGAATTAAAAAAATTTTTTTTTTGCTGCAAACTGCTGCTAAAAACATGATGTTTTCATGAAAAAGTCCTTTACTTTTAATAACCCACAAAGCATTGAATTTTGTATACATATTAATGTGTTAACATTTTGCTGTGAGGTAGGTATTTTCTAGGTAATGTCTGTTTATTTTTTATATCAAATTAAAAATCATCTAACAGAATAATGGAATCACCATCTAGCCTTAAATTAGTAAATATTGTATAGATAACTGATGGAATATAACTTTTTTTACACCCGCTTGTCACTTTTCTTTCAGTTCATTACACAAATATTTGTTTTTTTTTTTATACAACCAGCTGATGGAACAAGCAGATGTCCCACCTGATGTTAAGTGGTAACCATCACCTATAACAAAGCATTGCCTCGTGAGTCACTAACAATAGGAACATGCCCTATGATGCACTGCCATGCATCCATCAACTTGACACATACAGATTTTAACCCTCATGTGCCTGTAATTACACCGGCAACCACACTCTTCAAACTGAAACACAGCAATGCTGCTTGGCAGCAGAAAAAGTTGTTGTGGTAGTACTTCCCCGGACGAGCCCTTCACAAAGAGCTTGTCTACTCTTAATTACTCTTAATAATAGATATTCATTAAACAAATTTTGTTCTAGGTGGAGATCAAACACATCCTACAGTGCAAAAGGCATAGCTACCAAACTGAGCCGTGTGAGGGCTGTCTATTAAATGCCAGATTCATCTAAAGTTATGCACCTTATATGTTAAAACTTTCCATACTAACACTCATTAGATTATTTAAAAAATATATCTTTAATATCCCACCCGTTCCCCATGAGCAATGCATATTGTGGCCTTTATCCTTAAGTGGACAAGAGAAGATGAAGTGGGCTATGAGATTCTTCAGTAAAATGCTGTTATAAAGTATCTTTGATAAATATCCATATACCTATTTTTGATATCCAAGATACTTTGTACATACAACTTCCATAATAGGCTGAATAAAATGTAATATTGTCTCAAACTGGTTGATAAAATAGTTTATCTATTACAAAAGCATTAATTTGAGATAAACAAATATGAATAAGTTAAGTACATACCTCATTTTTGTCAAACTCCTGAAGATATCTATCATTACTTTGTTTTTCATACAATGCCCTGGCCATTGCACTTCTTGGACGGTAGAAGGAGTTGGATCCACTTGCCATGTCTACAGTAACACTGCTATCATCAGCGAATTGTGGCTTCCAATACTTTATCTTTAATTCATTTCCTTGTTTTTGGCATACCAGACTTTCCTTTGCATAGTAGGATAACAAGTCAGTTTGTTTACACAGGTTTTTCTTAGAAATAACTGCGCTTATTATAAGCGATACACATATAGCCCGTAAAGTAGACAGCATTTAGCTTAAATAACATTGTTTTAGCCGTAAATATAGGGTATTTCACGGGATCTAATGGGAATCAAATCACTGTGCTATAACCCCACCTCGCCCCTGTATGTTGAAATTCGTTTAACCCCACTCTTATGTGAGGATATGTATTCAAATATAATTATTTACATACGTAAGCAATAATTCAAGGCCTACAATCAGTAAAAATTACTAAAAACAGTAGGTATACCTATTGCAATACTTTGTTTTGATTTTCATGGCGAAATTGTCATTGTCAAAATGGGTTTAAGATATTTCCGACAGATGGCGTTTTTATTCAATGGTTGTTTACGAAGACAGTAATTCATAACATTATAAGCTTTTATTTTACGATTATTTAAGTTGCTGAAATGTATTAAAAAAGACCTCATGTATTTTAAGGTTAGACAGTAGCATGGTTTAGTAAAAGTATAAAATAAATTGCAACTTCCAAAGAATCTCTAGCAACTTATTAGCTTTGTGTCTCCGTAAACCAAATGTAGAAACTCGAAAGAATTAGGTAAAGTAACTTTTAGATGGCGTGGAAATATTAATGAGAGACTAGTATGTACCATGAAGAATTATTGCACATTAAAGATGATAGGGAAGAATGCGACTCACCATATTTTTTTTTGTTTCCTTTAGATCTCTTGCCAATAATTCCCGCAAGACCGTTTTCACCATATCGCTCTGCTTTGGATTACTTTCTATGGTTCTCTTAAGTTGGCAGAGAGGTACCTAGTAGTTATCTAGTAGTGACTGTGTTTATTAAGATAAATAAATTTGAATTTAAATCGAAGAAGAATTTAATTAATGTTTTCCTGGTTCGGCCTTGGCCGTGACCGACCATTCACTGTCAAACCGCTGCGCTTGACCACTTCCAAAACGTTGACAAACGCCGCCCGTGCGCCGTTAGATGAACTTTTATTTTAGGTTGGTTAAAATAAAACGAAAGGTACCTATGTTGTTATTACTTGCATACTTAAAGTAAGTAGGTTCCTAAGTAGGTACCTACCTATTACCTAATAAAGATTCTTTCTGGACACCTGAAGTAACAACAAAAATTTAATTTCACAGTAGATGATGGTAGGTATTCATACGTGAAAGGTTGTGAACCCATCGCCGTTGCTAGAATAATATAAACTTGTTTATACTTTCCTCGACCGACTGAGAGGTTCCGATTCATCGGTATTGCGAACCTATTTTTTCCAAGAGAAAAACCATTGTTCCAAGTCCGGATTCGAAGCCACGATCTTAAAATCAAAAAGCAGGGGTCACTCCCACTAGACCACCCTGGTTTCAAAATAAAATATTATGCTCTTGGGTTACCGGGGGGTTTACGTGCATTCGTAAAATTTTCCCAAATACGACGATGTGTAGTGACTTCATTCGCCTATTTATTACGAACAAGACGAATACGCAAATACACGAATACCTACCGCTGTTCGTGACTTCTACACAATAAAGCCGAATAAAGAGCAATTAAAAACGCAAAAACTGAATAGCGATATGAAGTGCCGCCATAATCTTATAAACTTTGAGATGTGTAGGTATAAGATTAATTAAACAAGTAAAATTTCAGGTAGGTATGTTTGAATTATGTTAGTGCTGAAAGTAGCATAAAACGTTTTTTTTAAAAGTGACAGACACATCCTTGTATCTCATTATTTTTACATTGAGTTACTACCTCTAGTCTAGTTACCTTCATAAAAATGATTTAGGTAATAATCGATGCAACAACTTCATGATTGTTTATGTTTGTAGACAAAAGTTACGGCACAAAATGTATGTCAATTATATAAGGTAGGTACTTAGTACTTACCCCATCTCTAATTTCGGGAATTACTGTTTTCTTCAAAGGCCATTTCGGAGGCATTTTGTGAGTACTAACCACCACTGCAAGCGAATGACTCAATCGATTGCCTTGAAGTGAGCGATAATACGTGGTAGCTAGTGTTAATAATCTCTACGCAGGTAGAGTCGTTATCTAACTATAACAAAGCGATAATGATTTAGGATTCTAAGCGATAGCGATAACTCGGTGAGAAGTCTACCGAAGTATACAGTTTCAATGAATTAATTGGTGAGATACCTACAATAAAAGTAGGTAGGTAAAATCAGAAACAGCTTCACGACTTTGATTCCTGGCACAGTGATATTAAGTAGGTAGGTACTGACTTACAAAAAAAAAAAAAAATTGTTTGAGGATGTCTAAGGGGGCAGGTAGGGTCGTAGTTTCTAAGAGTAGTAGAGCTCTTGGTGAAGGGCTCGTCCGGGGAAGTACTACCACCACGCCTTTTTCTGCCGCCAAGCAGCGTTGCTGTGTTTCGGTTTTAAGAGTGTGGTTGCCGGTGTTATTACAGGCACATGAGGCTTAACATCAGTATGCCTCAAGTTGATGGACTCAGGGCAGTGCGTCGTAGGGCACGTTCCTATCGTGCGTGACTTACGAGGCAATGCTTTGTTATAGGTGATGGTGACCACTTAACATTAGGTGGGCCATCTGCATGTTCCATCAGCTAGTTGTATAAAAAAAAGTCAGAGGTACGAATATTACATTTCTCGTAGGTCTCGTTACCTACTCAAATCTTGCTTGCAGTAGTTCGTATTCCAATACAATACAGGTTACAAGCCAATCGCCGCTGTTAGAATACGTACTAATTGGTTTCCTCACGATGTTTTCCTTCACCGATTGAGGGCACTGGCATTGCTAACATAATTTTTTCAAAAAGAAAAATCTATCGCTTTTCTCGCCGGCATATCACTACGTGTTTTACGTGATGTCGCACTGCTAACGTTGTCGCTGCTGCATATTTTTAAGTAATAGACTAGTCAATTCAACTTCAGATTCATCTTTTCCGTCAGCTGTTAGATAAATCTCTTGGAACCATGTTCTGATAAAAAAAATATATTAAAAAAAGTTGCCATGCAATTTAGTCGGAACAAAATTTACAACTTCAAAGGGCAAATTTCAATGAACTGAATTAAGTAAAAATAATCAAGTGCAAGTACATACATACATTTTCTGTGTCGGATCAATATGGGTTCTCAATCGCGCGGATTGCCCGAAGCCATCGCTGCACCGACTTGCGCAGGCGCATGCGGGACATTTAAAATAATTACAAGCCATCGGAGAAACGTAACAGCCCGTATTTTAAGACCATTACTTATTTTTAAATTCCAAAAAATACTTTTAAAAGCGCATACTTAGTGCCTATTGGTGCAATGTCGGCAAAAAGTGCGACTATTAAGAGTCATGTAATTTTATTGGATTAATATAATTAAGTTGCATGAAAGTACAAATTCTGAGGTTATTAATGAATTTTGGTGAAAATTACGACACGGGATGTAATAATCATTAAGTATATTTTATCGAAAACCATTACTGTTATAAAGCACTTGTCCGGCACCTACCGTGCTGAAACTTTTGGACATAATTAAGATCAGCTTGCCGTAGTAATGCTGTAGGTTTTTGGTAGGTTTTGCAAAAACCTACAGTGTTACATTAAAATGGTGTGACAGTTACCTATTTTGTGAAATAAATCAACAGGCTGAGTTTGAAGCCATAAATAACACGACGTCTTGAAACAAAGCCCAAGCGGTCAGTTTAATTTAAATCCGCTCTCGTAGTTTTTGCACCCCCAACCGCATTCTCACAGCCGCCGAGGCTTGATGCACTTCACTTCTGATTGGATCATTACCGAGTTCATCATACCTTCTGCGATCCTCCGGCCACGACAGAGACAAAAGTATGAAATTACCACAGCATAGATAGAGACAAGCAAGGTCCAGCCGAGCACATCGCTCAGGAATTATATCATGATTATTGGAACTTTATTGCACTTCGTAACTAACAATTGACATTAGGAAATGTAATTTCATATTGATTCCGTAATGTAATCCGACGTTTATTTTTGCCAATGCGGCAAATCTTTCTATGATTTGCGGGTAACCATCTCAAGGCATGGTTGTTTTCTTGCGGCTTCACGTTCCGAGAAAATGTCATTAAAAGCTCGATAGGGGATTAAGTCGTTTTAAATTTTCACGTAGCTCGACAGGAAATCGGTTTAGCCATAACAAAGGGTGGGAAGAGACCGAGAAATTATCTTTTCGTCGGAATAAAAACCGCTAAAGTTGCAATTATAGCGTTACCGATGGAGCATTGAGTTATCAAAATGTAATAATTTTTCACACCGGCCGGAAGGTGTCCGGGCACGTCCAGCCGCAATCACTCGCCTCTGATTTCGGTGTACTGGCACAGATTAAATAATAATGGTATTGGTAACACTCGACAATATCACGTTTCTAATAATCCGCTGGGCATCTGCCGGTTGCCTTGCGCAACCGCATTATTGCCCCTAATGGACGTCTTTCTTCACATTAAAAGTCCAAGCGATGAGTTCATTATTGATTATGGCGACTTGCTTTTATATAAAACTTAGAAAAAATCCTGTAGGTACCTACTTAGGAATTGGCTAACTCTTGTATAGATTTCACGAAATAAAACATGCTCACGTTTTCAACCTACTTATACCTGCTACCTACTGCGTCTTCAATCAGAGCTTGAATTTTGTCATTCAAGTTTGGCTTTTAGTGATATATTTTTTTCACCCATTTTTTGATCTGTAGCACAAAAACGCTATAATTGTGAAGGTTGCATCGACAGAAGGAACACAGTTTTTTTTGGAACTGTGATCTACTTAGATAGGTTCAGTGTCCGAAATCCCACTAGGTAGGCACCTAATTGAGCAATAAGCAATCAACAATAATCAGCGGATCGGTCGATTGTTCTTGTGCACCGTAACATTGGTTGCATAGAACATTACCATCGAGATGGAAATGAATTAAACATAATTCGAATAATCGAGGCACGGCCAATACAATAAAACAAAGGGAAAAAGTACGTCTGCGGCCGGCCGTACCGGGAGAACGAAGGATTTCAATTTGATACGTGATGAGGCGAGTTTTCATTTACGTAGAGATTCGATGAGCCCGTAATGACTCGACTCGGTAATCTGAATGGCTTCTAGTTTGTCTTTTTAGCTGTGTAATGCGATACATTTGATTCTAAATGATAGAGCTGAATTATACACGATGGGAAAAGGCTCTCCAAAAACTGAAGGTGGATGGTGTTGCGCAGGTTACCCCTACATAGGTAGAACCTATTAGATAAAGCCTAATGGTTTTATGTCTAATATATATTCGGATTATGACTTCTCAAAATTGGTATACCTACATATAATGTCGTATTTACCTACAGGAATGCAAAAGCTCTGGTTTTTGGTAGTTATAAAAACGCTGATTTACGCTGAACCTAGGTTAATCAGTTCAACTCAAAATTTAGTAAAAATGTGAGGTTTCCAACACCCAAAAATGAAATTTCCGCTTTAATCGAGGCGTATGGAGATTCAGTTTTCGGGAGTAGTGTTTTTACACCCAGTAGAACTTGTCACACAACTTCTCTCTTTTCTACTACTTACTTCAGTAAAGCGAAATAAAAGATTGAGATTATAAGTTAGTTAATAAATAATAAATAAAAAAGCAAACGAAGAAAATATTTAAATTTGCCTGTCAGTTTTTGCGTTTGAGCGAAAGGGAACATAATATCTTTTTTTATAAATTTCACACCGCAACTTAATTAAAATGAGCAATCACCAAATAAACTGAATAATTTACACACAATACTGAACATCTTTCTCTCCCTCTGTAAGTTAGTAAACCGATACGGAACTTTATGTTGCAAGTATGATGAAAATTAGTAGTAGAAAATAATAACTCCGTATCGGTATTTACGCTTATGCTTCATACAAAACCCGCAATGAACAAGGAACATAAATGAAAAACGTAAAACCAAATATGGTAAACAAAACTCATACTTGGGGTACTGGATGGAGAAAATGTGGTTACTGATGAGATTAAGCAATTTCGTAGATGATCAACATCATCATCATCAGCCTTAGAATGTCCACTGCTGGAAACAGGCCTCCCCTATGTATTTTTCAGGGAGAACGATTCTGAGCCCACTCCATCCACAGACTTCCCGCGAACCTCAACAACAATGTCGTCAATCCATCGGGTAGGCGTCTCACACTTCGTCTTGCAGTTCATGGTCGCCATTACGCCATTTAAGAGTAGTAGAGCTCTTTGTGAAGGCCTTGTCCGGGGAAGTACTACCACCACGCCTTTTCCTGCCGCCAAGCAGCGTTGCTGTGTTTCGCTTTAAAGAGTGTGGTTGCCAGTGTAGTTACAGGCACATGAGGCTTAACATCTGTATGCCTCAAGTTGATGGACGCAGGACAGTGCATCGTAGGGCATGTTCCTAGTGCGCGTGACTTACGAGGCAATTATTTGTGATGGTTACCAATTAACATCAGGTGGGCCATCTGCTTGTTCCATCAGCTAGTTGCATAAAATAAAAAATAATAATTTCCCAGCGGTAAAGTGTTTTACTATTGTGTCAATCAAATTTTAGACCGGTATTTTCGAAACGAGATATTTATACCATAGTTTATGAGTGGATGTTTGTACTGAAATATCTGTTCATCAATGTGATGACCATTACCATAATAATTTTCAGTGTTAATTTTAATTTTTAAACCGCTAGATAAAATACCTTATAGTTATTATTCAGTTAGAATCGCTAAAATCAAGTTCATCTGAATAAAATATGACGTAGAATTATTAAAGGTAGGTACCGACTTTCGTAGACCCTCTACGGCATTTGTCATATTTACGAATTTTGTTATAATCTAGACTTATCTATAGCTGCTTATGTAGATAGATAAGTAATTTTAAGGACAGTGGCGTAGGTTTATAAACATATTTTTTCACAATTACCGATTCTCGTAGACCCTCTACGACTTTTTGTAATTGGCAAATAATCGGTAAATAAAGTACCATGGGCGCAAATGAACTTTAATGCTACGAAACCTTAGCCAAAATATAACGTTGGTAGCCCAATCAGTGGCGTAGCTACCGAGGGGTCAGTCCGTGCACCAGGGCCCACGAGCTCTGAGGGCCCTCGGACCCTGACCAGCAAACCTCGTATTGAACTAGCTAAAATATTTCCCACAAGCTGGTGCCCGCGATTTCGTCTGCGCAGGATTAGTCACACAATATATTTATAAATTGTAGTCTATGTGTTATTCTGATGTATAAGCTACATTATTGTAAAGTTTCATTAAAATCCATTATCAGTAGTTTTTACTCAAGAAACTAGTAACACGACAAGAGAGAGACGTGAAAGAGTAACAAAGATACATCCATCCATCCATCCATACTTACAAACTTTCGCGTTTATAATATTAGTAGGATCTTCGGAATGTAAATAAAATAGGTTGCAACACGACTCATGGCAACTCATTGAAAGAATACAGGGAAATACTTCTGTTTTGACTTCTGTTCGAAACTTGTGGGGACAATAGTTACATCTTTTGGTTTGATAAAACCCTAAACAGTGAATCAGTTAGGGCCGCCCCAGTTTTGCACCACGGCCTTCGGTTACCTAGCTTCGCCTCTGAGACCAATCAGAATACTTGCTGTTTAGATCGCAGCTCATACTCTTTGATGCAACAGCTTGATTCGCGTTCTGAACTTGAGCTGAGAGAACCGGTTGAGTTACGTACGCCAGGGTTTCAGATGCAAACAAGCGACAAACATCTTCTCGCTCTCAAATTTCAGAAAATTTTGATTATATTTTCCTCCTACTTGAATGACTCGCTACGAAAAGTACGATTAAGTACGAAAACTAGTAAAACATTTATTTGGGTGGAAAACTTGTTTGGATCAAAATTTTAGTTTTGACGATCTGGTATTCTCTGAAACTTTGTTGCTTGTGATTTTTCAATACTTCAGTAATTTGAAATCTTGAAACATGTGGAAATGTGCGGGCGAGATGCTCAGCTCAGATTTGGAGATAGTCAGCCTCTTAAGGCGAATACAAGAGCTAATGTGACCCTCGCTCGTACGTTTCGACATGTGACATTGCACACAATTTAGTAGAAATTTCATTTTGATCAACACTTCAGTAATTTGAAATCTTGAAAAATCTGGAAATGTGCGGGCGAGATGCTCAGCTCAGATTTGGAGATAGTCAGCCTCTTAAGGCGAATACAAGAGCTAATGTGACTCTCGCTCGTACGTTTCGACATGTGCAATCACATTGCACACAGTTTAGTAGAAATTTCATTTTGATCAATACAAGTTTTCCTACTCAAAAGTTTGCTTTACTAGTTTTCATACATAACCAAACTTTTAAGTAGGAAAACTTGTATCGATCAAAATGATTTTTTACTAAACTAAGTGCAATGTGATTGCACACAAAATGGTTGATTGCGATTTTTCGAAAATGAGTTTAGTGATTTTATATCTTTCAACATGTCGAAACGTGCGAGCGAGAGTCACATTAGTCCTGCGACTCAGTCTAGTGCCAAATGTAGTGTAAGACCATGCGTTAGCTGAGGTAATTGCAAGAACATTGGTTATTAGTAGAATGCTGTATGTAGGTATGTACCAAAAATGTTTTCTCATTACCCAAAGGTCAGCTGGTAGATAGTGCTATCCAGCATTAAGCTCGCCTATGTACAGTATATTTTATTTGTGCTACTTCAACTGTCTAACTATCACGGTTCATAAGATACAGCCTGGTGACGGACGGACAGACAGACGCGAGAGAGCGCGGAGTCTTAGTAATACGGTCCCGTTTTACCCTTTGGGCACGGAACCCTAAAAAAGACCTAAAGCAGTTTCAAGCGGCTAAATAACGAAGATTAAAATATGTACATGTTAACATGCAAGCTGTGTGTTCGTACATTATCCGAGGCTTAGTTACGTGAACAAATTGCTGCGCATACTTCACGCGTGTCATCGAGTCGCTGGCACCACTGGCACTTCAAATAATTACCTCGCCCACTTATAATTACTTGTTGGAGTTTAAATGCAAATGTTGTCGCCGCAAGTATCTTCAAGCTGTAATGTATGCGAATTGAGAACTGATGAGGAATGAGATTTGCGCCGTCCGCGATGTTTTGAAGTTAACCGTTGGTATGCATGATTTAATAAAGGAGATCTAACTACGGCTTTTTGAATAAGCAATCTTGTGGTTATCATGATAATTGGCCTGAAGAAGCCCACTGTATGTTTGAATACTTTGCAATATCAGCTACGGGCCCCGGTGCATAGAGATAGAATTTTGTGAGCAGGTTCAAGGTTTTCTAGCTTTGGGAGCTGGCTGACCCTCTCTTTTCAAAGCTTAGGTTAGAGGGCCCCCTGAGCTCCGGGGCCCTGGTGCACTGCACCACCTGGCCCTACGATAGCTACGCCACTGCCTCTCAGATCGTTAGGTACTTACCAAGTACAGACTCAAGATGATTTAAGGGTGTTTAAGTGGTAGGTACGTCTAAACATAACATTTGGCACATACCCACACTTTGCAGTAGTTGGTATTCCATAAGTGACAGTTGCCCATAGTCGCTGTTCGAATACTAACTGGTAGACAGTAAAGGTGAACCATTATTTTGTTCATATTTTTAGGTATCAATTTACTAGGTATTTTAATTTTTCTGTAAAGTAGGTAAGTTTACTTCGTTTCTTCTACCTTGCAGTGGCGGAAAGAAACTCCAAATTGCTGCATTGCAAAGTGTAATGTTTCGCTCCATGTCTATCGTTTTCCATTTACTTCGTTCATATCAATTTTCATGCAAATTCGTTTTTATTTCTTCCGTGCTGTGAACTAACATTTGTTCCCCCCATTAGTTCACCTCCAATCAAAATTTCGGCAATGACAGATGGATTGGGAAAATATAAAAAACCTGGAAAATTTTACTACATAAATAGTGTCTTAAGTCTTTTGATACTTTTCATATTCACATTGTCACAGTGTCACTTTTTATATTTGATGGAGGAGTAATCTATCTACTTAACTATACACAGGGTGTCCCAAAAAGTAGTGATAAGCGGAAGTCCAGCGATAGAGCACCATTTGTGGTACCCGAATTTATGTTCCGCGATTTTACATAGTTTTCTGAAAAAAAAATTATAACTGAATTTTTTCAGAATTTTTGAGAGATTTCAACTTTAAAAAATTCTAAAAAGAAAAGTAGAAGAATTTTTCGATTTTTTTTGCAACTGTATGAGTTGTACTTTTATGCATAAAACAATCAGCTTCGTAACTTTGATGAAAGTTATGAAAATATTGGTGTAAAGTGACACATTTACGTGCAATGATTTATGACTTAAATTTTCAACTTTTTATTATAAATCTAAACAAGTGACTTCAGGGTTCATAAGTAAGTCTTTAGAATACTCCAGACTCGTAGCTTTCATAATCATTAAAAAAAGTAGTTCATTTTCTTTTTTATCGGGTTGTACTTTTAAATAAATAAATTAAATTAATTTGTTATGCCCTCCAATGTTACCCGTCACCGAAATTAATTAGAAAATAAGAAGTGCTTTTTACAATAATTCAAGTATCAAAAAGCTTCTTTTACTAAAAACAGTTTTTTTTAAGTACCTTGTACGTCAGTTAAAATACTGACATGACAACCACAAAAAGTTAAAATAAATCACAAATTAGCTTTCCGTTAAAGCAAATTTACTACGCGGTGTTTTCATTGGAAAATTAAAAAATTCTAATATCGAATGCATGCGAGCTTCAAAACTTTATTTTTAAAACAATATTTCGTATGCATGTACTAGTTTATAATTACAAAGAACGCTCACGTACAAAGCAAACAAGACAAAGCCAGATTCGATTAGAACCATATTTTTTCCATAAAAGAACAAACAAACAATATCTTCTCATTTTGCGCGGAAAAACTCCGCACAAGGAAGCGTCGACAACAAAAGCTAACAAATCCTGTTTGTCCTGCGGGGAGCGTCCGTGATTTAATACAAATTATTATTAGACGACATAAATAACGTGGTACAGGGGCTGAAGCTCCTTAATAAGTAATAAAGGGGTCATCTTTCTCTCGAGAAGCCTTGGAATTAACTAGTGGACATATGGTGGTGGAACGTCGTGAGCTTACGACAGGGCCGGTTAATTGATAGAAGTGTTTTTTGGCTTAGCGATACTAAATGCGGCTGCGCATAGTAAGACAATCTCTTGACAAGATAAGTATTTTGTTTTACGTATCCTGTACAGTAACCGAAATCTACTGCAGAGGTCCTAGTCCGAGTTTTAGGCACATAACACGTGTGTAACACATTCACAGTAAAAGTGAAGTACCTAAACCTCCTCTATAGCCGACACTTGCAGAGCATGTCTTCAATGTGCCAAAGAGCCCAGACTAAGCCTTAATAGGAGGCAGGTAACATAGTGTCGTGTTGTGAGTGACTGAATTGTCATGATTAAGTTCTTGTCTAGTCAAGTGACAGATGGCTCATCTGATGTTAATTGGTAACCATCACCTATAACTTTAAGATTAGTAGAGCTCTTTGTGAAGGGCTCGTCCGGGTAATTACTACCACCACGCGTTTTTCTGCCTCCAAGCAGCAACGCTGTGTTTCGGTTTGAAGAGTGTGGTTGCCGGTGTAATTACAGGCACATGAGGCTTAACATCTGTATTCCTAAGTTGATGGGCGCAGGGCAGTGCATCGTAGGGCATGTTCCTATTGTGCGTGACTTACGAGGCAATGCTTTGTTATAGGTGATGGTTACCACTTAACATCAGGTGGGCCATCTGCTTGTTCCATCAGCTAGTTGTATAAAAAAAAAACCTAAGTCACTTACAATAGGAACGTGCCCCACAATGCAATGCCTTTCATCACGTGACTGTTATATCAGCAACCATACCCTTTAAACCGATATACAGCAACGCTGCATGCATGCCGGTAGTACTTCCCCGGGCTATCCCTTCACAAAAAGCTCTTCTAACTCTTACTCATATAACCTGATATCATAATTTGATCTATCAACAGAACATCGTTATTGTTTTGTACTTCATACCTCGCTTTATTAGTGAGGTGCGTGCGTGGAATATCTACGGCCAGTTACTGGGGACTGGGGTGCGGTCAGTTAGCGATATCATTATTTATACGATCCAATTAACCCGTTTATGTGATGTGCTTAGAAATATACTGATTTGGGTCGTTTATAGATCACATAGTTATTAATAAATAAATAGAAATGGAAATAAATATTGGTAAACTTTTCACACATCTAGCCCCAAACTAAGCAAAACTTGTAATATACCAAATAGACTTTTATACTTTTTTATGGGTTCCGTACCCAAAGTAAAATGGTACCCTATTACTAAGACTCCGCTGACCGTCCGTCCGTCTGTCTGTCTGTCTGTTCGTCTGTCACCAGGCTGTATCTCATGAACGTCATGAACCGTCATAGTTAGACAGTTGAAATTATCACAGATGATGTATTTCTGAACAGAATAAAAAAAATATTTAAGGAGGCTCCAATACAACAATCGTGATTTTTTTGCCGTTTTTATAGATAACGATACGGAACCCTTCGTCCGCGAGTCCGACTCGCACTTGGCTGGTTTTTTGTAAATACCTACGTACTTAAAATATAGGATAAAACCTAGACAGAGAATAAACATGTATATTCGTGTTTTCGGTGGAAATCAAACTCACGACCTGCAGCGCAGAAGGCCAAGCTTCTACCAAAGGAGCTGTGAGGACTTTAAAATACAGTCAGAAATAAAATTAAGAAACAGTTCTGTGAAAGGTTTTTTTTATACTTACAACTAGCTAATGGAACAAAGTGGTAACCATCACCTATTGACAGACAAAGCATTGTCTCTTAAGTCACGCACGATAGGATCGTGTCCTGCGATGCACTGCCCTGCGTCCATCAACTTGAGGCATACAGATGTTAAGCCTCATGTGCCTGTAATTACACCGACAACCACACTCTTCAAACCGAAACACAGCAACGCTGATTGGCGGCAGAAAAAGGCGTTAGAAAGTTATACAAATATAACCATTTTCAGTTTTCCTTTGAGTAAGTTTCTACTCCAGGGCCCGTATTATGTTCTCCAAATATGCAATGCATAAAATAATCGACCATAATAATAGACCTTTAGATTTTCTATGAATCGGAAACTATTAATAAAAAAGAATCGTTACAAGATTTCGTAATACCTCCCCATTTATTGTAATATAAAGTACTTACGTACTTAGGTATAAGTTAAATACTTAATACGTTTGCTAAAGCTACCAGTGCATAACAAATCAAGCCCGCAACGTAAACCTTCAAACAGCAATATGAAATTCGACTTGTGTTGCCATCAAATAATTTTGATAGCTCAAAGCTGAAAGGGGTTGACCGCAAAAAGCGCTGTACTAAGGCTCGGTACAAACAGGTTTTACGTACTAATCGGCAGAGTGCCGGCCGCTCTAAATATCGCTTTTACACGTCCATCGAACCATAAATAACGACTCTATGAAAATATAAATGTTTTTTTCTCTATCGTTTTCCGACATTCGTATTTTTTTCATAGAGTCAAAAGCTTGAACAGACCACTTTCGCATTATGGAATTGCCAAAACTCCATTTGGTTTCGGTGTATGAATGCCCTATAGTCAAACCATGCTATGCAATTTGACACTTTATGTCTTACGCGTAAGAGTGTTTTTAAGGTCGAGTTTATTTTCAGTTAGATCTTTTTAAGGTCAAAGGTCAGCAGTGAGCGTAGAAATGAGATATTTTGGCAGTATTACGCAAATTGGATAGCTTTCAACACTCAACGGAGTAGGTTCCGAACTTTCGCGGGGAAAATTGAATTAAAAATATCATAAGACGTAAATATGTATGGGGATCGTAATGATGTTGAGGGCGCGCAGACTCTTCATATTCAGAAGTTATTCTATTTGGATATGTAGCATCTCAAACCTAAATAAGTTCGTAATTTTGTTGTTTTTGCAAGATGCGGATACTAGGATTCTCTTCAAACTCTTTAGAAACTATTTTCAACTCTCTTCGCATGACATGCGGATTGACAGCGTTTGAAAAGACTGCTTATTCACCTACATAATAAGTTTTTTTTTTTGTTACATGTTTTGACCATGTTTAAAAGTATTTAAGCACGTTTTTCTACCAAATTACTTGACGTGTCCTTAATTTTAAACACGTCCCATCTCCAAGTTACCTAATTCTTATAACTTTTATGAACGTTGTTTATCCCGCCAGCATTATCTTCTAAGGGCAGATGATCCAATTTCGGAGATTAATTATAATTATACGACCTCATTTCCATAGCTAATGCTACGGTTCACCTTCTGCCTTAGGAGTAGCTATAAGAATGCAAACACTGCCCCGTATCTCGATGACCTCATTTGAGAATTTTGCTAGCAAGAAAACACTTTTTACCTATTTTTTATTTAACTTTTAGTAATTGACTAAAAGTATGAAGCTGCCGTTTTATTGCTGTTAAAAGATGAAGTGATTTTTTATACCACTTTCTGTGGAACAAGGATGGTTCACCCAATGTTCAGTGGTAACCATCACCTATAACAAAGCTTTGACTCGCACAATATGAACATGCCCTGCGATGCTCTCTCCTGCGTCCATCAACTTGAGGTAAACATATGTTAAGCCTGCTGGGTGTGCCCTAGCGCGGATCCAGCCTCAAGAAAGGTTGTGGCCAGATACGAGTCGGAGTATTAACTCGCTCATTATCGATATAGTGCATTCCTACAAAGGAGGTGTTTAAAAATATATGAAGCCCTGACCAAGATTTTGTAGTGTATAGTTACACGTGGGCAAAGCCGTGGGGCGAACACTGTGTGTGACGTCACAAGTCTATAAGGGTTGTGGGCATGCCCATCGTGCCCACAATGGTGGATCCGCGCTTGGTGTGCCTGTCATAACACCGGCACCCACACCTTTTAAACGCTGCTTGTCGGCAGTACTTTCCTGGATGAGCCCTTCACAAATAAGAAGTTAACGGCAACTTATTTCAAAACCCAAAACTTGTTAGAAAACAGAATTCAGATTACCGCAGGAAATGGCCCAAAAGGGAACGTTGGAATCGCTACCTTTTTGGATGGCTGTACTAATTCTTGATCCTAGTAACTAAAAAGCAAAGTAAGTAGGCAAGTTTTTAATTGGGATCGTGATCTAATTGCGATGGCTTAATAAAGGCATCTCTTTGTTGTTGACTGTATTTATACCTGTTTATTTTCTTCGTGTAGAATAACAATATTGATTTATGATAGGTATTAAGATTTTTTGTCTTAGCAGCGATGGAAGAATTATCTTTGTATACCAACAGTAAACGCAAGAGCTGTCTACATAATTATAATAGGCACATCAGCGGGTATAATTTCTAAGCCTGAGAGCAGTCTCGATACGGGGTCGATAAAAAAACTGAAATTATCTCCAAAAAGCGCCATCAGTAATTTTTGATAATTGCGTAACCGGTCTCAAATTAACCCAACTACACCAGCGTGGGACGTAGACACACATACATAATAATTGTTTCTTATTAAAATCGACGTTAATCTTTTTTCGGAGCAGATTCCAGAGAAGGCTCACCATCGTATTATGTTTAAGAATCGACAGCTATAATTTCTGTTCAATCAAGATTTAATTGTTTTAATGAGTCTACATGCGTGAATGTTCGGCCCAATTATTGTTTATTTTTAATCGCCTCAAGTGGTTTTTATGTTCGCAACCAGGCACGCACGGAGGCCGGCGGCGATCATTTTCATTATTTTAATAATGTAAACTTCCAATAATAATTTACAGTGATTTGGGGTTAAACACGTTAAGATATATTTATAAATTCCTCGATGGGTCCGGACCTACGACGGCTGTAATTTGACCCTGGTCTGATCATCCTGCTTTTTGTTTTTATTCAAAATTTAAATCAAAACGGTCTTTATTCAGTTCAATCACAAGGATCACTTTGAAACGTCTTATAAACTAGGTAAATCTAGGCGCCAGTTTCTCGCGACCAAAGCCTGGCAGGCAAGAAACTAACGGCTTGCCTCCTAGCGTTTTTTTATGATCCTTTTTACAATCATGGTACTTATTCAATTTAAAATTAAGTCTACCGATTATCTATTTTCCTTCTCAGTCAGTCTTGTTTACTTTAGAAATAGGTAATTGAAAATAAACATTAACTAAAAGCATATTATTACATTGTAAAAGGATCATACAAAAGAACGGTAGGAACCAAGCCGTAAGTTTGTTGCCTGTTCTTCTAGGCTTTGGTCGCGTGGAACTGGCACCTAGAGTCACCTAGCTTTAAGACGTTTCAAAGTGATCCTTGTGATTTTATTGAATAAATACCTTTTGACTTTGACTTTGACATCCACTTTGGCCCGAAGTCCAGTATCTTACATGTACCCTAACACAAACATCTGCACTGAGTCTCGATTCCGTTGAAGTTTAGTTCTTATAATTATCCTATCCTATCCTACTAATATTATAATCGCGATAGTTTGTAACTATGGATGTTTGTTACTCTTTCACGTAAAAACTACTGAATGGATGTTAATGAAACTCTACAATAATATAGCTTATACATCAGAATAACACATAGGCTACAATTCATAAAGATATTGTGTGACTAATCCTGCGCAGACGAAGTCGCGGGCACCAGCTTGTCTATTATAAGTACGCCCATTTAGAGCGGAAAGTCGATAGATGGAGAGTGCAGTAGACTTCCAGGCTGATGATGATGTAGAGATACCTTTATGACAAATCAAAGACAATCAAAACTAATTTGTGTTGAAATCAAAGTTCCAAAGCGTTTAGCGCTTGGATCGTGTAATAAGTTAATTGACGGTTTGCGAGTGATTGATCTATGAATTGCAAGGGGTATGCGCCGGAGCGACGTGGTGGTGCGCCTCGGGCGACGTACTGTCTCACCTGCAGTGCGGTAGGGCTGTCGCGAACACTGCACTCTACGTGTAAACAGAGTCTAGTCTTAGTTTTCTTTTCGTTTTTTTTATTCCGTAGTTAGTTTTTCATTCTTGCATACAAAATCCACCGAAATATAAAAACGAATTACTGAATACGAACAACTATAATTATACTAAGACTAGAGACTCAGAATCAGGCAGGTTAATTAGTAAATAGCACAAATATCACGTACCTATCTGTAATATATTATTAAAATAAAGTGGTAAGTTGCATTCAGACAGCGTACAATTACAGATTTTTCAAATTGGAAAAATTGGTGTGCAATGCCATGTGCCCTAAAACGATGTACGAAAACACTATGAGAAAATAGACTGGCAACGTAAGGTTCCAAATACATCTTTTGTATTTCAACATCCTACTATGCCGAAAGAGTTGTTTTGCCTATAGCCACTCAGTTACAATAATACTACAGGGATACAAGGAGCTGCATTTTTGCTGCATTTATAACCTCTTGTAAGAAACAACATGAGGCAGCCCTACGCTGGCAGCATAACAAAGCAAAAATTGCTCAGATAATGAAGCATAATGCAAAGCGTGATATAAACTTCACATTTGCCCCAGGCTGGATTAACTTGTTACTTAGAGTACGGGAGAGCCGTAGCGTGGAATACTCTCCTCTCATCAACACCCTTCAGAGAGATTAAAAGCTTGGTGTTGACAGCCTGCAGCAATTTACTAAAGCGTTTTTCTGGTGCCGTTCATATCCTGTGGATTAAAGCTTCCAAAACACAGCAAAACTCGAGGTGTCGGAAATGCAATATCAAATCTTGCTCGTATAGTACTTACGTTACTTACGTAGGTACTTACTCCTGTCACAATTATTAACAATATATGTACCTGTACATACATACTAGTACATCAAATTTTCAAAATTGACAGCCTTCTTTACTCAGTCGTATAGTAGTAGCTCTGCTTTCTGCACTGAAGTCCGTGGGTTCGATCCCCACTGTGAACAAACATTTGTGTGATGAAAATAGATGTTTGTTCTCTATCTTTGTGTTATATTAAATCATAGAGTATGTATTTACAAAAAAAAAGTACATCAGTATATCAGCATGGTTTCATAGTACAAGCTCGCTTATCATAATAACCCCAAGGCTAGATAGTGCTGTGTGTAATGTCCACCAACATTTAAAAAAAGATTGAAAAAATATTGATGTGAAGTCGGAGTGAGCTAATTATTTATTCCACGCAGGAATCTCTCCCAAAACTATTGACATCACAAAAAATCGTCCCAAAACGATAAAACAAAGTAAACATACAATTTCAAATAAGACCAAACAGCGTTCAAGAGAAAATTGGCCATTTTACTAAAAGCAGACAAACGTCAATTAGGCAATAGTGACGCAGTCGAAACGTTTTAGAACTGGCGCCATTAGAAGAGTTAATCTCGATGACGGAACACATTACTGGGTGAAGTAATGAGAGGAGCGTGAACATCGACGAACCATTTACCAGGTCCTGAAAGCTTTGGGAGGGACTGTAGAATTGCGTAGGGCTCATTCAAGTGTGTATGCTTCAAGCCGAAAACTGCTGGCAGCAATACGCCTACAGCATCAGTTACTTTCAGAATTATCTGGGTACTTTTTTTTTATACAACTAGTTGATGGAACAAGCAGATGACCCATCTGATGTTAAGTGGTAACCATCACCTATTACAAAGCATTGCCTCGTAAGTCACGCAAGATAGGAACGTGCCCTACGATGCACTGCCCTGCGTCCATCAACTTGGCATACAGATAGATTCGCCTCATGTGCCTGTAATTACACCAGCAACCACACTCTTCAAACCGAAACACCGCGTTGCTGCTTGGCGGCAGAAAAAGGCGTGGTGCTAGTACTTCCCCGGACGAGCCCTTCACAAAGAGCTCTACTACTCTTAAACTTTTGTAACTACGACTTACCTCTACCACAGAATAAATAATTGTACCCTCTACAAGCACAATAAGTTTCTTAATGAGTTAATTATGCTCTTATAAATGATTGTTTAGCGAGCAGCTCTAAGGTTTTTATAGCTGAACAGAAAGCCAATTCCGCTAATTTTGAACGATGATGGCAGAACCAAAAAACTGTGGTTTTGGCATACAAAACCACAGTGTTTTGGTTACTGCCTATCACATAGTTTATATGGAGGTCAGTGCAAACGGCTCGGAAGAATAACTTTATTTTTCAGACTTTAAAACCATTATATAACTGGCGTTATTGAGTTATGTTATGTCTGTGATCATAAGTTGAGCCATAAACAAATACCTAATATGTAAACCTATCAAAATGAAGCATGAAATCTATGCAGAAATGTACAACAAGGCGATGTGTCATTCACCTGATGCAAAATACGGAAACATTCTCAAGCAAGAGGGACCGTAATGGTAGGTACATTATATTTGCTCCCTCCGGCTATGATTAGTGATTTTGTGAAGGGATCGCTGAAAATTACTTTGCATCGGCTATAAATACGGTTCACTGACACCTCAATTTCAAAATCCCAAAGGTCTATAAACTTAGACGTGATCGCAATGATAGAAAATTAGCAACATCCTGGTACAGCCAGGGTGAGGTATGGATCGCCCCTGGCGGCGAGCGAACAATACAGCACACGCCGCGACAACCGCGGGATAGCCGTCGGCGCACCCGACAAAGAAAAACATACCAATCTAAACAAACCAGACAGAGACAAAATAACTGCACTCCCGAGATTCTGATTTACTTCGTATAATTATCGAATAATCTGCTTTGCATCTCTTGTTCGTTATAAACATTACGATAATTTGGTTCCATTACATCGGGTTCTAAGCGGTGACCGTTCGCTAGTACAGCGATTGATAATAATCGCTGGCGAAGTATAATGGCGTACACCCACGGGTAATTATTGTTGTGCAGTCGTGAGTTCGTGAGCCGGTAGAATGGCGGAATGCATCTCCTTCGGGGGTTGCCCGCTGTAAACCAACACGGCCAGCCGCGTAAATAACTGATCGCTTTCCGCGCGCTAATGATAGTGCACCGCATCCACTCGCGTCCTCTTTAGCCGATCCCGATAAAATAATTACCGGTATTTATAAGTGCTCGCGCTTAATCGCACCTCAATACTAGTCATTAACCCCGACGTGTCTGCACAAAAGTTCCTGGTGAAATCTGTGGGAACGCGTTCGCCGATAATTAAAGTAGCTTACAATGTTTTAGTATTCCGAGAAATGAAATAAAACAGTCTTTGAACTATGAAGTTACGATGAAGTCATACCTTTGTTCTGACGTCTTACGCCTCAGGGATGCGTCGTCGCAAATGTTCGCGTAAAACTTGTGGTTGTATTGACGTTTGGTCACGGGGCATCGTGAAGCGGAGTCCGGCGACGTTAATGGGTCTGCTGGCCGTCGGCTCCGTTATCCCTCGTAGCTAATGATTGGCCGGCATTAAGTCCCGGCTGTTCCATGCGATTATTGGATCTAACAGATAATTTTATATCGCATTGTCCTGGAGCGTAAAATTTTCTGTTGTTATTACGGTGGATAGCACGCGGACTGCGGCCGGCGCACGGTATCGCCGCATCGCAGCGAAGGGTTAGCCGGACAAATCACGAGCGCTTAGCTCACAATCAATTGTTATGTAATCTCTTGTGTGCAACGCTTTTTTACTAAATAAAATACCTTCTTGATTCAATACCAAGAAGATTTCGCTGGTCACAAACCAAAAGGTTTATTTTTTATACGACTAGCTGATGGAACAAGCAATTGGCCCACCTGATGTTAAGTGGTGACCATCACCTATAACAAAGCATTGCCTCGTAAGTCACGCACGATAGGAACGTGCCCTACGATGCACTGCCCTGCGTCCATCAACTTGAGGCATACAGATGTTAAACCTCATGTGCCTGTAATTACACCGGCAACCACACTCATCAAACCGAAACACAGCAACGCTGCTCGGTGGCATAAAAAGGTGTGGTGGTAGTACTTCCCCGGACGAGCCCTTCACAAAGAGCTCTACTACTCTTATGAAAGGTATGTCGTTACGAAGATTTTTTTTCTAGTCTACATGTATACCTAACTACGGCAACTAATTATACACTTTGCCTGAATTCATTAACTAGTAAGTCCACTTACTTGCAGCTTTGAAGTATATGGTCTAAATTCGATTGCGGCTTTCTTCCAGCACCTTACCCCCAAAGACCTAGGATCAAATGAAAATTACGAATTCCACGTCAAAGTTCGCACGAGCGCCATTCTTCCTCAGCTTGTAATGAGCGCCTCTAAATCAAACAATAGCATTAAAGTGTCAATATCGCCTCGATAACACCTCGCCATTTTCTTTTGCAGGAATTATGGTTATAAATTTGTATAAAAGCACTTTACACCGTACGATCACACCGTACGACATTGGTGGTGTTAAAAACGAAATGTCTTATATTCCTACCCTACATTCAGCACCTGATCAGCTATCAGCGGACCTATGACTTAGGTAGGTACTAAAGGGTCATTAGAGTAAATTATTGTATCTAGGTATTAAGCTCCAGTCTTTGATTAAAAAAAAACAATTAAGGCGAAGACAAGAGCTAATGTGACTCTCGCTCGCACGTTTCGACATGTTGAAAGATTTATAATCACTAAACTAGTTTTCGAAAAATCGCAATCAACCATTTTGTGAGCAATCACATTGTACACAGTTTAGTAAAAATTTCATTTTGATCGATACATGTTTTCCTACTCAAAAGTTTGATTTACTAGTTTTCATACATAACCAAACTTTTAAGTAGGAAAACTTGTATCGATCAAAATGAATTTTTTACTAAACTGTGTGCAATGTGATTGCACACAAAATGGATGATTGCAATTTTTCGAAAATGAGTTTAGTGATTTTATATCTTACAACATGTCGAACGTGCGAGCGAGAAGTTGTTTGATAGTTGTCAGCCCCTTAATTATAATACTTACTTTTCGGTTGAATCGGTCTAGTTACAATAAGTCAAAATATTAGGGGCTGTCCCGTCAAAGTACTTCTCGCTCGCACTTATTTATGAAAAATCGCAATAAACAACTTGCACACAACATGGTAGGAGAAGGTACTGTCTTGTTTCATTTTGACAAATCTTGAGGATGTAAAGATACTTTGACATTTGGCAGCGTTAACCGCAAATGACTGTCTAAGTTATGTAGTTAACTTCTTTGGGGCTAACTATGTTTCACACCCTTTTAATATTCGACCTTTCCTCATAACCTATTTGAGTTAAGTTATTAGGCAGAATATTGGGGCGTATTTTTGATCTACCATGTACGGTGTGTTCATAAAATACGCTTAATACGGCGAGTGAAAACATCGTAGGGAATCTCATGTTTTTCCCCAAATAAACAGGCAAAGGCATATTATTTTGATCCTTAGATTTTTATAGAACTGCATTTGGTCCACTTGGATAAGCTCAGAACGTGGTTCTTTCCTCGATCTATACAATTTTTCACTTGGAACATTGTAAAGATCGGAGGAAGTCATATGGAGATGGCTTAATCGTGCTTCTTAGAGATGTATCGGGGAAGCCTTTATACAGCCTGGTGGACCTTTTCAGGTTGATGACGACGATGATGATGGATTGTGAAATTACAGAGACTTTTTTTATATAAATAAATAAATAATAAATAAATATTGGTGGACTTTCCAAACAGCACTATCTAGCCCCAAACTAAGCTAAAGCTTGTAATATGGGAACCACATAGCTGATATAATTCATATACTTTTTTTTTGTAAATACATATTTATAATATATAATAACACCCAGACAGAGAACAAACATCTAAGTTGATCATACAAATAAACAGTTAATGGCATATTATATTGTTCCTTAGTTTTTATTGAACTGCATTTGGTCCACGTGGATAACTCGGACAACGTGGTTCTTTCCGCGATCTATACAATGTTTCACGTAGAGCATTGTAAAGATCGGAAGTCATATGGAGAAAGCTTAATCGTTCTTCATAGAGATCGGGGAAGCCTTTATACAGCCGTGGACCTTTTCAGGCTGATGACGATGATGATGGATACACTAAAAAGATTTTTTTATATCCAAAAAGTTATTTTCCGTGTTACCCACGATATCACGAATTATCACTTTATGTGTGTAGTAAACCCTAAAAAACGAATAAAATGTGACACTATTCAGCATTATGATAATTTTCATGCTTTGGATTATGTGAAATTACACTATTTGTGATCATTGCATGTTACTATTTCATTGTATGATGCAAAATGTATGTCCATCATACTCAAACGTCAAAATAGCTCGTTCATATGCCGCGTAACAGGATTATCATTCTCCACATCTCATTCACAATTCGAAGGTCAACAGTATCCTCACGTTACGGTCACCCCCGGTCGGCTGTGCATTTGTATTGTACAAATTGCACACCCCATGTTTATCTCAGGCAACCCCTTGCACGTATTTATCTTCAACCCTTCGATGGCGTTACGTTGACTTTGTACCGTTTTGTTCGATCTTCGATATGTTTGCGCTGGCCGAGTTTCTTGTCTTATGAGGTTTTTTGCTGTTTTTTTAAAGCTTCAGTTTTCATGGAAGCGTCAACCGTCTTCTTTTGATAGGCGTAGGTACGACCGTCAAATACAGAGGATAATTGTTCCATGTAAAAAATATTTGACTTTAATCGCAACTAGATTATTGTATCGGGTTTTTCCTGCCAGCTAATTTCCATATTTTTAAGGGTAGCTTAAACCATGAGTAACGAAGTTATAGTTATACAAAACTATAGTTATACAATGTTTTGGTAGAACACCTGATATTTAATTAAAATTATATTTTTACTGTGCTTTTGCAAAGGACCTTTGTAATATTCTCTAAAGCTTTGTACGTGCAATTTTTTATACCTCGCATTCTGTAGTTTTAAATCTTCAAAAATATGTTATAAATTAATAATATAATTTGTTAAATATGTTATACGGATGCCAAGTTCTTGTATGGTTGTCAGTTTCTTAATAATATGAGGCTTATAATTGTTTATTAAAGACTATCCTAAGTAATTGGTGTGTAAGTGGAATAAATATAAATATATAAAAATTGGTAGACATTTCACACAGCACTATCTCGCCCCAAACTAAACCAAAGCTTGAGCACCCGGACAGAGAACAAACATCTATGTTCATCACATTAATGTTTGTTCTCGGTGGGGATCGAACCCACGGCCTACTGCACAGAAGGCAGACTGAGCTGTGAAGGCTGTCAAAAATATAATGAACTAGATGACCCGGTGTACTTCCTATCACCTATCCTAACGCCATTAAAACTCTCCCTTCGCTTTAGGTAGAACAATTTATACGAGAAAATGAAATCGTTGTTTTTACTATCTTCCTCGCAATTTTTCCATATTTTCTCACCGTTTAAACCTTCCTTGGACTACGACAAACATTTCAAAACCAAAATCAGCTAAATCGGCTTAGCCGTTCTCGAGTTTTAGCGAGAAAAACGAACAGCAACTGATTTTTATATATATAGAGATTAAAACGAAAAATTACATTATTAATGTTTCAGGAAGATTATTGTTTCAGTACATGGACAACCTTCAAACTCTATTTTCAAATGAATTCACTTTACTTATTTTATTGAGTATTATGACGGTAGTAGTTTTGTAAAGAACCTGGGCAGAAGGAACTTTTTTTTAAACAACTAGCTGATGGAACAAGCAGTAAATAAGGAACGACTAGATAGTGGTTTGACCTGCTAGCCAATTACGTAACTTTGTTACAATCAGTTTTAATAATTTTTATTTGTTTTTATAGTGTTTACCTACACTTAAGGAAAATCACAAAGATTAAATATAGTCCCAAGAGTTATTCCAAAAGTTATCCCACTCGGATAATAACTTTTGGGACTATATTAAATCTTTGCAGTTTTAATAAGTTTGTACACAGGCAAACATAAAACAACTGTAGCTAATTGTGTAACCGCAAAGTGATATTATTCTGTTTCAAGCAGAAACCGATTGAAATTGATTGCAACAAGGTTATGTATTTGCTCCAGTGGACTAAGACCCAGGATGTATTTAGGTACTTACTCTTTATAGAGCTTTTTTAAGATTTTCTCTTCAGTGTTTTGTGAAAACTGCATCGACTATAGAATTGTGAGGCTGGGTTGCTATCACTAGTTGTTACTATCTTCATCATTAACCTGAAGAAGTTCACTACTGTACCTATGAACATGAACGGTATGTTTGTTGCCGGTTTTTCTTCTGTCATAATGACGCTTCAAAGTGATCCTTGGGATTCAATTGAAAAGATACCTTTTGACTTTGACATAGGCCTCATAATCATTTCCAGGTTATGGGCCTTTTCCATCCACTGACTTCTCGCTATCATTACGTCGTCAACCCTTTGGGCGAGAAGGGCATCCAATGTTTCCACCTTATAACATATTCAAAATAAAATACGACAGTGGCCAAAAATGATTTCAAAATATATCTCCAAAACACAAGTCACACATAATCTACATATAAAGGGTGTATAAAAAGACTACTCTCGTACATGGAAGGTGTACATGCACAGTACTCTATATCTGACTTTCTGACCCTTAGACATCCTCAAAGAATCTGGAGTTGGTACTTGGTAATAAGAGATCTACGTATAAAAGTCGTGAAATTGTTCTTTTAATGAATCATTAAAACATTTTTAATCTTTGAGCCTCTTTGAGGTGTACATAAAATTCTTTCACCACACTGTTTCGAAAGAAACTAGTGACGCGTCAACAAGAAGTAGGTAGGTATGCAAGCGACAGTAGCCAGAAGCTAATCCTCATTGAGGATGCCAGGAATAAACAGCAGCTCTCATTAATCACCTGAGCGCTCGGAAACTTTCTCCATTGAAGCGGGACTCCACCTGACTTGGATATTTTCTTTTAACTTTTAAGCTTTGTTCGGAACTTTTGATGGACTTTGAGTTTTAAGTAAGTTGAATAGTAATATATCTTGTGCCTTAGCTTCTTTATTGTATTATCAAGTGTAACGTGGGAGCTTAATGCTCTTTTAAGTTACTGGTGGTGTTGGTAATCGACTCAACTTTACGATTATGTCGCTATTTTTGTCAGGAAAATGTAACAGAGCAATACAACATCATTATTATGGTAGGACGACGTTTACTTTTTTTTTTGATTCACAAACAATGTTTTTATTTCAGTTTATTTTCTCAGCCCGCGCAGCCCAGTTGATAGTAGCTCGGACTTCTGTGCTGGAGGCCGTGGGTTCGACCCCCACCGTGAACATCAAACATTTGTGTATTGAACATAGATGTTTGTTGTCTGCCTGGGTGTTATTATATACCTATTAAAGTATTAATTTACAAAAAGTATATAAGTATCAGATACCTGGTTTCCATAGCTTTGCCACAGCACAGATAAGAGAAAACGATTTGCTTAGTTTAAGGGTAGATAGCGATGTGAGGAATACTTATGTATTCATTTCAAGTAATTACAAGTTAGCCAACCAAATAAATTGGATATGGAAACTCAATTTCAAACAGAGAACATAAAACAATAGAAATCGTTTTAAAACAAAAGATTTGCTACTCTAAACTTCATTTCATTTCAAATTGTATGACGGCTAATGTTGTAATGTTAAGATTGACCGAACACTGTTCTTTAGCAAAGTCTATTGCCAAAATTTGTATTCTAAATAACTGTGTTCATATTTTTACGAGCTAACGTTTGACACTATTTTATTATTCAATATTAAAAATACTGAAGATCTATGGGGAATGTCCACAAAAGTTTTAAGCGCTATTATAACTGATATTGCACCATGTCTAGCATACATTTTTAATAGATGTGTAGATGAGGGCGTTTTCCCTGATTTAATGAAACACAGTAAACTCATTCCCCTGTACAAGTCTGGAAATGAACAAGATCCTGCGAACTACAGGCCTATTTCGGTACTGCCTTCGTTAAGTAAAATTTTTGAAAAAATTGTTCTTACTCAGTTATTATCACATTTCAACGTCAACGGCATACTTCATAGTCATCAATTTGGATTTACAAAAGGTCGATCAACGACAGATGCCGGTTCGACGCTCCTGAAGCACATTTATGATGCTTGGGAACACTCACAAGATGCGATTGGGGTATTCTGCGATCTGTCCAAAGCTTTTGACTGTGTAAGTCATGCCACCTTAATATCTAAACTTAAACATTACGGCATCATAAACCAGGCAATTGATCTTATACAGTCATATTTAACCAATAGAGTGCAAAAAGTTGATGTTGGCGGTGAGAGGTCGTCTGGGTCGGTCATTGATATAGGGGTACCTCAAGGTTCCATATTGGGTCCCTTTTTATTTCTAGTATATGTAAATGACCTTCCACCTTTTGTAAAGGATTTATGTGAAATAGTTCTATTTGCTGACGATACCTCTTTAATATTTAAAGTCGACAGATTGAAGACTAACTTCGATGACGTTAATGCATCTCTGTCGCAAGTACTTAACTGGTTTACTGTTAATAATCTTTTGCTCAATGCCGGGAAAACGAAATGCATTAAATTTACTTTGCCAAATGTGGTTCAGCGTCCAACCAACATTGAATTAAATGGAGAATCACTTACCCTTGTCAATTCTACAATTTTTTTAGGACTTAATATTGATGCAAAATTGCAGTAGGGTCCACATATCAAATCACTTGCTGGTAGACTGAGTTCGGCTGCATACGCAGTTCGCACAATAAGATGGCTTACAGATGAAGCTACAGCTAGGCTAGTATATTTTAGCTACTTCCATAGTGTAATGTCTTATGGTATCTTGCTCTGGGGGAAAGCTGCTGATATACAAAGTATATTTGTACTTCAAAAACGGGCGATACGTGCCATTTATAAAATGAAACCACGCGAATCATTGAGGGAGCGATTTAAAGAAATTAATATTCTCACAGTAATTTCACAGTATATTTATGAAAATCTATTATACACTCATAAACACATAGATAGCTTTAAGAAAAAGAGTGATGCACATAACGTTAACACTAGAAATAAAAACAAATTATGTATTCCTAAATTTCGACTCCAAAAGGTAAATGGCTCGTTTATGGGGAATGGTATACGCTTCTATAATAAACTTCCAGAAAGTGCCACTGGGCTTCCTATTAGAAAATTTAGAGCATACATTAAGAATAATCTAATAAGTAAAGCTTATTATACTTTAGATAGCTATATTGATGATAAAAGTGCGTGGCCCGATGTCCCGGTCGCTCTGCCCATCGGCAGCTAACATGTCTGCAATGTCTGTACTGTACCTACTATTGTGTGTTTTATTTTTCTCTGATTATTAATAGATTGTATTTAATTTTATGCATTAGGTATTATTAGTTTGAAGCGTAGCGTGTGCTGTCTTATAAATTTGATTATGTTTACCTTTTTCTGTATGCCAACGCCTCACTTAACTTCAATAATATATTATATTACATTGTAAAAGGATCATACAAAAGAACGGTAGGAACCAAGCCGTAAGTTTGTTGCCTGTTCTTCTAGGCTTTGGTCGCGTGGAACTGGCACCTAGAGTCACCTAGCTTTAAGACGTTTCAAAGTGATCCTTGTGATTTTATTGAATAAATACCTATTGACTTTGACTTTGACTTTATTGTTTGTATTTCCAATTTGGACTAAGTGACGAACCTTATTTGAACTTAAACCTTTTTTGATATTTCAAAAATAGAATATCTCGGATATTCTTTTTTTAAATACCTATTGGCATATGCACGAAAGCGTCTATCGCAAGGCGACAGTAGACTCAGGCACGGATACAGCCCTCGAAAAAGGTTATGGTCACAGCCACCCGAAAATGCGACTGCGAGTGTGATATAAACTCGCACATGATCGATAAAGTGCATTCTGCATCATTAGACATGTTTAAAATATTATAATATGACGGTCTGACCAAAATTTAGTACAGTGTTGTAGTTCTACGTGGACAAAGTCGTGGGGCGAACACTGTGTGAGACGTCACACGTCTATTAGGGTTATGGGCATGCCCATCGTGCCCACAACGGTGGATCCGCGCTTGAGTATACTGGACAATTTACTCCCGTTTGCGCGCACCCTAAAAGCTTAACAAAGTATGAACCTAATTCCATTAGGTTAGCACCATTACAATCTAACTCAGAATTAGTTCCACCTTATTGCCGACTCGAGAATTTTTATCACAGCTAAAGCAATCAGAGCGCCAATAATTTCACTCATAATGACTTCTTGGTCGTAAAATTTGAGCATTGCGCCAAAATGGTGGCACATTAAAATTCTCTCCCCATCGTTATAAGCGGAGTTATCGGCGGGTACGTCGATCGGGACAATCGACATTTCCATCTCAATCGCCCCCTTCTCCCTCCTTAAGGCCGTTAGTTTTCTTTTTTAAATCGCGCGTTAAGGATTTGGCGTGAATGCGTAAGGGTTGAGACACGCGCCCGCCTCCTCATATGTCTCTGGAAGATACAGACGGATTCACGATATTTCCCTCATTAGGGGTAGGATTTAGCCTTGGCTGTTTGTTATTATTATTATTTTACTTTCCGAAAAATCCCTTACCCATTTACACATCCTCTTTCATATGACAAGTCTGCATTCATTTGTTTGACAAAGGAATTTGTAAATTCCAGAAATGTTCAACAGAGTTTCATCTTTTTGTGTTATGTTAATGGTTATGATAAGATATTTTTTTTTATTATGTCAGCCATGTCAGTGCTCTTAAACGGTGAAGGAAAACATGGTGAGGAAACCAGTTAGCATTCTAACAGCGGCGATAGACTTGCAACCAGTCTCGTATGGAATACCAACTACTGCAAAATGTTTTGTTTGGACGTATGACTACCCCCTTAGACATCCCAAAGAATCTCGAATCCCGACGCACTTGGTACTAAGAGATCTAAGGGGATATCTACCGTGTCTGGAGATCAAAGTCATGAAGCTGCTTTAGCTTTTTTTATGCTATACTTACTAACAGCCTTGCTCTAGAAATAATTGGGTATTATGAAGATTAGTAAATCAACAACATTGTTTTATACCGTATTCATACAAACTTGGAATATTTTAAAGCTGATGGAAAACTAACAAAAAGAATCGGCAGCCAACAACTATCACACTAACTTCACACTTCGAAAATTAGGTAGGTACCCGTTGCAACAGTGTCTCATATGTAAAATAATGCGGCCGATATATCCTTACCCCCGAGGGGGTGAACGGGGTGTGTGGAGATAGAGGCACCCCCGAGCGACTTATTCCGATATAATCAATAACTTAGTGAGATCCCCTTTGCATCCGGCCATGTGACAGTTCCTGAAGGGTTGTTTTTTACATTTTTGTTCAAACACTGCTTGATTAGAGAGCGTGCCTTGCTGCTGTTTCTTTTGATGTTGATGTCGTTTCGCGAATGGCTAGTTCTGGTTCGTTTTTCCAGACCAGCTGTTCGGTACTAAGTGTTTGTACAGATTCCGCGTTTGTACTTTTTGTGATTTTATATGTAAATGTTTGCGGAGCGGCGCTACTCGGCAAGTTATTGCGCGTCTGTGGATATTACAGTTCATTGGTTCAACATTTCAATATGTACCGTCTGATTGCTTTTTGATATTGTTGGTCGTGAGTTTTCATTGATAGACATAGATGTGTTTTTTGGTTATTATAGAAACGCGCCGAACTTTTTGAGAGAGGTAGAATGATGAGTAGGTTATCTTTTTGACAGGGCTTTAGAATAATACTTACGCTTTTGTTATTATTTAGGGTACCAGTGGAGTCTGCTATAAGAAGTCTGTAGCAGGATCAGTTGTCCACGTGTAGTCGTAGATTGCGTGGGCGTAGCAACTCATCGGAATAAAATCCTAGGAAACCCCATCAGGTCTCCAAGCCAGCGAAGCTTTTTTTTTTGTATACAACTAGCTGATGGAACCAGAGATGGCTTACCTAATGTTAAGTAACCATCACCTATAACAAAGCTTTGCCTCGTAAGTATCGCACGATAGGAACATGCCCTGCGTCCATCAACTTGAGCCATACAGATGTTAAGCCTCATGTGCCTGTAATTACACCGAAAAAAGCTGCTACCTGGAAGTTTCTATGTCTTTAGTTTGGCTTAGTTAAGCTACTTACCAATTTAGCCATATCAGCCTTCACGCATAATCAATCGCCTTAGTTTTAATGCGGATAAATGAACCCAATACAAGTAACAAGTAACAAGTAACGGCTCCTATAAAACGGTCCAAATCTATAGAACTGAAATCGTCTATGTTAGCGATAAAGGTACCCGTAAATTTTAATTTCAACTCGTATTTTATAAGCTTTTACATGTTCTTCCAATTTAAAGTGTATTTAAATTTTCTGCATTTTTCGTAACTAATCAAGCGGAAATCTGGCATAAAAGGTTTCCCTATAAGCCAAGTTCTGATAGATAGAAAATCCCTTAATTGATATCACTAGGATATTAGGAATACTGCTTCATCGGCATCTTTCGTTTAGGGTAAATAGCTTTATAGGCAAATCTCATGTGTAGTTCAGTTCATAGCAAGGTCTATATAAATCATAAGACTCAACTAAAGAAGGATCAAAAGTGAATCATGCAACTCCTTTGATAGATAATAGTAGACGAATCCGAGTACTAACTACAGGTGTAAGGCTACTAAATATTATGAAATATATACTTTTTGGCCTTAGAGGCTGGCAGAAATGAACACTTTACGATTCACGATTAAAAGATGAAAATAATTCCAAATGACTCAAAAGATGACGAATTTGTTAATATGCATGAATCGTGTAATTTGAATTATTTTCTAATTATTACCACCTTTTTCAACTTTTTCAAATTTTCTATTATTTTCAACTAGCTGGTGCCCGTGACTTCGTCTGCGCAGGATTAGTATTTCGAGTAGCTTATATTATATTTTGGACAATTCACACAATATCTTAATAAATTGTAGCCTATGTGTTATTCTGATGTATAAGCTATATTATTGTAAAGTTTCATTAAAATCCATTCAGTTGTATTTACGTGAAAGAGTAACAAACATCCATACTTACAAACATTCGCGTTTATAATATTAGTAGGATTTTTTGTGTATGCCACAAGTCATACCGGTTATGTTAGTTACAAATAACATAAAAGTTTCATCTCACGCTTCATTTGAGAGTAACATTCATTTTGTGCGTGGCGATTTAGTGTTCTTTCGTTTTTATTTTGTCGGAAAGTATTATTTAACTTCATACCAGTTCAGTCAGCCTCATCTATATCGACAGGTTTTTATTTGACTGTGGCATAATAATAGTACATAAACTGCCTTACCAATTTTTAACGACGCCATCTTGAGAGTCATTTTAAACTTTTTTTATTCTATCTCTTGAAATTTAATTAACCCTAACCTATTTTTAATGGATTTTTAAGTAACCTTAAAAGCTTAGTAGTAGTATTCACACTTTTTCTGTGGTAGCCTCGGGTTTTTATATTTTCATAAGTAAAAATATTTTAATACGGGAATTGAACCCGTACTTATATTATTTTTCAGGAAACTTTTGTATGTAAAAGCCCCTTAATATCGAGGAAAGGTGTTAAAAAATGAAACTCCGGTATCTGATAAACTAACTTTGAGTTTATTTTTACCATTTACACTTGACAATGTATTCGTAATCTGTCGTGGCTACGGATGGCGTGTGTCGTAGGCGCGTAGCACGCGCGTAGAGTGTGTGCTACGCCCACGTCATGGGCAAACTAATTACTACTAAAATCGTCTACGGAAATTGACAATATTTGAGAGCATTTAGGTACAATAAAAATCTGTTTTAGATGGAATAACAACATTATGCATTAAAAGTTTGCGTTCACAAAAGTTTACCAATCTCTTTAATGTACCTAAAGTAGAAATGAAAATTAACAATCTGTATCATCAAAGGGTGCCATTAATTAAAAGTGAATTTAGGATTTTTTCATGGTTACAATAACACTTCGTTACAGATTAAAATAGTAGGAACGGTATATTTCACTAGGAAAATTTAAAAATAATTTAATAGTATTACAAATACAGTATTAGGAACTATGATAGACACAATCTACCTTTACGATCATAAACTAAATATTCGCAACCAACACCTTGTATGAAACTACGAACGGTTTTATAACAAAATAGTTTACAAAAGGGTATACAATGAGACTCAGAAATTCAATAAAAATAAACAAATAACATGGCCGTGGCGGCACCTCTAGTAGCGGACACAACAGACTAGTCCGAATAAATCTTAAATATTAAAATTTGTATTCGGAAAGTATAGTGAATCTCTAGATGCGATAATATTGAAATATACATAGGAACCATGATTCATCCCGCGGTTGTCGTCCGCGGAGACACAACATCGCACTACCGACATATCTACTCTAACTCAAACGTACTTATCCGATTATCAACCGATACAAATAAACACCTCCTACGGACGCCACGCGGTGGAGTGTGAACACAACATCACAACTAAATTAATAGTTTTACGTGCTTCATCTCTATATTAAATACTAATCAATCAAAATTGTGTTGTTAACGCGCGCCTTCGCGTCCTAACATAGTTTGGGATTTTGCATCTCTCACGTACGTAACTATCAAAACTTAAATATTAACATAAAATACTAAAAAATAAATAAATATTCATATCTTTCTGCTTACTCGGGATAGGTTTTTCAATTTCAATAACTCAAATAAATTTCCGCATGCGATTGATATAATTTCAATTTCAAATATAATATTGAAGCCAGACGGTGTCGTATAGTTATGAAATAGTGACCCCAGACACCTCAGAGACTTGTAAAGCGATACGAGAGAGACGCAACGCCACAAACATCGGCATTGCACACATTTCATAGATATAACAAGGACCGGCAACCGGTGGAATAAAACATTGCACTTTAGAAAAAACAAAACTCAATTTTGTAGTAGGTTTCACTCGATAAAATGTTGTAGTACACTCCTCTAGATAAAATGTATATATGTAAAATACTTTAATAACGTTATCTGTGCCGAAAATATTAGAGACTCCACTTACACGGTAAGGCTATAGGCATACACGAGACCGCTCGCTTCGCCGCACAACCACGCGAGGCGCGCAGCGTTGCGTGGGAGCCGCGACCCGCGCGTACGACTACACCTTATGTCCGAACTCACTTATGCAACTACTAATAATAATCATTACAATATTAATAAAAATTCAAGAATCACACTTAGTTCCAAAATAAACTCACTTGTTTGCGAGGTAGGCTGTGCGCAAGCGCGCAGCCCGAGTTTCGAGTTCGTTCGTTTTGGAAAGTTTGCTACGATAATAATAATTATAATTAACTGTTACCAATAAGCCTACGCGGTAATCGTCGCGTCTCCACGGGCGGCTGCGAGTGACCGGAGTACCGGAGGTAGCTCGGCGGCTCGCGGGCGGGATACCTGAGTTCTGCAGCGCGTGCGGCGCGCCGGCAGCGGCGGCAGCGGTACACGAGTACCGAACTAGTGCGCTTATCTTTCGTTGAAAGACGACGCTGCCTGCGTACCTACATGAACGTCAAGTCTAGGTCCTACGTGGGTGTATCGAGAATCTTATGAGTGGCCTCCGACGAGAAGGCGATATCGAGCAATGACACCGTTCTTGATCGAATGGGACCCGCGAGAGAGGACGACCGCTCTACTGCTAATATACGTACTAACTTCGCTTCATGTTTTAAAAAAATCATATATACGTATATCACTATATATATTATCTTCATACATTTACGATGCATCAGGAACTTCTTACGAGAACGTATCTATGCCTAAAATTAGAACGATTATATGTATGTATTACATAGCTTTAAACAATAATTAAATCGTAATTATCAATATCGATAATATTATATGCCATAAAGATAGGAACTTGCTTTCCTGGGAGTTGATGGTAAGGAATGAAGAGGCGCCGGTGCGACCGCTCGCGTGCTCCACAACGATAAACGTATTATAATAAAACCTGTCTAACGTATGATATGAAGTGCGGGCACGCTTGGCGGACGCACCGACGCGCGCCGAGGCCGCCTCCCAGTGCGCGGGCGCGGCGCGGGATGCCGACCTAGGAACACGCGGCCGCTGCGGCGAGGCGCTCTGCCCCGCCGCGGCATGCCGTCTCACATTACAAAACAGGACAACGACGGTCGGCTCCCGATTAACCTATACTTAAACAACTACAAGCTTTAAATATATAACTAGGAAAGTGCCATTGCGGCGACATTCATCAACGAAAAGAAGCGTTAAGAGCTAATAGTGAACTGCTGCGTTGTTGGACAACGGAGAGAGCGAGGGGCTCCAAAAGATAGTAACTATACATTTCGTAGAGTAGGATTAGTGGCCGGCGCTGGCCAAAGGGAGCTCGCCTGGCTGCTGGAAGCGGGATCCGGGCGCGCAGAAATTGGCATTCGGGTCCTTCGATGAGCTGGTCTCCTGTGCCGCGCGGGCAGCCAGCAGCGTGATCTGATTCACGACGTCCTCCATCTCGTGCGTGAGCGGCTCGGGCTGCGCGAGAGGGAGCGTGTGCGAGCCGTTCCGGAGGTGGCCATCGGTCTCCACGTGACGTCGGAACTCGACAACCGTGCGGAAGCGTTCTCCGGGACAAGTACGGCATTCGAGCGCAGGTTGTACGACTCGGATCACACCTCGCGATGCTTCACGACCCGCGTAGCAGGAGCGGGATTGATGAACTTGCAGCGGTGTGGGCGATGGGAAGGCTACCTTGCAGTGTTTACACACGTAACAAAGATCGAAGTCAAGCTCGCGCGCTCCCACTGGTGGCTCTACTGCTGGTGGAGGAAGTCGTAGAGTAGATGCGCCCGGGTCTGCAGCGATGTGCCGGATCTGCTCCAGAGTTGTCGCTGGCAACTGGAGAACGCTAGCTCCGTTTCCCGTCTCCACTATTAAACCCTGGGGTTGCGGTTGGAGTGGGCTGGGGCTGGGTCCTGTAACAATGAAAATCTAAATTATTTATCTATTCATAACCATAGAACAAGGGAGGACTCTGAATAAATAAGTAAAGAATACACAAGAGAAAAGCAAAATTAGATGTGTCTTGGAAATTTCAGAGATTGGCAGCGCCGCCATTACATATTCCAGTCGGATGAAAAGTTCGATAAATCTAGATACAGATGTATTAAATTGCAAAGACGGAGCGTCAAATATCGGGTGTTGTGGACTCGTACGACACTCGAGTGGGTTGTAAAAGGGTTAATCCACTTACGGGACTGAGGGTCAGCCGCAGCCGTGAACTAACCTTTCGACAACAGTTTTCACATTCAAATCCCATGCATCAAGGCATTGAGAGACAATAAAAAAATTGTAGTTTATTATCATCGTTTTATTTATGGATGTATTCAGCTGAAATCTCAGCGATCTCGATGTGTACGGGTCCCAAATTGGGCATTCCATTGTTCGCAATAGGTTAGCACCAGGTAACCGCTGTTTACCTGACCGCGAGCCGATTGTACATGCGTGACGCGTTTCTAACGAGCTGAGCCCGCATCTGTAATTGATTCGGACGCTATATTCACGGATGCATAATACATAGCTCGAGTCGTTTTAAATCTGCGAGCGAGTATGGTCACATTGGTTTGTGGACTCGTGAATAATGATCTTGATTGACAGAGAGTTGTAGATCTTCCTTTCATTTTAACAAACAAATGGACGTTCTTTGAATATTTGGTATGAAATTTATTTGTTGATCAGAGGTTTGATATTACCAGTCCTATTAAGGGCTACAAGAAAATTTAATTTTGATACAGGTTTATTTTAGGGTATTAGCACAATCTTTTTGTAAATAATCCCTTGATGTACCAGATGTATCACTCTCAAAAGTTTAATTTTATTAAATAAACCAGTACAATTGCTGTATGGATATAGTACCCTATAAACCCCTTGTGGTTTGTGTGGGTGGGTACTCATGCTACGTAATTTTTTAAAGTAGAGTCAACAATTTTATATGTTCTTAAAAGTATATTCTGAATCTCCCAGCCACTCAATTCAATAATTATTTCTAAAATAACAAGCTTCCAATCTATCATTTAAAATCCTAGTTAATTTATTCACTCGTCCGGGTACGATATCGTGCGAAACCGAACGTACCTATTTCAATGCAACAATCGGACCTGATTGGCCGATCGTGTGCTCTGTAATGAGGACCTAGGCCTTCGGCGATTACTCATACCTACCTACCATGTGCTGGAGAATAGCTCTAGTTTACTTTACTATGCCAAAATAGGAAAGGTAAAATGGATATACCTGATGAATGCATTTTTGTTGCTTATTATCCTTTTAATAGCGTAACAAATTTTTTCCGGCTTTAACGTTTGAGTTTTTCCTGATGACTATTTTAATATTAAAAAATATACGTTTCACTTTTAAAGGCACAGTATGGCACACTATTCTTCTGCGTGTTGAAAGTATCTCATCTGTGTTTCCAATATTTACTACACTATATTCAAATATTTCTGTCTATTACTAAGACGGTGTCACAAAGCCACTTTACTCCGTGGCCCTGACGTTAATTCGCTACCCTTTCTGCCAATTAGTATCAAAATAGCCACACTATTGTACTGCAAACACGAGCACACATCGCACCTAACTATTGGAAATTCCCGTCTCGTTTTGAATTTTATTTCATAGGAAATAGAGTTGCGTTTTATGTGGGTGGATTTAGCGTGGGTTGTCCATTTCTTCCGATGCCCAGGTTTAAGTCAAAGGGCTTCTTAATCCGGACTTGTAGGTCGTTACGCGTTATTATAACGCGGCCTGAGTCGGCTATTTCTGCGCTCATTTACATCTCATTAAGGATGCTATTATTGAGGCCGAGCTGCACTAGGTAGCACTTCAACTGTGGGATGGTCATGTTTGCTTACTTGATTTTAAAGATAATGCGAATTTTGGTTCGAGCAAGCAAAGCGAGCGAATATTTCCCAAAAAACCATAACAAATCGGCAGAGTATATTTTTACGAGTTCAATGACTATGAAGTGAAGTTAAGATTGTTTATCAGCTAGTTAAACGCGAGATCACAATCCGCAAAGAGAATCTTTAGGGTGTAATTTGACTCTTTATCAATAAAATATTATGAACTAAAGCATTGATACGGATAATATTAAAAAGAGTCACGAAGTCTCGTTAAGTTTTCTTTCTTGTCCTTTGTCTAACATTATCTCCTAATAGAGACATGTCCGTCATTACTAATCGACGTGATTGAAATTAATTGGACACATGACATAATAGTTTTCTATGAATTCATTTAACAGACAATGAATAACTTGAAATTATTGAACAGGCAATTATTTATTGTACAAAGTAGGCGCATGCTGTCGTTTTATCTTTGAAGGGCCAAGGGCACAATCACTCAATTATATTTTTCCTATTAGGTATATACACGATCATACCTATACATATAATTGTTTATACAGGGTGACCCATTTAGATCCGTCAGTATGGGTAAGTCTGTAACTATAAGACATACAAAGATCTGTTCTCAGGAACCATGTCATCGATTTTAGTGACAAGAAAAACTGCATCTATAGATTAAAAAAAACTTGTAGGTACTCAGTTCGGGTATCGAACCCGGTCGTATTGAAAAATAAAACTTACATTATTTCTATTTCATTACAATCTAGGACAAAATCCAGAAGTTTTAATTATTATCGACTTTTCATTTCGTCAAGTTTATTTTTTTGTTTTGTTAAATAACCAAACCATAAGGTCTTGAATTTTATTTTGATTGATTCTAACTTGATTTAATTTGAATTTGTTTCTAAGATGAAAAAAGTACTTACTCCAAAATACTTGTTAAACTTATTATTATTATAGAAAATACGTTTGCATTTCATTCCGAAAAAAAAACTTTTCTAAAATCAATCCTCCCATTTTCCTTCCTCAGATACCTTAGCTGGGCGGTTGTCATGTCAATGCATTGGGACAGTTCGGGACGTGTATTAGCTACATCAATTACCGGCTAGTTCGTACTGGGACGTTCCTCCGATGGGACGATACAACGTCCGCTGTTTGATGGATGGTAATTAAAGTAGATCGCTGGGAACTGACCCTACGGTCTGAACTATTGAATCTGTACTAAGAACGCTGGAAATTATCGGAGTTTTGTATCTATTTTGATTTATTTACAAAAACCTATACCTACATTAATATAAACTTTTTATACTTGTATTATTTGTAGTAAATAATATACGTCTCATTAGCAGCTACAAAAACACTTGTGTTGTCCGTGGAGGTGCCGGCAAAGAATTGAACCCATCACCACCTGCCGTGGGTGACGTAGAAAAGGCGACTTAGGGAACGCACCAGGGAACGGCAACCCCAACGTTGTTTATTAAGAGTTGTAGGGATCCGAAAGCAGGATATTCTACCGGTCATAACGAACAACTTTTGTTCTACGACTTTTAAAATTTCAAAGTTTTTCATTCATCAAATGCATCTTAAACTTTTATCTAAAATGAATCTAAACGCATCATGAGGCAGCCCTATTTACAGCTGTTCTTTGACCTCTAGTTGTCAATTGTAGATAAAATAGGTAACAGAACTGCCACCAATTACCTAGTAATGTGCCTACCTAATAATGATGTTGCTGTTTTTAAAAATCTTGGTATGTAAAAGAAATATTTTCGCGACTGCAATCCCTAGTCACGGTAAACATTCTCTGAGATCTTTGGTACTAATACCTATTCAGTAACTAGGTACCTACGTGGCTACGTACTCAATATTTAATAGAATATTTATTTTTGTTTGATTACTAGATGTCGTAAAGCAATGTTTATGATATTCATAGTTCTTTAAATTGTAACATGTTACTTTACCACCATGGTTCATTGACACCACAAAATTATTCAACTGCAATTTTGGGAAGTGTCTAGTCTGTCCTATTTATTCTTTGACATACCTGTCTGTCATTGGTTGCATTTAAAAACGCATATCCAATCAGGACGGCCGACGGCCGCCGATCAGTGTTACCATTTGTGGCAGATTTCTGCCATTTGGCAGATTTTAAATATTTCAAGAAAAATCTTATTAGTTTGAATTTTTAATGAAATAATATTTATAATTTATTTTTACCGAACTGGAAACTTCTTATTCTTTTTTACCTTTATTGATTTGGTTTCTAAACAACTTCTATCTCGTTTTAGATAACTGCAAACCGTTACAAACGATCAAAAGATAGTAACTGAATGTAATGTAGATATTTAATTTATTCCGTAGCCACGAAGGAGATGGTATGAAGTCATATTTTTGGTAAGTATTTTTATCGTCAAGCTTGGTAGATTTTGACAGATTTTTTGGCAGGTGTGTGGTAGAACCGCCACTTTTGAGATGGTCACCCTGTTTGTGTTTACATGCGTTGTTGTACATTGTTTTGTTGAGAAAATGTCATCAAACGTGATAAAATGGTGATTGTTATGTAAAAAGCCGTCGTCAGTCAGTGTGTGTATGAGCAGTGCCTACGAGGTAATGGTTTAGTGTGAAGTTTGAAGCCTGTGTCGTGCGAAATCTCGCAAACTTACCAAAATCCAGTTTTATCCAGTGTTATTATAGCCAGTAAATAATGACAAAATCCATAGGAACCAGTAAAAATATCGTGTCAGGGGATTGGCGGCGTACCTACCTACCTACCGAAAGGTAAGTATTTCAAATTATCTCGTAGGTTATCGTTGTTTTTTTCTTTCCTAGATAGAAGCGCGCGTGCGTGTGACCTTGACACGTACACAGAAAGGGCTGTTGCAAATTTCTGAGAAAATATTAATTTTACTTTTCTATGGGAATTTCGAAAACGATGTATCCAACCGTTGCACACGTCAAAGTATTCCAGTGCTTGGTCTAAATACACGCTCTTTGTTTTCCTACATAACTTCATCAACACGTTGTATATATATATATATATATTTTATACAACTAGCTGATGGAACAAGCAGATGACCCACCTGATGTTAAGTGGTAACCATTACCTATAACAAAGCATTGCCTCGTAAGTCACGCACGATAGGAACGTGCCCTACGATGCACTGCCCTGCGTCCATCAACTTGAGGCATACAGATGTTAAGCCTCATGTGCCTGTAATTACACCGGCGACCACACTCTTCAAACCGAAACACAGCGTTGCTGCTTGGCGGCAGAAAAAGGCGTGGTGGTAGTACTTCCCCGGACGAACCCTTCACAAAGAGCTCTACTACTCTTAATATTATTTACTACACAACGAAAAATGAATCTTCAATGAAGGATTCCTCAGGCTGATGGAAATGATGATTCAAGTTCAGAAATAACTAAACGATCAACGTAGGTATTAGCAACTAGCAAGGATGACTTCTGAATCCGCTTCCACATTCTATCACCGATTCAATCTGTTCCCATAAAACGGAACATTATCGCAGTATTCTGGAAGCGTAGCGACAAGGCGGGACAGCCGTCCGTCGGTGGCCTATCAACGTCGCAGCCACCAATTAGACTAACGGTATGCTGAACTTGGACCGAGTTTGTTTCGAAATGTGGATTCTGCGAGCATTTGCTAGCACATGCAATAAAAATACCAATTTATAAATGCGAATGTATCTGTCTGTTTCTAACGTCTTCACACTGTAATACACGTTCTTACGAACCTACATCACAATGCTACCCATATATAGCATTGGATTCATCTTGTTGTCGACTATGGGTCCGAGTCCGTATTGTGAAAGAAAAATAAACTGCTTTTTACTTTTTTTTTTACTTTTCCTAACTTGCATTTTTGAGACAGACGCATCCTTATATTTTGAATATGTTATTTTTAATGTCTAAAACAGATTTTCTATAAGCTCAGTAAATTATCGCAACCATTTATACAACAAATGACTGTTGTCCAACTTTCTGTTGTTTCGTTTTATTACGAGTAAGTTAGTGCCATACAGGGATAGTTCTGGATGCAAAAGTCCAAAAACCGACAAGAGTGGTGTCTGGTGTCTGAGGAGGCATTAGCCTCCTCCCGTCTTTGGTCTGCTGGTCATTAGACCAGCAGTGGGTTATTACGAGCTGATAATGATGATGATAATATTATTGACGATGAATTATATAATTCTAAATTTGGACGTATTTTGACTACCCACTTAAATATCTTCAAAGATTTTGAAACTATATACTATATCTGAGGAATTTATAACATTCTGAAGAATTTACTAAAGGTTAAAGAATGTTAGTGATGTACCTACCTTGCACAAGCATAACCCGGTTTACGGTAAGTTGATAGGTACAAGAAACCCTAAGGTGTCAGTCGTTTTCTGTCGTCACCGTACTTGCAGTTGTAAGTAGCTGAATCGGCTTTGTTCATTTGTACTTACCGCAGTAATCGAATTAGAGCCTCGTGTTTTTGCACGTCTTATTGTCCTCAACTGTGGGCAAGGGGTTATGCTGTATGACAATATCAAATTCCTTGCCAAAAACGAGTGACGACTTATATACTTTAAACTTTAATTCAATCTAAGAAGACTCAATTCCAATTACGCGGCTTAATTATTGTCATAGAGAATCTGGTCCTCTCAGAAATAAAATCCTCCACGTACGTCCAAATTACGGCATTATTTAGCTACGAGATTGTGCTGGTGTAAAATTTGAATGTGTGCCTCTAACTACCCGACTTGGGGATCTTCAAATAATCTTGGAAGCGTGCCTGTATGGGGTTTAAAGTCGTGAGCCTATTCATATTTTTATATTTAACTAATGCACATTTTTTTACAGAACGACTACTTAAATCACCTGAAGAATTCATGCAGTTTATTTCCCTAGCATCTTGTATTCCAAACTATCAGTTTCGCAGTAGTAAAGTGATAAAAGCAGATCAATCTCATTTTATATTTTCGCTTTACGCTCTCGCAGAACCATCTCGGAATAGATCGCTCTTTCATGGGGACAATTGAAAAACATTATTTTAGTAGAACAAACAATGTGTCTCGCAATCTAAACCGATAATCTGTGGGGCGACGATGGGACACCATCATCAATCACACTGCCATTGTTGAACGCTTGAAACTTTGTCAATAAAAAGAGCATAGCTTGGAGACATACTGAAGTACGTGTGTTTTACTCCAAATTCTTCTTATTCGTAACCATGAAGAGATGAATGATAAGTTCAAAATAAAACGCATATTTTTAAAATGAAGCAGCAGATATCTCCCTGAAAACACCATTTTCTAAAAGCAATTGTAACGGCCATTAAGCAATAATTCCATCGAATTTTATATCCATCATATTAACGCTCGAGTGGCCTGAAACTTCCATTATCCGCCCTCCCCGAGGAAATCTCACCGCATTCAAATATTTAATTACTCGAGCTCTCGATCGTTTATAAATTCGAGCAGGAGTGGTATCATAAAACGCGCTAATGCTTTATAATTAAAATATTCTCAACAAGCCGTGCTGTAATGGCACCTCCGGCGACGGTCTCCTCCATCGGAAAAAAACGCATAAAAAATTACATTCACCCCAGAGGACTCACCCCTTGTGTCGGGAAAATCGATTAAAAAGAGGAGTCGCGGGGAGAAGACGGCGGGGGACGGGGAGTTTAATATGTACGAAAAAATGCACGACGCTACGGGAGAGAGGGAGACCCGAGGAGTGGGTCTTGAGTTGCCTTCAATTTTTATAATTACGTTCATACGTGAGTGCCGTGGCCCGTTCCTTAGCGTACCACAGCCGCCGCCGCCGCTTCGCTCTAACGAAACTCGATTACTTATTTAGAATAGTTTTCCTCACTGAGCTCTCACCCCAGATTGCTTTTTTAATTATTAAATGAAATGTGAACTGAATTCAAAATTTCCTTTTACATTTCCATTTTTACATCAAAGACCTTTACGAAAACGTGGTTTTTGTTATTAGCTATTCCATTTCAGAAACAAAATCAATTTCTGCCAGCGAAACTCGAAAGTTTTCCACACAAAGCAATCAAGAAAAGAAGGAGGCAATAAGAACGGGATAACCGAGTGGAGGACGTTATCTCTGGAGACGGTTTGCAAATGAGCGGGCGACGCACACAGGCGCGCCACCCCACACATGCGCTAATCTTGTGTCCACACACGGCGTCGTATGCGTGCGTACATTTTATAAATAGATATCGTTTTTTTATCCGGGTACAAGAATGGGGGTCGCCACCCGCGGGGGGACTCCCCTGCGGGGGACGTGTTGGATTTCAGATTGCTACGAACTGCAAAAATGAGGGATGAAAGAAATATAGCTTAAAACGCAGATATTTCCCGGCGTCTTAAGGCGAGGGGGGTTGGGTAGGGAGTGTGTGGAACAAAGTAGAGTGGCGATATTGAACCAAAATGAAATGGTAAACGAACCGTGCGCGTCCGATCTAATGCGAATTTATAATTTGGACATAGCTTTTCTTTGAACCCGTGGGGTGAGTTGGGAAAGTAAATTTACAAGGAGTGCGGATGTGATTTATAGAGGGGCGAAGCGACTGACCGCTTGGAAGGCATTTCTCAAATTTTCCATTAAGATGATGGCTAATAAGAGAGCATAGTTTGGCACAGCGAGGAGTGTTTAGGCGTATCCTCATTGTAGGTTAACGCGAGTGTCCGCCGACCTAATTGTCGTCTCGCCGTCTAATCGGGATATGCGCCACGCGATAATTGCGACAGATTACTGCTAGTGCCGCAGATCCTAACAAGTCTGCATACCTAAGAATTCATTCATACATCTATTGCAAAACAAAACTGACATCTTTATTACAAAACCAGAACAATTATTAAGCAGTCGTGCGCGGTTTCATTTAAAGTATCTAAGGGTTACATGATATTCTATAAAAAAATATTACATTTACACAATAACACGGAAAAATATATTTGTTACAATTGATTTAGGTATGTCTTGAATATTATAATAGGTAGGTAATATTATTTATTAGGTATTAACTACAACGTGGAGTATAGGTACGTTATGCCTCTGAGAAATCACAAATGTCGGTCTCGTTAAATGCTCATTGCTTTTATTACCAGCTAAGTGCGACAATTGTTACTGCTAATTCGCTAATGAGTACGTAGGTGTAGCGCGGGCGAAACGTTTAATGCTAACTGCCGCATTAGTCTTAACTAGAACTAAAGACATTATCGTATACCTAGGCAGGTACATACATTATCAGCAGGTACGGTGGTGCACAAATATCTTACTGCGGCATAATCATCCAATAAGATTAGCTACGAGGTTCTAACTAGCCCAAAGCTATTAGTGAATTTGAATAAGTCCGAAAGTTCCGTGATACGACGGCATTATTACATCACACATTGAAATAGCGCAAGCTAAGCGGGAAAGTGAAAATTGCGTACGTGAACTGGAAGGAAAAATATTAAAAATTAATCAAGAGAGTCAGGGGAGGCACATGTGTCGACAAAAAACCGTCTCCCTCTCACGGGCACGTGCGAAGAGCCGTTTCGGAACCGTTCCGCCGGCGAGTTAAAAGTTCTTTCGGACAAACAGAGGATTTGTCACAATTACGGCGGGGCGGTGCGTCCCTACTTGATTAAAACCTAAATCACGTGACGTGTTTACAGCCACGCCGGAGGTGTTTTCAATTTGCCGACTTCTGGACTCGCCATTGGCGTTCCGGACACGTCCACGCACCTATCTGGGGGCGGACCGAAGTTTTGAATTTGTTGCGAATTAAATTATTGACGATCTAATCGGGCGAGCCGATCTTTCAGAGTCACCCACCCGCTGGGCGACGCGAAGCGACGGTCGAACACGTCTCTTAATTATTTTTAAATGTCGCGCCCGAAATCCAAAGTCAATGACGCCTCCGTGTTTCGCCACGGTAACGTTCCGGCAATAAAAGCTACGTGAAAAGAGAAGATTAACATTTGAATTAATCGGGAGATTAAACACAATGAAAGAAAATCTCATTACGGGGCCGTATAATAGCGGTGAGTAACCGGCCGAAGAAACGCGGTGTACGAAAAGAAAAGGCGCGCGAGAAGAAAATTAAAAGCTCGAACGAAATTAAAAAATGTTGAAAAAATGTAATCGACGCCGCGCGATTAGGGGGAATGCAAACAGGACGCGGGCATCAGGGCGCGGGAAGCGGAGCAGAGGGCGCGGGGCTTGCAAAGTTCTCAATTAAAGAGCGGCAACGGAAAGTCTCGTTGTAATTAGATTCTTTCATCTTCTTAAGTCAGCATCCTCCGCGGTGACACTCAGCCTGTTTAATTTGTAATCGAGACTTGTTAGCCTCCGAGTTTCCAAGTTCCATTAATTTAATTTTCCCTGAGTTCTCCTCGAATTGATTGATATCCAATTAGACGTAGCGAGCTGCCGTGATTAACGTTTCGATTTCTTTGCTTTTCCATTAACTACAATTTCTCCGTGGATTTGATTGCAAAGTTGAATTAAGCTGAATAGAAAACATTTTCACTGGAGATTTAGCTACAGAAAATTGCCTGCATTTACTATGTAATAACAACTATGTGAAGTTTAGTCCGAGCTACCGTTCCGTATTAATGTTTTCTGCTTCAAGTTTTTTACTCAATTAGCTTACTTTTCGTAATATTATATCTCAAAACTATCTACTTCAAAATTGCTAGCATAATTGCTTTTTAAATAATTATTAAATTTATTTACACATTTTTAATCAACTGAACACCCTATTTACGTGTGTGCAAGTGCAACAGAGCTTTGGCCCTACTAATTTCTTGCCGCCTTTCCAAGTACACATGAAATGTGCATTCTAATTATCCAATCAAAAACTGTCGTTCCTCAGTAGGTACTTAGTAATTAGTGTGGAGGACGCTCCCGTCACGCGACCGAGCCGGAACCCGCGCCGGAGATGTTCATTGTTTAATGCGACCAGTTCTAGGTCAGCCAATTGCTACTGCTGTTTCTAGGACAGGACTAGGTTAGAACGACACGGGACAGAGACATGTGTGAGTAGCAATGATTGTGTCAACAAACAATTTTGAGGCAAATTGTGTGACTCATAAGTGGAATCTATACTCCCAAAATTTATCGTTTTGATTTAAGGAAAAACAGTCAAGCTCTTAATTAAAAAAAATTGGTTAAGTTCTTTTAAGTACAGCAGTTGGCCATCGCTTTAGAACATAAACTTATCTATGATCTCATAATTAGTAAGTATCTTCTATTACAACGGGAACTTAAGCAAGAAGGAAATATAATTAAGAACTAATTCCATTTAGGCAGGCCAAGAAATCACCTCCGTAATCACCCGCAATTAACACGAGAACCTCGTCAAAGCAACACGAACCCTCTTCCAAACAAACAACAGCTTAAAATTAATTCTTGGTGTCCGGCGAGCCGTAATTAAACATCTCGCCTTGTAATTACGGACTTTACGTTGTCGGAAGTTGTCGAGGATCGTCGGAACTTGTCGGAAAATCGGGCTAAAGTGGTCAGGCCAATTAATGCCGCCCTCGCCGTTGCGATTAAGCAATTAACACAGATGGGCGGGCGGACACTCTCATTAAACAGTTTGAGCAACTTTGGGCTCCGAGGTTTGAGGTTTTCCGAGCTCATCCCCCTTGTTTGATGCTTGAGGGAGACGCTTGTGGAGTTTTTAATTTATTAAGATTTTAAGTACGTTGACTTAAGACACCGTCGAGAAGGTAAGTATTTTTCAGGTGGATTTAAAAGGTAGTGGGAAGTATATATTTTTATATTAATCATTAATAAATTAAAAATTGGTTGAATATTAGCGTGGTTATAGAGTATATATTTTAAGTAAGTACATTGCGTTAAGACACTGAGAAGAAAGAAAGAAAAAGCATTTATTTTGGACACACACACACAAATACAACACGAAGCAAATCAGTAGTAGGTAGTATATAAATAGATAGGTAGGTACAAGGAGAAGGAGGTTTTAGGGCGAATTTAAAAGTTTGTAGAAAGCATCATAATTTAATGCACTGTTGCTGACATTAAAAGGGAAGTGAATTTAGCTATGCAAGTTAGATAAAGTGAAAATATTTTTCTTAAAATTACTTCATCCAAAACAATGCTACGAGTATAGTGACAAATGTACAAAGACTTGGCAACCAAAAATCTTAGTTCAACTCCATACCCGGTTTGAAATAAAAATAAAATGATACATTCCCCATTTCAAAACTCAATTTGTCTACCAAAAGATAAAGAGATAAAGAACAATAAACCATTCACTCAGTCTATTACTCATTTAACCCATTAATAAACATTGTTAATCTGTAAAGCAATTATTAACCAGCTTGTTAACACCCTGACATGACCCCTAAAGCCTTTATAAAGCCTTTAAACAAACCTCAGCTAATGAATGGCCCAAAGGGTGGTTATTAATTAAGTCGGCGTCTTCTTACAAAGTATCAACCCTTTCTTCATAAAAAGTAGGGATGGGAAACGTAGACGATCTCTGTGGGCCTGTGGGCGAGTTACTGACTCAGACGTAAGAGATGCGGGTTCGATTTCTGTGGTAGGAATCCAATGTTTGTAGGTATCAGGTGGACCGTAAGCTCGTTTGTCTGTCTCTTTCATAAAAAAGGTATTTTCATGGTATAGGTATTTTTTATACCCACGATACAGGGAATCCAAGTGAGAGTCATTTGAGAGACCTTTGTCCCGCAGTGGACATCAGTATGATCATCATACTAACGTTATTATAATTATTTGAATGATTGTCAATAATTCAGTCAGATAAAGCGGAAAGAAGAACATTATTACGACCACGAACTGGCAAGATTGTCTGTCGATGTGATAAACGAGGCCATAAATGACCGAAGAAGTATCAATAGGACTTTGGTAACCTACACTTAACTAAAAAAGCTTTTCTGCGGTGACGCCGTGAACTTTCATCATCATCATCATCAGGTTTTTTCCCTCCACTCTCTTCTATCAGCCGTCATCTCAGCAGTCACTCCTTTCTTACTCATGTCATCTTTCACACAGTCCATCCATATTTTATTTGGCCTACTCCTATATCCATCCACATTCATCCCTAGCATTCTTCTCGTTACATGACATTCTTCCGCATGACGCCGTGAACTTTATAATACAAAAAAAGACATGCTGAGTGTATGTTATTCAGGCACCTACATCAATAAAAGTTAGTGACACGAGAAACAAACAAAAGCACAGACACTCGATAACTTACGCAAATCGACATAATACACCTCTAAAGTTAACATAAAACCTCGACTGTAACTCAATAAAGCTGGTTAAACTCCGCAAACAGGCAGTGAAAGGGTTAATTTGCATGGCGGTATTTGCAAGGTTAACCGATGGCTCGTTAGGGTGGAGCAATTAATAAGGGAAGGGTTGGAAAACTGCTGGGAAAGTTAGAGTAGGTCAGGTTTCATTTTCACTTTAAGTTTCTTTTGAAAAGTGAATTGAGGGTTGAAGGGTGGAAGGTTGAACACAAAACAAAATGGAATGTTTTTTTAATAAATGTCAATTGGTTTTTAAATAGAGAACATTCTCAAAATATTGAAGTGACTCCTATTGTACCTGCACCGTTTCTGACCATGACTGCGCCTACCCGCGCAAAAAACAATGTTGTAACTTGACGACATAGCATATTTCTATATACTTGTGTTCCCATGTAAGTGACTATATTGTCTGTAATGAGAATAAAATTCTTTGAACTGATTTTTTTTTACTATTTCCTGATGGAACAAGCTATTTAAGTGGTAACCATCACTTATTACAAAGCCTCATAAGTCACGCACTATTGGGATGTGCCCTAGGATGCAACTTGAGGTATGCAAAGGTTAAGCCTCATGTGCCTGTAAATTCACCAGTAACCATACTCGTCAAACCGAATCACGGCAACGCTGCTTGCCAGCAGAAAACGGCACGGTGCACGCAGGAAAAAAATGGCCAACAAAGCCACAATAAATGCTTTGTTGATAATTTCCTGTCGCAGCAACTAAATATTTTGTTACTATTACAGAAAGAGCTTAGTTGGGATTAGCAACTTCTTTATTGTGCGCTGATTGCCCGTCGTTTAATGTGCTAGGAACAATTTAGTTTTGTCCTTACATCAAAGTTAATAAAAACTTAGATGTGCTAACAATAAAACGTTTTAGGTGTCACAATGTGAACATTGTTAATAAATCTGACAAAATAACTATAGTCGTAGCATTAAACTACCATCTGTCGTACAATATATATGTAGCTGTGTTAACAATGGAACGTTGCAAGTATGTCAATATGAGCATTGTAAATAAATCTAACAAAATAACTATAGTCGTATCATTTAACTACCATTTGTCAGACATTATATATGTGGCTATAGTAACAATGGAGCGTTGCTAGTGTATCAATGTAAACATTGTTACAAAATCTAACAAAATAACTATAGTCGTATCATTTAACTACCATTTGTCAGACAATATATATGTGGCTATAGTAGCAATGGAGCGTTGCAAGTGTATCAATGTGAACATTGTTAATAAATCTAACAAAATAACTATAGTCATATCATTTAACTACCATTTGTCAGACAATATATATGTGGCTATAGTAGCAATGGAGCGTTGCAAGTGTATCAATGTGAACATTGTTAATAAATCTAACAAAATAACTATAGTCATATCATTTAACTACCATTTGTCAGACAATATATATGTGGCTATAGTAACAATGGAGCGTTGCAAGTGTATCAATGTGAACATTGTTAATAAATCTAACAAAATAACTATAGTCGTATCATTTAACTACCATTTGTCAGACAATATATATGTAGCTATAGTAACAATGGAGAGTTGCAAGTGTATCAATGTGAACATTGTTAATAAATCTAACAAAATAACTATAGTCGTATCATTTAACGACCATTTGTCAGACATTATATATGTGGCTATAGTAACAATGGAGCGTTGCTGGTGTGTCAATGTGAACGTTGTTAATAAATCTAACAAAATAACTATAGTCGTATCATTTAACTACCATTTGCCAGACAATATATATGTAGCTATAGTAACATTGGAGCGTTGCAAGTGTATCAATGTGAACATTGTTAATAAATCTAACAAAATAACTATAGTCGTATCATTTAACTACCATTTTTCAGACAATATATATGTGGCTATAGTAACAATGGAGCGTTGCTGGTGTGTCAATGTGAACGTTGTTAATAAATCTAACAAAATAACTATAGTCGTATCATTTAACTACCATTTGTCAGACAATATATATGTGGCTATAGTAACAATGGAGCGTTGCAAGTGTGTCAATGTGAACTTTGTTAATAAATCTAACAAAATAACTATAGTCGTATCATTTAACGACCATTTGTCAGACATTATATATGTGGCTATAGTAACAATGGAGCGTTGCAAGTGTATCAATGTGAACATTGTTAATAAATCTAACAAAATAACTATAGTCGTATCATTTAACTACCATTTGTCAGACAATATATATGTGGCTGTGGTAACAATAGAACGTTGCAAGTGTGTCAATGTAAACATTGCAAATAAATCTAACAAAGTAACTACAGTCGTAGCATTAAACTACCATTTTTCATACAATATATATGTGGCTGTGGTAACTATGAAACTTTGCAAGTGTGTTAATGAGGAGAAGGCGTATGCCATGCCCAACAATAGACTTCTCAGGTAGATGACAATTATGATTGCCTATAAAAAGTACCTACCTACTTTCGATGGTGACATCGAAAGAGTGCTGAGGGAGCTGAGATCTCGCGATGTCCGTTATACCAATACACAAAGTTTTGACTTGCCTCTGACTATCACCTTCTAACTGGACCTATATTTAGGTACTACCAAGTTTCAACTCAAATGGCCTAGGTATTTATTGAAGAGTTCCGTTGAACAGACCTTGGCTCCATCATCAGACCAGATCGCTAATCACATATATTTTTTCTTCGTTTACTCGATCTATTAATTGCAAGTGCTGCGTTCACTCTAGGTAGGCAGCTGTACCTATACCTACTGCACGCAAAAAAGGGAACGGCGGTGTTGTTGGATGATCTTCTCATTGTAAACTAAATAAAACCGTTTTAAAAGTAGAGGATTTTACGATTACAAATGAATGACAGCCCTCATAGCTCGGTTTGTAGGTAATAGCTCTGCCTTCTGCGCTATAAAGATAGATAGATAACTCTTTATTTTTCACCACACAGAAACAAAATACAGGATTAAGGCATACATTTAGGCAAAACAATGGGCGGCCTTATGGCTGAGAGCGATCTCTTCCAGGCAACCATGGACAGATAGAACTAATTTAAAATTAACGGCGGTGTAGTCACTTACGGAAAATATTATAATTTAATGACTAATAACCTACTAGCCGCGCCGCCGTTTAGTAGAATCTATAAAGTATTGCGTTCTGGATAAGGGTTACGTTTCTTTGGCACCGCCCCGTCTTATAAAATCAAAACTTGCATGCTTTGCTTCATTACCATTACTTAGATTAGACATAGGTACCTTTAACAGATAAAATTAAATGACGACGATGACGGATCAAAAAAAACTTCATAGTTATCGAATGTCGTCCAATTGCAATAGGTAGGTATAATGCGAAACTCATTATTCTATGTGTAGGCAGGACCTGGGCGATCCGTTTTTTTAATACAGATTAACATAATAAATGAAAAATTTCCATTGACCTGTCCCCGCCGAGGTAGGTACGTAAAAAATACCTATCTACAGGTCTATTTGCAATAATTGTTCGTTTATAGGTATAACATAACATACATAATATACTAACGAAAGGTCTGTCTATCGCTATAACCTACCTACATAACATCGGAACAGAACATTCAGTCAGTACCTACCAAAAGTAATAGCGGCCCTTCGCATTACTTAGCATAGCATAGCGCGTCAGACGTCAGGTCATGTTTAGAGTACTGCGTACTTATAGCATACTATAGGTATAACGCGGTACGAAATGTCATGCCATATGGCATTACACTATATAGTACTGTTTTGCGCATGTCTAGTTGTGATCTTGAAAAAGAATAAGCCCCTCAATCGAGATGTCGTGAGAGGCGACAAGTCAACGCAACCGAGGAATGGGCAGCAGCATTTCCGGAGTAGGTAGGTAGGTACCTAATTCGAGGGGGCGCCAGCGCGCCCCCACGAGGTCTATATCCATGTCTATCCTAAGTGCTTATCTATACCATCTACTAAGTATCTCTAATCATATTATTCCTTCTTTAGTAGGTAGGTATTCATTCGAAATATTCAAAAAGAGGCAGAGGCAAGAGGTACCTAGGTACCTGAACTGAAGCCAACTGAACAATCATACGTGTGTATGCGTGCATAGGTATGACCTAAAAGAATCACACTTTACATTAATCCGACGACAAAGTAGGTATAGATAGATAGGAAATTTAACAAAACTAATTTTGTGCTCACGGCAAAGACAATAAAACTTGTCGAAACATGTTCGGTTGTAGATTGGTCGTCGGGGCGGGGCGGCGGGGCAACGTGGCGTGGCATTGGTGTTGCCAACGGTTTTATTAACACACCCGATTAGTTTCAATCGACGCCGGATGACATACCACCACAAATCCATCATAGTATTTAAACGAACTACTAACGCTATATAAAAAACAGCATGCAAAATTTCAAGTTCATTCATGCATGTTGCATAAAATTTATAGCATAGCTCCCAATACCTCATAATAATAATTTTTTTGGTAAGTAATATTTGTTTTCTAACATAATCTAAAAATATTACAATCTAGCCATAATTACGGTCAATAGGTAATTTAATACTGACCTAGTTTTTTAAAGTAAGCTACATCTAAGAATGTGTCCACTAACACTTTTCTTACTGCCTCTATTTAAGGCAAAGACACTTTGTTCTTGTGTTCTTGATTAGAGTTTTTCACCTTCAACTACATGAATTATAACTTTACACTACACTAGTTCAAAAGGTTTAGTTCTTTTAAGTCTTCTCACTATGTCCGTGTTGTCGAGGAGCTGGATGGCCTCGATGATGAAGTCTATCTCTCGTTCACATGATGATGAAGTCTATGTTCGTGAGCTTCTGCATATTTTTTTATAACATTGTCAACGAACTCAATATTAAGGTCCCGGTGAAGGTCATTATTTCTGACGTACCAGGGCGCATTTACGATCTCTATGCACTTTATTCTGGAAAGTTTGTATAATTAGGATGTTAGTCTTTTTGGTACAGCCCCACAACTGTATACTATATGTCCATATTGGCATTAGGACCTGTTTGTACAAAACAATTTTATTTTGAACTGACAAAGTGGAATGCCAGTTCATATCTTTTATTTTTTCACATGAGCTTTCCAGCGAAGTTTTGCATCAAGTGTCATGCCTAAGTACTTGGCTGTGTTTTCGTAGGGTATGATCTTATTATTGATATACACTGGACAAAAATGTTCCTTCTGATTTGTAAAATTTATATGGACCGATTTAGATTCATTTAATCTGATTCGCCATTTTTCTGTCCAGTCGTGGACTTTGTTAACAGCCAATTGAACCTTTTCTACTGCTTCTACGTGAGTGCTTCTAAATAATGAAAAATTTTGCTGCCGATCGCGGCATTATTGGGAGGAAAAAAAAACGAGTTTGCAACACTGCGCCTGCTCACGTCCACTCAGGCAGCAGACACACACAGCCATTTGTATTGAGCGACGTGCGCGTTGCGCACGTCGCTCGCTCGAGCGTACTCCTGCGCACTGGAACTTATGCGGAATGTAGATTCGTAGATTACCTACTTTGATTTGATTTTTGTAAAAAGTGATTTAATATTATTGTGATTGTGATCTGCGTTACCTACCTGAAGTGTGAAATGGAAGAATTTCTTGATTCTACCCGTTTGGGCCATACAAGGAACAGTTTCATTGGTAAGAGTTTTCATGTTATTTACTTTAATAGCTTTTTATCTCTTATGAAATAAGGATGGTTCGAATCATCTAAAGTACCTATCTACCTACCTTGAGATATGATTAAATTGAATACATGAATAAAATAGAGGCAGCAAAGTATTTTGTCGTTTTAACAAAGTTGTGATTTTACAAATTATGGGAAAAGGTTTTTGGTGGTTCAATAATTTTATTATAAGGTACTTAAGTATAATAATAATTAAAACCATTTAAATATTAGGTACTACACAGTTCCACCAATTTATCTATTCCAACGAGAGCGGCGCGGCGTGGTGGTGGCGCCAAAATTGTTGACGCCATTTTGTTTCGTACTTTGAAATCCATGTAGGTGTTGATTGGAAAATTTTATTTGAAAATTATTACGAGGTACATACGTATAATGTACCAATGTATCTGTGACAATTCCATATATTAATATGGTATATACCTTGCTTGCTACATACCTACCATTTACTACTTACCATTTTGGTACTTACCTAAAACAGAAAATAAATGTAAGGAATTTCACTAGGTTATTCTTCTTAGTACCTAGTAGTATTGTTATGTTTTGACATGCATTTTAACTACCTACCTTTAGCTTTACATTAGCTCTTGTATTCGCCTTAACAGTAACGGTATAATATAAACGAACCCATATAGGTACCTAATAATACTTATTTCTTAGAAAATTAACAGAAACTAAAAAAAATAGCAAAATTGTAGTTATTGAAGTTGGTTGTTTTCAATGTGATAGCATTATCAGTTACATATACATTTAATTTAAACATTTTATTTTTATTTTTCAGATGAAATCTAATAGCAATGTTTCATCTCCTACCTATATTGTTCGTAACAGAAGATGATGGGCCAGTAGATACGTCAATTCAGGTAAACCATAATTCATATTAAAAACTACCACCATTCAGTTGGTTTTATATTTATTAGAATAGGGAGAATGTACACTGGGTATTTGGTGGAACAATGTAGGGATTAAAGAAGCTGATCAAGGGTACCCAAGTGGTCATTTACCATCAACAAATTTCAAAAAAAAAAATGCAGTCTGGTATTTTGCTGTTTTTTAAATAATGACTTGTTTATGTATTTATTACAGTATTACAGTAATGGAATTCACTATAAGACAAAGAGTTGGAATATTTGGATTGTCAAAATATTGGAACAGCAAAAATTTTAAAAATATTTAGCAAGAATGGGCACTTGAGGTATCTTTATCCAAGAAAGAGGTTACCGAAGTGTATTATATGTCGCTTACCATGTCGTCGGAGGAAAAATTGTGCAGGCCGTAGTGGCCTCTTCCACAACAGGTTGATTACACATCAACGACTAGTTACTTCTTTCTTCAGAAAGTCAAAATGGAAAAGTAGCATAAGCAGCGAGAGCGATAGCAGGTGCTCTAAAAAGAATAATTCCAAACGTGTGAGGCCTCTTCCAGAAAGTTTTACTGTTGACGACTCTGATTTTGAATCAACCTCATCTCCACAAGAATATTTAAACTGGTTGCGGGGAACATCATCGCCCCGAGAGACAGTGGTGACAAAGTGGCTCACCACTTTTCAATTAAACAGTAAACTGAAAGCAGAAGGTCTATCATGCAAAGAATACTTTGACTGGTTTCCTGCCCTCACTTTGCCCGATGGACATGAACTGGTGAGTAGTTGCATTAGATATTAGAGGTTTAAAACCTGTCTGATCTCATCAATAAATTGACATATTCCGCTTCCCTAGGTATACTTATCTTTAATCCCTCATCATTATTTATATGTAGGTATATCATGTAGTTAATTTTACACATGTTATATGTTTTAATTGTATTTGTTGCAGTTATCCCTGGACTTCCAGAAAGTGTACCCAAATGCTGACAAGTTTTTGAGGAAAAATTTCCAATTATTAAAACAAAGCTTCTGCAACTTCTGGCAAAAAAGGAAAGTTCTTCCAGGCAAGATCAAACTACGCTTGAGCTGCTCGATTTCGCTACCGGTAGGTAATTTTAATTACTAAGATCATATTGCAAAATATTTGTTTTTAGTATTTGTATTTTGTTACTAAGAGCCCCCTGCGGATTTACTATCATACTGGAAACATGCATGGGACGAGCGTTTTTTTTGAGTAATCTTTGGATTTAAATGTTGCTTTATCTTTTACAAAAATAAAATCACCATTCACGCCACGATGTATAGTTAAAAAAACAATAGATATGTTTATAATTATTATAAAAGATTAAGATACGGTAATGTAAGTGTATTAATGTATTTTCATAATGTATTTTTTCAGTTGGAGAATACCAGGCATCATTAGCAGCATTTTTGGGAATAATATCGCTTTTACGTCAAGTGCCAACTGCTTCTGTACCAAGGAAAAAATTGTGGAGGCTGTCAAAGGAAGAAGTACGTTCAAGCTTTCTTACTCGTGTAACAACAGCTTCAGATATTGAAGGATATTGCGCCGACAGGGATGCATTTGTGGCTGCTAAAGGTATTCCACCCCAACCGTATGTACTTGCTGTAGGAAGTTCATGGGCTACAGTAACTCATTATGAAATCGTCGTTAATAACGGATTGAGATACCAAATGCCTGATGTTTGCTCTGCAATCAAAACAATTTATCACATCTATTGGGCACTAGATTCAGCATAGCCAAAAGACTCGGGTATTTGCTGGATGTTTATACAACGTGCAATGTTCAATATGAGGTCTAAGTATGACTTGAGGGTGTACCTCTGCGTGAATTGTTACACGTATTGGACGTTTAGGTTTTGAATGTTAATTTACCTTATTGATTTTGGATATAATTATTATCTAACAAGAATATGGTACCCTGCGAACTGTGCCAAAACTCATTTCAGACATTTTGACAATTAAAAGTCCACATGCAGTTTTATCATCCTTCCGTAAATAAATTTAAATGTGCTAGTTCAGATTGCACCAGAAATTTCCAATTATAGAATTCATATAAAAGACATTAACAAAATATTTTAAATAGTGCAGGTAGGTACTTTATCTTCTAGGCGTAATTGCAGGAACTAGTTTAGATAATGTAGCAATGCCCTTTGAAATAACTATGGCTCGACTATTTTCATCTCTATATGCCAATCTTCTAATACCATAAAATACTGCAAATATTGTTTTTTCACATTCTGAACAGTACATTGTTTTGCGAGAACCACTTTAAATAATAAATTATTGCTACGTTTGTGTTAAGGAGAATACAAGAGCTATTGTGACTCACTAGCACGTTTCGACATGTTGAAAGATATAAAATAACTAAACTTATTTTAGAAAAAATAGCAATCAACCATTTTGTGTTCAATCACATTGCACACAGTTTAGTAAAAAAATCATTTTGATCGATACATGCTTAGGAAAATTAGTTTATTGATTTTATATCTTTCAACATGTCTAAACGTGCGATTGAGAGTCACAGTAGCTCTTGTATTCGCCATAAGTATAATTATAGTAGGTATGTAAAATAATAGTACATATTTTATAAAATGTGTCGTCGTAAATTTGTATTAAGTGTAAGCTTATTATTACGTTGGTACCTACTCATAAAAGTAATTAATTTCGTGTAATCATAACTACTATAATATTTTACAACATACAAAGTATTGATTAGACTTGACTTGTACCCCAAGTCGTGAGTTTTTTTTGTTTTTGGTTTTCCGTATTGCGCGTGACCGCAGTTTTGTATGCAGACACGAGAGTTTTCAGCACGCCCGATAGAGGCGCTTATTGCTTCTCCGTTTAAAACTGCGGACTCGCAATACAAAGAACCTAAAACGAAAAAAACTTACGACTTAACAGACTTGGGTTACTACTGGTAATGTCAGATTTTATTGCAAGAAGTGTTCAAACTTAGACTAACTATTATGTAGGTACCTAATTATAAGAGAGTAATAATTTTTTTGTAATCATACCTTATAAGTTCTTATTTAACAATACACAAATACCCTGAAAATAATAGATTGTTTTTATCATAATTTGGACCACTGTTAGGTAAAACCGTCGTAGCTGCTATTGTTTAGTATACTTTAGGTGTTTAGAATTTAATTTCAGTAGCTATTTTCACAGCTATACTGCCATGCATTGTTACTACGAATAAGCCTTTGTTTCAGTAGGGAATTATTGTACTGCCAGTACCTATGTATCTAATACTCATTTGTGTTTCAAACATAAACTAGTTTACTGTAATATAAGAGTATGTTGGCAAACTAGTTTATTGGGGTAGCTAAATGACAATACCTACGATGGCATAATTACTTTTTTGGGAAATCAAATGAGTATTAGTTACTAGTACTAATACACTAGTAAGATACAATTTTATTTAAATGCAGGAGCTACTCTACTTCGTGAAAACAACTATACTTCCTTGTTATTATGACAGAGCCTTTGCTGCAGTAGCAGTTTTATTTAAATGTGGGAGCTACGCTACTTCGCGAAAACAACTATACTTCCTTTGTTAATATGACAGAGCCTTTGCTCCAGTAGCAGTTTTATTTAAATGCGGGAGCTACGCTACTTCGCGAAAACAACTATACTTCCTTGTTAATATGAATGAGCCTTTGTTTCAGTAGCTAACTCTCCTTTGCTAAAACAACTACACTTTCTTTGTTTATACATAAAAGCTTTTGATCAAGTTGCAATATTATTTAAATATAGGAGCTATATACTCATCTTCGCCAAAACAAATTATACTTTAATTGTTCATATGAAAAAGTTTTTGTTCGAGTAGCTTCTATATAACACAACTGTATTTTCTTTATAACTACGAATAAACCTTTGGTTCAGTAGCAAATGTGTTATTACATTATTTGCTAATATATTTATTAGCTACTGAACCAAGGGTATATTCGTAGTAAAAAATAAAATACAGTTGTTTTATATGGAAGCTACTTGAACAAAGGCTTTTTTATATGAACAAAGGAAGTATAAATTGTTTTAGCAAAGTTGAGTAGCTCCTACGTTTAATTAATATTGCTACTTGAATAAAAGATTTTATGTATAAACAAAGAAAGTGTAGTTGTTTTAACAAAGGACAGTTAGCTACTGGAGCAAAGGCTCTGTCATATTAACAAAGGAAGTATAGTTGTTTTCGCGAAGTAGCGTAGCTCCCGCATTTAAATAAAATTGCTACTGGAGCGAAGGCTCTGTCATATTAACAAAGGAAGTATAGTTGTTTACGCTAAGTAGCGTAGCTCCCGTATTTAAATAAAATTGCTACTGGAGCGAAGGCTCTGCCATATTAACAAAGGAAGTATAGTTATTTTCGCTAAGTAGCGTAGCTCCTGCATTTAAATAAAATTGCTGCTGGAGCAAAGGCTCTGTCATATTAACAAAGGAAATATAGTTGTTTTCGCTAAGTAGCGTAGCTCCCGCATTTAAATAAAATTGCTACTGGAGCGAAGGCTCTGTCATATTAACAAAGGAAGTATAGTTGTTTTCGCTAAGTAGCGTAGCTCCCTCATTTAAATAAAATTGCTGCTGGAGCAAAGGCTCTGTCATATTAACAAAGGAAGTATAGTTGTTTTCGCTAAGTAGCGTAGCTCCCGCATTTAAATAAAATTGCTACTGGAGCGAAGGCTCTGTCATATGAACAAAGGAAGTATAGTTGTTTACACTAAGTAGCGTAGCTCCCGCATTTACATAAAATTGCTACTGGAGCGAAGGCTCTGTCATATTAGCAAAGGAAGCATTGTTGTATTCGCGAAGTAGCGTAGCGTCTACATTTACATAACATTGCTACTGGAACGAAGGCTCTGTCATATTAACATAGGAAGTATAGTTGTTTACGCTAAGTAGCGTAGCTCCCGTATTTAAATAAAATTGCTACTGGAGCGAAGGCTCTGTCATATGAACAAAGGAAGTTTAGTTGTTTTCGCTAAGTAGCGTAGCTCCCGCATTTAAATAAAATTGCTACTGGAGCGAAGGCTCTGTCATATTAGCAAAGGAAGCATTGTTGTATTCGCGAAGTAGCGTAGCTCCTGCATTTACATAACATTGCTACTGGAACGAAGTCTCTTTCATATTAACAAAGCATTGTTGTTTTCACGATGTAGAGTAGCTCCTGCATTCAAATAACTTTGCTACTGTACATAATCATGAGTTGATTAAGTCCAACAACCTTAATACTGTGACTAAGCTTTAATGGTGGTTACAAAGGAAAATATTTAATTTAACAAAGTACAGCTGTTGCTCTTTTAAGTTAGTATTGTTATTACAGCAAAGTCACAGTTAAATGGGATTAGTTCCACAGACAAAAGACACATTGTTGTAGTATACAAACACACTTTATTGAAAAAATATTGTTGTGTTAACAATATACAAACATTGTTGTAGTATCAATGCATATATTTTGTTAAAGATATATTGTCGCAATGACAATTTACTTCTTGACAAAAGAAACATTGTTGTAGTATCAATACACATAATAATAATTGTTGTACTGAGATTTAACTTGACAAAAGAAACATTGTTGTAGTATCAATACATATATTTTTTGAATGAATGTTGTTGTTCTGACAACTTAATTCTTGACAATAAAAACATTGTTGCCCGGACTATACAATATGGTGGGCTCTCCCCCGTTAAAGTTTTATTGCTGGAGCCAACAATATTTTTTTCTGCGTGTGGTAGTACCCCGGAAGAGCCCTTCACAAAGAGCTCTACTACTTTTGGAGAAATCAATACATTTTAGAAAAAAAGTTAGCATGTGACAAAGAATGTGTCAGTTGTTTAAAAGCAGACATTTCAATACGGCTGCAAACAGCACTATCGTGATTGAAAAGAAATAAGTGGTGAATATTTAAGCAACTGTTTGACATACTGAACCGTATAATTACATCGGAACTCCAAAAGAAAAAACTAGAAAAAAAAATTAAACAAAACACCGAAGACAAATGAAGAATGTTTCGGAAACACGAAGGGGCGTTCTCATACATTAGTTATTCACTAATTTGTTGTTTCAAACGGGCAAATTACAGCTTTACAATTATATTAGTATTAATGAGTTCAGCCCACTTTTTCTTTTACACTTTTTTTTAATGTAAATTTGATATGATTTACTGACCAATTTTATGGGTAAGAGACGTTTTAGAATATCATTTCATCGAGAACGTCTTGACACCAAATCTTCTCTTTTGTCTTTTTTATAAAAGAATTAAAAAAAAATATGAATTCTGGAATTTTGTGTCCCATTTGAACATTCTTATTTAGCTGCCAAGTGACAGTTTTCACGTGAAAGTATGATATATCTAAGCTATGACGTTTCGATATTATGATAGTCACAGGAAAATGTCAAAGAACCTACGTCATTTCTACTATAACTTCTTAGAAGTTTGTTTTCCGTGGGAACTTTTAGTGTGAGTAGGTAATTAAGGTTCATTACGTAAAGTTAGAAAACAAAAAGAATAAATTCTTAAATTGACGTCTATTAGATAATTATGCTTCACACCTGTCTATTATACTTTGTACTACCGGCAATTATTAACGGATAACTCGAATTTAATTAAAACAACAGACGTCATGGACTATTAACCGACAATTACAAGGAAGTTTGTAAGACTGTAGTTCATAATGTAACAGCTAGGTTACTGCGGGTGTAGACACAATCGTTAAGGCAATACACAACACGCTGACACGTTGAGATAGTTGTCGTACGCTGTAGGTCACGTTTAGGGAATTCTTTTTTTGAGCCCCGTATGTTAACAAAATAAGAAACTTCAACCATCATCATACATATTCGTAAAACAATGCATCAACAATGGGTTCGAAACCGGTCCTGCACCAATAAGTTTTTGTTCTAAAATTAAAATTCATGTGCACAATGCCAGTACTCTCAAACGGTGTAGGAAAACATAGTGAGGAAACCGGCATGTCGTAGAACCTAAAAAAGTTCTATAACAGCTCCAAAATTAAGCAGCTGGTTTGGTTTTTAAAAAAATCTGACTAACAGGAATTATGAAATTTGAAATCGGACAAATGAGATGAATGCACCTTTAAAATTAAGACCAAACCAGCTGCTTTATTTTGGAGCTGTGTCAAACTAAGGTGTTGAAAGAAAGTGATGACTGCCATTAAAACTATCATGAGAGATACATCGTGTAATTGTAGAGTTTTTGTTGTTATTTCACGCGCCGTTTAGCACTGGTTGTTTACTTTGAGCATGCGCTTTTTAACGCTTATTCATTTATGTATTAATAATTCAGTGTTTCAACACCTCTAGTCAGAAAAAGCATGCTTTATTACTAAAGCTTACTTTTGCGTTAAACACGCGAAGAGTCAATATTATTTTTTTACCTTTTTAGTTTGTTCGATACAAACTAAAAAGTTTGTCAATTTATTTTTTTACTGTTGTATATGAATAAACGGCTTTCATTCATTCTTTGTTTATTTCTAATCAGGCATAAGGTTGAGGCTGATAAATGAACATTTGTTTGTGACATTTTATATTTTAATATTACCTATTACAAATTTTTTTTATTTTTTCTCTAATGATTTTTATGTTTTTTTTATATTCTATGTGACTATACTTATTTTTTTTTCTTTTTAATGAATGTAATTGGTTTTTTAACCGTTTTATTAAATAAATGAATGGAAGATTACTTACACTTCATTACATATATTTGTTTCAAGATTTTATATTAAACTTTCTAGATTTATCTTTTGGTTTCACACGTCAATACAAGCTTAGTGAGTTTATATCTTCCTACAATTTGCGGTTTTCTTTTCAATGCAGTTTCAAATTGAATCAAGCAGTCGATAAGTGCAATAATTTGGTCTGCAAATGATCGCGGGCAGCGAGCGTGCGGCGTGTATAGTAGAGATGGGAAAAGGAGATTAAATCAAATACTAGACATTCAAAAAATAAAAAAAAAACCGCGTTGTTTCTAGTGCAGCGGATGCTAAGTCTAATCTTGCATCCATAATTAACAAGGCATAAGTTGGTATAATTCTTCTTATTGTCGTGTCACTAGTTCTTTCGAAACAGTACGGTCAAACGATTTTACGTGCGCCTCCTTTTGAGCACTTGACACCAGTGGCGTAGCTAGGTGGACAAGGGCCTCGATGCATAGAGAAAGAATCGGGCCCTCAATCCCTCTTTCCACATAGCTTGAACTTATATTGGCCTTTAAAATAAATCATGAAAAAAAAAATTGTGTACAGGCTCAAGGTTTTCTAGCTTCGGGAGCTGGCTGACCCTCTCTTTTCAAAGCTTAGAATAGAGGGCCCCCTGATCTCCGGGGCCCTGGATCACTGCACCACCTGGCCCTACGATAGCTACGCCGCTGCTTGACACATGTTTAGAACTTTTTAGGTTCTACGACGACATGCCGGTTTCCTCGCGATGTTTTCCTTCACCGTTTGAGAGTACTAGCATTGTGCACATACATTTTTGAACAGAAAAACTCATTGGAGCACGACAGGTTTTGAACACGACCTTAGGATGGGAAGGCGGGGCCGCTACCACTGCCTTAGACCTAAGCTATATAACTGGTGTATGTACATGTTGGCAATGAATAAATCTGAAATCTAAATGGAAATATGAGTTGGTTTTGAAATAAGGCTATTTTTTTCTATAAATACGTACCTAAGTTAAGTTATATTTTTTTTCCGGTTCAGTTGAATCCGGACAACTGCGAGTAGGCAGCTCTTTGCGTAGTGTATCACCGATCAATGCAATTTTGATTGATTGCATTGCTTACTGTAGTGTAACCAATCTTATTGAAAACTCGTATTGTAAAGGGCATAGCTGCGTTCGACACACGGCTTGTCAAACGGTTTAAAATGAAAAAAACGGGGGACAACCCTTAGACCATTAACGTCTGCGACATTTTTTATGGGGAGAATTTTAGTGGTTTTTGGCAGAAGTATGCAATTTATTTTTGTACACAGTTGTGGTGAAATATTCGGCCTCTGTAGATTAATATTTTTTTAAATTAGTAACGTTAACTATTGATAATACCTCCTATTGCATAGAAGCTATAACGATTAATAAAAACTACCGTTGCTATATTTGATCTAAAGATGTATTTAATACAATTTTTTTTTAAATTATAAATAGAAGTGATGTGAGCGACACAAAGCGTCCGCGATTCAACAACAAGTCATTCTCAAACATCGATGTTTTCAATTTAAATCGATGAAGGGCCTTTCATGCTCAGATAGCATAAGGGCAAGAGGGGCTAAAGTTCAAATGGGATTAATTAGGGCGGACTTTTCACTTCAGAAATATTCAGTGAAAAATACTCAGAGACCTAACAAGGAGTATTTTTTAAATCACAAAGGAATGTAAACATCGTCAGAGGAAACAACAATTAGAATAGCCGATATCGAAGCCTGGGGCTCCCTAGCCACCCCGCGCCACCCCATTATTTTATCTAATCAAAAAGTTTAAAAGGAAAAATTATACCGGCCTTTATTATGAGTCAACTTTCTTTAGGAGGGTGGATATATTTTTAATAACGATACCGTAGAAAGCCATCTCACCGTGTAATACTTTTCGCGGATTTCGTGAATTGGGCTGTAAATACCTATTAAGTAATTTGAAACAAATATTTGACTTTGCTTGTATAACTCTCGCCAATAGGTATAAATCTTTAATGGCGACGCTAATCATTACCTCTCACTTATATCCGTGGTTAACATTGGTTACTTCTCTCTCGCACTCGTGCTAGGTATTGATTAGCACCGCCATTAAAGATTCGATTCTTTATTGGCACGGGCCATTATTAATTCGATATTTTTATGTACTTGATTACAAGTAACCATCCTTATATCGTTGTTTGGTCAAGAGGAGAAAAAGTATACCTAGTCAATCAATAATGCCATATAAAATGCAAAAAAAAATGATTTTCGCCGATTCTTAAACAAAAATGTAGATGACGCTTGCTTCGAAAAAAAGTATTATTGTTTTTTAAGCCTTTTAGCAATGGCGAAATAAAAAAACACCCCCTTGTAGAACTTGGACACGTAAAACCAAATTGAAAATCTAAATTTTACTGCCGCCATAAAGCGTACTATCAAAGGCGTCAGATGAGACCAAAAATTCTACATTAATTAAGGAAAAAGTGCCCCGAAAAAACCGAGGGTGCGCTGATTCCCCAAGCGTTTTCTTTGCTCAACATTTTCTAAAACACAATTGATGAAACAAGAAGAAATAAGTCTTATTGCGAGGTGTCAAGATGTTTTTTCGATTGCATGGTTTTGGATAATATTTATCTGAGGCAGCATTATTATTGCACACCTTGTATGCGTAAATCAGTGCCTGAGGCAAGCATTTTTCAGACAAAGATGCAATTATATGCAAAGGGTGGGGGGAGGGTGGAACCGCACCGTAATGAGGTACTTTAGAATTTCTTAGGGGTGCTTTTAAACTTTCTTCTTGCATGTTTTACTAAAAGCATTTTCACTTTGTAAGATAGAGATGGTAATTATAATTGAAAACTACGAGAATGATCTAGCGAATACATCAAGTAGTGGCTTAAAGTCAAACTACATGTATGGGGACATGTGTATTTCTAACTACAACTTTTTTTATATAATTTGTATGTGTAACACGCACACTGTCATTTTTTTTTTTTTTTTATTCAACTGGCTGATGGAACAAGCAGATGGCCCACCTGATGATAAGTGGTAACCATCACCTATAACAAAGCATTGCCTCGTAAGTCACGCACGATGGGAACGTGCCCTACGATGCACTGCCCTGTGTCCATCAACTTGAGGCATACAGATGTTCGGCCCCATGTGCCGGTTATATCACCAGCAACCACACTCTTCAAACCGAAACACAGCGTTGCTGCTTGGCGGCAGAAAAAGGCGTGGTGGTAGTACTTCCCCGGACGAGCCCTTCACAAAGAGCTCTACTACTCTTAAATTATATTCCAAACACCTTATTAAACAACCTAATACTTAGCTCTATAATCTAAAGAATGCTATATAAATATCTAACAATCTATATTAGCACAGGCCTCCTTCAGGCTCTTCCAAAGAAGTGTGTGTGTGTGTGTGTGTTATAGTAACAAGTAAATCTGTATAAATCTAAATCGATCGTTTTCAAAAGTTACGTTTTAAAAATAACGCTGTAGAATATGTTTACGTACGAGTTGTGGAAAACAACTAGATACCTACTTGATTTTTTGTTTTACATTAGATTTTTTTGATAGTGTTAAACCACATTGTTTAAAAATCACGTGTACAACGTGACAATCTAAAATTTTAATAACTCAAGTTGTTTTATTCATGTTTGCGAATTTGAATAAATCAAAAGTAGGTATTTCGTTTGCACGAGTACAGTTGTGAGATATTGAATTTAAATACTAGGTACCGTCAGTTTTTCTATTTTGTTTTTCTGAAATATCGGACAGCACGTCATCTGTATGTTCTAGAACTTAGCTAAAGTACGTCTTATACTTTCCATACACCGCTGTATTTTTGATTTCAAGCATTTTTCATCTATTAACATAATCATTAATATTAAAGTCGTTGGACCAAGGTCAAAGTAGTGCGTCATTCGATCAGCTTCCTATTTTACGATTCAACTTGTAAGTATAATTTCACATTATAGTGATATAAATTTATAGAAATAGATAAAACACCATTCATTACTAATTGAAGATAGGATTCTACAAAATGTGGGTTTGTGCTAAAATGTTATATTTGAGCTTAAGTATCAATAACTAATACCATTAGACATCCTTAAAGAATCTTAAGTTAGTACTGGGTACTTAAGAGTAGTAAAGCTTTTTGTGAACTACCGCCTTTTTCTGCCGCCAAGCAGCGTTGCTGTGTTTCGGTTTGAAGAGTGTGGTTGCCGTTGTAATTACAGAAACATGAGGCTTAACATCTGTATGCCTCATGTTGATGGACGCAGAGTAGTGCATCGTAGAACACGTTCCTATCGTGCGTGACTTACGAGGCAATGCTTTGTTATAGGTGATGGTTACCAGTTAACCTTAAAAAAGAGATCTGATGGGACATTTACCTTGCCTGGTGTTCAAAGTCGTGAAGTTGTTTCTGTGAACAAGAAACATGTCTGTTTCATCTTAGCACGTAGCGTAATTTTTGCCTTACGTGTAAAATTTGCTTTTCGACAAGTTCATTACAGCTGAATTTAATGAAATGAAAGCTCACTGAACTCAAGTGACATTCAAATGTCTAAGAAAACCCGAGGCCTTGGCATTCGGCGAACATTTTTACAGACGAATCCGTCTATTTATGAATGCGAAAGTATTTTTTTATACTACTAGCTGATTCACGCACGATAGGTAAGTGCCCTACGATGCATACTGCCCTGCGTCCATCAACTTGAGGCATACAGATGTTAAGCCTCATGTGCCTGTAATTACATCGGCAACCACACTCTTCAAACCGAAACACAGCAACGCTGCTTGGCGGCAGAAAAAGTTTATTTGTAGTTATGGCGTAGAAGGACGATTTCGGATACAATAATAGAAAATATCATAATTAAAGTACAGAAACAGATTGTTAAACGATGTTATTCACAGAGGTTCTAAACTGTGTCACGAAAATCAACGCCTTCCTTCGAATCACCTATTTAGTTACAGGATGCCAAATGCGGAGAAATGTCAAGCTTGACTTCATTCTATGTATTTATATGGTAGCAATTTCAAATTATTTTTTGACCTTGCATACCTTTTATTTTGGTACCACAAGAACAAAGCCACAGGTGAAAACTAGTAAATATTTGTCACGTGTTAAAACATCTCATTTTAAAGGGGCGTTGTCTATTACATAAACAAGCAATAAGAACCACAGTAGTTTACGTTTTAAGAAATTGCAGAGAAACACTATATTTTCATATGTTTATTGCACTCTAAATCCGTAAAGAGCGTACCGCCCCATGCTGCGCTCTTTTACGTCCACAAAACACATTTCCGTAATCACCTTATAAAGGGATTACTATAAATAAAAAGGAAAAAAGGAAATTAACCGCATTACGGAAAATCCCGTCCCCTTGCAATATGTGGGCTCCCACTGATAAAACATTGGGAGCTTTTTCGCGTAAATGAAACAATGTGGTATTTTTATGTTCATATGATTGTTATCTTTATTGCGAAATGCGTAGGCATATTTTGTTTGCTTCAAAATGAGCTGTGAATGAGAATCTCGATCTTTTTTCACATAATACTTTTGATTTAACTTTGCCTCTTTACAAGGATACGTCAAAACCGATTTTAGTGATGAGGTAAACCTACTAATGCAAATACTTAGATTTTGAGCTCTTAAGTGTGTAATTACATGATAGATATTAAGAATACCAAGAATATTAAAAAGTATTATTATCACTATTAGTAAAAATAAAAGCGTGCACTACTCATAAAAACTTCTTGTGATTACTTTAGCAAACACGTTGCATACGGAAATGACTTTCGCTCTCCAATAGTTTTTTTTTAGTTCACTCGGAGTAGCACTCATCATAATTTATATACAGAATTAAGAAAGAAGACTTATGCGGAAAACACCGGAAAATACATAAGAAACAGGCATGCAACCCCCGTGTAGGTTTATGCCCTATCAGGGTGGCATGAGTAGGGGATAAAAAACAAAATGAGAAGTTATGTTTTCGGTAATAAAGGACGGACGAGAGAAATCGTTTAAGACGACGCCAAATGAGATGGAACGAATATATTTGATTATTTTTATGGCACGAAATTGCGATACGGTCTGGCCTCGGACTTAATGTCTATTTGTTTTACTTGAATTTAATATTACGTTTATCGTTCGCGGTTTATAGGCGTCGGTTTACCGTTTGAGGCGAAAAAGAACCAATAATTTCGTATTGTTCACTCTTCATGGTATTTACTTGCTTTATAAATTAGCCGAAGCAAATCTTACCACAGATGTTTTTGTAGGTTAGTTTTTTTAGCTCTCGCAGATCAATTGGTAGTAGCTCTGCTATCTGCGCTGTAGGCCGTGGGTTCGATCCCCACCGAGAACAAACATTTGAACAAACAATAATAGACGTTTGTTCTGTGTGTTCATTTTTATTTATCATTAATAATACCCAACTGTTCTATCTACAACACAAATTCTTGTACTATTACCGCCTGTATATATTTTTAGCAAACTCTTTTATTTATTTAAAACATTTTTGCAACAATTATATTTACAAGTAATCGTAATTGTACCAACTATATTAATCAAGCTCTATAGAAACTTTATCGATTTATGATCACAACAATTGGGAGACAGTCGTTATTTTTATGGCTTCTAAAAAAAGGGGATATGAATCAATACTCGGGACAAAGCGTAATTTATAAGTCTGCTGGGCCAGTTTAATTGTAACAGAAAAAAACATGAGTCCATACCTATAAATACCAGGGTTCTATAATTTGTAGGAGATTTTCAATTAACATCTCTCCAAAAATGTTTGCAAGATATGCTATAGATATAATTTTAAGAGTTTGTAAGATTATAAACGTTCTAAAAAATCGTTGGTGTCTGAGGATCCCTATAATCGACCATAAGCTGCGTTAATTTTGTGAAAGATTCGATACGGTAGGGTGTCGGGCTACTTGTTTTCTTTTATGAGTTTTTCGATGAGAAGCAGTTTGGGCGAAATGGGATATAACGAAACTTTTGATGGTAAGAATACTTGACCCGCTTTTAGTGGGATCACATATTGGAAATCTGAATTTCTATTCCTTCTTTTTGAATGTTGAAACTGTAAATCTTCAACAAAGCATCATTATCCTTTCTTTCCTTGACAAAATATTAAAATAACTAATAAGAAAGGTTTATTTATCTTTCTAACAAGAATCCCTATGAGAAAAAGTTTTAAAGATCCTTCGTTCATTCAAACATCCAGATAAATTTACAAATAATCTAAAACATCACCCACACACTCGCGCGACCCTCTACGTCACATAATGAAGGGAGAGCAGCGTGATATAATGCACTTTTTTATTGCTTACTCCTTATACCCACAGAAAAAACACACACGCGTACATTTTAACTATTAGTGCTTTTTTCTGTATGGAGTAGGGAAGGGTTCTGGCTCTGGGGTTAAGCTCGGTCGCTTGATAAAAAATTTAGGCCGATTCGAGTTCGCGATGCTCGTTTCAACAACGAGGGTCACCGGAGTACCTACTCGCACCATTGTTGCGTTTCACTCTCACTCAAGCGACGACAAACTTCGCTTTTTTTTCATAACTTATTTTGATCTTGATCCTACGGAAAGGGCCGGCCATTAATAACCATGGAATATAAATATCGCCGTCGCTTTCATTTCACGGGGATCGGAAACAAAGAGGCTCTTTGATTTTATTATTCTAATTTAATTTGGCTCGGGCCGTCGTCTGCGCTTTATCGCCAGGTAGCCTTCTGTTTCTAAGAAAAAAATATTTATATCTCTTTCTATTAGAAATCCCATTGTTCGCGCGAGGGCACGTCAGCACGCGACAAAAGGAACATTAATTATAATATCCGATTAAAAAAAGCGCCATTTAGCTACGCGAGAAACGTCCTTTGTTTGAGATGATTGAATTTGGTATTACCAACATTAGCTACCATCCTGGCTCCCCGGGGAAACGTAGATGAATTATTAAAGTAGGCACCTTATTTGCGTAGGCGCGGGCGGCTGCTACTTTTTTCTCCTTTTACTTCGAGCTGATTCAGTAATGCTAAAGCGATAAAGATATCAGATTACGCCTCAGAGTGTTGCCGGTTCAGACACGGACAAAAACTATGGGCACCGAGAGACTGCCGAAATATGAGGATCCAATTCCATAAACCACATCAGTGGTAGGAATCATACGAGTTATGTCCGTACGTGCTCGCACATAGTAATTAGATATTACGTACGACTAATCGTATAACTCGCACGGGTGTTGTTTTACTCGAAAGGGGAAATAAATCACGGGTAACACCGTGACAAAAAAGTAACAAAAAAAAGAAACAATGTCAGTGCGCGGAACAAAAGAAATTATAACGCGATCCATGCCGAAAAAAATCGTTATGATAATAAAAATGGTTTAATAAAAAAGCTGTTATAATAGCAACAGAGAACAATACTGCGTTTACGCAGTAAGTTACAGTTTTTCAAAGAGCGGTGGCCGTAATATAGCGGTCACGTACTTAAATGATTTGTCTTTGTCGTCAGGTTTTTATTTCAAAATTGCGCTTTTTATTTTAACCGCTATTATAGACTACCGTTATCTGTAAAGCTCTAGCTTATTTAAGTAAAGTTTATTTAGCAAAGCGAGATAGATAAACTTTTTTGACATTTCGTTTGAGTCGCTGCAGCAGCTGTCGCAATTTTTCGGATTAATTTTGCTCTGATGAAGTACTGGAATATAATGCTTTTGATTTCGTCCATCCGTTTTTATTATAAACGCTATTCTGATTCATAATTAAAAACTAGGGGTCTGTTGAAAACATTAAAAATCTTTCCGTATACAAATACCTACCTAAACATATTATTATTATAGTAATGGGGCGCATAGACACATTTTTATAATGACACCGCCACAGATGTACTATTAATCTCACGATGCGCAGTTATTAAATCTTGGAGAGTTGGACGACATCGTGTTATTAATGGAAGTGTATCACGGGAGCCATTAGATACATAATTAACATCGATCTTCGAGTAAAAAGAAAAAAAAAACGGAAAAGCGTCACTCTCGGCGACGAATAAAAACGTCATTAAAGATTGATAGCCGCGAGGAAGTATCATTAATATTATTCAATTAATAAAATGTAATTTCTCGTCTCACCCCGCGGAGGAAAAAGCAATTAGTGGCTAGATTGCGATCCGTCAAAACAACTGCGTCGAGTGTCGGAGAAAAAAACGAGGAGCATTCATTAAAGTTAAATTCGCGAGGGGTGAATACGTAAGGACTTTTTTGCATAAGACGGTGGCGCCCTCGTTTTTTTATGTTTTTTTTGTATTGAATATAAACTATGTAGGCGCACCGTAAGCGGTTTTCGTCACACTTGCTGGGTGTTGACGAAGTTTTTTTTTAATTGTGCCAGTAATGAGTGTTGTTATGGTTTTATGGTGGAGTAATGAGTGGAGTCCCGCGGTGACATTTGCATGTCGCGGGGAGTTTTTTTTCGCGAGTTTGTTGATGAAGTTTTTCAAACGTTTTTTTCTCAGACTATTTTTATGGCATGACTTTATTTGAAGTTTGTGGCTAAACATTTCAGTGGCACGTTGTTTATGGTTGAGGGGTGTTTTATAGTTATTATTTGAATGTTTATTTTACTCGTATTATGTGGATTTAGCACGATATTTAGATTTAGTTTCGTAATTTTGTACTCTTTTAAGAAACTTTAAACAAAATACAAAACTTACTGTAACAAAGTTCACAGTTCTATGTTTAGGTTATTGTGGTATTTTTTGGTATGCTTGCGTTTAAATTCCGTCACCCTTTAATATCAAACTACTAAAATTATATAAAATTACCTGAAGAGAGGCAGTTGATAGGTAAATGAGTTAGACTAGAATAATGGGCTCGATAACGACAACCCCAAGTCGTTTCGGCTTCCGATAATAAAGGCCCGACTGACGTGCGGCGACCCCGATTTGGTATTAGCAATCATTAAATTGGAAATAACGCTATATTGCCGATACACTGGTTTCTTTTATAAATATCTCTCACGTGATCCCCGTGCCGAGTCGTGTCACGAACCTCACTGAAAACGATGGAAATATTCAAATCGCCATATAAAAAAGACAAGTTAGGTAGCATTTAAAAAGCTTGTTTGTTTAGCGACGAATCGCTTTTAGTCATGGTAGGGTGCACGGCGCATCCGGCAGGGCTGTAGACAGGGGTAGGGGGTATAGGGAACCTCCCCCCTTAGGTTACTTTATATTGTACCTAAATAAGGGGGGAGTGAAAACTATAATTTAAAAAAAAATGCAAGCGCAGTCATATTTATACTACAAAAACGTTTACCCCCGAAAATGAATCCTGGCTGCGCTCCTACATCCGAGGCGAATACGTGACAAACTTATATTGCAGTTGGATGATCTTTATTTCTTGTGTCATAGGGTTTATATTTACGGCTGTCAGCGGCGAATAAAAATTGTGAAACATTGCAGTTGGGATGAGGAATGGGTATGAAATATGAAGTCTTCAGGAAATGGGGTGGAGTAAGTGCTTTGAAAACGTTTTGTGGGCTTGGAGAATGCTTGCATGGAATTATGAACTAATAAGAATCTTGATAGAACATTCTTGTTGGATTTTGGAGCAGCTGGATTTTGTATTATTTTAATATACCTACATACATTCCACATACCGACTTTTTTAATATATCTTTTTAGAAAAAAATTACTATAAAAGGTTATTTCAAATAATGTTTAAGAGTTTATACAAAATAGTTTCTTAGTACATTTATTTCATGATCAGCTATTTAAATATATGATTTGATTAAACTGTGAAAATTACGGCAATTCTAAACTGAATAACCCATGAAATTAAATATTTTATGTTGTATACAAATAGTTTTGTTTTATAAATATTATAAATTTCAATAACGAGGTACAAGAGTTGGCTCCCGTTAAGGTCAAAGAATTTGACATAGTTACAATTTATTACATTAACGGGTAATTCAATATATAACAAATAGCACACACTGTGCCATGAATATGCATATAAATCACGATTACTACTCAACAATAACCATTTATCGGATACCAATTTATTTGCTTATTTATTGAAATTTGTTACGCATGTTAATATTTTTTAGTTAGTGTTACGTACCTACTAGTAATTTTGTTTCATTTTTTTAATAATTTATAGCGTGTTAGAAAGAGATGCTGCATTCGACCAGGGGTGAGTTGTAACGCAAGTGATTTTGACAGAATCGATATCATTGATAGGATTTTTAATGGTTTAAAAAAAAAGACGACAATAGCGCGGAGTTGCTTCGACAGAATTATTTATGACCGATCGTAAATTGTAGTTTAAATTAAATCACCACTAAGTCCCAGTCTCATTTCCCGCGCCAATACCCGTTTTAATGTTTTCAATAATTGCAATAAATCAATTTTCTAAATGTGCTACAACTTGCGCTAGCAAATTAGTTTAAGCAAAGTAACATTTTCGTAGATAAGAGAAAGTTTAAATGCAAAGATTAGAAATAAAAATGTGCGCAAATACAATACAATCTGAACCAAGAACTCGCTCTCGTCTGAGGTGCCAAAGACAATGATAATTGTTCCACGTGAAATATAGTGTTGCCACCGACAAAAGAAGCATGGAGAAAAAAAATACATTTTTCAATGTAACACTCGGGCCATTCACTACAGGTGGGGCGATGTGGGGTGGGCAAGGACAATGGAAGGTATCAATGGACGCAGGCATTTTTTTACACGAAAAAAAAATTAGGTACCTATAGAAATTTTTGCCATTAATTATTTTAAAACGATGGCAAGACTGGGCGTGCGTGACGCAGCAAGAACAGGGTTAACAGAACTATTTCAAGGTTTCAGCTCCCGGGTTTAAATTGCTCTTAGCGCAATGTAGATGGGTAGAATTTACAAAAAAAACATTGTTTTTTTATTTTTTATTATCTAGGTAAACGTGAAGTAACTTTTTGGCTTAGCTATAGACAATTACGACCTTATGCAGTGACACAAAAACGTATTTGCGAACTTCACGATTAAGTATTTAACCGCTAACCGTACTGTGCCACAGATGCCAATTAGGCTCTTAAATTTTTCTTTTTATATACAAAAGCAAAAAAAAGCTGTCTTTTACAAAAAAAAAATATAATTATAGTTTATGAGTATGTATAATCATTTCCATGAATATTTTATTCGTAGTGCAAACCCAAATTATATGGAGAAGATACTAAAAACAGCTTCTATTTACGAAGGGTTCCATCCAAGCCATTTGTTAAAATCGGCAGCTGTTTCTGCTCCGCGCATCCACGTGTAAATTCGATACCTATGACAATAGCTGATCTTGATGAGTGGGATAAATTAACAGAAAAAATTGCAAAAGTAAACTAAAAGGTTTTTTTGGTGGTGGTATTTATTTTTGGCAAGAGTGTCTCCTTTTACGAAAGGTGAATGCGAATTATAAAGCTTTGAGTAATTTTTATTATTTGCCAGTTTTTAAACTTAATTTGCGAAAGTTTTGGAAACTATCTAAACAATGCTATAGCTTTTAATTCAAGTTTTTTTAAACTACTCGATTATCGAACAGATGGCCCACCTGATGTTAAGTGGTAACCATCACCTATAACAAAGTATTACCATAGTAGGGCACGTTCCTATCGTGCGTTATTTACGCACGATAGGAACGTGCCCTACTATGCACTGCCCTGCGTATCAACTTGAGACATACAGATATACAGCCTATGTGCCTTTATTTTACCGGCAACACAGATAAGAGAATACTAGTACAGATACCCCATCCCATACATTGAAACGGTTCCAGTCTTAACTCGGGCTGTGACTCGGGCAATTTTTCGGGATATATGAAATAGCCCGAAGCTAAACAAAATAGCCCGCATAGCCGCTAGATGTCGCGAAGTTGCGTTGCGAGCAAGCGGCATCACGTAAAATGCACTTACAACCAATAGATGGCGATAAAATTAGTTCTGCCAACACGCACATACTATTATTTTATTCTGTGTCCGCACGCAGTCCTTCGCCCACTATGATAGTTTTGCCAGTTTTGTTTCAAAATAACTTGCATTTAAAAGATACCTATGATAGGTATGTTGTGTTATTGTGTAGTCTACATCTATTCGTTTAAGTATTTTTTTTAAGCAAGATGTTGATGCTGCCTTATGAAATTTGTTTAAGGAGGTAGGACGTATTAGGTACCTACTTTTTTGCTCGAACACTAGGCTGTTTTAGTTCGGAGGCACTGACTGATCGCTGTTTCAATTATGCAGGCGTTATTGGGATCTATTCGCTACAAGAAGTAACAGGGTAAAAGTTTGGGAAAAACTCCCAACTTGTGCCTCAATTTAGTTTGACGAGGCAAAATCAGCAACACACTCAGTGGTCATTTCGTCGTGTCCCGTGCTTCGATCAACAATCAACCTAGGTACCTAGATAACGAGTGACTTACAAAATCAAAGCTAATATGATAAAATACTAATACATGATATACTTTTTTTACTGGTAGGTAATTTATAGACCTACATAAACACCCAGACAGAGAACAAAATTCTATTTTCATCACAAAAATGTTAGTTCTCGGTGAGGATTGAACCCACGGCCTCCGGCCCTGAAAGCAGACCTACTACCAACTGAGCTATAAAGGCTGTTAGACATACAACGAAATTAGTCTTCCAAATAATCCCCGCGCATTCTCGAGCTCCCTAGCTACTTGGCTCGTATTTAGTTTGTATGTTATGTATTTGATATAAAGTTCACTTTGCTATGGACAATTTCGTTGCAAAAAGTCGCTTTCATTCCAACCCGCGGCGATGTAAATTAAGCTTGAGACAAAAGTTTTAAAACAGTTTAAAGTTCAACCTAATCACAACCATAGATCCTTGTAATAAAGTCACAGACCTTCATAATACTATCTCACACTTATGATCATTCGTCACCAAAAACGAGGAAATCTTTTCATTTAGATATGAAAAGACGTAGGTTAAATAACATTTATTGTGCAATCAACCTTAACGTGTAACAAATAAAGTACTTTTCCCCATTTTTACTTTGCAAATTAGATCGTTTCTTTTTGTTTCTTTGAATTTATAATTTTATGACGAAGTTCATTATTTAAAAAAAAACCCACCCGAAGAAAAGCGATAACCTATTGACTTTGAGATGAAGTCGACCCTTTTATTAGCCGTTCAACTGATGGCCCACCTGATGGCTTCAAGCTGATGTAAAGGCGTTACATCTAATGGCCTTGCTGATGTGGAGCTGTTACCTCTTTTGAGCTACCTGTACCCCAAGTATGAGTTTTGCTTACGATATTTCGTTTTTCGTTTTACGTTTTTGTTCCGTGTTCATTGCGGGTTTTGTATGAAGACGCGATAGAGATACCGATACGGAATCCGCAATGAACACGGAACAAAAACGAATCGTTTTTGCTCCGTGTTCATTGCGGGTTTTGTATAGTTCCATATCGGTATCCCTATCGCGTCTTCATACAAAACCTGCAATGAACACGGTACAAAAACGTAAAACGAAAAACGAAATATCGTAAGCAAAACTCATACTTGGGGTACTGTACCCCAAGTATGAGTTTTGCGTTTTTTGTTTTACGTTTTTGTTCCGTGTTCATTGCGGGTTTTGTATGAAGACGCGATAGGGATACCGATATGGAACTTTACAAAACCCGCAATGAGCACGGAGCAAAAACGATTCGTTTTTGTTCCGTGTTCATTGCGGGTTTTGTATGAAGCCGCGATAGGGATACTGATATGGAACTTTATGTTCTACTACTAATTTTCATCATACTTGCAACATAAAGTTCCGTGTCGTTATCTCTATCGCGTCTTCATACAAAACCCGCAATGAACACGGAACAAAAACGTAAAACGAAAAACCAAATATGGTATGCAAAACTCATACTTGGGGTACTGGAGTCGCGCGGTTACTTCTAACCCGATATTTAGTGATCACCCCACTTGATGTTGAATGGTCACTACCTATTTGTGGAAATCCTAAAGTAGATGATGTGTTTAATAACATAACCCGTTTTTCGTACAATATGAAAAGGAAATAATTGACAAAAGTTGGTTATAGACGTAATCTCTCAACATAAAATAGCCCACCTGATGTTGAATGGTTACCTTTCACCACCCACTCCAAGATGTTGAGCGCTTATTTCTTGGATTTGAGATACCTAGTAGTTGGCCATCGTCGATAGCCGCTGAACATCAGGTGGGTCTTCTAAAATAATTGATGTGACACCTGATGCTGAGCGGTTATCTAAAGTAGGTAGGTCAAGTAAACTTTGTATTTACCTACCAACTATATACTTGCGTTGACGTAATAAATAATTTTCTTTCTACGGCACTACGTACTACGTACGTCTGTAAAGTTTAAGGGGCTGACAACCATCAAACAACTTCTTGCTCGCACGTTTCGACATGTTAAAAGATATTAATCAATCAGTTTTTTCCTTCTAAAAAGTAAAGTAAAAGTAAGTAACTAGTTTTTGTACTAATGCAAACTTTTGAGTCGGATAACTTGTATCGATTAAAATGTTTTTTTTACTAAAATAAGCATTTACCAATTAAATAATAAACCATTTTGTGTGCAATCACATTGCACACAAAATGGTTTATTCAGATTTTTCGAAAGTGAGTTTAGTGGTTTTATATCTTTCAACATGTCGAAACATGCGAGCGAGAAGTTGTTTGATGGTTGTCAGCCCCTTAAAAAGGCATAATTTTTGGCTCAGATTTTTGTCGCTGTCTGGCCCGCGCCCGCGCCAGCACCAGCACTGACAGCGACAGAGTTTTAGAAGAGTGCGGCAATGTTTAGGTGAAATTATGCAAGATGAATTGCACCTTGTTGCGTCGCAGTAAGAGTCCTATTATTTATTCTGTACTAGTAGAAGTATCTAGAAATTTCCGTGGCTAAAAATCGAATCATGTTAATATACACCGTTTTTTTTATATTAATAATAAATAAATTATTTTTTATTTTTTACGTAGGTAGGTACGTAGTAAAATGCCTCTATAAGAAACGAAAAAATTCTATAAACGCAAATAGCGGCATCTTTTGAACTTTTGAAACCGAACCACAACGTAGTTCAAATAATTTCCGCAAGAAAAAACGTGGTCAATATTGATTATTGTAAAAACATGAAGATTTCATTAACCGCTTATTTCCTCATCTTCCTGTGCTTATGGGAGATTTTTTTACAATATAACATAAGCTATTCATGACCTTAATACTTTTTTCTGGACTAAAACAAATATCAATAATTCAATCGCAACCGGTATCGCCATCTATTGATGTTTAATTGGAACTAAAAATGCTTTGTAGGCAATGAGACACCATGCCGGCAACCACAACCTTCAAACCGATACACAGTTGACTGCAGAAATAGGCATGGTGGTAGTTCTTCCCCGGACGAACCCTTCACAAAGAACTCTGCTAAGTTCGGGAAATCCATAAAAATGTCTTGTAAAATATTTCGTCCAAGTTCATAAATCATAAAAAAACGCTCAGCTTAGGTTAAAACAAAGAAATATGGCTCGTGCCTTGAAAAGTATGTCTCGAATTGTCTCAACCACTCAAGATTTACAATACCAACTATTCTTGAAACCTGCAGGTAGTTAGGTCACAGAAAGTACAATGCTGTTTTGTTTTCCGTCTTGTAAAAAAAACCTGACAAAATCGTTGAAAACAAAAAGCTTTACGTCACGGCTTTAAAATAAAAGGTGCCGTTTGTTAAGGGATTATGTCCCTTGAGACACGGGACTAGAACCGCAATTGTATTTAGACAATGCGTATAAGTTCAGGTAGCACTATCAATACCAACATTATTTTAAGTCTGCTGTCCAAATATGAACTCTAAAGATTCAAAAATAAAGACTATTTCACTCACAAGAATAACATGGTTGATTTGATACGCTATTTTAGCGAGGTTCCGCGAATGTACCGATGTTTTGTCGTTTTAATCTCGAAAAGTATTGTGTTTGACGAAAGTTTGCTTTTGCAACGGCTAATCCTAATGCAAGGGTAAAATGAAATTGAGTGAACGTAAAGTTGTTTCAGGAATCTATTTAATTTTAATTACAAAAATCACAGAAATTCAAAAAAAGTTCATCAGATAAAATGAAATTCAGAGGTTTACTAATTTGACTAATTTATGCTAGTGACTTCGTTCGCGTGTTACCCTAATAAGATGACTTCGTTTACGATGAGCTTTCCAACGATCTATTCCAAGTGGCCATCAAAATTGGTCCAGTTGTTAGGGCGTAATTGAGTCACAAACGTCGAATCCCGTTTGCTAAATCTATGCCAATAATATTCATCAACATGTTTGAAGACAAATCTATAAATAAAAAAAAACTAACATGAGCATGTTAAAACAGGGCGTATTATTTTTACATTATCTGTTGACCAAAGACAAAAATATAGAACGCACAGGATGTTAAGTAAAGATCAGTTAAACAAAAATCAATACCCTGTGATGACCAATTCCGCGAAGGTATTTGTAGAAGATAACGCTTGTTCAGAAGATGTTAGTTTTACATATCGTGGTGCAAACAAGCAATAGCCATATAATTTATAACCGAATATTGATCCTATCTGGTCCAGAGAAAAATGGAAACAAACTATTGACGTGACTTCGGCAAACCGAGATAAAATAAATATTTTAGGGTGGGCTCGCCCTAAACAAACACATACAGGATTTGCTGACCGTCGATATAGTTTCATTTTTAATACGTCGAAATTTCATCACGACCTCTTTCACTCAAAAACCTACCTTATTTTATATGCAGTAGCGTTAAGTTTCAAATATTCTATTCACATTCACTTAATCTTTTCTGTCTTGAAAAATATAAAATATAACGCTATCTTACACGATGTTTGTAAATGATTTTTTCGGCGTCTTGGAATTCTTGACCGCTTTCTTTTTAGGGAAGCGTTAATTTGATATAGTTGTTTATTATTTGGATAGAGGAAATTGTTTTTACTTAATCGAATATTTTAGCTCAAACCCAGTTTTAGCCGTTTAAAGGTTTCATGGTGATTAAAATACTGTAGTACCCAAAGGAGTCTGGTTAGGTCCAACGGATGGGGTTACAGAGTCAACAGGTGTTCATCACGCCTTTGAGAATTATTAAATAAAATTTAAATAGAGTAGAATGAAAACAAGAAATAGTTTTTTGAAATATAAAATTAAGAACATGAACAACACAGAAGGGTGAAATAAAAACAAGAAATATTATTTTTTATATTTCATATAGAATAACATTTGACCTCTGCGAAGTTTATCAGCTAGTGGCGTCTATTTTTTATTTAGAATGAGATAAAATATTTTTTTATGTTCACCCTGTAAATTAATGTTTAGGTAGGTAGGATCGTTCGCGCCTGGGGCGGCGCAGTTATCGTACGACTTATCAAAATCCCGCAATATTTCTTCATTAACGACTCGCCAAGACGTAGAGCTTATAGCCTTCGTCATACCATCTGTTCAGCTTTGAAGAACATCATATTAAGATCATCAATAGCTTTCCCTTCTAAATCCTATCACTAACTTGTGTTTTATAAATTAGTTTTATTAAATTAAAATAGACAATCGTTATTTATATGACAGTCATTGAATTATGATTTATAGGCATCTTGTTGTCATGTTTATTTCAAATTAATCTTTATGAATTACGTATTCCGAGAATTGAAAATCTATCGTTGCCTTTCCGTAAAACGAAACAAAGATAGGAATTATCAACTATGAAATTATACAGAAGGCCTACGTCGATTTATCAAATAATATGACAGCATTGAAGGAACATAATTTTTACGAAAATTGTAAAGCGTATTGTGTTTCATAATTATTAATGAAGCAAGACTTTCTTTCGTAACAAAATATCCCCGATCTATGTTTCGGATCGTCATTACCCGAGTCTTTGTGCGACATTCTTTTGCGCCCAGGTGTTCATATAATTACATTGGATGGCGTATGAAAGGGACAGGTAAACACAGAACTGTATGCGGTAGAAAGAGAAACAGCATAACTTCTAGCGTTGATTGATAACTGTGACAAAAACGAAGCAGATGAAAAATAATAATTATTAGATCTTTTGTTAAAGGTGCACGAATTTATAGGGGTGACGAGATTTACTCTATGTTGTTAATGTTTATTTTGTTATACACTAAAATTAGTTAAAGACATATTCCACATTATGAGATGTTTGGAATATTTAGTATGTTAGTAAGTAACTAAGTGAAGGAAAACATCGTGAGGAAACCGGCATGTCGTAGAACCTGAAAAATTCTCGAAAGGAGCCTCTAAAGGCGTACTTAAAAACCCTTTCACCACACTGTTTCGAAAGAAACTAGTGACACGTCAAGAGACAGAGTAACTAAGTAATGCAAATATAAATATTATTTTTATTTTGGCGTAGGTACCAACTTTTATTTTGTTTTACATACTTCTAGTTTCAGTAATATATTATATCAATGTGCATCAATACAAATTTTGCGAAATTCTGGAAATGGGCAACCCTACGAAAATGCATGAATATGCCGGCTGTGCAAGCTAGACAATGAGCAGCAAAGCGCTCGCAGGTAGATTATGACAACCACGTTCATTTGCGACCAATAAACTCATTCCCGCATTTCTTCACCTTAATGTCTTGAGAATAAGGTTTATAATTGCGTTGTTTAAGAAAGTTGTATGGCAAATACATGTTGGCACAGGTGTACTTACATTTTTTTCATCTTTCATTAGCTAAGTTCGCGCTTCGGATCACGATTGAGGGTTGCAAGGACGTGTCTTATTGTTTCGTCTACATGAGAAGTTTTGTCAATAAAAGCTGGGTGGCTCAACTTTTTTTATTTCGGTACACATTTCGAGTCCAACATATTGGATTTATTATTCGGAATATTGATGACTTTGATCTTAGAAATGAATTGTTTGGGCAAAGTATTTGTGTCTCGAAATATAAAGATTTCATGTGTTTTTTGTAAGCAGGGTTTTGTATACATTCCTTGACGGTAGTGAGGCACAAAACTTTAGTTATCTAAGAGCTTCTTAGTTTCTTTATTACTACCGAAGTTTTGAAGCACTTACAAACATGGCTACAATATTGCGGCTAATATGAGACTATAAGCATATTTATCTACCGTTTCTGCGATATTAAACGGACCACACTTCCCAGAAAATTAAAGCTTATAGTAAATAAATCAGATAATCTAGGCAGATAAATTATCATTGGAGTTATAAGGGTTTATTTAGACATAATTTATTGGGAATGCTCTGTCTATCTTAGCTTAATTGGTCCATTTTTAATTAGTCACTAAAACTCCTCATACTGCGAATATGTCGGCTGCTTTGTCGGCATCTATAAAGCATCCAATGAATAGTTACGGTTTGTTTAACAAATTATTGTTAATTATAGTTTTTGTTGTGGGTTTTCGATCTTTTGTTAAGCATTCAAGATCATTACTGGAGATAATTTAAAGGAAGCACATTCGCTTGGAAACTCCGTATAAGTAAGGCACATTACTGTTTCTTATAGATCTTATTATAATCGTGATAAGAATCAGATTAGTATGACTTTTGTATTTTGATAGACTGCCCGTCAGTACGCTTAAGTAACGATCTAAAGAATTTATGTAACATCAATGTTAGTCACGGTTATTATTTGCTAGCTTAATTATCAAGTCCATTCAACTATATCTGTATGTTTGATCTTAAGGCGTCCCAGAAAATGTACGATATCCCGAAAGGAGTGTTGTACCTACAGAAAATAAGGAATACCGTATGGTAAATTCCTTACATCGCTAAAAAACATGTACCTAACTATATAAATCTATGAGTTTGATATTAGTTAGACACGAATATTTTGTCGATTATTGATATTATTAGTGACTTAGCGGAAAATGCTTCTAAAAATAGATAAAACAGAGGTCTAGTAATATTGCTCTAATCTAATCAAAATGACAGCGTAACAAAATTGTGGCTTGTATACCTCCCACACCTTTTATTTAACTTAAGAAGACTAGCTTGGTGGAATAGTAGATTTCAAATCTTACTAAAGCAATCTATGCTATGAATGACTACGGTAATAGTCTTAATAGTATTCTTGGTAATACCTAAGCTAAGTTAAGTATGCCATTGTAAATTTAGAAACAATGTATACCCATGTACAATCTTTATATTTCCAATCAAAATATGTGTTTGTTATGAGTACTTTATAATAAACTAGCGACCCGCCCCGGCTTCACACGGTTATTGTGGGTTATCCCTAAGAGATTATGCTTGTATTATGCATATAAACCTTCCTCTTGAATCACTCTTTCTATAAAAAAACCGCATCAAAATCCGTTAAGTAGTTTTAAAGATTTAAGCATACATAGGGATATAGGGACAGAGAAAGCGACTTTGTTTTATACTATATAGTGATAGAGATACCTCTCAGTAAACAAATCATATTCTGATACACCCTGTACAAAATAAATCAATTTAATCTAATTAAAAGCAATACATGTTTTTTGTTCGACAACGAAACAAGACGAGGTATTAGGAGATGGATCGTGGAGATAGGAGCACCAGCGGGTCACCGATCATATCTAGAAACGTCAAACCGTCCATCCGATGTCGAGAAATTATTCTAATTTAATTTACTGATGACCTTTCTCGGGGAAAAAGACGAAGGTATCTCATGCAAGTTTCATTGTATTGTTTAGGGAGCGCGTTAAGGGGCGACTCGTCGATAAATGAAGCGACGCTCTTGAATACTTAAGTGTTGAGGGCGTTGCAATCTATTCTATGGATTTTAAGGATTTTTGTTACAAGTTTCAAACGAAAACTTGATTATAATAAACTGTTATAAAAGCATATGAAAAATTATACGAAAGTTGATAGTAAATATCTCTACCGTGATGACTTATGGAACTGAGACGTGGTCTCTAAATATTGGCTTCATACATTACGTTTATAGTTGCTCAACGCTATGGAGAGAGCTATGCCAGGAGTTTCACGTGGTAAAATTCAAAACGACGATATCGTAGAAGAACCAAAGCTAACGACACAATTGCCTAAGCTCTAGGGTTTGGAAGCAGGCAGGTCATACTACTTATGGAACTGACAACGCTAGGGAATAAAGGTGCTCACGACCCGAAAAAATAAGCGAAAGGCCATCCACATTTTTATATGACCGCAGGAAGATGGTGCTTTTGAGAGGGCTCATAATGCTTTTTCTAAGAAATATATAGGAGAGCCCCGATTGGATAGCTTCAAGTTAATGATGGTGATGATGATGTGACTAGAGCATAACAAAGTTTCAGTTGGACAATACATTGATTTTAATCTCTTTGTCACGAATCCGTCCTAAAAACAATAGAAAATCTATTGTCCCTGTACCTGACCAGGTGGAACCACCACTCCTCACTAAAACCCTAGTATAGGTAGTCCACGGTTTAATGTATAGGTAGTCCACTAAGCTACCATGAACACGGCTCTCAAACAGCATTAAAAGCGGGTGTTACTCATGTCACATTTTCATTTGTACAGACAGGGTAAGGTAGCTTAGAAGAATGTAAGATGGTAGGATGCTGCGTCTCGCCACGCAGTCTACAGCGGAGGTTTACGAGCGGACGCCAGCCACTTTTGCCACGGAACAATATAACAGTACCATCGCTTACAAGTTTCACTCTAACCACTATTCTGACACTTACGAATATTGTCTTTCAAATCAAGGTCAATAATGGAGATAGTCAAGAAATTTTTCATAATACTGTCGTGTGAATTTATGGCATGTGCGAGCAATATTGAATCTTTAATACGCGTATGATAGCTCAATTTTGTTTGTCCTACTAGACGGTAAGATCAGCAGGGCCAGCTTAATATCAGATATTCAACATTTTATTAAAACACGAGGAGTATTGAATCTATTGCCAATACCAATACACATGTTTTCGAATTGATAGTGGAATAGAAGTGACACAGGCATGGTTTTATTGGCTACCTCGCATCGAAGCCTCCTCAGCCTCCCATTCACTCCAAGAAATACACTTTTTTATTGCTCTGTCACTTGGGTAATTTATTGACAATGAACACACGTGCATTTCTATTAATATTTTATGTAGGGTTTTATGCGTCCGCTCGTCCCTTGAGTCGGACAGTTTGTTTATGACAATCTAGACGTTTAATTGGTGGGTGTAATATTTTTATATCAAATTGAAATAGTAATTCCTACAGTATTTATGAGTACTCGTAAAGTAAGGCAACAGGTACTTGGTAGCAACCAACAAGATAAATAAGAATGTTGAAACAGAATGGCAAATCTTTCTGGGGTGCCAACGAAGTCCTTTTATTAAAGCTATGCGGTCCGTCAATCTGACTGCTACAGGATTGAATATACGATTCTATCTATTCTATTCTACACAACTCGGAGGATTAGTTAGCCAAAATGGCAATAGACTTGCCGCGTATTTCGTAGAACTAACGTAGTACTCGTAGTCGTTAGAGTCGACGAATATTTGAGGGAGAACGCGATTATTCCTTGAAGAATAATCGCGTTCCTTATCTTTATATCTAACAGTGGACTAGTATAGATTAATAATGATAATTTATCATCAGGTGGACCATATGCCTGTTCAATCTGCAAGTAGAATACGAAAAAATAGCTGGCTAACATAGTTGCAGACTTTTTTTACTATGGCCTGTTCCATAGACATTTTCTTTCTGTTATATTTGACATTTTCTGTCATATTTGACGTTTGAGACTCAAAAATAATTATTTAGGAAATCAGTATTGAGAAGAATATAGACACTAGAAGCTATTACGCCACAGGCACTCTACAAGGAATAAGATTGGTGTTCTAAAATCAGTGCTCTACGAGGAATAGGTACCCCCAGTTTTTTCTGTATCACAACGGCATAGAAGTCATTCAATATGTCAAACGGAGAATTGAAGTCTACAATACGCCAGATACTGTACGCTGGTCGGGCCGCCTGCGTTTCAGTTTAAATGTAAAAGCGTTGGGGTTCTGACTGGCAGTCCATAAAGCATCCACACGTAAAAGTCGTGTGTGGTTTTTCAACGTCGCGCTTCTTTTGTTATTATATCCGAAATAATGACGATTCTGGAGGCAACGGTGGTTTTCCATAATCCCATAAAGAAGTTTAACATTGTATCAAGAAATAACAATTCAGGTTATATTTTATTTATAATCACAGTAAAATAATTGTTCCTAAAACACCATGATTGGATTATCATCAGTCTGCTTCCTTTTCTCTCCCTTTTTAATCAATAAGAGAGTAGGCAGAGCAATCAAAAATTACGTTAATCACATGACCACTTTAAAAAATATTACACACATACTTATTACTTATTTTTATTTCTTAGGAAAACAAACAGTACATATAGTATGTAGTAATAACAATATAAAGCTATTGCCCCTAACGTTTTCGCATAGTGACATAGTTATTGCCTTTAGCACCAAAGGATAGTCTAGATACTTTTATTAAACCTAGATGGTCTTTAAACCTAGATGTAAAAGTTTCTGCTTAAAAGCTCTTGCTTCAGGCTTCAGTTGTTCAAATTAAAGAACTAAGAGAAGTGGAAAATGGACACAGTTTCTCATAAATACTTGCACACAAAGTCTCCATATAATTAACAGTTATGCCCGTTATGGGCAGTAAATCAGTTCGCGCTTCCAGAACAATGAGTGCGAGGTTCGGCACCTAATGCGCTGATTGAGCCGAGCCGAGAGATGTAATGTTGCGGCTTAGGACTTGCGTACACTGTCTACTGAATCTATATATCTATACAGCTCAGTTGGTAGTAGCTCTGCCTCCTACGCTGTAGGCAGTGGATTCGATTCCCGCCGAGAACATGCATTTGTGATGAACGTGGGTGTTTGTTCTCTGTCTGGGTGTTTATTATATATTATAAGTTTTAATTTACAAAAAAAGCATATATCAGCTATCTGGTTCCCATATTACAAGCTTTACTTTGTTTGGGACTAGATAGTGCTGTTTGAAATGACACCAATATTATTTAGCAGTGACGTTAGCTACATCATGTTCGTATAGTGACCGACCATAATGACAACCAGCCCTCGCGTGACCCAAGGACTGTTGATAATCTGACTCAGCGCATCATCATTGCCGTTCAGCTTTGCCATGCAGCCTTATTGGTACTGATTTCGATCTGTTGAGCTGTATCTATGAACGGTAGGCCAAGCCGTAAAAGTAGTAGAGCTCTTTCTGAAGGGCTCGACCGTAGAAGTACTACCACCACGCCTTTTTCTGCCGCCAAGCAGCATTGCTGTGTTTCGGTTTGAAGAGTGGGTTTGCCGGTGTAATTACAGACACATGAGGCTCAACATCTGTATGCCTCAAGTTGATGGACGCAGGGCAGTGCATCTTAGGGCATGTTCCTATTGTGCGTGACTTACGAGGCAATGCTTTGTTATAGGTGATGATTAGCACTTAACATCAGGTGGGCCATCTGCTTGTTCCATCAGCTAGTTGTATTAAAAATAAAAAGTTTTTGACTGTTTTTCCTCGAATAGCATGGAACTGGCACCTTAGCTTTACCTAGCTTTAAGACGTTTCAATGTGATTCAATGAAATAGATACACTTTGACTTTTGACTTCTAGACCGTTTGCAACGGTCTGCAGATTGTTCAACTGTAGGAGCATTTTGTACATTTTTAAACACTTGTTACCATTGTATATTTTTTTGTAAAGTTAGTGTTTCGAACTAACTAGTGTTAGTAATATAATAAATAAGTAAAGCGTTGCCTTCCAAGCTCGCTTGAAGATTCACCTCGAATTGAATTCGAGAAATTCGAATGTTCAAATTCAAGTTAGCTTCTCATTTCAAACCGAAGAAAAAAAGCTTTGAGTATCTGAAGATTCGTCTTCTTTCTATCTAAAAAGACTTCACGGTCTTGGTAACCTCGGTTATTTACTAGGGTGAGGTATAACCAGTACGAAAGAATTAAAAAATTCGTGCAAAGGCTTCCCTTTATATTATGACGTCTTCAAGCTTTTAGTTTCTGAAAACGGATGGCTGTTTTATCATAAACAACTTTCGCAAGCGCTGAAATTTTTATTCTACAGTGTGCACATGACCTTAATTTGTGGTTGTGGTTATGAATGTTATAGGATATTGCCCCTGAGGAGGGTGACAACGATTGACACTGAGAAATAGTTCCAAGACACGTCTAAAAGTACTTGCAGAACAGCAAATTGTGATTGGATTCTCGAGACATGAGCTTAAATTACTTACGTTATAATTACGGGAGAATGATGGCCCTTTATGGAGGTACTTACCTGAAAAAAAAAACATTTATAAACAAAGTGTGTAAGACAAATTAAAATTGATGAACTTGTAATGGGATTTTACACATTTGTGGCTCAGAGTGCGGGCGGATAGCAATACTACTGGCTACAAAACATTAAATCTGGTCCTGATTAGACGTGCTCTATGGGATAGTACAAGACATGCTATCAATTAACATCAGGTGGATCATCTCTCAGTTCTGACAATTTAACTCAAAAAATATATGATTGAAATCGTTACGCTATAGGTATTCAAGATTTCTGTTCGTACATTTTTATGATATTTACAATAGCAGGCCATAAGCGCTAGACGTTCAAAAATATTGTTTTGAGAACAATTAAAATTCCCAACAATTACATGTCCCGATTAAGTCACCGACAGAAAGACAATTGAAATGGCTGAGAGTCCCGGCGTTCTTATCGACACATCCCGAGGATCCAAGGCATAGCGGCTTTTTTACAAAATTCTGTGGACCAGTTTTCGCACCACTAATTGTACATAATTTCTCCTTCGTGCCTGCTTAAATACGGCTCGGATCAAAAATTGCGAGCCGAAATATAAAATGCGCGTTTGATGGTTTCGGCTCAAAGAAATCGACAAGCGGATGGGCCGGTTAGAGTATGGTTTTAACGGCTATGATTGCCATTTTAGTCATATGTATTTAGATGCAACGGATGAAGCTATAAAGCTTTTTACAGATAAAAATCTCTTTCGTCGAACCTTTTTCTGCAGTTTCAAAACATCACACCAAGATTTATCAATAGCTAACTGGCTTTAACCAGTGTGGGGTTCAGATTGATCGCTCGGAGGTGAAGATAGGCGATTGAGCGCTAATTGCGGGTGTGAGAGCCGATCTGCGAATATTATCTACTGTGAATGGTCTATGATCATCGTAGCTTCCATTTTGAATCATCGCAGCTTCAGTATCTACTCAAATTCACAAAGTTAAAAAAAACTAATCTTATGGCGATCAGCATAAAGAGAGAGAGAGAGAGAGAGAGAGAAAAAAAAAGAGAGAGATAGAGCATATTATCTTTACTATTTCGATAAAATTGAATAAAAAACAACATGCCTCTGCATTTTGAATCATAAGGACTAATTTAAAGATAGTTGGGGAGGTTAATTTTACTTAGTTTGTTTTTTACGTCCTGGAATTATAATAGTTAAGGGTTTTGATCACGAGCATTCTTCAACGTCTCGATTAAGAAGAAACCTAAGTCAATACAAAATTGCAGCAGACAGCCCAACCAGCTGAACTCACTGGAACATTTCATTCATTACAGAAAGCATGGGAACCTAGTAACGAGCTAAACCTATTAAAACAAGGCGAGGCGAAGAGAAACATCTCACGATCCTGACTTCGGCTCATTACAAATTATGGCCGCATTCCTCTATCAGACTCCATTAAAGTACTATAGCTAGGAAATGAGCGCAAATCGAGCAGACAGCACTCAATTAATATGATATAATTTAAGCAAAAACTAGACCAGAATAATGATGAACTGCATATAAAAAGTCACTTTACGGGGATGGATAATGACGGGTGGCAGCAAAATGGTAGCAAAGTATGAAGCTATTAGACTAGGTACTTATTTTAGATGAATTAGTCTCGCGAATGTGCGTCCTCGTAATACAGTGACACCCAGGTACATTCTTGTAGAAGATTTTGAAACGCTTCCAAGAACTTATCCAATTGATCCATGATAAAAAATATAATAAGTAGAAGTTAATAAAGATGGTCCGTAAGTGAAAAGATAAATTTTACTTTTTCTCGTTTACTGTTTAAAAACAAAGAAGAGAAAAGAATATCGAGAACGAAACCCGCACCTTTTTCCAGAATGGCAAATTCTCACATCTTTGAAAATTTTAAATGATAGCATTGATTACAAACATGAAAGTATTATATAGTGTAATTTAAAACCATTCTTAGTTGAATGTTTGCTTCATCAATAAGATGAAATAAATGTGGTCCATTACATCTTAAAAAGTAAATAAATCGATACAAGTTGATACGAAAAGAAATAAGCATGTCACGAAAGTTCATTCCTTATAGTACACAGCTGACACGACGTGGCACCTCAAAACAACCTTTGTACTCTCGTTAGCTCCGGAACGACCACCCGATAAGAATAGAATAATGACCCCTACCATGCGTTCTCGAATTTGAACTGGTAACTTTACTGCTGTAACCTTGTCAAAAGTTTTTATCAGTTTAGACAGGTGTATGATATGGAACCACCAATTTAGCTGATTTGTGCGATTTCAGTAACTGTAGCAAATTTGAATGCGCGATTTTACGAAAATGATGATCAGATAAACACAAAAAGAACAATTTTTTTATGATTTATTAATTTATTAGGTTTTACGTTGCCTTTACAGTTAAAACGACAATGAAAGTAGCCTATTAATTCAAATTTACTTACATAAACTAAGTGTTGTTAATAAAATTGATTTTCTGAAAAACCTTGTTCAAAGATCTTATTAGATGCTATTTCTCACTCTTGCTTGGAGTGAACGCTACGCTTCATCGATACTATCGAGTAGGTATTCAGTTCGTAAACAAATAGTAGATCATAGGAATTCCACAAGCGCGCGCCGATTAAACTCCTTGGTGAAAATAAAAGAGATTGTTTATGAAGCTCGAGAAGACGACATGACAATAGATGACGGTGATGGACCGAGACTTCTATGGCTCATTTCTAGGAGCGACCGAAACTAGTATTTAATACCGAAGATTTAAAGTTCATTAATTTTCAGACGTGACCAAAACATGTGACTTTAAGATGATTAGGAAAAGTGGGGGCGTGATGTGCGAGAGAGAGCTGCAACTGGGAGTAAAAGAGAGCGGTATAGCATCGAGGGTCACAGGCGTGATGTCAGGTCAGCCACTTTTGCACCTCGCTGTAACAACGCGTCTCAAATTATTATGGACGTTTGATAAGTGTTTGAAGATTGCACCGTCTTGGTACTTTATGATGCTAATTAAGTGTTTACGTTACTAGGCGTGTTGATTGTTGACACGGCAACGGGGATCCTCTCACGACTTCTTTTATTTGAGGAAACGTCACTCACACTTGAATCTTTGCTTTCACTGGACAAACTTATAAGTACTTTAACAACAAGGTATAAAACATTGAACAAATCGAAAGGCTATCGAAAGATGTTATGACGTCGACTAAAGTAATCTCCCATCAAATTTCATCCGAGTCTGATAAGATAGCAACACTAATGCCCGGGAAACTCTAAAATAGCCGCAATAAAACAGTATTAGCATAATAACGATTTTAGCAATAAACCCGTTTATTACTTCGGCCAATAAAGTTCCTGAATTTAAAATAACTGAAGATTAAGGGTGGAGGTCTTCAGCTGAATCTACGCTTCTCTTAATGCTTCTTAATGTATATTTTACGATTGTTACATAAGACATGCGCCGTTTTACATCGGTTTAAGCGATCTCTATCTGGTGTTATTAAATCCTCTGATGTTCAGGAACATCAAATTATGAATGTGGAATAAATCAGCGGCCTGGTCGTAAAATGCTTTATGTTTTTGCTCTGTTCGCTCGATTCGATTGCTCTCACAGATTGCTCCAGATGTGGGATTGCCAATTCAAAATGTGGCTGTGTCGGCATTCAAATTAGATATTTTATAGTTAAAAATATTGTTTCGATCGCACTCAAGTTTGTAATGGGAATCGCGTATAGATCAAAATTTGTTTCAATACTGCGAGCTTACGAACAAACAAATACTTTCCGATATTATCATCATCATAATTTCAGCCCATTTGCACCCACAAGAGTCCTTCTATTTTCGCCACTCTTTTCCATTGCTTGCGAGTCATTCCACCCATTCCTAGCACTCACAACTACTCACAACAATGTCGTTCAACCTACTGGCAGGTGGTCTGGCACTAGGTCTTCGAACATCCTTTGGGCACCATTACATAGCCACTTTCGTCTATCTCCTGTCATATCTTCTTGTGTGCCTTGTGTGCGTTCCTTTTCGTATTTGTGTTCCTTCCAAAACTAGATTTCTTTATGCCTTCACATTATGCCGATTATTTTGGTTCTTTTTCATTCAAATTACATAACAGCCTACCCCAACTATCAATCTATTGACCACTATTAATCCTATTTTCAAAATTCTTTCCTAAACAGATAACGCATCAATACAGCACCATTGACGGAGTATCAAACGCATTACCTCTTAATGAAACATTATGAATAGCACATATTAATGTTAGGGTGCAGTGTCGATATGATAAATGTTTCAGGAATGACTGGCTTTTAGAGTAAGAATAAGCAAGCAGCAAAGCATCACTAGGTAGGGGATGTTGGAGTTACCGACGTTGGCATGAGTATGAACTGAAGGCCCTGGTGTGTCATAAAATGCTTACGCTTGGCTTACGATAACCAAGATATCTTTTTTGCTCTCTGTTGTGATTTTCAAAGTCACTTTAATATAAGGTATCGATATGATATGGGTTCCTGATTATTGAAGGCTCTTTGCAATGTGGTATATGATCAATCACAATTAGGAAAGATTTTCGTAATCCATTATCGAAGCAAAGATTCCATGTTATTGCTCTGCAGCATAAGGCATTTTAGATGCTGCCCTTAAATACATAGATTGCAAGTTTATAATGATTCATTTCTCAGTTTACATAATTACGCTGGCAACTTTTTTAAGCACTTCACATTATTCATACAACCTAAGATACAGATCTTGATACCGCATCTACGCATGGCTATACTTCAAACAATTTTAATAAACATAATGAAGTCCGATTTGAAATTCATAAGATTGATTAACCGTCCCGCATTACCATACCGGACTCCGTTTCTTAAAACACACAAACAATTGGATGATAAAAAAAACACGATCAAAACCTGAACGAACACAATGACAACTGCATGCTGAATCAATCACAAAAAACGGAATCCGGACAAAAACAACAATTAAAGACTCGACGGCCAGCCAAAGAAATATTTAGAATACGATGCCGAAGAGGCTCAACTTTATTTTTTACTATTCAAAAATGAACGCTACACGTGTCTCGAGATGTCGTCTTTATTGGTTTAGTCCAATTAATGGCCTAATGTTGTTCCCCGAACGATCCCGAGATAATAAATTACTAATTTTCATTTATTTGTTGGTGTTTTCAATTTTTATGATTTCGAGTCACGCTCACCTGCTCGTGTGACTGTCCTAATTTTTATTTATTGGTGCTTAAAATATGTCCAACTTAAATAAATTACTACAATCTTGATTTTTTTAGATAAACAGATTTTTAATTCTTGTTTAGTCAGTGTTCTATGTTTCAATTCAACAATTGTCAACATGGCAAATTCGCACCAATCAGCGACCACAGATTTACGAAAAGAGTGTCTGTAAAGGATCCTATTCAATAGACCGATGTTATCAACTCCTTTAATTTGCAAATAGTCGATCGATGCAGCTCGCTGAGTGATTGAGACAGAGCGTCGAGACGCATTGACGTTACTCCGCATTCTATGTAAAATATGAAAGCCCCGCTCCTACTCGCCGAAGCTGGACAAATGACTGCTCAGATGGATGTGGCAGTTAAGCTTGGCCGAGCCAATAAAGTTGGTAAGCTCTAGATGGCATGATTGGTAGAGATTTGCTTTCCGAATAAAATGAATGGATTCTTGGGAATTTGAAATATGGATTGCATGTGTGGATTTAAATTTAGAGTCTGCATTTAGCTGACGTGGGCAGGAAGAAAATAATGTACGTATTCAAATGAGATTATTTTGTACCCAACGATTATTTAGGTACCAAGAGAGAAGATGTCAACAATGCGCTGAAAACTACCTGTAAGTTGATTCCACTTTTTTGGCAATCATGCTCATTCTCCGTATACATTATCATTGTGATTGATTTTTTTATGCTAACATACTAAATTTAGTTCTGCCTAAGAAATAAACAAAAATAAGAGTAGACCTAGGCGCAATAAATATAAAACAATAACTTAAAAAAGAAGTTAAAAGTAGTTTATCTTTTCCACAACTATATCGGTATTTATGACTTAGGTTTTTTTTATACAATTATCTGATGGAACAAGCAGATGGCCCACCTGATGTTCTGTTCTCTCTTGTGCCTGTAATTACACCGACAACCACACACTTCAAACCGAAACACAGCAACGCTGCTTAGCGGCAGAAAACGGCGTGGTGCTAGTACTTTCTCGGACGAGCCCTTCACAAAGAGCACTACTACTATCAAACTTAGGTATAAGAAACAAGATTATGATATGCCCACCATTGTGAAACACTTATGCCTGATGTAGGTTCGTAAGAACCAGGTCCCACTCTGCGGACACATCAAGTCTTGATAAGAGTTATTGATAGTGAAGAAGAACATTGTAGCTATGGAGAAAGTTTATTGATAAAGATAACAAATTATGCCGCATCCTAAAAAACGCACTATTCCTTAACACATCCTCACCACACGGCACCGGTCACTCTGGCCGACCGCGGACCGAGATTGAATTATGGTTGTACTACAACTGATTAATGCGACATCCACAGTTGACGTACTATTGTTCTTGAATCTGCATCGACGGCGATCAGATCGGAATGTATGTTTGTTGCCATATTCGTGTTGTGGTCATGCTGCTTAGGAAGCCTTTGAAAGTATATGGTTTTAGAGCTTTCACAATGTACTCACAGATAATAGAAAAAGTGTATTGATTTCTTACGACTTTTGAAAAAGGATTTGTTTATACTATTGGAGTTTCTGTCTTTAATCTGTCTTTAATTCTGTCTGTAATCTTTCTTGTCTTTTACCTCCAAAAAAAACAAAATAACTTCAGTACAAACTTTTGTTCTAATCAATATTATGATAAGTATAATCTGCAATAACAAAACGCTATTATATACCTACTAAACAAGAAGTGACAAATCAATAAAACATAACCGAAATTCACTGTACACTTTTCCTTAAACAAACGAAAATAAATGAAAATTCAAAGGCCAAAATATAAAACGATAAGAGGATTAGGTGGAACGGAGATGACATTGGAAATTAAGGTTGTTTTCTTTTGTAATTTTCCCCCTATCTTACCCTAGGGGGGTTTACGTTAAAAATGTATGTTTTCGCAACCCCCGGTCAGGGAGGCTTCGCTTCGATAATTTTCAGGATGTGTCCACACACGGCTTAGTAAAGGAGGCAAACTACTTGTTTATATTTAAAAGTTGAGATTGCACACGCATAACTTTAACAAATGATTGAAATAGAGTTGTAAGTATAATCTACACTTGGGGATTGCAATCTAAAGCGCAGTTGACATTCCTTCAGGTTTTGAGTACTTACGAGTGATTTTTTAGGTCTAAGCCTTGGCTTATCTGAGACCACAATTAAATACTATAATCTATGTGCATAATTTTTTATACTTTAGTTCTGCCCAAAACGTATCTACAGCTATCTTCAGAATCTTACAATGAGGATTCAAGGTCGAGCGTAACACATTGATCAAACTTTTTATCGACACATCAAGCAATAAATAACTAAATCAAAATTCTGGACTAAACCAACAATGATGGCCGCTGCTATCGCCACATTCCGTTTGGCCATAATTAAAGCGATTCGCGGGTAAAAAAGTGAGCAAGCGGTACGCGCGATTTCGAACTCGAATCGCGTTTTTTCGCGTCAAAAACAAGAGGGGCTTGGGACCAGCAATAAATTAAGGCGAGCGGCGAAAGCCGACATCTTCTCAATACCTGGAGGCGCTAAATAAAAACATTAAAGGCTAAAATAATTTACGGGAAAAGCGATTCAGCGGCGACAAGTTCTTGGACGTGAGTGGATGCGCATTGGCATTTGGAGTTTTAAGGGATATGTTTGGGATTTTCTTTAAAATCGAATACTTCTTAGCAAGGGAAACGAGTTGTGAATGTTTATTGGTATTAATATACCATCTGTAAGGAGGCATAATTAATAATAAATTGTCTCAACCCGTGGCTTTCAGACTTCAGTTCACTAAAACGTCAAGAAATATTAAATAACTTCAGAAAAAAATGGTTTATGCTATTATTTCTGAACACGATATGATCACTTTCTTTTTTTTGCATGTAAACTTACAAGCAGTTTCACAATTGACGTTTCATTATGAAAACCCAATTCTCAAATTATACAAGAGAATAAATCTCAATACCAACGTATGGAATGTAATTCACATTGAAATAGAATTAGTATTGAAGTTTCGAGACAAACCGTTTGAGTGTTGTGTCCTCTGCATTATTTAAATTGTACGCTGATCTTATATGTCTGGGCGCTAACTCGAATCGAGTGAATTTCAATTTATTCGTAAAGGTCGAAGACATGTACCGTAGTGGCCACATTATTGAACTCTCTAACCTTAGCTACAAATTTTCTGAAAACATTTATGAAAATCTATTTCATTACCCCGAAAACGATTAAATTTCTCCGCAGGCAAACATGATGGGAACATTAAATATTCTTAAAGAAAACAAAAGTTATGCTGCTAGTTTATGATGTTATAATTTTCTGAGACCTTTTAGACCTGAGAGAGAACTTTTCATACAACATTCAACTGAAATCTTCTTCTAAATTGTACCTCAAGTGGCGAACAGTTGGCCGAATAAAAGGCATTAGTAATCCGAAATGCAATTTCAATGCAGCGTTCCGTCCATATCTACATAGGGAGGTCCGAAGAGGAGGGTGGGGCAGTACACTCTACATATCCATCTTGTTAGGTATGCGCCCGGATGCGCCAGCTTCAGCAAACACAATAAGAGCCTTCTTACCCCCTTTTCCGCCCACGTTCTTATGGAAAACTTATTAGAGTACGGCCCGCAGGGAATCCTTTTTCCCTCGGTAAATATTTGAGGGAGAAATTAAAATTTGACAGCGTTCTTGGAGTTACGAAGGACGGACTATTCTGTATGCTCGCACGTGATTTTTGGGGCGTAAAATGAAATTTAGATTGAATTTGGCCAGCCTGCACGGCGAGCTTTTACGTGAAAAATTGTTTTAGAATACTGTAAGGTTATCGTTGGCAATGTTTTAGAGTTAGTTTTCAATTTTAAAGAAGATGCACCTTGTAACAAATTGTTATCAAAACAGAGATATCTTCTGCATAGTGAAGAGGTTTTCTTAAGAATAATATTGGTGTTTGTCTAATAAACCTAACAAGTAAGTCTTTATAATGTATAGATATGTTTATACCAACTTGAGGTATACAGAATACACCTACGGACTTTCAATTTCCACGAAACTTTTAATGTGTGCGCGTACAAAGCGAGCCAATTTCACTATGTAAGAGCCTTTAAAGTTTCTGAAAGGCGTGAGCGGTGGCTTGCATACGGAATAAGGTTCATGGTACACTGGTAATGAAAACTTGCATGTGTGCCAACTCACTGAAGTATGCTAAAAGTGTACCTACTAGTTCTAAGATTGTATTTGCATACTTTTATATGCTACCTCTTTTTGAGAGAACTTTGTAAAATCCGTTTCTAGTTTACAATATGTACAATTTATTAAAATATCTCCGTTTGAGATTTTCAAATGTGTCTATAAATACATGATTATTATACATTTACAATTTACACAAGACTGAAAAAATCACATACCTAAATCTTAAGTACTTAGTCAATTTAGAGCTGATTTCACCATGCTCTGTTAGTTACTAATCAAGGATTAATAGGCCGTTAAATCTAACCTTAGATAGATGTCAAACGCGTGCAGTTTGACATGTTTAACGGCCCTTTAATCGTTTGTTAATTTAACAGAGCATGGTGAAATCAGCTCTTAGTCTTGGTCTTCATATTAAATTGCTAAAGTAACTGAAACTAACTAAATCTACAACATTAATTTTGTTGCATTTCCTGTACAAACTTTGTATGCGGAAATGGAACCAATATCTTCCAAGCCTACCTCCTCCGGTCGTTAAAAACACAAGCTAACAGACAATAATTCACACGTAAAACCAATGTAGTGAAAAATGAGAGAGGTACCGGACGTGCCCCGCATTCATACCACCCCTATGTAACAAATGAGCATTTGCCTCCACCTTAAAGCCTTAGCATTATGTATGTAGGGATGTAGTTTTGAGATATGGCTAATGGGGAAAATGGGGATGCGACAACATTGTGAGTGAGAAATTATGAATTTCTTCTTAGCAGGTTCATGCTTCATGTTTCATAAATATAGGATATAAGTATACGTGAGAAATACAAATTGAAAATCACTTTGAACACGTTGTTAAATACAATTTAAATAGAAGCGATTTTTTTGAATGCAAATTTGTCACTGGATTCAATAGACACAGGAATAGCATGAGTGGCGTGGTAAGGAGAAGGACATACCCAGCAAATGGGTGAATGTAAACAAATAATAAAAAAAACACAGTCTATTGGGAGTGATCCGATTTTCTGATCATAAGGTCGCGGTCTCGAATCAGGAATCCAGTTAGTACTCTGGCAGCCGATGGGTTGCAACCGATGCATGAAATACCAGTTATTGCAAGATGTATGTATGTGCCAAAAGTAGTACTTGGAAGTACCTCGGACTAATCCCTTTAGAAATCTAAAAAATCCTTAGTTGAGGGTACTTGTTACTGAGAGATTTGAGGGGTTATCTACCGTGGTTGGACATCAAAGTCGTGAAGCTTTTTCTGGTTAAAATAAAACAGATTTTGTAGGGTAAGTATAAGTATAGGTATTGTGTGTGATTAAACCTTTCTTGCTCATTATTTTTTATTACAACCAAACCCTCTTTACATTGAACAAAGCAATGTAATCTAAAGGCACAACCTTTTACGTTACATAGGCAGCCTTAAAGTAATTACGCCAGAGATTGTATATAGGGCATTAAGGGGTAATGTCTTGGCAGTAATTAATCGGGGTAGGGGTGGAGGCTGCGCGGCTGGGCGTGGTTGGCGCATGCGTCCTTGCTTTTAATTAAGGGTAGAACAAACGCTCATTCACGCCTTGCTTGATTAGGGTGTATACAGGAGATGGGATGGGTCATATGTAGGTAAGAACTCGGGAAAATGAGCCTTAATTGCAGTAGGTAAGTGTTTTTTCCCAAATTTATAGCGTGTAATGCTTGATTTTTTTAATTAGTTTTTGCGGTGTGACGTTATTTCGCGTTTTTGTTTATATTTTTGTCATTCTACTTGTTGATGGATAAGCAGATGGCCCATCTGATTTTATGTGGTAACCATCACCTACCTTTAACAAAGCAATGCTTTCACTACAAACTCTACGTTATATACCTCTACACTTCCGAGTACTTTTTAAATACTTCTTTTTATATTGAAATGTGAATAATGAATAATATAATTCCAGGATCTTTTTACTCTATGAGGCGAGTCGTCATGTGGGTAATAAGATTTAAAACTATTGCAAGTAACAGGAACATTCAAATGAAATGAGCTTGAAATCGCAGATAAGCCTTTATGGGCGACAGGAGGTAGGGTAGGGTGGAGGCTTCCGTCTATCTCCCGCGGGATTTGAACTCTATATCGGTGTGATACGAATCCAACTCCTATGTGATATTGGAATATTTATTAGCCTATTTTCGTATGTTTGATTTGCTGAAGGATGGAAATTATAAATTGGATGATCGTTTGTTTGTTTTTTTGATGACTTGATGAATTTATCACGTTTTTAACTTTTGCTGAAACAATGTGAAGGAATTACAAAATAGGTACATAAGATTTTTTTTAAATTATTTATAATAAGGAAACAGGCGCCATACATTATAAAAAAAGGTACAAGTTATAAATTAAATTCATTTATACATGGACTAATAAAATGTATTATGAAATATTACTTTCATTCAAAGTCATAACAAGTTTCGTCCACTTATTGCGATCAAATTTTCCATTTATGCCTTGTGCCGAATACTTCCAGACCTCACTATTTACCGCCGAAGAGAAATGTCTTTCGGCATATCTAAATGGTATGATTTAAATAAAAAATCGCGGCACGCGACGATGTAGCCGTGTTCACGAAAATCGGGCATTTTGCAATCAAATCACGTAGGGTGGAAGGGTGCATATATTTTTGATTTGTTCCTGTATAGGCAATTTTTTTGGTAATACATCATCTCTTTGTTGCCTGATTTCGTAGTCTGGAGATGTAATTATGTATGAATGGGGCAATCTGACATGTTAACCACAATGAATATTCAAAATATCTAAATGAGTTCGGTAAAAAAATAATCTTAAAAAACCGAATATATTATACCTAATACATGTCTATATCATGTGTATGATCTACTAAAATTCGATCGCATCTTTATTATTTTTAATCTTGTCGAAAATCTTCCTCATTTTTTCTAATGATGTACTACGAGTATAAGTACCACAAGCGTAATGCGTAGGGGTACCTACACTTGTCACTTTTAAAAATTTTTCTTTTTCTGTTCTGCGTGTCTGTGTTAGCTGAATGTTATTTCTTCGTGTACACTAACAGTTTGTAAAAATAAATGTTATTCTTTATTTCTAGTTGATGTTTTGCTAGGCTTTGATAAATTATCCAACTAATGATGTTAAGGTTCGTTGGTTACTACAAATCTGTGTCTAAGCACTAGTATTTGTTCAATAAATTGCTGTATCGCCCTGAAATAATCAAACGACACACTTGAGCTACAGCGTCCACGGTCACCTAACTGGGGCATTGACCGACATTTACACGAACCTCATTTATCTCTTGTCGCCCAAATTCTGTACGATCTCGACTCGATATCGTTAGGTATTCATGTCACAGAATACATGCGATTTACTACATATACTACATATGTACAGATATTACGTAGCACGCTCATTTATGAGCGTCTAAATATTTACCTGTCGCAATCTTCGATTTTTGGCAGAACACTTGTATAGAAGATTGTGGGACAAAAGCATGAATAAACTTCTAGAAATTGTTGTCAATTATTAAAAAAAATATTATTTCAGTTTGAAAAGGAAATAAATTACACTGGGAACCAATATAGATTAATAAAAATTGGTGGAGCTTTGTTTTTTTAGAAGTGGCGATCACCTTATTGAATATTGTAGCTTGACATACAATAACATTTTACGGAAATGATAAAGATTATTAATCTTATAAAAGAAGCAGAGAAGCAACGTGTCACTACTTCGGAACTTCTCTCTGATCTCAGCCTTGTCTTTTTGACAGCCCTTACAGTTCAGTTTGTATTAGCTTTGACTTCGGCGCTGTAGGCCTTGGGTTCGACACACAGTCCCCACACAGAACAAACATTTGTGTGATGAACCTAGACGTTTGTTCCCTGTCTGGGTATTATTATAATATAAGTAGGTATTTACAAAAAAAAGCTATTAGATTCTCAAATAACAAGTGCTTAGTTTGGGGCTAGATAGTGCTGTTCGGAAAGTGCACAATTTATCTCTTTATTCCTTATTGTACACAGTAATAACATTTAGTAAACTTAAATATAAAACATGTACAAAGGCGAGCTTAACCCTAAAAAGAGTTCTCTTCCAGCAAACCTTGATCTCTAGGTAATAATTTGCTAAATTGAAATTGACAAATCCTAAACCACATACGGTTCATGCGAAAACGCATGAAAAGATGCGTTTTATGCTACTGTAATTACTTAGCTATTTACGACTGAAAAATAAAGCAGCATTTTCATAATGTAAGGGAGAGTCATATAAAATTTTTACGACGTCGAGACACCTTCATCTTAGTTAACTTTATACATTTTATAATACTCAGCATAGATATAGTTCAGTAGAAAGATTATTCTGCTTATAATATTCTCTATCTTCAATGGTTTTTGTAATTTGTGTTTGACAATTGTTTTGAATTTCATTTGTAATATGTATAATTTCAGCCAACGTTATACTTTTCTGAGTTACCTATTTGTTTTTGAAGGTGACCTTAATGACGATACTGAATACGTTTTTGTAATAACGCTTGGAAACATTTATAATTTAGCATTCTTCAGAAACCTAATATCAGATCATATTCGTTAGTGTTTGTTAATAGTATCTATACCAAACAAACTAACTCAATTTATCTCTAGTGATGTCAATATACTCAATTCTATTATCCCAATTTATTTCAGGTGATGACATTTTATCATTTTGTGAGTGACTGGCGTCAAGGATCGGTACTGTGGTTAGGGATCATACCCATTCCTTTTCAGTAATGCGATCAACGGAATTGCTCCATCATATTGCCAGAATATCCTTACGAATATGTAATGAATAAATTGGACTTCCACTCGAAACACTCCTCGATTCAACCAAGTATTTTATCTGTTTTGGTACATGTTTACGTTTTTCATACAGAAATTAATTTCGTTCCCATTGGTATTATTTATGAGTTCGAATAAGCAATAAACGTATACCGATAACATGTATTTGCTTAAGGTCGTTAAGACCGTGGATTTATCTAAAGAGAACAAAAATGTCCCCAGTCAACCCTGCCTCGTAAAAGAGAGACTACTACGCAGACCGAAGCAACAAAAATACTTTATTTATATGCTAATGTAATTTATATGACGCTTAATGTCTCGTGGCTGGTAACGCACGATTCTGTTCCATTCTTTCAGTATACCTTGCGAACAAAAACCAGCTTTATTATCATCTTTTTAAGGTAGTGTTTAGAATGGTTTGATTCTCGTGTGTGTCGATGCGATTATGAATGCGCGGTAGGAGGCAGCGTCCCGTCTTCCGAGGGAGGTTCTTTGGGGGAATCAATAAAAATACGCGGAAAAGCGTTGATTATACAACGGGAATTCGGTAGGAAAACTGCTTTCAATAATGCCTGAAGTCAAGTGAAAAGGAACGTTTATTGGCTTAGAGGGACCGATATTGAAATGATGGAACTGTATTTTGTGACTCGTTTTACATTATATTGAAGAAGCAGGTGCTACTGGGACTTGTACGTCACATCGAAATAAGAATATTGAATTACAATTCATAAAAAAATATTGTCTTAGAGGTAGGCTTATCTGGAACCTAACATAGCCTACGAGTACTTCATAGTCTATAAATTTATTTAAGGTTTAATAATCATGGTAGCCTACGAGTACTTCATAGTCTATAAATTTATTTAAGGTTTAATAATCATGGGAACGGACAACAAAACTCATATTTTATTATTATCACAAATATTTACCGTAGTTTAATCTTATCAAGAAGTAGTCATGATCTCAAATATTTCACAGAAAAGTGACTAATTTCTGTCGATTGCCGCATATTTTCACGAAATCCTATTTTTTATATTAGAATAAATGTTGTAGGTACCTATCCCAAACCTCACAGCCTCACAGCTCAGTTGGTAGTAGCACTGCTTTCGTGGGCATGGGGATTTGAAACTTACCAAGGTTAAGCATTTGTGTGATAAAATGTGTATGTTGTCTTGGAGTTATAATTTGTTATGATATGACAAAAAAATATACAAGGATTCCACCAGGTTTCCTTTAAACCTTTGCGTAGTTTCGCTAGATGGCGCTGTATTAAATGACCACCAATATTTATTGAATATCGACTCCTTTCAAACATTATCGTTTCGTGCCTTCAAAAAGTAACAAACCTCCACAAAGCTTTGACCACCCACTCTACAAATCACCATTATTTACCATAATCAGATATAAAAATAGCCAGCTAGTAATAAACTTTCTTTACAGAATGCATTATCCCCACGCGCATCGTTTAACCATATTTGTAGGCTGTATGATAAGGCGACGTTAGTTATTCAAATTAGACAAAAGCATCAAAGTAATAAGGCAGGTATGAAAAGAAAGATGTGGGATAGACGGTAAAATACATACCTTAATATCTATGCTCTCAAACGGTGAATGAAATTTTCGTGAGGGAAGCAGTTGTCTCTAGAAGCCGAATAGGGAGGATTTGCAACGTGTTACGAATGAAATTATAGCTACCAAAATATAGTTCCAGCACAGAGTTTATCCTTTTATAAATCCCCTTATGAATTTTGACATTTTGTATTATAACCATTTTTTATTTATTTCTATTGTATTCAATTTAATTATTTACCATGCTGACATTTATGATTATTTAAAAGTACCAATAATGTATTTACGTTCATATTTTTTTTTTTTATTGTATTCATACAACATGTATGTACTGACATGTAATACTGTATAACCAATAAATGAACTGTGAACTATAAACTATAGAATGTTTTAAGAGGCGACTGAGGGAACACATCAGAAGTTGGTCAGCAGCATCTACTGAGTACTTTGCATCTAAACTTATGTCACCCTTTTTTTAAACTACTAATCTCTCTTGTCGTGTCACTAGTTTCTTTTGAAACTAATGGAACTAGCAGATGGTTACTGCTTAACATCAGGTGGGATGATAAGTAGTTACCACCACCTATAACGAAGCATCGCCTCGTAAGTCATGCACGATATAAACGCCCTGCATTGCGTCTATCAATTTAAGGCATACAGATGTTAAGCCTCCTGTGCCTGTAATTTTACTGGCAACCACTCCTTCCAAACCAAAACGCAGCGACGCTGCTTTACAACAGAAATAGGCATAGTCTTCCCCGGACGTGCCATTCACAAAGAGCTCTGCTACTCTGAAGATCTGCCTGCTAAGCGTAATCTCTACGACAAACGGGGAATACCTATGTTATTTACTGCTAGCAGTGGCCTTCGTAAGGCTGAACGCTAGGAGCCAAGCTGTAAGTTTCTAGCTTGTTCTATTAGGCTTTGGATGCGAGGAACTGGCGTTCGATTACCTAGTTTATAAAACACTAGCGGCCTGTCCCAGCTTCGCATGGGTGGTCATAAATTTTTTGAACAAATAGGATAAACTTAGACCGTGGGTTCGAGCCTCGCGTCTACTTATTTCATACATTTGCACGCGCTTCTCCTTGAGTGAGTGAAATCGCACCCCGCGCGTGACCCGTGGACTCGTTAACATTTTTAATTTCGTCATATCTTTTGAATGGAATGTCCGATTTGAAAAATTTAAGAAGTAATCTATAGGTATTGAAACCGTCTTAATTATGAAATAATTTATTTGGATAAGGATTAATTCAATTCAATTCAATTCAATTCATTTATTTCAGATCACAATAATCCAATTTGTTAGTACCACACAGACATAGAAACCTTACAAAAACCTTACAAACCTTACAAATACCAAGGTACAAATAAAGACCCTTTTCTAGCGGCGGCATTTTAATTATTTTTTTATAATAAAATAACACTTATTGTGACATAACTATAATAGTTAGACATATGCTGTCGCGACATTTTTTGTAGATGATGACGTGTTATACAAAATCGTAGTACATTATTTTGTTCTATCATCAATAGTTTTCGCAGCGCACGCGATGTAAGGTTTTTGTTTTCCACCTTGGGTTACATTATTGGAGTTTTAGTAAGGATCCCTGATTTTTTTGAAAATATAATATAACCTATGTTACTCTGGGATAATGTAGCATTCTAATGGTGAAAGAATTTTTGAAATCGGACCAATAGTTTTTGAGCCTATTCGTTACATACAAAAATACAAAAATACAAATCTTTCCTCTTTATAATATTACTAGCGGCCTGTCCCAGCTTCGCATGGGTGGTCATAAATTTTTTGAACATTTTAGGATAAACTTAGACCGTGGGTTCGAGCCTCGCGTCTACTTATTTCATACATTTGCACGCGCTTCTCCTTGAGTGAGTGTAATCGCACCCCGCGCGTGACTCGTGGGCCCGTTAACATTTTTAATTTCGTCATACCTTTTGAATGGAATGTCCGATTTGAAAAATTTAAGAAGTAATCTATAGGTATTGAAACCGTCTTAATTATGAAATGATTTATTTGGATAAGGATTAATACCAAGGTACAAATAAAGACCCTTTTCTAGCGGAGGCATTTCAATTAATTTTTTATAATAAAAGAACACTTATTGTGACATAACTATAATAGTTAGACATATGCTGTCGCGATATTTTTTGTAGATGATAACGTGTTCTACAAAATCGTAGTACATTATTTTGTTCTATCTTCAATAGTTTTCGCAGCGCACGCGATGTAAGGTTTTTTGTTTCCACCTTGGGTTACATTATTGAAGTTTTAGTAAGGATCCCTGATTTTTTTGAAAATATAATATAGCCTATGTTACTCAGGGATAATGTAGCATTCTAATGGTGAAAGAATTTTTGAAATCGGACCAATAGTTTTTGAGCCTATTCGTTACATACAAAAATACAAAAATACAAAAATACAAATCTTTCCTCTTTATAATATTATTATAGTATATATTATATTAGTGTAGATTTAAAAGTGATCCTTGTGATTGAACTGAATAGAGACCATTGTGATTTTTGATGACGACGATCACTGTTTCTGGCTAGCTAAATATTACTCCAAGGAATAAACTGCAGCCAGCGATATACTGTACTTAAAGAATATCAGTGATGGACCTTCCATCTCCTGCACAGTATTTGCATAAAAATCTCTGAGACGACGTCTGAAGCTGGACCCACACGAGAGGACAAAACAAGTTGACAAGATGAATAATAATGATTATGACCAAGAATGCTTGTGACTAATAATAATAATAAAAAAATATTTCAGGCAACTCAGTAATTGAAATTTAAATACAACTTCATATCATAAATAAACAAGCAATATAAATAAGACCACAACAATAACTTTCAGGCACGGTAGATATCATCCCGATCGCTCGGTACCAAGACTCGCTCAAGTTTATTTGAGGATGTCTAATGGGGGTAGTTCAATGACTTTTAAAATATGCCCACGTTTTGCAAGAGGAGACGTCGTCGTGAGATACCAAAACATGAGGTCCAAACTTTACAATTAGATAAATTATTTAAAATAATAAAAAAACATGTTTACAAAAACATGTGCCCTAAATCGTGATTATTTAGCAAATTTTTCATTAACAAAGTTAACTGACCAATCTTGAATCAGTATCTGCAACCTGCATAAAAGTTGCAGCATTAACTTACAGGCTAGAATATTAAGTGACAAAGTGTTTTAAGTGACAAACTCATAAGCTCAAAATGTAATTTCAAAGTATTATTTACAAGCCCGCGACTTCGTCTGCGCAGGATTAGTCACACAATATCTTTATAAATTGTAGCCTATGTATTATTCTGATGTTTACGCTATATTATTGTAAAGTTTCATTAAAATTTATATAGTAGTTAAAGAAGTTTTACGTTAAAGAGTAGCAAACATCCATCCATCCATACTTACAAACTTTCGCGTTTATAATATTAGTAGAATAATGTTAGGATACATAATACCGGCTCACACAGCTTCAGCTTCCATTCTATAATGGTGCATACAGAGTGTACATAAGTTAATGGAAAATATTCACGAATTGAATGACTTGGCAGCTGTATACTGTCGCTCTTTGATAACGGAAAATTTGAAGTCAAATATTCATACGTTGAGCTTGTTCTTCCGGTTTCGATGAGGTTTGGCTTTGGCTTTACGTTCTTACAGTAGTTTAAAAAATGAAAAAAGCATTTTGCAATGTCTAGGTATTTCTCGGAGTTCGACTTTAAACTTTGAGACGCCTCTGCGTTGTAGGGTTCCGTACCCAAAGGGTAAAACGGACCCTATTACAAAAACTCCGCTGTCCGTCCGTATGTCGGTCTGTCACCAGGCTGTATCTGATCAACCGTGATAGATGGACAGTTGAAATTTTCACAGATGATGTATTTCTGTATTAAAAAACAGAATAAAATAAATATTTAAGGGGGCTCCCATACAACAAACGTGATTTTTTTTGCCGTTTTTATAGATAATGGTACGTAACCCTTCGTGCGCGAGTCCGACTCGCACTTGGCTGGTTTTTTTTTGTTTTTATTTTTGGCATATCAATAGTAAAATTTTTGGTTCGCGGGTGGCTAAAACTTTTAAATATTTAAATTTTAATTTAAAGATACCTTTTTCAATATAAGTTGAAGCGTTTAAAATAAATTACTGCAGCCAATAGGTTAATATACTTTGTGAAATCCTATAAACAAGTCGGTAAATAAAAAAAAAACCCTTTTTGTGTTTTGTGTTCGTTCTTTCGTCCATTCAATTCACCTTTTCTGTATTTTTAAGCATTATGTCGACTAAACCTGTAGGAATTTCAATTCATGAAAGAACCTGATTGCCTCATAAAAGGTAAGTACATTAACTTGTTGATTTTTTAGATCTCAAAACTTTGAGTAGGTAAAACGGTATAAAAATCTTTGTAATTTCCATAAGTAAACAATATAAAACGAATAAAAAATTGAAAACTCAATAAATTCGGAAATCATTACATGCACATCCAGAACTGTCTTCTAGAACCCGTTCCAGAATACAGGTTCCAGTGGTAAAATAATTCTTTTTTTTAATTCCTTCATAAAATTATTCATATCAAAAAAATTATGTGCGCAATTCCAGTGCTCTTAAACGGTGAACGAAAACATTGTGAGCAAACCAGTTAGTACAGTGGCGATGGGCTTGCAACCAGTCACGTATGGAATACCAATTACTGCAAAATGTGGCTATGTACCAAATGTAATGTTCGGACGTATCTCTAACTCCAGGTTCCTTGGGGACGTCTAGGGGGGGGGGGGGTCCTCAAGGAACCTGGAGTTCGTACTTAGGGGCCATCCATAAATTAGGTCACACGAATTTCATGATTTTTTTACCCCTCCCTCGTCCTTGTCACAGCTGGTCACATTGGTGAGACCCCCCCTACCTAGTGTGATGTCACATATTTTGCAATTTTACATTTAGAAATTTATGAAATTAAAACAGCAGTGTTCCGAAATTATTTTTATTTCCATTTAAATTCTATTTCAATAAAATTTTGTGTTGTAATACTTAGTTATAAAATACAATATTTTTAAAAAATGTGATGTCACAGAATTGGGACCCCTCCCCACCCCTTGTCACACTTCGTCGACCCCCTCACTTCCCCTTAACGTGTGACGTAATTTATGGATGGCCCCTTAGTACTAAGAGATCTGAGAGGGTATCTACCGTGTCTGGGGATCAAAGTCGTATAGCTGTTTTTTTTTTTTCAGTACTATAGTGGAGACAAGCCCTTAGCCGTATTGTCTTTCGATCCGTCTTAAAGGACGTGTTGAATTATTAATTACATATTTACACTTCAAAATGGAAATTGCCTTTAGGCGTGGAGTTAAAAGTTTTAACAAAACGTCCATCACCTGGTAGTTAATAGTACTGTTAATTTGAGTCTACTTACTGTTTACGCAATACAGTCAAATGTCAATTATATAAAAAAAAGATATTTAATTAGTTTGTGGGGTAATAAATAGCTACTGCTTAACTACGATGGTTCATTAGGAGCTAATTCATTTTCATAGGTTTATGGAATGTATTAATTTTATGCTGTCATTTTTTTTCGGAATAATGAAGGTCTGAGAAGCAGATGTTTAGCATATATTATAAATATAAGCGTACCTACATATTTTCGTTTGACTCTATGGACATACTCTATGGATATTTGACAGCCTTCACAGCTCAGTTGGTAGTAGCTCTGCCTTCTGCGGGTTCGATTCCCACCGAGAACAAACATTTGTGTGATGAACATAGATGTTTGTTCTCTGTCTGGGTGTTATATGATATTATAAGAATGTATTTACAAAAAAATAAGTATATAAGTAGTATATCAGCTATCAGGTTCCCATATCACAAGCTTTGGCTTAGTTAGGGGCGAGATAGTGCTGTGTGGAATGTCCACCAATATTTTATTTACACAGCTATATGTCAATCAATGTTTTGTTGTTTTTTTTTATATGTCAATTGATCTATCTGCAGACGTTTGCAAACTATCTAGAGATAAATCAACTAATCCAAATCGGAAGCGGAAAGAATTGAATAATTGAAAACTTCCCAAAGTCACTAAAATAAGTTATGTTGAAAATAAACAGTACATACAAATTAATCATATAATATTTTTTTTATACAACTAGTTGATGAAACAAGCAGATGGCCCACCTGATGTTAAGTGCTAACCATCACCATATAACAAAGCATTGCCTCGTAAGTCACGTACGATAAGAACATGCCTTACGATGCACTGCCCTGCGTCCATCAACATGAGGCATACAGATGTTGAGCCTCATGTGCCTGTAATTACACCAGCTACCACACTCTTCAAACCGAATCATAGCAATGCTGCTTAGTGGAAGAAAAAGGCGTGGTGTTAGTACTTCCCCGGACGAGCCCTTCACAAAGAGCTCTATTACCCTTCTAGTGAAAATCCCAGCTTAACTCTCTATAGCCAATTGTGCAACTTTAATTTCCTTTGATCTCCATAATCAAGAAAACTTGTTAGTAAAATTCGTTCAAACTATGTAATATTAATAAATGTCATGAAAATAAAATAATTCGAGCTGTGATAAAAACTGCTCTACTAAAATTAATCCTCAAGCTAAAAACCAGTTTACATTTTACTGCAAAGTATCAATTTACATAACCTAATATCGGTCACAATTAGGCACTTCCTTCGCACTTTTTACGACCAAATCCCAAATCTTACGAGGCCACAAAATAATAACCATATTTAATATCTTAACGCACAATACCTCCCAATACGATGTTGATTCTGGGGATCTACTGTGAATGTTGAATTTGGTAATACACAAGTTACTTGCGACACAAAAATACTATCTTAGCTCAAATAAAAATAACTTAGGAAAACTTTTTTTTTAAGATAATTTATAAACCGGTAGGACATTTCACACATAGCTTTACGGAATTACGGAACGCGGTAGTAAAACCTTAATAAACACCATACAAAACTCAATTAGGTAAATGGTCATTTGATTACTTATATTTATAAGCAATTTCTCACGCACTGTATAAAATTTTTGAAGATCATTGAATGAATGTTCAAAAATGTATGTGCACAATGCCAGTACTCTCAAACGGTGAAGGAAAACATCGTGAGGAAACTGGCATGTCGTAGAACCTAAAGATCTATAACATGTGTCAAGTGCTCGAAAGGAGCCTCTTGAGGTGCATTTAAAATCCTTTCACCACAGTGTTTCGAAAGAAACTAGTGACACGACAAGAGAGAGACTTATATTTTTTATAGATGCGTAACAGTTATTACAATGTTCTACAATAAAAGTCTCGAAAACAACATTTTTGTTTCATGGTAGCTCTCATTTCATTCAAAATCCACATTTCCCTTAAAAAAGGTTTAATATTTGCAGCACGGCGATTTTAAGCAGCTATAAATTTTTGTCATTAGGATAATAATAAGAGTTGGCGCGGGTACAGGATGTTATAATGTCTTTTGTTCGTCTCTCCGTCACTTGCATACCAATGATCTCAGAGTTAAAAACATACCTACCTACATTTTACCCCGATTGCAAAATTAAGGCTTATTTACCCACGTCAGGTACGTCAAAGTTCATCGTTAACATTTATAAGATACAAGATCGTTGACTGGGTGTTGAAACATCTAACGCTATATAAATTACTTAGGAGTAGAAAGCAAAGGTATGATAACTATTTATCATAATTAAACGAGAATACTGGTCTAGTGGTAGCCCGCCTTCCGATCCTAAGGTCTTGGTTTCAAAACCGGTCGTGCACCAATAAGTTTTCTGTTCAAAAATGTATGTGCACAATGCCAGTACTCTCAAACGGTGAAGGAAAACATCGTGAGGAAATCGGCATGCCATAGAACCTAAAAAGTTCTTTAACATGTGTAAAGTGCTCGAAAGGAGCCTCTTGAGGCACACTTAAAATCCCTTCACCACACTATTTCGAAAGAAACTAGTGACACGTCAAGAAGAAGATAATTAAGACAATTGCATGCAGGCTTCGCGTCTGAATTGGTTCATACATAGGACCAAATTTGACCCACAGACACACAGGGGCAACTTGCTGGCACAACCTATTTTATATTTTAATTTTATTTTTTTCTACTGTGTCTTTTCTATAAGTTATATATTTAGTTATTTATGTTCTTTTTAATTTTTGTTTTTATCTGTGTGACTCGTTTTCTCTGTGTATGTTTTTGTGTTAAATAAAAAATTATTCATTCATTCATAGAAAAGTGCAACTCTACCCGGCACTGACACGTCACGGTTGTGTGTACATAGTCCTTTATCCAGCACTTTATCAAGCCTTTTTCATTACGCTATAAAACAAGCTATTTAGCAGGCAGCTGCAGCGCTTCAAATTTTTAAATGATATCGTTACTGTACATGTGCAAACAGGAATATTTATGATCTGTTAGTGTTTTGTTTTTACTGGTTATGAAAATATTTGTTTGTTTGTATTCAAATAAGATAACTTTTTAACATTTTATAAATCTTTCTGAGTTCTCTCTCTCTTGTCGTGTCCCTAGTTTCTTTCAAAACAGTGTGGTGAAAGGATTTTCAGTGCGCCTCAAGAGGCTCCTTTCTGACTTGATCATGTTAAGATGCGACCTAAACAAGTCTCTAGATTTTGAGAATTATGACGATTAATGAGAATAGTCCGATAGTCCTCAAAGCTTTAATTAGTTGGTAGTAGTTCTGCCTTCTGCGCTGTAGGCCTTGAGTTTGATTCCCACCGAGAACAAACTTAATTACTAAACATAGATGTTTAATCGCTGTGTTAATATGTTAAAGAAAATGTCGGCTATCGCATTTCCAAAATGGATAGATGATTTGCTTAGTTTTGGGGCTTAATAGTGCTGTATTTAATAGTCCGCGAAGCAGCGTTGCTGTGTTTCGGTTTGAAGAGTGTGGTTGCCGATGTAATTAGAGGCACATGAGATAACATCTGTATGCCTCAAGTTGATGGACGCTGGGCAGTGCATCGTAGGGCACGTTCCTATCGTTCGTGACTTACGAGGCTGTACTTTATTATAGGTGATGGTTACCACTTAACATTAGGTGTGCCATCTGCTTGAACAATCAGCTAGTTGTATAAAAAAAATGTCCTTAAATAAACATAATATCCATTTTATATACTTAGTCAAAAGACTGTTACTTATACAATTTGATGAAGGTACAAGCTTTCACGAATTACGCATGAAGGGAAGTAATTTCACCATTAAAGGCCAACAAAAACCCTCCTGTCAGAAGCATACCCACCAGCCTCTAGCACCGTGAAGAATCATAACGACTGAGAGAAAGCTTCGGCCTCTGTTTGATAACTTATTTGATCACTTTATGATGGCGAAAACTACTAGGAAAGCTCATATGCCACCCGATGCAAATTGCCTGGATTAAGACGTAACGGAGGGTTCATCATAGCGGTACGGAAATCATGTAGCAAGCGTGATAAACGCGTTACTGGGGAAAGGTAAATGACTTTGGTACCTGTCAATTGAGATGTAGCTTGTATAACATAGATGAATATATATATTGTATGAACATAGATGTTTGTTCTCTGTCTGGGTGTTATGTAGGTAATACTAGCTGACCCGGCAAACGTTGTTTTACCATATACTTACTACAATGACTATTAAAAAATAGAGGTTGGTGATAGAAGGGTGAAAATTTAGAGTTGTATGTATTTTTTAATGCCACATTATAAAAATATAAAAAAAAAATTATCCAAAAACTAAAATAAAAATGTTAGGGGTGGACAACCATTATCACTTAGGGGTATGAAAAATACGAAGTAGCCGATTCTCAGACCTACTGAATATGCATATAAAATTTTATCAAAATCGGTCAAGCCGTTTCGGAGGAGTATGGTAACTAACATTGTGACACAAGAATTTTATATTTAAGAAGAGGATTATAAGTATGTGTTTACAAAAAAAAAAGTTAATAAGTAGTATATCAGCTATCTGGTTTCCATATCACAAGCTTTGGCTTAGTTTGGGGCGAGAAAGTGCTGTGTGGAATGTCCACCAATATTTATTTATTTTTTATTTTATTTATATAGCAATTTTTGTACTTTCCTAAAGAAACGAATTCCAAATGGCGATGGTAATCATTACCTCTCACTCACACACTATTGATAACAATCGTTACATCTCAGTCGCACTCGTACCATTTATGATTTGTTTCTTTATTGGCGCGGGTTTTAGGTACCTAAAAAAGGTCGATAGAAACTCTATGGTTAGAATATCTAGAATTAATTCAAATATCGAACCATTAATTCAGGTGTACGTGAGCAACCTTTGATATAAGCCTTCGTACGAATATGCTTGCTTTTAGGGTTTCGCACCTAAAGGGTAAAACGAGACCCTATTACTAAGACTCCGCTGTCCGTCCGTCTGTCACCAGGCTGTATCTCATGAACTGTGATAGACAGTTGAAATTTTCGCAAATGATGTATTTTTGTTGCTGTTATAACAACAAATACTAAAAAATAGAATAAAATAAAGGGGACTCCCATACAACAAACGTGATTTTTTGCGTTTTTATAGATAATGGTAAGAAACCCTTCGTGCGCGAGTCCGACTCGCACTTGGCTGGTTTTTTTAACTACCAAGCTACGCGGTTGTTAGCATTTATCAAGGAGTGGACTAAGAATTTTAATTGCCGATTTCGAGAATCATTTTTAGATATTATTTCCTAGACAAACTTGAAAAAATATACACGAATTCATAGTTATCACAAAAAGTCGATATATAAGTCAGTCAAATTTTTTGATGTCGTATTTACTTAATCTTTCCAAGAATTTCAGAATCCAATAATTAAACTAAAAGCCACCGTCTGAAATTGCAGTTTCATGAAGTTCTGTGCCAAATTCTTTGATTCACGATTATCTATAAAGAACTTGGCATGTACCATCGACCTATGAATGTCTTATGGAGCTTTGATTCAAGCGAACGAACCATATTCATTCCATCATCACCCACGTCTTCATTTACTATCACTATAGCATATAAATGAAAGTCTATAAGGATAAAAGTGTCACATTACCGATAAGTAATGAATCGATAACCTAAGGTAAAGAACCCATTCAAGATCCCACATGACTCATTTAGGCGTAAAAATAGCATTATAAATTTTAACAGCAGTTGGACAACACACGTTTATAATAAGAATAAGGTGATTTGAATAAAGTATCGTAAGTAAGTAAGAATTGGCATGCTAGTGCGCGCGCAGCTTTTTCCATTGTTTTCGCTAAATGACTTCAAAGTTGTGTCGGCGTTGGTGTATGTGAAATAAAAATTGCCAGTTCCTAGAAAAATGTGAGAAAAACAGGTGGACTTTATCTAAATGCGTCTTTGGTACCAATAGTGCCATCGCGGTTGCTCAGACTTTATAAAATAAAGTTTTGTAGAATTGTATCCCGAAAGTATAAAAGTATTCGTAGTATAAAGGTGTTTATTGAAACAAATGAACGAGTATCTTCATTTGTTTCAAGGTCAACATTTCAAGTCGAACCTCATAGGTATAAAGTGAAAATGAAACCTTGATAAAATAAAGCTATTTTCTTATTGTTATTAATAAATAATTGTATACGTACTTATACTATTTATGGCATCATGGAATAGTTGGTAAGTACATGAAACAAAAAGAAAATTATGATGATCAATCAGTCAACTGTATGCACTACACACAGACATAATTCTAAAAAAACATTCTTTGCATGAAAAAACTGGCATAAAGTTGTTAAGATAGAGTAGAGAAAGATAGGTAAAAATAATGTTGCGAAAATACAATATATAATAGCGTTTGCCTGATTCAATTAATTGTTAGGTTACGATTTTAATTCCACGAAATGTGTTCATTTCTAAAATTAAAAAAAAACGGTTTGAGATTAAGGAAGCAAATTTGAATAAAAAATAGATTTTTATAGCAGATCTGAACCCACAACCATAGTATCAGCTGGTTCGCACTATGCTACCACGTCTCAACGGCGTCAACTAATTACTCACAAAATAATTAACCGCCATTGTAAACTAGCTGTTGCGTCAAGGAATTTAATTGGCACGCTTATTGCAATTACACGCATCCATGGTTTGAGGGCGACAAGATTTCACTTCTGACCCAAGATAGCGATGTAATTGAAAATTAACTTCTCGCGGTAGGCCTCACTGTCGCCTTTTTAAGGTGCTAACTATGTACGTGGTTCGAATGAGAATTTGTCGTAATCTCACAGTTACTTTATCATAGAGCAATGTTGATAAGTTACCTACACAAAACATACTTGGTGTGTGGAAACAGACTTTATTTTTCTAATTGCGGTATTTTTTAATTTACCTAAGAGCCATCGAAAATTATTCAAGAGTTAATAAAATATTAGGTATATGAAAATCATCAAATGACAACAGAAAAAAATGCCCTGCGTCCATCAACTTGAGGCATACAGATGTTAAGCCTCATGTGCTCAATTACACCAGTAACCACACTCTTCAAACTGAAAAACAGCAACGCTGCTTGGCGGCGTGGTGGTAGTACTTCGCCGGACGAGCCCTTCACAAAGAGCTCTACTACTCTTAAAGGTACAAGTCCACGCACCATAGGTTTCGTTAAGGCTTTAGGGAGTAGTTTTTTACACTCTACTCATTATAAGAGCTATTGGCACCTTTGGTAAAGTGTCCATGGCCGTCGAAAAAGTCAGTCTGCAAGTCACAATGCTAGCGATTTTGTCATTAAGGAAACGTGACTGTAACCCAAACAATCCATGCCCAACCTCGTAGCATTCACAATATCACTTTTTATACTATTTTCCGTCATATTTGCTTTTTCAATTCCTCTTTTTATGCGACAACGTGACACCTTCAAGATTTTTCATAAATAGTAATTTTCGAACGTTCCACGGGCTATTATCATAAGTCCTTGTAATTTGTATGGATGAAGGTAGAGTTCGCAATAATGAAAAATGTATTAACACGTGACTCTACATTGAAAAACATAGGCTAAATCCTCATGTTTTCCAATGTTGAGTTACGTAGCATTCTGTTGTTTTTTCCCGAACATATTTATAGCCACGTTCAGGAAGCTACCTTGCTTTCAAAATTAACACATGATTTTCATGAATGACACATGAATTTATTGTTATTGATAAAGCACGGTTTCGGTTACGGTTCTGATGCACTAAAACTATACCAAGTCAAACTGAACTTGTCGTTATATATAAAGCACATTTTAACTTATTTGAAAATGGTTATAAACGGTTAAAATAGCAGGGACAAAAGTGCGTGTGAGATATGCATCACTGATATTACTCACACACTTTTTTTGTAAATTTATCCATCTATTTCATGGGTGGGGCCTGCTCTTTAAAACGCCATTCTATCTGGCCTTTTATACATACTTATAATATTTTATAATACCCAGACAACAAATATGCTCATCACATAAAAAATAAACATGATGGTAAGTCTGTCAGTAAAAATGATAGGATCCCTTAAATGTAAATGGGCGGGACATGTATGTAAGATAGGCAGTAGATGGACTAAAAGAGTAACCGAGTGGATACCAGAAACGAAACAAGAGGTAGAGATCGAACAGAGAAAAGATGGGAAGACATATTCATTGAGAAAGCGGGGACAAACTGGATGTCAAAGGCTGGAAACAGAAGCACTGTGGAAAGAAACGGGGAGAGGTCTACGCCAAGGAGGCGACTACGACGAAAAATGTTAGTTATATAAGATGTTTAAGATTTTTTTTTAAGAGAATATTTAGTTTTAAGTAAAGTTTGTAATAAATAAGCATGTAATTTAGTAGTAGAAATAAAGGCCCATTTTATTTTATTTTAAGTAAAGTCTGTCAGTAAAGGTCAAAGCGTCTAAACTGATGCTAACTCCATGGAAATAAAAACAGTCAAAGTCAGGAGAAATAAACCTGAACCGGTGCTAACTCCCTCCACTAGCAATCACTTGTTCCGAGTGTCAAGTCGAGCATTAATTACTACGTCATGGAGACCCATTAGAGCGCTCATTAACTGTGTAATGGTTGGCAAACAATACTGTGATGGAGGAATCACGCGACGGTGACTTGCTACAGTACGCGTCTTTTATATGGCACTGGAGAACAAACTGCATGAGTATGAAAAGCGTTAGCGATTTTACCACCTACAAATACGTTGGAGGATATAATAAGGTACACGAATACCTGAGTAGATCATTTGTTTTTTTTTGTTTATCAATAAAATGATTTTCTTTCTTTTTTTTATTCAAATATTATTTATCTGAGTTTAAAACTTTCCAATTATTTAAAGACACATAAATCTATACTTTTTTATAATTTCAAAAACAGTTGATTAGTTAGCGCTTTTAGTCCCCAAATTTTGAGACCTCTGGCGCTGTAATGTTGGATATTTCATGACAAGTGAGCCAGTCAGTGGGTGAGAAAACTTCTCGTTTATAAATATAGATGACACCGCTGATCAAAACTTGACCTTATAAAATCTAGACACAATCTAAAATCTCGTATATTATGTTCCAGTAAGTGCTATAATATAAATTGTAATGCAGTGTACTAGTTTCGTCCGTTGCTTGTATCCGTCTTCGAAAGTAAACGTGTAATTATTGAGAATAACCGCGAGGATACGCTTGGATGAGCCGCTTTGGAAAGTGACCCTTCATTTGAATCTTCATGACGCGTGAGACTTTACCATACATTGATTGAGATAACCTGCCATTAACAATTTTTTTTTATACATCTAGCCGATGGAACAAGCAGATGACCCACCAGATGTTAAGTGGTAACCATCACCTATAAAAAAGCATTGCCTCGTAAGTCACGCACGATAGGAACGTGCCCTACGATGCACTGCCCTGCGTCCATCAACTTGAGGCATACAGATGTCATATGCCTGTAATTACACCGGCAACGACACTCTTCAAACCGAAACACAGCAACGCTGCTTGGCGGCCGAAAAAGGCATGGTGTTAGTTCTTCCCCGGTCGAGTCCTTCACAAAGAGCTCTACTATTCTTAAAACTGCTGTTAAAGTACTGTCCAAAAAAGATCCTTAGTATTAGTGGTATTAGAATTAGATTTCTGGTTTCCCTTGTAGGTGAAATCCATGCTTAATACGAAGCGAAATAACTCCGTTTTAAATGTCCACCAATATTTATTTTACTATGAGTTAGCACAAATAAATAGCAAATAAATCACTTTGTGATAAGTGGTAGGTAATTACATGAATAGTCTTAGTTAGTACAAGTAGGTAATAATAGTTAAATGGCGGCATGAACTACCACACAATTATGCAAAATGGTTATGGTTTATATAACAATGACAAATTCAAACGTTTTTATTTATTTTTTTTGTTACAGAATATTAACTATAATATGTTTCATATGACGTTTTTTTATACTACTTTTTCATCGAATAATTAGATGGCCTATCTAATGTACCGACCACAATACTGAGCTTTACATGACATCTACGAGCCTTTCATTTGCTTAAAAATATCATCAGTACTTTTATATTGAGAAAAAACAATTTCGAGCCTTTTCTACTGTTTTTCCGCAATTTTTACAATGTCGTCGATCCATCGGGCGATTCAGACGTCCTATACACTTCGTCTTTCGGTTCGTGGTCACTCGAGAACTTTCATTTTCCAGTTCTGGTCGATTCGAGCTATATGGCCTGCCCATTGCCATTTCAACTTGCTATATCTGGGAGCTATGTAAGCAACTTTGATTTATATACCAGTACGAGATCTAAGGGGATATTTTTCGTGGGGATCAAAGTCATGGAGCTGTTTTTTTCTATACAAGTGATCTTTTTGTCAGTTTTTCAGCATTTCGTTCAATAAACACCTCTTCGACATAACCGTGTGGTAATGTAGTAATGACGTGGTCGCAAATCGTGAGTTGCGGCTGCGATAATTAACCAGCTATTCTCGTGCTTATTGCACAGCTGATTCAGTGGAACTCGGTTACGGGATTTGTTACTGCAGTGGTTTTCTACCTTCTTTTGTGTTTTTAACCTGGTATTTATAAAATCTCGCTATTTTTGTAATATTCGCGACACTTGCTTATTTTTACGCTAGATGGCGCTGTAGGAAATATTCACCAATATTATTAATTTATATGGGTGATTTCAGCTTCAGCTTTCAGCTTGGGTTTACATCATGCCAGTACTCTCAAACGGTGAGGGAAAACATCGTGTGGAAACCGGCATCCCGTAGAACCTAAAAAGTTCTATAACATGTGTCAAGTGCTCGAAAGGAGCCTCTTGTGGCGCATTTAAAATCCTTTCACCACACTGTTTCGAAAGAAACTAGTGGCAAGGCAAGAGAGAAGAGCTACATCATCATAAACATATTCTTAAAACACAGACTTAAACAGCAAAGTAATTCCATATTTTTATTCGTTTACGAAAGATTTCATTACTTTTGGGTGTCATAAAAAGCTTTGTTCAAGTAAACTACGTAAGAAACAACTAGCATGTATATAAATGTTCTTTTAAAACTGGTTGATCCCATTTCGCTTTGTCAATCGGCTGAGATGAGACTTGGATAGTGTCCGGTCACAATGACCGGATGGGTGGCATCATCTTTTCAAAATATTTTGCAACCTATTCATTCGAAGATTTGAATGAAATTCTCGTTTCTGTGCTCGCAACCAACGGCTTCGGTTTGCTATAAAACGGCAGCCGCAATAAAGCAGACTTCAAGAAAACGAACACGAAGATAATTTTAAAGAACCAAGCTGCCTAAACACCATACCAGACTATGTCTGTAAGTGGATACCGTAGCCTTGGACGCTTGTAGTGACAGAGGTACACATAATAATGCCGATAATAGTCATAAATTTATACCTAGTTAGTAAAATAAAAGATTTTGCTATAATATTGTGACGGTAGCTGGATCCTAAGAAACCAGGGTTCTACTTAAACAAAGAGATTTAAGATACCCAACAAAAAAGTTAAGGTTCGTAAGTCACAAGAGAATCGTTACTGTTTTAATTGAAGCCAAATTTGAAATACATTTCAAGAGGTCATGAATAAAGAAACTAAGGGGACATTTTGATTTGATACACTTATTGTGTGTCCCGTTGGGTTGCTAAATAAAAGGTCAGTACAAAGGAACTGGTTCTTAGGACAAAGGACCCTCATAATGAGGCCAGCATATTGTGCGAAGTGCTCTTAAAATCAAGCTCGATAGTCCGGCCATATGTTTTTTATAATGGGAACGAATATTACACTTGGGTGCTTGTTTCAGATTGAATTACCACCCTTATTCCTACTTTCTTTCATCCGATAAGATTTAATTTTTGATCACGAATTATGTGAATTCTTTCTAAAATAAATCGGACATCCTTTTGGATTGACAAGGGGTCTGAGTTGTATTTCAGCATCATACATCTTAGGACACTGGACACGGTCGATGCAACTACTTTCGGCATAAGTGGGCTTGGACAGACTCGGCACTCTGCGAATGCGGCGAAGAAGACCAGGCGATGGAGCACATCATCTCACGCTGCCCAATCCACTCATACCCAGGACCCTGGACCGACCTAATCGATCTCCCCCCTGAAGAATTAGCTTGGCTTGGGAATCTGAACATTGACGTGTAAATTAGATTAAGTAGTGTATGTTTAGAAGTTTTTATTAATTTTGTTTGTGTTTTATACTTTTTTGTTTCGCCTATTATTCACTGTCATACGATTAAATAATAATACATGACGTGTATATTGCCAAAGAATGTCTACTCAGAAATGGGTCAAATAGTGTTTCATTCTGTGGACCTTGACTGGGTATTTTAAATTGTAGCTGACCTCTTGTCAGGAAGAGAAGCCTTATTTAACTTACTAAACTCATATACCTACGTTAATGTTTGGTTTTGCATGTTGTTTCCCGAAAGTTGCTGTTTTTGCGAACAGCTTTCCAGAAATGATGCTTTTGCGGCTTTTGCTTTTTCATTTTCGCTATTAATTACTACTCATATTTCAATCACTTCTAATTGACTAGATCGCATATTGACTTTTGATGTAAAACCATATCTTATTCAACGTATTTAGTGTACTTTTTCTGCATAATCAAATTCTTTTTTTATTAACTCCTACTACCTATTTTCAGTTTGACTGTCACCGTAGATCTAATATCGGGGTGGGCTGAAAACCAGACCTGCGTATTATTTCTGATTCGCAGAATTAGTGCTCTTCTCTCTCTCTTGTCGTGTCACTAGTTACTTTCGAAACAATGTGGTGAAAGGATTTTAAGTGCGCCTCAAGAGGCTCCTTTCGAGCACTTGACACAATGAACTTTTTAGGTTCTACGACATGCTGGTTTCCTCACGATGTTTTCCTTCATCGTTTGAGAGTACTGGTATTGTGCACATAAATTTTTCAACAGAAAAACTCATTGGTGCAGGAACGGTTTCGAACCCACGACCTTAGGATCGGAAGGCCGGGCCGCTACCACTAGACCACCAGTGCTTTCACCAGAATTAGTGCTGAGGCCACTCCAATTGTCAACTTATAATCTAAAAATGTATTGCATATGACTGTGTGTGTATGCTGTTTTTTGGCAATCCACTTTTTCTTTGTATATGAAAAGGAAGGTATCAACTAGAAAATATGAATGCCATGTGTTGCAAACTACAAGTGTTACAAAGTACCTCTGCACTAACAATAAACATAATGATCTTAATGTCCAATATCCCGTCCTATCACTCCTAGACACTCGTTTCCTTATTCTATCAGCTATCGCTGTGAGATCTTCAATCAGTTAACAATGTGAGCCTCGCTTCAATCTGGACTATTTAGCGCGCGCAATAGGATTCAATTAGGATGGCGGATATGCGGGCCCCTTCCTAGTGGGTGAGTGAGCGGCTAAAATGTTATCGTGACTTTGGAGAGGGATACATCTTCAAGGGTCTCCCTTCGAGTTGACCAAAACACTGTGTTGGCCAAATGTTTACTTCCTCTTCTTCTTTTTGTCGTGTCACTCACTCTTCGAAACAGTGTGGTGAAAGATTTCAAGTGCGCCTCAAAGAGGCTCCTTTCGAACACGTGACTCAAGTTTTAGAACTTTTTTTTTAGGCTCTACAACATGCCGGTTTTGTCACGAAATTTTCCTCAACCGTTTGAGAGTACCTACTGGCACTGTACTGATGATATAAGAAGAGGTATAGTCGAAAGTGTTCATATTTATTATGCACCATAGCATAAAATACCATAGCTTTCATAAAATTGGTGCATAATACGATTACCTACATAAATAAATATTCTATAGATAAATATTCTTGTGAAAGAATAGCAGGGTTATTTTAAAAATATCTGAAAAATTTCCGATACAAAAAAAGAGCAAGAGAGACAAATTCTAAAATCTCTTATGGGAAACGTTTCGGAAATGTTTTAAAATAGCCCTGTAGGTCAAAAAATGTTGATATCTTTTTTCTTTTTTCGATTTGATTTTAAGTGCGAGGCCCCAGATGTTTGTTTCGTTTACCATGTGACTAGAAGCCTGAAATGCAACATTTTAGACACTCTGCAGTTAAATACAAACATTGAACAATACAGAAATATTACAAAGGGATTATTCCTACGCAAACGTCTCTTTAGATAGCAACCAATCGATCAAAATTTATCGTCTTTTGGAAATAGGTACAAGACTTTAGTACTTTCCCATAAAAGTATCTAAGTATTTTTGACCTAAAGCACTCACACGATTTTATTAAACGAATGTGTGTCAGTCAGTGTGTTTCTTACGTTTTCACTGCAGAACAGCTGAATCGATCTCGATAAAATTTTACAAACAGTAAGATTTATTCTGGGAGATGATAATAATAAATGATTTCTTTTATTACTGAAAAATATAGATTTTTTACGGGCTAATATGGTTGTACGCTGTATCGAAGACGCGGGTTGAAAAAAACTGTAGGAGTTTCACGACTTTGACCCCTAGGCACGGTAGATATCCCCTCAGATCTCTTAGTACCAAGTACCAATTCATAACTCTTTCAGAATTTCTAGGCGGGATAGTAAAAGGCACGTCCAAATATTACCTACATTTAGCACATACCCATAGTCGCGGGTTGACAACTAGTAAAAAATAAATGGCAAGTGGTTTCGCTTTCAGTAATTCACCTTCCAAGAGCTAGTACAGTTATGAGACACCAACATGCGATATCCATAATACAAGGTGCTTCAAAACATAAATCCTGAAAAGGGTTCGTTTGATACATACTGAGGAACGATATTCACAAAAGAAAAATATTACATTTATAGTTTTTACTTTGTAGGTACTTTAGACATTACTTATAAAAAATATTAAACTCACTAACTTGAACATTAAGCTAACTAAAGGCAGATTTTATCATCTCAAATATATCAAATATTTCCGTCCTTTTCTTTGAAAAGTCTAACGAAAGGATGAGTATATTTTTGTTTGAGGGATAGCGTTACACTGAGATGGTATAACTCACCCTCAGACAGCTAATTTGCTGAGTTTGTACTCATTTAATCCCAATAACAGAACTGTCTCCTTTTTTTTCATCACAATTCTTTTCCAGCCAACGCCGTGGATGTGCTCACAGGCTGAGTTTCATGACTGTCAGTGCCAAGTGTCAAAATGTTTGACGTCAGTATTCGACACGCGCTTAGTTCATAACCTAAAATGACCTATTGAAGCGGCCATAGCTCATATTTTTTTTAAATATGTAAAATACTAAATTGTAAGGAGTAGGTACGCTTCTCATTTTTCTATGTATGTATGTATGTAGTATGTAGCAAAAACCCCTCTCGTCTTAGAACAAATTTCTGAAGCACCCAGTATCCTGAAAATTTCCACTATGAATTTTGTGTAGGTAGGTACATAACAATTCGCTGGAAACGTACCGTCATACATACATCATACAGTCAAATCTTTAAGGTAATTTGTGATGATTTTGTTGCTCATTTATTATGCAAAGAATATAAAGTGTACCACTGAATCGTAGGAATAAGGCAGCAGCTGCAAACCATCTGAATATCCATGTATTGATGACGATTCCACGTTCGAGAAGGTATCCATTACCTTGTATGATATATGGAAATGCTACAGGGAATAGGGAACGATAGCGCAAAGTACGCACTAAGAAGTGTAGGTAGGTAAGTTCGTGAATTAGTGGCAAACTTTTTGTGACAATGTTTTTAAGCCTCAAGATTCCCATCATGGCGATGATTAATTACTGTAGTACGTTTCATTGAGCTTAATTGAGGCGCACTTAAAATCCTTTCACCACACTGTCTCGAAAGAACTAGTGATACGACAAGAAGAAGATGTTTCATTGGTGTCAAATTGGAGATCGCAGTATTGGTGTTTATATGATGTGGTTAAAATGTAAAATATTTGAATGAATTTTGTTATTTTTTTACAGACTTCTACGTTGGTAGTTACCTTTACCTAATTATACGTTGTATTCTTGTGGCCAACAAATAACTGTCTGTCCCTATTTATCGGCCGTTGCTGCTGCCCCTAAATCCACTATTGGATGGCTTAGCAACTGCTAGAGTTGGGAAGGGACAGATAGCTTAACGTGTCCTCCGAAGTTCTTTTTTATAGTTAATGGTTACTTCTTAACATCAGGTCGGCCATCTGCTTGTTCTATCAGCAAATTATATGAAAAAAAAATGGTGACAGCTTCTCTACAACTACCTACTTACTGACAGATTCATGATTGAGTCCCGAAATAGATAAAGAATAAATAAGAATTATGCAAATCCCAAACTTACTATACGATTTATACCTAAATCACCACATAATGGTGATTTAAAACCATGAATAATTTCTAATGTCTATAACTATGCACGTAACTTTGCGTTATCTATAAAATTACCGTTTTCTGGGCTTGTTTACATGATGGAGCATGATCAATATCCATTCAAATTAGTAGATACGATAGAGTACCTAACTATGGAAGAGTGTTTGTACAAATAGATAGATAGAAAATTATTTATTGCACAGAACAAAATGTATCGTACATAGGCGAACTTAATGCTAGAGAGCATTCTCTTCCAGTTAACCTTTGTGTAGTTTTTATAAATCGAAAGGGTAGTGCACAAACATGGATGTTATGGATAGATGATTTTATCCTATATATATATAGCCCCTGGCTTTATTATGAGTACTTATATGACCTTACGGCTGGTAGTAGTTCTGTGCTGTAGGCCGTGGGTTCGATCCTCACCAAGAACAAACATTTGTGTGCTAATATGGATGTTTATTCTATGTCTGGGTGTTATAGTGTGTTAAAAGTATATATTTAACTAAAAAGCTACACCAAAAAATATAGATTTTGGATACTTTGTAAATGGTTTCCCTTAGCGCCCCGTCATGCCCTACCTCCCCCTTTGGGGTTGTTCTGTCACTTTCAGATTTCATTTAGGTACCTACCACGATGACGTCATTTACCTCTATAGAGAATTTCTTTTTATTTGCCTTCCGTGTAAGTCTACTGCAGAACTCTCGCAGAAGGTTATTCGTCGTAAAACCTGACCTTTAGAAGGGTAGGTACTTGTAACATCAGTTATCGTACTACAGCTACTCACAACTTTCAAAATCTTTTAAGGGGCTGACAATCTTCAAACAACTTTACGCTTTCACATTTTTACATTATTGACGATTTACCAAATTATAATAACTGATACTAGGATATAGGAAAAATTATAAATTTGATTATGTTTACCTTTTTCTGTATGCCTACGCCTCACTAAACTTCAATAATATATTATATTATTACATTGTAAAAGGATCATACAAAAGAACGGTAGGAACCAAGCCGTAAGTTTGTTGCCTGTTCTTCTAGGCTTTGGTCGCGTGGAACTGGCACCTAGAGTCACCTAGCTTTAAGACGTTTCAAAGTGATCCTTGTGATTTTATTGAATAAATACATTTTGACTTTGACTTTGACTTTGACTTATGATTTTTAGATGAAAATGATATTTTTACTGAACTTTTATAAGTGATTCTCCAAAACTTGATTGTTCGCAATTTTTAATAACTATATGCAGTCATTTTATATTTTCAGAAATGATGAAATTAGCGAGCGATAAGTTGTTTGGCGGTTGTCTGCGTCTTAAATGAAGTCAATGTTTTGGCCATGGACTCGATAATGCCAGAAACTCTTGGATAAAAAAACAAGATAAAACCCTATTCTTAAACTCATTTCGGGACGACAGTGCGGATCTTATTCCCCCTATTCTTAAAAAGTAAGCTTAGTTATTCAAAGTTTTTATTGTTTTAATGCTTTTTAGAATCGTCCCACAGCAGAATAACTAATGACAGTAAGCTTATTATAAATGCAGTATTCGTCACCGTCGCTCATTTGCAAATCCGTTGATTCCGCCACTTGATATAAAAAATGTTGATAAAGATCTACGGCGCCTATTGTTTGGACGTGGTAGCTTTTAATCACGTACCTTCATATTCTTCTGTATAAATGTAATACTTAACTGTGGATAAAGTCGACTTTTTTAAGGTAATTTTTTGAATTAATTTTGTTGAATTAATCAATAAAACAGAAAGGAAGATAAAAATTACAGGGTATAAAAATGGGTGTTATTAGCAAAGTTATCTGAACTGAAAATTCCTTAGCAAATGTGAGGAGTAATGTAGGCACTAGGTAATCATCCTAGTAATAGATCGTGTAGGTACCAATACAAAAACGATACATCCGATTATTATGAGAATTTTGGTGACACTAAAGTGACTAATAAAAATCTGATTTTCCTGAAAGAACCTTGGCAAATCAAAGTAGGTATTTTTAAAGTCAAATCACGCCAACAGCTTTGAGTACGAGTATCTTTATTAACAAAAGCCATTTTCGTGTAGGCATGACAAAAAACTTAACTTGAGAGCTAGTATGCCAAAGCAAGCGCGGCTCCTTCAAGAAACTTTACCCATTGATAGTATGCAGAAATAAAGATGAACAGTAAACATTTCCTACACTGTAGCAGCTTTATTTGAATTAAGTTGCGCATTGAATAGGAATTCCGAAGATTTTATACCTAAGTTTATTATAGAAGATTGTTGCCGGTATGTTTACGCTGTAATGAAAATATCGGGGTGGCACGCGCATTGAGGAATGTGCCACTTGTTGGTACGACTGTATCAACGCTAGCTGCGACTATGTTGCTAGTGGGGGAAAAACCGACACGGAAAGTGTAGACTCGCGCTTAGAGTATTTTTGTCAGAGCATTAACGAAATATATACCTACCTAATATATACAACTTGTAAAAACCAAGAGCTGTGTATAGGGCTGCCTCATGGTGTGTTTAGTTTCATATCGGAAGAATGTTTAAGAGGCATTTCAGGAATGAAGATTTCAAGAGTAGTAGAGTTCTTTGTGAAGGGCTCGTCCGGGGAAGTACTATCACCACGCTTTTTTCTGCCGCCAAGCAGCGTTGCTGTGTTTCGGTTTGAAGAGTGTTGTTGCCGGTGTAATTACAGGCACATGAGGTTATTTAGAAAAAAAATATAATAGTATTATCTTAGCCTCTGCTTCCCATATCACAATCTCGAACTCAATAAAGAACTCTGAACTAACCAAATTTCGTTTAGGGCTAAATAGTGCTGTGTGGAAAATCCACCAATATGTATTTATTGATGTATTTTAGCTAATCTATGTAAAGAAAGTAAGTTTTTGTCTTTGATACTCAACATAAGTGATATAACTCTAGACAGTGGCGTAGCTATCGTAGGGTCAGGTCGTGCAGTGAACCAGGGCCCCGGATCTCAGGGCCCCTCTAATCTAAGCTTTGAAAAGAGAGGTTCCAGCTCCCGAAGCTAGAAAACCTTCAGCCTGCTCACAATTTTTTTTTATGATTTAATTTAAAGGCCAATGTAGGTTCAAGCTATGTGGGAAGAGGGGGTGAGGCCCGATTCTTTCTCTATGCACCGCCCTTGTCCACCTAGCTACGCCACTGACTCTAGGGCGTCGTTGATAGAGCTCAGATAATTACGGCTAATCTTCCTCTAGTCTTTGTTAGCGAAACAATTAAATAAGTAATCACGACTTGAATACTTTGGTAATAAGACGTTACCATCCCGTTGTCTACAACCGCACGAATACCACAGAAATGGTAAACAGCTAAGCAGTAGCTCAACTATTGGGAAGCTTTTAGTATCAGCTTTGTTGTATAGTTTGAATGAAGTGGCAGAACATTTACCGGAAATTACTTGATGTATGTGCGTACTAGGTACCTAGTAGGAAGACTTTAAGAAACATTATAAACAACCAGTTGCAATTTTTTCTTAAAGTTTATGTTCAATAGCTATTAAAATCACCGGTACCTTATTAAAATACGTTAGTGAGTAATTCGGTTTTGACTTTATTTTATAGAAAAAGTTCTGGAATTTTTTAAATAAGTAACAAGTAACATTCGAACCCAGTAACATTCATTTTTTAGAATATTATACCCCTCCCTCGCTGAAAAAACATATTTTCTTTATCTTTTTACAACTTTGTTTGCCCTTAATAGTCTCTTTTAATATTTATAATTTTTTTACTAATAATTATAATAATATAATAGATTATTCAAATAATTAATAATCTCTTTTACTGTAGAAAATTTTACTCGGAGGTGTATAAAAATAGGTAAATATTACAAATTGAAACATGACTCTACTGTCCTTTCATCACCCGTGTTTCTGAGGTAGGTTACTGAACTTCTAATTGGCAAGAACTGTCATTTGACACGCCGATGACCGCAGTCACGATCTTCGGATGGAAACTAATGTAGCTATTACTTTTTGTATTGATTTGGGGAGCAATTTAGATGGACATGATGTTAGAAAGTTCTTGTCAGTTTGTCAGAGAAGTGCTTTTTGTAGCAAACGTTATCCTCCTTGCATGGTTGTAATATTAAGGGGCTGACAACTATCAAACAACTTCTCGCTCGCACGTTTCGACAAGTTGAAAGATATAAAATCACTAAACTCATTTTCGAAAAATCGCAATCAACCATTTTGTGTGAAATCACATTGCACACAGTTTATTAAAAAAATCATTTTGACGATACAAATTTTCCTACTTTAAAGTTTGCTTATGTACGAAAACTAGTAAAGCATTTATAAGCAGTTTATATCTTTCAACATGTCGAAACGTGCGAGCGAGAGTCACATTAGCTGTTGTCTTCGCCTTAATAATAAATAATGCTTTATTTCAGACAAATTACAGGTCGACTTTATAAGGCTGTGTAGAATGTCGGGCGTTAGAATGATTCCCATCAACTATTTCGTAGGGCTAAATGAAAAGGTAGGTAAATGTTTAAGAGTAAAAAACCTACTCTCTTTATGGTTTATGACAATTGAGCGTAAAATTAGAGACACTGCGATAATTTTCAATAAAAACACAATTTAGCTCGACGAGCCGCTAACGGCCTTACTCAACTAACCGCGCGTCAACAAATTCAAGGCGAAAGAATATAGCGGGCTGTAAATTACCATATTTTTAGTAAAATTGACACTTTGCTTATTATCTACCGGTCGGGCACCGCAAGTCAACGCTCTCGAACCATCCGCATCTAATTGTGAGCGTAATAATGTTGTCATTAAGAACAGAGACGGCACGTCCGCCTAGGAAATGGAATCGAATCATTAGTAGTTTGATTACAAAAAAGGCTTAATAGAAATATAATAACGGCTGAGAAGAAATTGTAAAAAGATTGTAGAGCGATCCAATAATTGGCGGTTATTTGTCGATACGGTTTGGAGCGAGTAATGGGCTGGGACTCGACGTGACTCCAGCCTACCCCCTCCGGCCCTAACCATCGTCATTATTAGATTCAACGTTTAGTGAAATTTGCAGAGCAATATGATGGCAGCATTGCCAGTCTAGAGAAATACAATATGAAAAATAAAAATCTTACCCTCTTACGCTCTTCCTTACACTTTTCATAAAGTCTATTTTTATTATGCATTCCTTAAAAGATCATAGATTTAAATATTAAATATTTTTTGCCATTTACCTTGTTACCTTTACTGATGTGATATAAAAAAAAAGACATTACGAACTTAATAATCTACAATAATAGGTAGGTTAATAGGTAGGCCCACCTGATGTTGAGTGGTAACCATCACCTATAACAAAGTATTACCTCGTAAGTCACGCACGATAGAAACGTGCCCTACGATGCACTGCCGAGCGTCCATCAACTTGAGGCATACAGATTTAAGCCTCATGTGCCTGTAATTACACCGGCAACCACACTCTTCAAACCGAAACACAGCAACGCTGCTTGGCGGCAGAAAAAGGCGTGGCGTAGGAATTGCAAGGACCACGTCATGACTATTTATTTATAAGCTATGTAATTCCTGTAGAATACAAATAAAATTGCGGCTACAAAGGACTTCCTTCACAGATTAAAGCGTGAAATCTTGTGTGAATATCTTCAGTCGACAGCTGCAGATATCGGTTTGTCACAAAATTTGCGTAAAATGACCCATTCAAATTATGTAATTCAATGTTTTTCTTCAAAAGGTGTACGAGCGTGAAGTTACGTTTTAAAGGTAAAACTAAGCTATACAATACTGGCATCTTATTTTTTCTTTGAACTTATTGCACGTTCGTTATAAGGCCAGGAATAAGTGGTACTGTAACAAGGCTTTGTGTTTTTTTCTTTTTAGGCCATTGCAAGTTGGTGTTGGTGTATTAATGTAAACTTGTGTTTTCTTTTTAAATTAAAATAGAGAGTGAATGTAAATCCTTACCCCATCCTCCCCCGAAGTTAAAACTTTTGATCTACTTATTTTTATTTTACTTATTGTGACCTATTGTTTTTAATTCTGACGGATAAGTTGAGGAGCAATAGGTTAGCGTGGTATGGGCATGTCATGAGGAGGGAAGAAATTCATATTACGAGAAGAGTGTTAGACATGGATGTGGATGGTTTTAGAAAGAGAGGTTGGCCAAAAAAAAGATGGATGGACTGTGTGTAAGATGACATGAGTAAGAAAGGAGTGAGCACCGAGATTACGAATGATAGAGGAGAGTGAAAGAAGAAAACCTGTTGTGCCGACCCCACCTAGCGTGGGATAAGGGCAGGAAGATGATGATGATGATGATGATGTTTGTGCACATAGCACTGTATTTTTTTGTAACTGTACCTACCTATTTACTTGTCTATCTTAAGTTTAGGTGTGAAATAAAGTATTTTGCATCTATCTTCGACGAGAGTTTGTACTACAGCAGTGTGTGGGTATACAGGGCGTCCCAAGACTATGCGACATGAAGGAAAAGTACCTTAAATATTGTAGAATTATAAGTTTTTGTGCATTCTTTCGATTGGCATCATAAAAACACGTGTTTTTTTGTCACATTTGAGTCGGTTCGATTTCCAGATTCGTCTGGAAATCGAACCGACCGGAAGTAATTTTCAGAAAATCTTTGAATGAATTATTACTAACTTTTAAAAATAAAATAATGTCTCCTTTCAGCAAAATTTCCTATCTTCAATATTTAAGGTACTTTCCCTTCATAGTCTTGGGACGCCCTGTATATTAGAAGAACCGGTGTTTTTTTTTAAATTAAGGTTGTTAGGTTAAAACCTTTTTAATTTGAATTACCCTAGTTCAAGACACGTTAGTGATCTGCCTTACCTTCATGATATCGATTCCATATAAAAAATCTATTGTTGTATAACAAAAAGCCTATTTTCTGGTAAGCACGTTCTATATATTGTGTAGTAGGTACAATCATATAATTAGCTGGTTCAGTAACGGGAACATTTTTTTTACTAACATTAGCCTTATTTCATTGTGCGTTTGTAATTTAATATTTTTTGTAATAAACCCTTGAGTAAGTGAGAGGAAGGCTGAAAAAATATCTTCGTTGTCTGAGCATAGAAAAGACAATGAGCCTTTTTTGTGGGACTTTAGACTCGTTACATGAGGTGCGTAGGCGCATATTGTGGTGCAGCGAATTCTTGGGCAGATGTGTGTATTTTTTGAGAGCTTAGTCTAGTAAGTATAGTAGTCTTGGTATATTTATAAGCTCATTTAGTAAGCTATATAGTGAAGAGACGAGTGTGTTTTTAGATGCTCATAAAACTTGTACCAATTCCCTACAGAGTAACATAATTTTAGCACCACAAGCTGTGGATAGTCTGACAACATTTTATCTAAGAAATGGATCTAATCTTATGATGGAGTCAACTCTACTAAAAGAGTAGTGTTGCAGAAATGTGTATATGGATTATTAGCCTATAACTGATAACATTTCGGCAAACGCAATAGGTGCACAGAAGGTTGTGGGTTCGATTCTCACCAAGGACAAACATCTATTTAATTAAATGGACAAGATCAGATAAGGTCAGATGTTTTTGTCTTGTCTTTGTTATAAATTAGTAAAAGTATCTAAAAAAAACTAAGCAGTCTAACAGATAACTGGTTCAATATTACGAGCTTTGCTTAGTTTCTGTCTAGATTATGCTTTGTAAAAATGTCCATAGCTTTTTTAATTTATTTATTTACTCACCCAGTACCTACATAAGGTCCTTTGAGGTGGTCCAGGCGGGATAGTCACCGGCACGTCCAAACAAAACTTTTTTTTTATATTAATTGTTTCACTAAACACAATCTTCTCTCTCATCCTTATTATAAGGATAACCTAAGTACTTTATCTATTCCTTAGCACTTAATAGTGGCTGTAAAAATATTCCTGTCACTGTTACTTTCATGTCAAGGCCTATCTCTCAAAAGTTTTTACTCGCGTATTGACTAGGTGTAACGCGTTATAGTCTCAATACGAATTAGGTATACAAAGATGAAGCGAAAAATAAGATGGCAACAAACTCATCGGCTATTTTGCTAGTGCAGCACTCAGCATCCAGTAAGGATCTTTGTGTTTTGTAGTCACTAGTAACTTTGTAGTATAAGATAAGAATATGAATAAGGATCTTTGAATTTTGTATTTACTAGTAATTTTGTAGTTGGTAGGAACATTACGATTCGATTATAATAATCAGAGGTATTTATGATATGGGCCTGTATTTTAATTTTAACTAGTGTTGCCTTAAATAATTTTAAATATAATTAAGTTATAAAAAACTGGCATGCACGTGGTGCAGTTAAAATTTTAAGAAACTTATTTAAATACCGTCACGATCGTTTGCTCTAAGAATATGCTTTGTTTTTAAATTTGAACTAACAATCTGTTACCTGCATGCAAACTTTAACTAAATATGTCTAACAAAGGTACCTCCCACGATGAACAAACATTTTGCACTAAAAATGTATTATTCTCCTGGAATCTCCATCACCTTGCGTGAGGTAGACAAAGGAAGCTTTGTTTTAACAGTCTCAGGTATAAAGTCTCACAATTCAATTGTACCACTCTCCACGATACCCTAAACATCTTCAATTACCTACCCTTACTGCTCACCTGCCCTCAAGTAATAAGTTTTTTCTCAAACTAAGCTGAGTGAAATAAAAATGTTTGCCTAAATTATATTTGCTACCAATATTGCATTACACATTCTCAAACAAAAGAAAGCAACTAAAAAAAGCTTAAAATAAAAAGGAACCAAGGAAACAAAAAACAAAAGAAAAAAACATAATTCAATAATATAAATATTGCATTTATTTCAACGAATTCTGCAAATAAAATAACTGTAGATAATTATAATAATACTATTCAGTTTACAAGACTTTCAATCTTTCTCTTTAGACTCACAATAGTCTATAACCAAAGAACTCTTTCACTGGCTGGCACAGGACTTTGTTTCAAACAACTATCATAACGTCATCTGAATAACAGTAAATGCAGATCGCACTAATTATAATTAAATTATACAAATTAAAATAAAATTATTGGAAGTCGTATTGGAGGCAAAATCAATATCATCGTATACGCCAGATGCAAAGGCGCAATCACATACATCATTCTAAAATAATAAGAAAACAAAAATAATAAAAGTAAAACTAAAGAACAAAAATAAATACAAACATAACTAAAATCAAAATAATAAATAACAAAAAGCGATATGCAAATAAACATGCTAAAACTCAAAGTGTACGTTGGGATACTGTGGTAGCACACAATTATGATTTCGGTCGAGTAAATAATGCTATGTTTTTGCTAAGGCGAACGTGATATAACGATATTTGCATTTGAAAGATAAATAGAGGTAGGATCAAGACGATTACAAGACGGTAGAGTTTCCACATAATAAACATGAGTTGAGTATAATGGCAACACCCGGGGCGCGTGCGCATATGTTCGCGTCTACGCACGGGGCGTACCACGCGCTACCTGTACCTATATATAGCCTTACACAAATTCAAATTTGGAGAAAATATTTGCATATCGCCTAACTCCCCAATTCCAAACCACTCTTATGTAAATTGTATAAAGAATAGCAAAAACTGCAGCCGTTCGGGACCCCACACGACAAAGACTTCATTATTATGTAAAATTCGACAAACTCTAATGTTATGTCTGTATTTATATTTTTGTACTTTAGAACTCGTGCCGTCGAGACACTTGCGAAATACGAATAAACTAATTAGATACAGTTATATCACAAATTCTTATGATGCCTCTACGAAACAAACAATATATTTATTTAGATCTATCTATCTATAAATACGAACTATGCAAATTCACATTACGAACAGCGGTCGGAGATAATTTTACAATGCGCTATTACTCTACAACTAGTAGTATACTTTTACATTTTTAACTATGTACAGTGGAGTTCAGAGAATAATTTACAAAATACTTGAATCCTAAAAGGCACCTTATTTAAATAGTTATATAGACTTCAGGCTTCGCTATGACTTTACAAGATAACTAAAACGATTAAATTCTCTAAAATATATAATTTGGTTTTCATTACAATCCTACAACAATCGACAAGTAACTAATACCTAATAGGAGTTTTAAATATGAACAACTAAGATAATAATATTATGCAACAGATTACTAATATACCTACGTGGTGTTGGTTTTTTAACGGGTCAGAAACAAACGGTGATGGTACAGAAAGAAACAATGGATGCAGCATTCCCGAGAAAGTCTTTTTGATTGGCGTCATTTAAATAATTGATTATTCATGTGGAGCGAAATGCATGTGCGCCTGATCGGTCCCATTAGATATGCGACGTCCTTCACGCGTCCTAACTCCTACCATTGTGGAGTTTCGTTTACATTTGAATAGTGGCGGGTTAGAGCGGCCGCCCATCGGCCCACCGGCGGCACGCCTCTTGAGGCTTCGATGACATCGTGTCTCGTGCCTCATGTCTGAGGATAGCTGACAACAGCTGTATCGAATCAAGCATCTAACCACTTTTCAATTGGCAACGAAACCAACTTACACAAATTACAAACCAGACTTAAATAACCCATTTGACACTAATTTCAAACCAATGCTTATTATTTGAAATTGAGTAATATTTTTTAATGTTTTGGGCACGCTGCCCCGCTTTGAGCTATAAAGTACTTAGTAATTATTTGAATTACAAAATAATTTCTGAGATTGAATCGGTTGCGTACGTGATTCTATTACGTTTGCATCGGAATGGCTGGTTCAGTGCGCATTTTGTGGGAATATTTGGTTTAATTCTTTTCATCAGTGACAGTTAAAATACCAACACAGCATCGTAGAAATAGAGCTTTTTAGCTACATTTAAATATGTATTTACAAGACGACTCACTAGTAGGAAAATAGCAACGACCGTCACGGCACTAAATAAGCTTCCCTCGAATCGATCTTTAACTATAACATTAAGGAAGAGGTCATATCAAAACGATCGAGCGAAACTTGCCGCTGCGAGGTTCTACGTAGATCCAATTTTGCATAGAGCTCTAGAGCTCTGGCAAAATAGAATCTGTTCAAGTGGTGCACTCACCATTGCCAGCGAGCTGCGGCCGAAGGAAGGCGTTGTGGAGTTCCCCAGCGATGCCGCTCTCGAGCCGAGCCGCCATCTGCATGAGGGCGAGGGTGCTGTCATCAGCGCCGACGCTAACGCCGCCTCCGCCACCGCTGCCGTTCTCGATCCGCGAGCGCACCGCGGCGATGTGTCCTCGAGTGAACACGTGGTCCTGCACCGAGTACTTGTGACTATACTTGAAGTCACAAACCCGACACTCCTCCGGTGGCGGCGCATCCGATACTTCCGACAAACCGGCTGCTAGCCGGGCTTTCTTTTCTTTGGCACGTGCGTTTTGAAACCAAACTTGCACCACACGTTTCGGCAAACCAATTTCCCTACCCAGAGATTCACACTCGGCCATCGTAGGTGTTTTGTAGTCAGTAAAAAGAGATTTCATGATTTTCACCTGCACGGACGACATCTGGGTTCGGTATCGTTTACCAGGCTGTCTCGGTGTTAATTGGCCAGGGCCCGGTGAAATCGGGTCGTCATCTTCCCAAAACTCCATTGTTTCCGAAGCGGTATCGGAACGCTCGTCTGCATCAGAGCCTGGTCTCGAGAGATCTACAGGCTTGCTTAGATCTAATGGGATTTCTGATTTTCCATGTTCTGGGCGTCTCTCAGATGAATCACTGTTGCTACCACCGTTCTGTTGCGTGGCGTGAGCTTGCAGTTCGCTCACGTAGCGTTTCATCGACTCCTCACTGTACTGCTTGATAAACTTCTCCATGTCTGAGTGAAAAGGTGGAAAAATAGGGGGCAACATGGGAGCCCCCGCTTGCGAAAAATTTTGCTGCCTGTCACTTTGTTGGGAGCCGAAGCTTGGTGTGGACTCCGTGCTTAATTCTTCGTCAGGTAATGCGTCTACGTTGATTTCTCCCCGCGCACACTGATCGGCATGTTTTGTTGTTAAATGGCTTTCGAGAGCGCTTTTAACTTTGAACAGAGCTGGACAAAATGGGCATCTTTTGTTGATGACTTGCGCATGTGCACGAAACTGCCCTTTCCTCTCACGTGCTCGTGTATTTTGAAACCAAACCTGTACCACTCTTTTTTTTAAACCCACTTCACGGGCAATGTTTTCAAGCATCTTTCGAGATGGATTTGATTCAATTTGGTACTTTTGGTAGAGGTAGTCCAGCTGTTCAGGAAGTATGGTTGTTCTGAGACGTTTATCTTTTGGCTGTTCTCCCGTATCGATCTCTTCAAATTCATCAAATTTTCTTTTGGCAACCTGTTGATTCAGGGCTGCGACTAATGGATGGCGAGCTTCATCGTTTCCCATCGCATTGAGTTGTTGTAACTGAGCATGTTGTTGCAAGATCCCAAAAGGGGAATCTGGTGGATAAGTTGGAAATAAGTTTGGATTCATAATGTGAACGAGTTGATGCTCTCGCCATAAATCAAATCGTGGGAAGACTAGGTTGCATTTATCACATTGGAAATTTCCATCTTTCTCCTCTCGTGGTTGATGAGATAAAGGTGTCACTGGTGTAAGAGGAGCAGGTGGTGGGGCCGGTGACACCGGGTAGTTTGGGGCAGCCGGAGTAGGGGTTCGCGGCGGCGCGGGGGAGACTGGCACATGGGGGCCATGGTGCTCTACAGTACTCGAATTAGAATCTTCACTGCTCAGAGTAGCAGCCACTTGTGCTGCTGCTGCCTGCGCTTGAGCAGATCTCTTGGCATCTTCTTCTTTGAAACAGTGCGTCTTCTGATGTCTTATCAACTCGTAATATCGCTGAAATACTAATTGGCATTTCTTGCATTGATAATTTAGTCCAGGTGTGCGTTGAAATCTATTCGCATCATCCGTGGCCCCTGCTGGTGGATCTGCAGCAGGCTGGTTCTCATAAACTTTTCTTGCTTTTTGGCGAGCGTTTTGAAACCAAACAACGATAACTCTAGGGCTGAGACCTAATAGCTTCGATAGATATTCAAGATCGTCATCCTTGGGATAGGCGTTGTTTTCAAAAAACTCTTGCAGAACTTTTATTTGATAGTCAGTAAATCTAGTTCTGTTGGCGCGTTTGCCAGAAGACCCCGAGCTGTTGGATCCGTTCGAGTTGCCCCCGGAAAGTCCGAAATCGGCCGGCCCCCTGCCGGGGCTGAGGCTGCGATTTGGGGTCAAAGGTAGGACGTTCGGGGGCGCGGAGTTTGGGGACGTGAAATTAGGATTCATTTTTGGTGGTAACATCGACGGATGAGGCGGCTGCGGTATACTCGTAGCTGGAATTGAGTCTAGTTGTGATTGTATCAAAGAGTTAAGTGACATATGAGTCGGCGTTTGTGGTCTTGATAAACTTTGGAGATTGAGATCTGAATGATTCAAGATAGGAGGAGCTGGACTTTGTGGCACCTGCGGAAATATAAAACTTTTGTCTTCTTGATGCCGATCATCGTACGATAAGTATTTTTCTTCTATTGTTGGTTCGTCGTTGGGTTCTGATTTTACTTCCTGCTGATGGTGGATGTAAGTTTCTTCAGTTTTTGCTTTTTTTTCAGGTGGTGGTTTACCTTCATCGGAGCTTGCTGACGAGTCTAGAGGGGTCACCTTAGTTTCACCTGTCTTCTCGTACTCCTCGAGGTTGAGTGTCGTCGACGGAGGATTGTTGAAGTTATAAGGAGAATCTTTGTTCCGCTGGCGCTCTTTGAACAGTGTGTTACGGAACCAATGTTTGATTACCTTAGTGGGAAGGCCAGATTGTTTAGCCATTTTTGCGATAGCCTCATCGCTTGGGGAGTTGTTGATGTCAAAATGCGCCCTTAAGATTTTGAGTTGATCATCGGTAATGCGAGTGCGAGCTCTCTTTTGTCCAGCTGCATTAGCCTGTAAACAAAAGAGAAAAGTTTACTAACCCGAAACTTAAAGAAACAATCGATAATACTAAGTAGTCCATAAAAAATAAAACTAGTTCTACGAGATGACAAAGAAGTTCAACATAGAGTTTAACTTTTAAAAGGGCTTATTTATCTCCAACCATTGCTGGTCGATACAGGCAGGTAAGTTTGAATAATAACAGATCGTTGGTAATAATAAAGGCTCGACCCTAGACGCTCAACAATAGAAGCTCTGTTGCTTTGTGCAAACAGATAGCTAACGTTCAATCGCCATGCTTATCTTTAGAAGCCTTGTAGATATCCTGCCCCGTGATCGAATTTACACACCAACTGACAAAAATAATCACTTCATTGCCTCGTGTTCAGTTAAGTAAACATTTACGTCTGACTCGAACTTAAATATAGCTCGTAGGTATTTCTTTATGCTGATAATGATATAAATTTCGAAAGGCGATACTTAAAGACATGAATTTTATAAAGTGTAATATGCAAATGCTAGAGGTTAGAGACGTGCCGATTGAGGTAGTTACTTGTGAAAAAAGTGCATAAATTTTAGTTTGCTTTGCAATCCTATTATTATTACAAATTAAACGTTAATAACGTCGGTAGTCAGGTACATTATAGTAATTTGTATATATTTAACTAGAAGTTCAATGTTAGAAGTTTTTGATTAATTATGTACCTCTAAAATCGATAACTAAGTGGGTAGTTCGATCTGTTAAAAATGAAATTATATGTCAAACAAACCGATGAAAGTGGTTTTTGAATTTGTTGAGGAAACAGACGAAAGCATCCACGTCCCCCACTCGATTCATAACATTCGGATATAGCTTTACATGGAGTAATTATGTACCTCTAGAGTCATTGTATTGAACAGCATAGAATATCATGAATAAGGGACTAAATAACATTAAAATCATACAATAATTACAAAATATTATCTTCCATTATGCGTTATTATTATTGCTGTTTTTTACAGGGTGTTAAAAGATAGTTACCGAAATCGTACCTGCTACCACCTACCGTACGTAACGGCTATCCTTACGTTACGAACTAATAAAATAACTACGAGTTTTTTTGTAATTCGAAACTATGACTTTTACTTGTTATTATACAAATACTAGAGAACTAGACTACTACTAGAAAGTAACACAGTAGCTTTTTACACCCTATTATTCTAATCAAAAATCATTGTACAAAATACAATTAATTCACTACTAACCTGTTGTTGTTGCTGAATAAGCTGTTGTTGTTTGAGCTGCTCGTGGTTTCCAAAGGACATTCCATCGAAGGGAGGCGGAGGAAGCATCAGCGGTACCAAAGGTGGCTGAAGGTTCATCGCGGCCAAGGCACCCACGTTCAGACCTAAGGGCAGCCCTAGCGAGAGCATTTGCGCCACCATTGGGTGGAGCTGACCCAACTGCTGTAGCTGTATCATGTTCAATGCTGCCTGCATCTCTTGTACTTGGGCAGCCAGCAAGGCACCAGCCTGGGCTTCACCCTGAGCGTTCCCGTTCTCGTTGTAGTTCGCTTCAGCGCGCGGCGAAGGCGACCGGTCGCCTTGCGGTGCCGGCGAGGCAGCACGCGGAGAATTAGGAGCACCACTTTTCCTCTCATATTCCGACTTGAATTGCTCCGCGAATTGCTCGAGAAACTCAAGCGGCACTTTGTCTTTATGCACTTCCTCACAATGAGTTTTTAGAACAAAAACACTTGAAAACTCCTTGTTGCAATGTTGACATGTCGACTTGGTTTCAACATCCGGAGGTTTCTCTTCCGGAGGCGGAGGTGGCGGACTTGGAATTCGCGCCATTTCACGTTCTTCTTGCATTTTCCTCCGTTGGTTCTCATTGTACTGCATGACGAGGTCGAAGCCGAAGGTCTCTAAAAGTTGTTTATACATTTGTGAGTTTCGTTTGGGCGGTTGGCCCTTGGCGACCATCTCGTCCAGAGCGGCTGCTTCGGCCTCACCTAATGGCGATTGCGCCCGCGCATCCCCGAATGGACATGAGGTCGCACGATGTGCGTCGAGTAGCTCCCCGGTCGGGAATGACGCGTGGCAGCGTTCGCACGAGGCGTTACCTGAGCGCGGGGATCGCGGACTACCTGGGCGCGCGGGGGGTGAAGAGCGGGGCCCCCCGCTGCTAGTTGACGAAGGGGATGTATTTTTCGGCGACAAAACGTCTTGTAAAATTTTAGAGGGGTCATGCCTGTCCGGTTGCTCTACTAAAGGCCTTGACAGGTCCACGTGTCCAGCCGCGGCGAGCTCTTGCAACTTACCCGCTCGCGTCTGATGGAGCACTGATCGCATGTGTATATCAAGCGTACTACCTTGTGTATAGGCTACTTTGCAGATGTTACATTTATAGCGTTTGCGATCGTCCTCTTCGCTAGAAGTACTTTTCGGAGTGAGAGTTAAATTTGAGGGCGCGGAGCCCGCTCCGGGCGAGACGGGAGGGTTGTTATTGTTTTGTTGTTCTTGCATCACTCGCTTTAATTTATGCAAGTGGCTCACGCTATTGTAATGAACGAGCAAGATATTTTTTTGCGTGAATGACTCTTTGCAAACGTCGCATTTGAAAGGTCTATTCGGGTCAAGATATTTCTCCATTGGGTATGTAAGTTTCTCACCTTTTCTGTGCAGGAGTGTTTTATTATGTGCAGTCAGATAAGATTGGCGTGTAAAAGCTACTTTGCATCGATGACATTTGTATTTTCTATTCGGGTCGTTGTAGGAGTCCTCCGCCATAGCTTGCGAGTTGAGGTAATCTTCCAAGAACTGTTGATCTTTATAAATGATAGAATCATCAGAGTTTTCGGCGTCATTGTGACCAGACTCGTCGGCCATAGTAGCGCTCGAATCTCTATCTTCTAGGTCAGCTAAGTCATCATCTGGAGTTCTCAAAGCTTCTTTACGCAAAAGCTCTGCGGTCGTTACATCAAGAGCTGTACCTTGGTTGGCTTGCAACAAGGGATTTGATGCTAAGCTACGTTTGAATGTAGCTAATTCTTCTTCTGTTAGTTCAGAGTGTGAAGTTTCTACATGTTTCTGGAGGGCTAATACGGATCTGAAGCTTCTTCCACAAAGCACACATTTAGTGGCATCTCTAATGACATGATATTGCGAGTGTAATTGCAATTTCTCTATTGTCTTGAAAGCAAGACTGCACTGATTGCAACGGTACTTGTACACGTGTTTCTCAGATACTGACATGTTCGTTATTGAGTTGCGGGCATGAGCTTCTCTGAAATGGTTTTGTAGCGCATGTGCCGCATCGAAGTACCTGTTGCATCCTTTTTTCCAGCAAAAATAGCCCGGTCCTTGTGGCGTCTGTTTTAGCTCCAAGTGGCCCGATTCATTTTGATGTTGGCATAGCTCATCGACATTACGGTAAGTGCGGTTGCAGGTAGAGCATCTTTCCATTTCGCCATCTGCGCTCCCTTCTGATCTTGGTGATGAAATTTCGCGTTCCTCATCTCCTTGTCGAGATTCACTCTGTGATTGAGTTCCTCCGTTAAGCCAGTGGCTTTGGTCTACTAGCAGTAAAAGTCTCTGAAGGCCTTCTGAGTTTACCGAATGTATTTGCATAACATGTCGTTCAAGAGAATTCCTTTCTTTAAAAGCGTCTTGGCAGAGTGGGCAAATGAAATGACGGGTGTTTTCACTATGTATTGTGTTCACGTGGGCGTGAAGGCGATTCTCACTGGTGCAACTAAAGTTGCAGTAAGGGCAAGCGTGAGGTCCAGGGGTTTCTCGATCCTCATCATTTTGCTGCGCTTGTTGTTGTGATTGTCCCTGGGGCTGATGTTGCTGTTGCTGCTGATGCTGTTCCAAAAATCGCATCATCTTTTGTTCTTGCGTAAGTTCTGGTTTTTGGTCTAAAGGTTCCTTAGAATCTGTTGGCAAAACAAAACAAAATAAAGTAAAACATTATTAAAGTCATAACCTAAATGTGGTTATGAAAATACACAAAAATCAGAAGTATAGCAAACGAACCTCCGGCTACGGAATCTGCAAACCAAATGGATACTGATCTGTATGCCGTAAATCCACAACGTCTACCTACGTCTACGTGAGATTTATCTACAAAAAAGATTATTTCTATAAATGAAACCCACTATTGTTCGGTGCCGAGCATTTGTTACTTTTCTGAATTGAAGTTAAAAATAAAATTCTTCTCTTTTATATTATTAGTAGGACTCGTTTTGTTTGCAACGTCCCGGCAAGACAAAGGTATCGTTCTATCCATCCCGTACGCACACATACACAGATGTATTAATGCTAACGTAACAAGTATATTGTAATTTTGCACACAAAGGAGATACAGGACGAGCAAACAATCATTGTTCATTATTACAAAAGGTTTCAAATATTTCGTTTCGCGTTGGATCAAATGCCTTGGGAGAGTTGACGTTGACGTACGTAAAGATAAGTGCAAGAGAGATGACAATACTGTAGATATGTGAGTGTGCAATTATTATTTGACCAAAGATAAGTCCACGGCGGCAGCGTGTGAAAGACGCTGGGCCGCATTGTTTACGCTCAAATAAGGAAGGTGAAAGAAACGGCCAACGAGGGGACTACATAGATTCGTTAATATAACGTTACAATTTTATTATGCTTTATTAGATGAACAATTGAAAGCTGGACCAGTTATTGTACGCCATGAAAAACTTAAGAGCAGAATGCAGATCTAATTCCATGAACAAATGCTGTGAGATTTTTCTAAAAATTATGTTTTATTTTTAATTATGGGGATAAAGAAGGCTGTTAAGTAAGTAGGTACTTAGGTTTTTGCTAAATTGAAAGAGAATATTCAAAAGACGTTATCTATAGGGGAGCCATATTTTGCGCTTAATTGTAAGTAGAAATTATCTCACAGTCCAGCGGCGTTGGAACCAGTCGGCCCCCTATCTGGAACCCGTTCCATAGTTTTAACCAGCTAAAACCGTTACATCTAATGAAGGGGAGAGGGATAAAGTAAATCCGAGAACATAATAATAATCATAGCGCGACTGACCCTAATTTCTCAGCTTGGACTGACCAGTGAATGTAATTATTTATGATGTTAAATCGCCGACCCACAGTCTGGAAGGAGCATAGAACAATGCTCCAGGTAGAGGGACCTTGTCTGCATATATGCGATCTCTGACGCTTTTTGTCAATGAACAAAGGGCCTTTTCTAAGGAAACACCACATCGTTATAGCGTCGTAAAGTAAGTATTGTGCAGTTGAAGTTTTGTTTTGCGAGATTTAGGTCAGGATTTTTACAATGTGGCGTCAGGAATACAATGGGGGTCTGAATGTTTTACTGTCTCCCGATAGTTGGTGTTGCGAGGTGTTCGATATTCGAAGTAAAATGTGGCATAGGCATGTGGTATGTGTGTATCTGCATTAAATACCTACTGAAGAGATCATAGGTCTAAATTAAATATAGTGGTTAAGATAAAATGTAGCTGTCTATTTCTGGATTGACCGTTGTATTGTTTATTAATTGACCATAAGACGAATAAGTATCTAGTAAAACATTTTCAATCTATTATCACGAATATCAATCATGTTCCAATCAATTATGCACCGCAGGGATCTGTGAGGATGTTTAAAAATGATTGTGGACATTAAGTTTGCTGAGTAAAGATTTCAGTAAGTAAACATTTAAGCGCGAAAACGTAAGCTGGGGCATTGCTGTGACTCATTGAATATAAAACCGGTTTTCAGTCTGGTTTTGATTGTGTTAAAGATGGGCATTATACTAATGAAGCAACCGAGGGGTCAGATACTCAGGCAGAAAATTGTGATGGACAAATATTTTGTAAGGAAATAAAACTCTGTATTTAGGGCGTGTGAATGTTTTACGTTGTCTTTTAAACGCGTTGATGAAATCGACGTGACTCTCGTGAATTACAATAGGCCATAAAGTAGTCGAAGAGGTGAAATTCATCGTTTAAAACGGTACCCTCAATAAGGTGAAAATAAGTAATAAGCATAAACATGAGGAGTACAATGGAGTATACCGGATTTCTTTCGCCTCCACATTTCTCTGGAGGTTTATCGTATTTCTTCGTGGTCATAAACATGCGTCGGAAGATGCGGCCGGCGACATTGTACGATGATGTAGCAGCCTCATCACAAGGGGGCAATCATCCTTAATGCGCGACCGCCACATACGTAATGCGAGTCATTGTCCCGTGTGCGGTACTTATGGAAAATTCGCGTTCTCAATTCAAATCTTCTTTCCGTCTCCCTTGCTCGCGGGGCGGAGTCGCCTTCAACCAATGACGGCATCCGACTGTGGCGACACCGTGTAAGGCGTACGTTATTAAAGAAACCTGTTCTAATGTTGCGCTTTAAATTTAATTTTGTCCGTGTGTAATTATCTCATTATTGTGATTACGAATTCCCCGCTAAATGCTCATCGCTTAAAATGGAGATTGCTTCTTAGATTGAACATGGTGAGGACGCGGTGGACGATAATTAAGGCTTCGATGACAAGGACAGAACATGTGATTATGCCGCACGTCATAAAAAGTACACAAATTAACATGAAACAAATTGTTTATTGACACGGACCACAGCAAGAAGTTCACTTGTAAAAACTCAAAGTAAAATTGATTAAGGAACGAATCGGTTTAAATTGGAAACCGATAGTGACGTTTCGAAATCACATTCATAAGTCGATTCAGTATTACTTTATCGATACGAACGCCGGTAATGGTTTCGGTTGAATTAATTTTAATGGAATTTTCACGCTTTATAGAAATATGTTACGAAATATCTTTAGCACGAGAGCAATAAATAATAAATTTATATTGTTGCTACAGTTTATGATAAAAATTTGCGTAGCGCGACATCTAGCGGACAATTCAAAAAGCTTTACAATGCGCACGCGCCTTTGCGTTTTCTTTTCTTATAAAACTTTGTATACAGAGAAATTAAAAGATCTTTGAGTGTTTTTTAAATGTCATTGTTACTTAAACGCGTTTAAGTAACAGAGCAAGCTTATCATCATTAAGTTGTTACTTAGACAACGCCTTGAGGAAGTTAATGCACAAACAATAGACGTGACACGGTTGGAAAATTATCGGCTAACAAATAGGTTGTTTCCTTATTACCATTCTATTGAACATGAATAGACAAATGTTTTCTAGAAAACACTCAAAAAATCAATCTCAAAGTTAATTGATATTTAATTTATGATAACAGGAGGTTCGTTATACTTCTGGTGGCTTGAAAAATATAAGACAACTTACCATTGTCTTGTTGGTCGAATGGACTGGTCATCTCTGATGGCTGAGGAATCACTTGGAAAAGCTCAGCAACATCCGGCGTCGGATCTTTTCCTTCTGATCGCCTCTGCAGTTGATGGATTTGCTCCATTTGCAAATGCTTTACTGATCTAACGTGCTGTAGAAGTGGAAGTCGGTGAGGAGCATTAAAACCACAAAGAGCACAGCGGTATATTCTTGGACGTTCTCTAGGCATTCTTGATGAGCAGTCTCGAAGATGTCTTAGAAGAAGTGCTGCTGCCTCGTGCCGGGCTCCAGCTGCGTGCAGTTGTAATTTATGCGCGGAGTTCGTATAATAATCACACGCACAGCACCTTACTTGAACACCGCCAACACCAGCGCCCCCAGTTCCTACGCCACCACAGAATTTCAGTTTCCATTCATTTCTCGGACCTCCTTCTTTTACATGGTTGACATGCTGCAATCTCTGCAAATGCTTATCCGTCTTGCAATGCAATTGAAAGTTTGCTTTCAAGTTTGTTTTGTACGTGCAAAGTTTGCAAACGTAATGACCTGCAACTAGGGCTAGAATTTCTTGTTCTCTGATTTTTGTGCGGTCTTGTGCTAAATGGTGACCTAACGCTTCTAGGGAGTCCGTTGAGAAACAGTTGCAGATGCAGCAGTGGTAGGTTCTTTCCGGCTCAGGATCCGCTGGCTCTGGTGGCGGTTCCATCGCTTCAGGGTTGAGACCAACGTCTAGATGAGCGCCTAATTCTGGTGGCGATGGTCCAGGTCCTCCAGTCATTAATTGAATCATCAAGGCTTGGTTGTAAGCCATGTCAGCAAGTGCAGCCTCAGGGTTTTGTGGAGGGCCTTCACTGCCGTGGAAGTGTAGCAAACTCTCTAGCTGCTGCTGGCTTTGCTGTCTATGATGGAATGCTGACATTGACAATGTTTGCATGTGTTTCACATTTTGTTGCAAAACAAGCATATTATGGGTATGCTTTTCAGAAGTCATGTGTATTCTAAGATTACGAGCCACATTTGTTTCATAGTTGCAAACATCGCATCGAAAAGTAGGCTTTGGCTTTTGCCCTAGAGGTGAATGATGCGGTATCGCCATCGGTGGTTTATGGTTGCCTGGAGGGGTGTGTTGAGGAGGTGGGGGTAAGCTTCCTTCACCTGGGTTGCCACCGTTTTGTAGTTCTTGCATATTATTTAGATGTTTGTCTGATTGCATATGAATACTCAGATTTCCTTTCGTCGTAGTTGAATAATTGCATACTTCACATCGATATGGTTTGTACCCACAAGTATAAGTTTCACCGCGAGCCAGTCGGGGGTGCGGTTGACCAGCAATGCAGTAGATACAACTCGTCTCAGCTTCAGGGTGCTTTTCTTTCATGTGTATTTCTAATGTTTCTTGATACTTGTAATGCCAGTTGCACTTAGGACATTTAAGCGTTTTGCAGGAATTTCTACTATGCATACCTGCTAAAGGGCCTCCTAGACGTCCTGAGTTCAAAATCAGTTCACATTTAGGGCAGTCTGCACCAGACGGTCGTCCGCCCAGGTGGTCTGGGCATACACCTATCGTCGTTCCTGAGAGGAAGGCAGGTGGAGCCGTTTGGAATGGTGGGGATGAGTTTGGACTACCCCGGGGTTGTACTGACGCATTTATCGTGTGAGGATGCGCCACAGAGATCAAGGAATGTTGGGGAATCAATGATTCTGCTATCGATCTAGGCGGTCTCCATTGATTTGGACTCGGTCTTCTATCATCACATGATCCATTGGGTAGTAAAGAATCATTCTCCTTATCGGGGGTCATCATCATATCCGGTCGTTTGTCCATCGTCGGGCTCGAAAGTTCTGACGTATTTGCTGGACTTCCAGACACTGAGACACGTGGTGCTCCAGCACCCACTGGTTCTAAAAATGACACTAATGGTTCTTTGTCCTTACCGACACACTGAATAATAGCGGAAGCGTTTTCTCTCGCCAAAGCATCCCTTTCGGTATCAAGCAACGATAAACTATGGTCCGATTGAGCATGGGCTACGAACGATTTAGCGTAACCAAAACTCAATTTGCAAATAAAACACATAAGAATTGGTTTCACTGGTACGCTAGGGCACTCCGTAACAGGTGATGGTGGTCTTGGAACATCTTTTCCTCCTCGAAAACTGAACACTCTGTAGCTGTGCATGACGGGCGCGTCAGGTCTAGCCCGTGCTCGCTCAACTGCCAGTCTTCCATAAAGCGCGCCATACAAAGAAGGGTTTCTCGAGACGTAAAAGGCGCTGGCTATTTGAGGGTATTCAAGATGCCTCTCAAGAACATTGTTGTCTCGGCTATCAACTATGCACCCGGGCTCTATTTTGGGTAGGTCCGGTAAGCTTGTCTCGCCCTCCGAGCCTTCCGGGTCTTCGATGATGTAGGCTGAGCCGTCGGGATTGTAGACGATCTTGCCATCGAAGCGTTCAACATCGGAGGAGAGGGGTGGCGAGTCTCGTCGGGAGGTGAGATCGACAGCGTCCGGCGCGGCGGGTGGCGAGGTGGGTGCAGTGGCGGAGGACGGAGCCGGCGCGGGTGCGGCTGGAGCTGCGGGCGCGTTGCGCGGCTCCTCCTCTGGACTCATATCGCCGTCGTCGTCGTCAGGCTCAGCTGTGGCTGAGCTCTGAGGGTCGTCGCGTTTGCGGCGCCGCTTGCGCTCCGGGGGCGGGCCGCTAGCGGTGCCGCCGGGCTGCAGCGGCGTGGGCATGGCGCCGGGCGTCAAAGGCCGGCATCACATGCTCTCCTGCAACAAGATAATAACGCAAATTAAAACCTTATTGTGATTAATTGCAGCCCCAATAAGTTGTTGAGTGAACGCCGGTGAGAATGAAAATGGCCGAACAATGATTCAGTGCAATAAAAATTCAACATCAAATAATTGGAGCTCACATAAAATGGGTGCAAACGCTCCAAAAAGTAATCAATCACCTATTTCTCACGGACCAGTTTCAACCCAGTTAGCTGAAGGTGACTATTGAATGGGATTGTGTCCGCCAACCGGAAGTGGGTAGGGCGACCGTTTGTGTCATCCACGTTGTTTTCCAAACTTAGATACCGTAGAATCCCCATATAGATTAAGTAATAGATTTGATGCCCAAATATTTGATTTAGTTCGGATTAAATACTTTTATAAACGAGTCTTCGACGTGCTCGAGATTATTAAAGCCGTTTTCAACTGATAGCGCAAGTTCCCATAGGTGATATCTAAATGCGTACTTAAATTAAAATACATGGTAATCGTTATCAAGTTGACATTTGCGCAAACAACTGCGATCAATTTATCCGATTGACAGGCTGTCATTGCTGACACCATTACAATTAAGCAACCGACGGACTTGGATCTCGACAAACAAACATTTTGTCATCTTGAATTAAGTAAATCTTCATTCGAAACTATTCTATATGCTGTCAAGTCAGGGTTGGTTATCAACTAGCAAGCAAGATACGAGAAAAGATAAAAAAAACAGCCAGTCTAGGATGAAAATTCGTTAAAACCGAGATTAAGCCGTCATCTACGTTATCTTCAACGTTATCTAAGTACTTGTCCTACAAATATCTAACGAGTAGGTACATACCTACTAAAATAATATATTATTTAGTTTGACAGGTAAGATAATCAAACAAACTTGTCATGTGACAGATCGTAATTGATTCGGGGTTTTTTTTAAAAAAGGTACTGGAAAATATTTAGAGTTTCCTTAAAAGGGAAAATTAACTAAATTACTTTGTAATGTGTTAAATATTGAAATGTTCATATTTTACAAACCTAAAAAGAAAATTATATTATCATCTTTTCTCAGAAAACATTGCGAATGACACGAAACTGACTAATTACTGTTGTATGGAAGTCACTAATGTAACTAATGAGTAATGAATGATTAGGCCAGGAAGTTGAAAGATAGTGTTACCGCAAACCGCAAAATAAAACATACTGGAACTGATAACATTTTGAAATTTTGAATTTTTTTATACCTTTACGCAGCGGTTATTAGTTATTACTTGCCACACCTTTATATTAACTTAATAAACTGATTTACTTTTCATTAGTTGATTGAATAAAATAAAAATAATAGGGTTCCAAAGTCCGTTGAAATTTGCAAGCGAGAAGTTGCCTCATGTTGGTCAGCGTCTTAATTAGTGATTACCTGGCCTATTTACGAATATAAAGAGGAAGTGTTCCTTGTGAATCTTCGGATTATAGACCGCTTAATAATGACATTTGGAACTAAAAAAAAACAAATTGAGAATGATGATTGTGGCGTTTAAAAAATAAAAACGTCTGCATGCCTTCATTATGCATAGTAGATATTCCCTCATCTCTCTTAGTAACAAGTACCTCAAGATCCTGTGGAACTGTCTAAGGAGTCAGAGATATGTTCAAGCATTAAAATAAAAAATAAATATAAATATTGGTGGACATTTCACACAGCACTACCTCGCCCCAAACTAAGCCAAAGCTTGTGATATGGGAACCAGATAGCTGATATACTACTTATATATTTTTTTTTGTAAATACATACTTATAATATTATATAACACCCAGACAGAGAACAAACATCTCTGTTCATCACACAAATGTTTGTTCTCGGTGAGGATCGAACCCACGGCCTACGGCGCAGAAGGCAGAGCTACTACCAACTGAGCTGTGAAGGCTGTCATTAAATAATAAGATTATTTTCAATAAGAACCTAGCTGGTATCAGATTTAGTAGAAATCCCAATGAGTCAGATAACAATCAGTGATTTACATTTACTAATAAAATTGCACATTATCCACTGTGAAATGCAAAACCTATAATTAGCAAATATCAGGTGACAAAGTTAAAAAAAACTAAATTGCCATATCTAATTACAATGTTCTCTTTCGAGCAATAGTAATTTGTAGATCATTTCGCAGTGCTAATGTGTATGGAAATTATGCAAAGAGCCATAATTATAGTCGAGGTGAATGTTCTGTAATGTGAGTAATAATAATTAGCTTCTATTTATGAAGAAATAGATAAAATGTTCAAAACATATAGCCAACGTGGTGAATGAAAAAACCCAGCAATAATTGACGCAATTATATTAAATACAAACGCTGTGTCGCAAATGTCGCAATGCTTCGATGTTTCTGTTTTGAGCAGTGTTGGAAAATCGAATGGAGTAATGTTGAATATGGGCACACGTGCCGATGTTCCCATAACACGATCAGTGCTGTCAATTTCCACCAATAATGCCCTGATGCTCGATGCAGAACTAATTTCCGATAAAGTAACGCACACATACAAACCATATACGAACTCAGATCACACAAACACGCATGTGAGCGTGAGAAATGTACAGCGGAAATAATAATGCATGTGTGCTCTGACACTGACGCAATTTGCGCGTACGCATTTTGCCACACTCACACACGGGTAGAGCCCGCATCGCCTACAATAGTTATCAAGCCCATCATAATGAAGATGCGAGCTTTTCAATTCATTAATGAGACTCCCTCTGTTAGTTATATACAAATGAATGCCGTTCTTGTCAATGCCCAATTTGTGGGCAACAACGGTGATCACCGGCTCTATCACATTCGACATAAAAGAAAGCTAATTCAAAGAAGTGAAATTGGAGAATGATAATGCGAGGTAAATCACTAGCAGATTGACTATAAATCCTATAATTAGCAAAAGCAAACACCATGAGAAGGCAATCAACGCACTCGTTACCGTATCCACAGAATGGTAGTTCGTGATCCATGTATCACTTTCCAATGAGAATTTACTAGTTGAGACGGTGACGTTTGCGGGACAATCCACTTATTGCTACCAGCAGTGTTGTATGAAAACCAAGGAGGGCACTTTATTGGAGATTCATTAGACAAGTGAAAATTATGAGCAGTAAACAATTCTACCGGAGCAAATGGAAATCACGACGTTTGTTACGAACGAGGAAATTAAAACGTCACTCGAAGCAATGAGAAATGGCGATGAGCGCGAACAGTAAACGTTGCAAAGCAAACATGGAGCATCGAAGTGCGAGATGCACTGTAACCAGAGGATCCCATAACTACGTTCATATTAATAATCGCTGGTTATTACCAGGGCCTCATTAGCCGCCGCCGCTCGCCGGAGCGACCGCAGAACACTGCTAAATAATTACCCCGGGAGAGCTTTCTTCACGAAAACATCGTAAAAGGGCATTAAACAACATCTACTAAGTCGACGCAAGGAATTACAATAAATAAGGTATTAAGCCGGCGTTGTCAGGCACCGAACCGAAAATGTCGAAAAGCGATTAATGGAAATAAAATTGAGCGAAGTCGGAGAGCGATTTACTTAATACATTGATAATAAGTGAGGGGAATGTATGTAAAATGTTGTACGTAATGGGGGGAGGCTCGTTAGACGTGGGAAAGTCTGAGCGAAGGTTGCTACTACATGGTAAAGATCGCGTTCGACATTGTCCACCGTTAGGGTTTAAGTTTAAACCTTCATTAATGGTAATGGTTTTGAACTCCGCCGATGGGAATAGCTCTTTTTGCTCGTGTCGGTTGAAATTGTAATGGTAGTGTTCGACACAAAGCAAAATGCAACATGATGGTCCAAGTATATGAAAATTAAGAATTCTTTTAAGAATTCCAGAAAGGAAAATAAGAATAAGACATTTAAATTTATCATTCTAACAAGAATGATTGAAGACATTGAAAGGAAACCATTATCTAAGAAGACAAAATGTGATACATAGCAAAAACAAAAAGTAAGTTTCGTAACGCATCACCAATAATTTGGTGATGTAACTGTTAACAAACAGAATATGTACGCTTACCCATTGTATTTGTAGGTATAATCAAGTAAAAGTCATTAATTAAAACGGCTCTCTAATTTCACACGTTAAAGTGACAACGCAAATTCGTAAGACTCCGTGTGTTAATAATTACAAAGCAGTATTTAGGTGTGAAACGTGAAACTTGTTTTCATTAACGAGCCTCGACTTTCTCATTAATTTGTCATTTTAATCAACTCCAAACAAAACATTCACTGAGAGGAATGTACAAAGTAATCTTTGAATCAGATCATAAAGCAGATGATTTTATGATTTATTTGCTTTCGAAGCTAATTGTGTTAGGTGCCCGCCGGCTCGCTTTGTGGGGAGAACCTTTGATCGCTTGCCTTTAAAGGCTTGAGGTTGTATGAGGTTTTTATTCGACATAAGCCGATGTCTAGTTATAGTATGAAGTGGATACTTAATAAGGCGTTATTATGGTAGGCAAAGCAATCATGTTTAGAATTCTGATACGGAGAATTCGGTGGAAGTTTTCTAGGGGTCAAGTATCGCGTGAACGGCTTGCAGACTACACAGGTTCAGGTAACCTGGCAGGCGCCACAAGACCGATCTGGCTCTTAGGAACCGTCAATTTGCGCCTGTAATTATTGCGGACCCTTCGATACTTATATCTATTTTTTCCTCAGGCTTAATTGTTGCAACAGATGACTTTTTTGTCGAACCAACTCAAAGAGAGCGGAAAGGCATCAAACGCAGCGTCGAATTTGGAAATAATTATACATAAATAGTCCCTTGAGCGGCCGATTAAGACAATTTCCGAGGCAAATTGCCGCAGACGAGCATAATAGCACACGCGCTGCTCCGTCATAAATAAATCTGGATTATGTTTGGTACGAGATTAAGATTGATTCGATCTCGATGCTTTATGCTATTATTGCTCGCGCGATGTATGTAATGCGTTCGTGTTAATAATTTTTAATATCATTATTCGTTTTTGTGGTGCAAGTGATTTGTGAGATGTAATTGCTTCGGACAAATTGGCGGGCGTCATTAGGAGATAACGGGCGGGATCCATCGGGCCGTAATTAAAGATCGATACATGTGAAATAATTAATTAGCGGCCGGCGTCGGATCGGAGCTGCCTCGGGGCTCTTCACAAAAAACAATGACGTGCGGTTTCGGCTGCGTCGGCGCCACTGCCGCAGCGGCGACATCCGCCGCTCTACGTCTATAATTTGTGAAACCTCAAATTATTCTTAATCTTATTTCACCGGGATGAGCGTGACGGCGACTTAACATTCTCGACAAATGTGTCATTAACGTTAATTTGTATGATTGGTTATTTTTTTATAATATCAGGGGTTACAATCAACAAAGGAACTTTGGTGAGTTCAGTAGACAAAAAGAAATAAAAATGGAGGTTAAACTTTACGACTGCCACAAAGTTTCTCAGAGCCAGGGTTAGCAACGTAGTCGATAATTACGAGTCAAAGAATCGTAATGTCGAAACAATTACGTAGGGAAAAGCTTTAAAGTGCTGCCGGCCAAGATAGAAGCGATGAGCGATTCTAATGTATGTCAAGTCAATGTAGGTATGTCAAAGTCTTGGAAGCAAAATGTTTTTACTCGCACATTAAATTGAATTTCATTTTGTAACTGGAAGTCACATTGCATACAATAATCAAGATACAATAGCAGTAATAAAATTAATAAAAACAGAAACAGCCTCACGATTTTCATCCCCTGGCACATTAAATATCCCTGACTGTAATATCTGTTTTCTTAGTACCAAATACCGATTTAAGATTATTTGAGGATCTCTAAGGTACTATTAGAAAAGCACTGGTGGTCTAGTGGTAGCGGCCCCGCCTTCCAATCCTAAGGTCGTGGGTTCAAAACCGGTCGTGCACCAATGAGTTTTTCTGTTCAAAAATTGATGTCTACAATGCCAGTACTCTCAAACGGTGAAGGAAAACATCGTGAGGAAACCGGCATGTCGTAGAACCTAAAAAAAATCTATAGCATGTGTCAAGTGCTCGAAAGGAGACTCAAGAGGCTCCTTTCGAGCACTTGCAACAGTGTTGTGAAAGGATTTTACTTAAAATCCTGTTGTGAAAGGATTTTACTTAAAATCCTTTCACAACACTGTTTCAAAAGAAACTAGTGACACGACAAGAAGAAGAAGAAGAAGACTACTAGAAAACTAACTGGTTTCTTCACAATGTTTTCCTTTATCGGTTAAGAGCACTGATATTTTTTTAATTATAAATATATAATGTTTGACAGCCCAGATTGCTCAGTTGGTACTAGCTCTGCCTTCTGCACTGTAAGCCGTGGGTTCGATCCCCAGCAAGACAAACATTTGTGTGATGAACATGAGTTATAATAATACATGTATTTAAAAAACAAAAAGTAAATAAGTATTATATCAGCTATCTGGTTCTCATATTACAAGCTGTGCTTAGTTTGAAGCTAGATAGTGATGTGTGGAATGTGCATCTGTATTGTTAATGCTCAAAACGCTTTCTGCTTACAAACTAGAACACAACCCGAGGAAGTTAAGGCTCAGTAGTGTCGTCGCGTAATGTGTTGACTTCATAATGGACGATTCGAAATTTACCTGAGAAAAATGATGAAAGGAGAGGGGGCAGTTTAACTCCACTAGCCACTATAAAATGAGCTTACTTTAACTATTATTTAATGCGCGGAGATGGGAACCGGGTGACATACAATTGTGGGAACTTTAACGAAAATGTTGACAGACCAAATTTCAATGGATAATTACTGAGTGTGAGTTCACTGGTTGGCTGTGGCGCTGTCAACGGCTTTTATTTTCCTTGGTCGTTGCATCTTTTACGAGTAGGTAGTAAAAGATTACTTGATTTTGTAGGGTTTAATCGTTTTCGTATGTACTATGTATGTATTTCGTTTTGGTACTGAAAAGAAAAGAGGTAATTTAACCAGTCTTTTAATATATAAATAAATAAATAAATAAATATTGGTGGACATTCCACACAGCACTATCTCGCCCCAAACTAAGCCAAAGCTTGTGATATGGGAACCAGATAGCTGTTATACTACTTATATAATTTTTTTTTGTAAATACATACTTATAATATATATAACACCCAGACAGAGAACAAACATCTATGTTCATCACACAAATGTTAGTTCTCGGTGGGGATCGAACCCACGCCCTACGCCACAGAAGGCAGAGCTACTACCAACTGAGCTGTGAAGGCTGTCAAATAACCTGTTGTTCTTGAAAAAGTGATGGTCTAAATTTGGTGCTAAGTCACGATTGGTGGTTCTCTCTTGCTGTAATTTGCTTAATTGCTGCTGTTTTCCAATATCCCCAAAATCAATACACAATCAAATTTCTCACGATTCCCAATACACCATCGACGAAACAGTGTGAGAGCTCTAACTCTGTATCGCGATGCGTGTGCGCAATTAAAACGAAACCCACAATCAGCCGCCATGTTTGTACACGGGCGATGTTAATAGCCTTCAGTAATTACATACCAGTATCATGCCATCGTTGCTTCTCGGAAGGCTGATCAAATTAATAGAACCTATTTTCGGTATAATTTGTTCGTAACACATCGTCATCTCTTAGGTACATAATACAATAATAATGTGACATTCCTGAGTCGAGAATTTGATATGAACTCCCACGTCTTCCGCTCGGCAAACTACCAACCTCCCCGTCGTTATATCCGGGGAAAGAATATCTAAATTCAATTACAAGAAGGCTTCTCCGCGAGGTGTGCCGCTGCACCCGCGCCTCCTCCGAAAAGGGTGTATAACAACTCAATTTCTCCATATTATTAAGACGATGGGGTGCAGGGGGTGAGGGTTGGGGTGGCACGGAACACAAAAAGAATGCTAATTTAAAATTCTTATTGCTATGTTTGTATGCGCGCGCGCTTTATGTATCATTCGCGTAACAAAAGGCGGAGGAGAGAGCCGCCCGAGCGCGTAATTTCAATCTAATATTCAATTTGAGAAGTATCGCGAGCTCCACCCGACATCTTTTATTTATTTTACTCCACTCGGAGCGTTTTCCTTGGTTTCACAGATCATAGGAACGGAAGATACGTGTAGCTACGTTGTGCTTTTGCGTTCTGTCAGCACGTTCTCGGTGACAGCGTGCGTCTTTTGTTATATTTCTTTCCTTTTATATCATACCAGCTATATCACTCTAGCAGATGTTTTAAATCTTTTGCTCATGAACTACAGACTAAATATACGCAATGCATTTCAAGAAGGTTCGATTCGTCCCAAATGAGTTTCAATGCCTCAATCTAATGGCCGACGATAATTGCTTTATTCCCACGCGAAAGAAAATAAATTTCACCGGTCACAATGGGTGCTTTCCACAGACAATCTGCGTCTAAACGGAGGGCGATAGACGACTAATGCTCGAATCGTGATATATTAGCCAAGGAGCTAATGGTGACCTCTTACCACACCTATATAAAGCACAAGACATTATGGTTGCTGATTGCAAACTTAACTTTCTAAATAAATGTCGGAATATAAACCATTGTCTAAATAAGATCGTACTTTTATCAAAGATGACATTAGGTTTTAATTTCAATTTGTCACGATCACGAATTTGCATGAAACAAAAATGGTTAAAGGTTTTCTTAGTATTGGTAAGTCAAGGTGATATAAAATAGGTCTGTTGTAAGGTTACGTCTGCTTTTGTAAACTTTGATTCGATACGGGTGTAAAAGCTTCATTGATTGTTTGGAACTAATCGATGATATACCTATCCAACCGAATAAGACTAGCGAGACTACTCGCTGCCTTCCTATTGTATGTATTTACAACATTATCTTAGAAAAGCGTAGAGCGTAGAAGAATGATGTATTAAAAATAAAAAGTTACTTCATTCGAGCGTCTGGTAGCGAAGTTGTGCATGTTGCATCATAAAATTTTATTAAAAGTATTCAAAATTTACCAATATATTTTTGTTTTTTCGGTAGTCATCGAGCGTGACTTACGAGGCAATGCTTTGTCATAGGTGATGGTTGCCACTTAACATCAGGTGGGCCATCTGCTTGTTCCATCAGCTAGTTGTATAAAAAAAAAGTCATTATATATTATTCGCTTACGGATTTGCTCTGAAATTCCCAGATTTCAGATTTGTAATCGTTTGTCATGACAAAGTGAACTTGTTTTAAATATTTACTGGATTATCACCAAAGTGTGTGGCCAATAACACTTGAACAAAATTTCATTTTATTTGTAGGCGCGCGTGAAGACATTAAAATGGCGAATGTGGTGAAATGTAACCGCATGTGGGTTCTATCGTCGTACCAGCATAAGGTGCGATTGCATTACTGCGATAGTCAATACTAAGGTTTGACCTGGATTGGAATACGTTATTTCATGTTATTTACATTAAATTGTACGCCACAGTTGAATGGTTTCCAAGTACTCATTCGTAGTTGTCGAAAATGTGAGTGAAAGGAGTTAGGAACTGACATTTCACAAAAACAAAGAGCAGTTTGATTTTGTTTTGTTTTTTGGCCACTTGTTGTCACTGCAATTAAATGCAGCGTTAAATCAGAGGATTGAAAAGCAGGCTTCTAGCAAAACGAATAATGTAAAAAACGACCGTCAGAAAATTTAATTTAAAAAAGAGTGTAAGACTGTAAGATGTCCACGATAATGATTCGAAGAAGCGAATACAGCAAAACGTTTCACACAATTCCCATTAATACTAAGGCATTAGATCAGTACATAACCAGCTAGGTATTGTACGCAAGTCGGCCATCGAAGTCGCTAAGTATGAGTTTTAAGTTGGTTAGTGTGCGCAGAAAGCGTGCGGTCCTTATAATTTGCAAGAAGTTACAACGGTGCTGGCTCGTTCACCGTGACTTGACAACATGGCGGAATTATTGTAAATAATATTTTCAACAAATTAAATCCCTTATCATTTCCGACAGTTTGCACCCACTGCTAAGTAAGGCCTCTTTTTTACCCGAAGTTTTTTTACCATGGTAAATAAATTTAAAAAACCTACCACGTGATGTTAGTTTCCAAGATATATTTAATGTGATTTACTCAATAAATCCAAGTTATTTATAAATGGGAGCATCCGTTATTAATTAAAGTAAGATTATAAAAAAAAGTTTAAGGATCTGAAGCATTAAATCACGCAGTACAATTCAAAGTCAAAAACAATAAATAAAAACATAAAATCAAGATAAAACCGATGTCGCATGATAAATGATCGGATTTAAATTTGGAAACCAAAAACTGGGTTCATGAGGACCTTATAACGAACGCGACGAGGCTCGTTTATAATTATAATTAATATTCTCACAGTATTAGAGTGGCCGGAGGGAAAAAAAAAGAAGATCCGACGCGAGAATTAATAACAAACAAATGGGCTACCTGAGGTGTTTTTTGTGCGCCCCCACAGGTAAGCTCGCGTGATGATGAAAGAATCTCATGTGTGTCTGTCTTAAAATTTAAACAATATTGTTCGATTTTGACACGGTTGCACCTTTTTATGGGAACGGAACGGACCTTCATTCATAGGAAGCGGTCACGGTAGGCTCATAAAAACTCAATACTCCTTAGCTGCGAATTCAGCTACTGGACGACAGATGGCGATGTACGCTGCATTACCTGGAAAAAAAAAAAGAAGTTCAAACAAAGTTTCTACATAAATAAACACTAACTGGGTCATAAATGTTACTTAAATAACTAAAAAGTTTAATAAAAACCTTTTCCTTCTAAGGTTTCGTTTCGTATTACTTTGCCACGGTGACTGATTAAAAAAAGAATCAAAGCTGCATTGGAAACAAGAAACCAACTCGAAACCCTGAACAAAAGAGTGGGACTCTAAACGTGATACCATAATGACAAAACAGAAATATGATTTCGATTAAAACGTGCGACAGAGATGACGTGATTGTTAGTTGTAACGAAAAGAGAAGGAGAGAAAATTGTTAATAATAAAAATACTTTATTTGTATAGTGGGGTAAAACACCCCCGCTGCGGGCTGTTTGGTCGGAACGGCATCCATCATCATTATATTAACCGATTTAACACTTTTGAACAGGATCCCGATTGCCGGTGGTTCTATTCATACAGCGACACAATGTGCGAAGCTGCAGTATACGAATCAATGAGGATTATCATTTTTGTGGACCATATTAGTTAGTAGGTATACGATGCAGAATCGAGCAGAGCACTTTACTTTAAAGTCTTTACCACGTAGCGCAACATCAGAGAGTTAAGGCCAGTTATAGCATGGTCACTCCTGTTAATTTATTACCATTGCCTGATCTTCGATGGTCTGGTCAGTCAATGTGGCACCGGCTTTAGTCGAACTAGGTTCCGTCGCCCATGTATGGCAGCCGTCTGACCCGGCCTATACAATTCCCCGTTTGGTCACGTCTACGGACTTATTAATTACGGGATCCGTGGTAACTGGGTTATCGATAGATCGATCTCTAATTAAGGCGCCACCAAGTTTACATTGTCTAACTTGTATTTTAATTATGACGTATCGATACAAAGTAAACAAATCGATCGAATGCGTCCAGTCGTGAGCTATAAAAAATACTGCGCTTCTTTTGGTAGCAAGTCTCAAGTCGATTGTAGCGTATAAGGCAAAGCTTCGGCATTATTTTATTGCATAAAATTGAGACCGTTTTTACGTCAATTATTTCTCAGTCTAACATTAATTGACGGGCAACATGTTTGTGTGATTATAAATATTTAACAGTTCTATGGACCGAAATGTCAAATGAACTATTCAGGAAATGCAATTAAACGAAATGATGCATGTCGATATTAAAATAGGTATTGATATGCAAAGTTAAGTCATTACGGATGCGGGCGGTGCCGGCCAGTCCCATGGCAGTAGGTACACAACTTTTTGTTCGCTAATCAATAAGATTTGACCCTAATTCCAATTACTATTAAACTGTAACAATAATGCTAGCTACAATACTATAGTGCTATTGTTTTGTTCATCAATGCCGAGGCCTTCGTTCAACGAGCTACTGATTTCATTTTGATTGGCAGACGCTATTTATACTATCGACTTTAGCACGTCCCTACCAAATATTAATCCCGTATTTTAGCATAAACGAACAAAATAACAGCACGCGAAGGGTACAGCGAAGGAGCAAGTGTGGTCCGAACCTAACCCAGTAATTACACGTATTGATTAAATCTCAGATAAGACTCATTCTGCTAATTACTCCCTAAAGCTAAACAAACCAGTCTGTTTTTGCCATCGACATAATTTAATAAGCATATTAACCAGGCCGATGCCATAGATAGTGCGAGGCCCGGGGCACTTCTCGCTAATACCTTTACAACGTTGTTTATAAATATCACAGATGAAAATATTATAGTGAAATACGTAGAGTACTCTGACTCTGGGGTCAAAGAGGAATGACCATGTAAACGTAATGAAAGCAGGAGACACAACTCGAATCACAACTGCTCACAACTCATTCACATTACAATCAATTTAAAACAGAGTACTGTGACATTGCGTCTGGGCAAGCCATCGCGTGTGGCGAGACCGAGCAACGGGTAATTCAATAAAATGGAAAAACATTCGCTCGTTGATACGACCAAGTTCAATATTGATCGCATCTAAACAAGATGCGTGCGGCCGTCTTGTAAAGAATGCATGTTTATGTAGATCGGTAATAAAGTTCGTGTCGCTGGAGAGTCCATATCGTCTGACCTTGCGATGAATGAGTCCCATTAGCATCTCATAGGTTTAATTAGGGAACCGCATCGGCCGGTCGCCCACGCCAGCGCGTGCCGTGTGTGGCCAATCAAATTAGAGACACGCAGACAATGGGACCGAGAGAGCGAGCAACCCCACGACAAAACGTTTTCTCGCAATCTTCGATCACCGGATTAAGGGAGTCTCGTCTCGCACGTTTTATCTCCGATTGTCCGCACTTAACGCGCACTTTACGCCGAGTGCCCCTCGAGAGGAAATTGAAAGCGATCGCTTTCCCGACTATCTTATCTGTAGTGTTGCACTAATTAATCGATGTTCGTTACAGGTAAATAAAGGTCGTATTGTGGAGGTTGCGGTGATTTATCGGTTTTAATAGACAAAAGTGTCGCGGGCGGAGCGGGTCGGTACAATGGTGTGGAATGTCGTCGCGAGCCGGTCGCTCGGCGTTCGCTCGTGCGACCCGTGAATGCAGATTATTAATAACCCACTCCGGTTCGGCACGACTGCGATGCGATGCGACGCGACGGTCGCAACTGCCATCCTACTCCAAGCCTGAGGCGCTTCCACCTGTGCAATATGACTGAACCATAATTTATTCACTATACCTTTTAATAACCACGTTTTGCGGTTCACGTGTGCACGGAATTCGACGATGTTGAATAAATGCAATTCCGAGATCAATCACTGTTTCTGAATCAGGAATCGTGCTCATCAAGCTCTGCCGCGTCTCCCCTAGGATCGCTCCTGCGGCCGACAATGCATAACAATAGAATCGGCGCGGATTATAACAAATTCCCCAAATTGTGTGGGTTCATATTTTCACCGAACAATAAGACAAAATAGTAATAATGTCGCATGTGTGTATACTGTATAGTTTACCGCATTTGGAACTAATTGGGAATATTCCATAAATGCAGCGGTTACTGAATGCACCATCTGCCCAAATCGACTCTAATTATTGGTAGAAAATTATTTTCAAATTGGTGATGTCGGAGAAATCATCAAATGGACATGACCGGTAAGTTTGGAGTTGTTTAGAAATAGTGACAATGGGAAGGGCAAAGTGCTTTAAAAGCGTGTTAAACAGAAAATGCATGAAATTGCCTTTCACGTTTTGTTGGCATCGGTGAAACTAAATGAGAACATTTTTTGTAGCGCTATAACGTAGCCCTACTGTACCACGCTATACTGTCACGTAGAGCTTCGTAACTTCTCAATTAAATGGTATCACGACGAGAATTTTTAACAAGGAAACTGTTAGAAGCTTTGCAACAGCTAACAATAAACATTGTTAACATTCTTTCTCATTGCTTTGGTGCTTATTTTCATCTGGTGAATACAGTATAGTGCAGTAACACGATTACAGTTAGGTAGTATAAAATTGCGGCAACGAAAATAAACAATTATTATTCCTGTAGCGTGTCGTATAATAATTATATTTGTGATGTTTTTTTATCTCAGAAGTAGTAGTGCGGGTGCGATTCTTTGTATATTTTTATCAATTCTATTTAGTTGCACGAAAAAATCCCCAACGAGCACAAAATACTTTAAAATTAGGCATAATTTTCGTTCATCATATAATTTGTTCAAATTGGCATTTAGACGACACCATTTACGTGAAAAGATCTCAAAATTTCAAATTTGTATCATTAACACATTCCAATGCTAATTGCTGGTGCGTTGCGACAGAAATGTTTCGTGTAACACTTATTAGACGGCAAGCCTTTTCACAAAATTTAATTATCGACATTACGGTGACACCGAAACCGCCACTTAAAATTAGACATCGATGCAACTGTTTGCAAAACTGTTCACCGTGCCACTAAAACAGACTTAACAGAACAGCTAGTTCAGTTACGCTACCAGATTAGTAACTAAAAGCATGTGATGTTCACAGTGGCGTAGCTAAGTGGCCAAAGACCCCGGTGCATAGAGAAAGAATCGGGCCCTCACCCCCACTTTCAACATAGCTTGAACTTATATTGGCCTTTTAAATAAATCATAAAAAAATTGAGAGCGTGCTCAAGCTTTTCTAGCTTTGGGAGCTGGCTGACCCATGTTTTCTTAGCTTAGGTTAGACGGGCCCTCTGAGCTCCAGGGCCCTGGTGCACTGCACCGCCTGCACACCTACGATAGCTACGCCACTGGATGTTCAGTCAGTATGAGATGAGCAAACTAGTGCATGTGAAGTATAACACGCGAGACGGACGATCACAGATAAGTCCGGGGGAGAGAGGATAGTAGGTACGCTTTAGGTACTCTTCTTGCTGGTTTTGTTGGTATGGTCTGAAAGTATAGAAGCAGCCTGTAGCAGTGACTTACGTGCGAGCGCGTTTATGGACCAATAAATAGATGAGGTTTAGTAGATCACTATAAACGAATTTATGAAGTGATTACGTGCGACCCATTTCTTACAATTTTGTTAAATTAAAATCCATAAACTTGCTTATACCTAAAACTATAGGAGTTGGGTTTTGTTTGTTTCGACTTCAAATTGACCTGGCTGTCTTCATTGAACTGTGTAAAAAAATCGTTTATATTTGTAGAAAGTCGCTAATTGTGCTACAAAATGTTGGTATCGGATACTGAAGCAACAATACACAAGCTTTAAATGATTGATTTGATTTTACATTAATGGTTTGCTCGAACAAAACTTCACAATAATAGTGCATGGGGTCGCTAAATGGATGACATTATGTCCATGTGTAGAGACGTCAAATATGAAGGATGGTCTCCCACAGTTGTCCTGGATGGACACGTATTCAGATTTCAATGGTCGCGACTCGGCTTTTAAACATACGATTTAATACACAGCGACTTTAGTCCGATAAGAATTATATTAATAGCAACGATGGAACTTTTTTAAGTTTTGAATGATCGTATAAAGTACTAACGTTTTAAAAATATAATATGCACACATGAACACCAACTCACAATCGTGATATTTAAACTAGATGATGAAACCGTTAAACTTAAAAAATAAATTAGCATGAACGTTCAAAGACAAACAATAAAAGCCAATTTACAAGTTAGTGACGACGTAAAGACTATCAAATTATGGCTACAACTATTTGAAAATGTATCATCGTGATTGTTGCGTTAACACGCTCTGACCAATCGCATCGCTCTGAAAACTCTGACAAAACAAGTCTAAGCTTGAACGCAACATTGAGCTGTATTTAAACGACTTAAGGTTTACGCTTCCCAGTTCACATAAGAAACGCGACAGTCGTCTAATAAGTCAAATGGCTTTTATCAGGTGTCCGGTAAATGGAAAACTACTAATTAAAGTTGGTACTTCAGCCGAGACTTAAATGGAAGAGGTACGTTTGGTCGTAAGAAGTTAATTAATCTGCCTGTCGATGTAGCCAGTGGATCGTTCCTTGGAAGTCCGAAAGCGGTTTGTCCGATAGACTCTCTGTGGCAATAAATTCTCAATCTCGTGTTTGTGCTAAGAATTTGATGCGTTAACGTTCCGATAGAGTCGATTGACGGATGATTAGCAGATCGCTTGTGGATATTGTTGTTACATAAGTCCGCACTAATGGTGCGAGGTGCTTGTGAGAGGTAATCTTACGCGTCGACATTTTAGCATACTTTTGCTACCAGGGACTACAAACAAGATCTTGCACAATGGTAAATAAAATCTCTATCAGTCTAATTTGGTGTCGTTAGGAGGCCGTTGCACTAAGTTGTCGTAATAAAATTATGAAGGTAATTCCATTAGAATCTGTCAGAGAAAGACAATGTGCCCCTAATGAACGACGGGACGAAGAAATTATTTACGCCACACACTGCGATGACACTAGCATGGTAAAAGAAGACACAGAAATCTCGGTAATGATGTAAAGTAAATGGACTACGCGGTAATTACAGTGCCCGTAGGTTCTTTGGAGCGTATCGTCACATAACTAATTGTCTAAATAATGATACTACACAATTTGGAGCATTGTGTTTTCTAATTTTCCACCGTCCATGTCAGTCCAAGACTGATCGCATTCCAAGCTTTATTTTATTATACACATCTAATGGAATATGTTATGATGACACAATGGATTGGATAGATCCAGTTTAGTAAATCTCCTATTGTAATAAAGAAGACGACATTTGGAAGACATTAAAATTCCCTATAGATCGTATAATTACAGATGACACATTTTAACATTAAGACACCCACGCGTTCTATGTTGTGGCTTTAAACTTGTATAATTTGTGTTAAAGCTGTAATATATGGGAGTTTTGAGACCCTCGATTTCGGAGTTCCATGCATTCGATCGTTAATAAAATTATCAAAATCTAAACAGGTTTTATGAGCATCGCTCGTGCGTCGGAGACTTCGTTTCGGTCCGACTTCAACTTATGAATGAAAATGGTTTTTGGTATTTTAAGTGTTTATAAAGGTCGTAAATAATTTATCGCTGCGTGATACTTCCGTTCGTCGAATTTATATGTTAAAATGGATGAGTGCTAACTCGAGCTTAAGCTACTGGGTTTTATTCGCGAAAACCTTGAATTTATCACTAGTTTTAACCATCACATGGCGGATGACTTTTATTTTCAGGGTGAAATCAATGCTACATGGCTGGCACTTGAAACCATTTGTTAGGAAACTAAGGCATTAGAATGTCGATAGAGCGGTGAAGTGAAGACAGTTTTTGCTGTGTTGTAGTATGTTTTGCTCTCGGTAGCGACGGTTGCGTCAGCGGTCGTGATTCAGCCTCGCTCGTCAAAACCACTCAGGTACTAACCGGCATCCGAGCTGTAATTATTCTGAGCACACGTGGACATGGTTTATGGCCGTGCATGGCCTGGCTTATAAACGTACACCTTTTTGTTTAATAGGTTAACGACTTGTACTGTATCTTTATTGATCGACCAAATATGCAGGTGGCAATACATTTTAAATCACATTAACATTGCCATATTTTTCTGTATTGATTCATATTGAAATCTTGCGCGAACATAAACAATAATGCCTTATATCAAATTTAAAGTAATTTTATATAGATGCCTTATTTATTATAATTGCTATCCGTGTCATTTTCATTTGGTCAACGAATGGACTGATGGATGGATGACGAATGGATGTTAGGTTTATAATGCTAGTTAGCCTCGTTCATGTGAAAAAGTTTTATCCAAATATCTCCATCGAAATTTAAGAAAATTTATAACATGAACCAAATTCGACATCATGTGAAACACAACCTAATTAATAATATATTTCAAGAATATTTTGGTAGGCCCTTACAGAACTTTTTGGGCTGCTACGACTGTTTTGTTTATGTTAGGTAATTTGTACTAACTACATCACACACTTGTTATGTTTTGAAGTCAATTACAAGTGAAGACACATTACATAATAGGCAAATGTTAGTGATGTCATCTCTATAATTATTTTGAGTTTATTACGTAACATGTTCATCTTTTGTGTGGTTTCTATCAAAATGATGTTTTGAACTCCTTCATTCAACAAACAGGATTTATCGAGAAAGTTTGTGGACTTATGACTGTGTGCAATTAAGAAATCAGTGACTCATTTCCTTAAATGAATAATCAAGGCCAATATATTCGCTGATTGGGACATTATGATTATGACAGTTCACTCGATCATTCATTGAGGCTTGCATTGCTTGCATTTTATAAAGGACAGAGACAACTAATCCTGTTCATATTGAATCGTCCATAAAGCCTTTTTGGAATTTACTGCGAACGAAACAGCAACAATAACTTTAAAAACTTTAGTATCAGATTGCAAAAATCGTTATTATACGATTATTATGACAGCGAAGTGTTGTGACACAAAAACTTTGCCCGTAGATAAATGGACAACTTCGGTAGTAAGACCGGTAGCAGCCACCAATACTGGAGGTTATTCATACCTATTGGTATTACAAGATACGCGATCTAGCCTTGAAATTGACCATACGTTGACTTGTGAATGAATTGCCTGCCTAGATTGAATGGGAGCTATGACGATTTGAGCGAATCAAAGAGCGTGACATGGATTGTTGACGTTGTTTACATACAAATAGCGTGTCCTTAGTGAAGGAAACTGAGGTCTACCAAGCCTCGTTTGAGCCAAACAATCGTTTGGTGAAATCTAATTTGAAATGGAAAGTTAAGTAGAGACCATTCGCTAGTGGTACCTACCAAATTGCTATATTAATCAAGTTTATGTTGAACTCATATATATATAATTAAACTTTTGCATTTATTTCCAGAGAGACCTAATTTTGAAAAAAAATATGTAAATGATGAGTTTATAGTGAAGTGAACAATCTCTAGACTCAGATCACAACAGTTTCGACAAATGACGCCACACCATGTCCGTAATTACCGGACGTGTAAAACCGGTAGTAAGGCACATCACTCACCGTTACTTGGCACATTCTGCCTTTACCTTAGTAGGTGCATTCATATAAAAACCAGGTAGACGCCGACTCTGTCTCGGTTTAAAAGGTTGTTATTTAATCATAAATAAGAAAAAAAAACCTGAAAAAATATAACAAAGTTTTTTATTGCGTAAACCTTAGTTGATTCTTAGGGGATTGTGCTCTGCTATTTTCAAACTATTCCTCTACGTTCAAAAGGAACATTTTGACTTTTATTTTTCAAACAATTGACTAGTAAATCACAAAATGTGTCAACTATGTGTATACTACACGTTCAGTCGGTAGCAGCCTGTTTCTTATGTGAATGCGTCCTTAAACGATGTGGTAACTCTTTCAATCAAATACTTTTTAATTAATTTTCTACGAGATTATGCGCCGGCTGTATTAATCTAAACTTGGTAATTATGATACGTCTAATGGTGGCAGAAGTGAGAGGTAGTATTCAAATATATGAATGAGATTGTCAATTTACTTTTTTAAGGTCGAAAGAAAATGTGTTAAAAAAATAATGTCTATAATGTGTAACTGTGCGTTGTGTCACATTGTCATGACTGAAGACTGGTGGAAGAGTTATTTTGAACAAAATGTGCAATTTTGAACCGATAAAAAGCACTGCACAGCAAAGCACATAATTATATTAATTGAATCGAATCTTAAAAGATATAAATTGCCACTTATACTAATAAGTTCTATTTAATTTAAAAACGTTTTACTTCTGTAAAAAAAAAACAACAGGAAAACTTTGAAGCTTTTCCTCATTACATTTTAAGTCTTACTTAGTTTTACTAAATACTTAACTTGGTCAAAAACTTTATAGCCTCTTTAATATCGGCACTTAATTTCAAGTCACGTTATTGTTATCTCTACAATGGTAATTCAGTATGGACCCAGCTAAAATGGATACAGTTGGTATGTTCTGCTGTTGGTCAATCAATTTAAATAATTAAATATTAGTGTGCTTTCCACACAGCACTATCTAGACCCAAACTAAGAAAAGTTTGTAATATGAGAACCAGATAGCTATCAGCTTTTATTAAGAGTAGTAGAGCTCTTTGTGTGTGGCTCGTCCGGGGAAGTACTACCACCACGCCTTTTTCTGCCGCCAAGCAGCAACGCTGTGTTTCGGTTTGAAGAGTGTGGTTGCCGGTGTAATTACATGCACATGAGGCTTAGCATCTGTATGCCTCAAGTTGATGGACGCAGGGCAGTGCATCGTAGGGCACGTTCCTATCGTGCGTGACTTACGAGGCAATGCTTTGGTGATGGTGATGGTTACCACTTAACATCAGGTGGGCCATCTGCTTGTTTCATCAACTAGTTGTATAAAAAAAAAAAGCTATCTGGTTCGTTTATTAATGCGTTTATATATAGTATATACTTTTATTTGTAAATACCTACATATAAGGGTTAGAGATACATATTACGATTACATAGATATAAGGGTTGGAGAGCCCTGGTGACTGTTAAGCATTGAAATATGATTATATAAAAAAAAACTTTTCAAATTCAGTACTATCCTCTGATGATATTATTCGTAAAACGCGATAATTCAGCGTATTACGAATAATAAGTGAATATTTTTTGTCACAGCTTGGAGTGAGCCAGCTCGAGCCCTCATAATCTGTGGTTCGGATTAACCGACTGGTTATTTCCATACTAATTAATAAACATCAAGAATGCCTTGAACTTTTGATTACCGAGAGCCGGACAATAGAATCTTTGTAACCATCTACTTGCGACCAACAAACCAACTAAGCACGGAGGCGCGTATCTAAGTAATTAATCGAAACTTATGATTGATTAAACACATTCAACCAAGCACGACTAACATTTAAATATTAAATCTATCTCATGACATAATACTTTAAAGTATTTTAATCTGAATTATTGCATTTATATTTTGGAACAATATACTCATGAATAAAACAATCGTAGTTTAGTCAGATGGAAAACATATTGGGAATTTATGTTAAACTTATTATTAGGTATAACAATAGTTTAATTGTTGAAAGGTTGGACTGAACTTTAAATGTTCGATTGATGATAATATTAAAATATGATAATTTATTTGCTTTATTTATGTAAACATTGAATCACATACCAGAATGCTTCTAACATTGCCGAAATTAAAATTAAATAAAACATTGACTAAATTAGCAAAAACATAATCGGGAAGAATTCAGTTGATCGAATGATTAAGAGAATACATAAATATAACTCGAGTTGGAGTTGTCCAGTAGCCCTAGCTATATTTCGCTACAAGAGCTAAAGTACTTATGTGTACCGACAAGTGTGAAGTCGAGTGGCCAGCCCTTTCCGCGGTAGCACCCGTGAACCACGCGTTCGCGTTTCGACAAACAAACGCTAGTGATGCGTAACGCAAACTTGGTTGACGACTTGTCGATATTTACCTTGCGACTGCAAACAAAACTCGATGTTTGCCCAACTTGCGAGCTAATGGTAGCTCGAGGTGTGCTTTTTACTAACTACTTGTACATCTGTGGCTTCTCTCGTTTACCTCTGTTGTAATTCACACAAGACTCGCTACCGAAGTCAACTCGAAACTGAAGCTAAAAGTGCAGAGTTCGTTTGTAATAATAATACAAAAAACAGGCCCGTTTACATACGCTATGGGTAGCATACTCAGGATTATGCCTAAAATAAAATAATAAGGTTTTAAATGGGAAAAAAAGAAACTAAAAGCCATAACTTCATTTTGAATTCCTTTCTGTATGTTCCCGTCTCACTCTGAACGCACGCAGCAGGGGGCGCCATCGTTCTCACCTCACGACGCGAGGTGGTAGCCGGTCTTTAATAAGTATCGATAAAATATGTCGATAAAATATGAATATTTATAAATGTTTTCAATGCTTATACCACACTGCCTACTCTAGAAAAGTATCTTATTATTCTCCTATTCGGTTACAAGTTAACTGTTCAACCATACCTCCTATTGATGGATTGTTACAAGCTATATCACGCAAGTTTTTATTTGTATTAAAGTTTAAGCCTTTTTATCAAAATATAGATACGGTTAAGCGACTATTGAGACAAGCATTAAACCTAAAACGGTTATAAATCTGAATTAAATTTGAACGTTCATTCGTTCAAAAACATGCCTATACTTTGAAATTGGAACTGGTTTTAAATTCAATTTGTAATTCGAATTACTTTCGCATTTAGATTAATTACCGACAAACTGTCTGGGGGACAGCACTAATTAATCAATACTAGGCATTTAGATAGAGTTTCAAATTAATTAGTTACTAAATTTTATATCAAAAAAATAAATTAAACACAAAGTTTACTATTCTTTGAGCAGGCTATTTATAAACGTTATCGCAAAAGCTATCATAGGTCTACAAACTTTGAAACATCCCATTTTTTGAGTTGTAACTACCATAACTAGAGTCATGAAGTAAATTGACATCTCATAATGACTACTGTCATGGACGAAACGATTAATATAAAGCTTAGAGCAACACGGGCCACCGGCGGACCGGAGGGGAGTAGCCTTCGAAAGCATTCCCCTCTGTCAAAGTACAAGTCCACGCGGTCCTAGACGTACAATAAAACTGACACAGAATGTATCTATGTGTGCATGATATTGTTAGTGTATTTTTAATTAGGTATGTGTGAGTTTCGTAGTGACAGACGATTATTTTTGTGTGGGAATTTGAGAAAGTGTGCGTAACACAAATTTCCCCCCGCAAAAAATGGCAGACAGTTTTGTATCGGTACTAAACGCTACGGCCACTCCCCTCCGTGTTGCTCTATGATATAAAGCGTAGTTTAAATGATACGATCTGTCGAGTTTTTTAGTTTTCCGTGAGACGAAACCATTGTTTTTGACAATTATTACGTAACTAACAAAAGTGCTCAAAACTTCATGAAGATGATTTGAGGATCGAGTAATGTGATTAAAAAAAGTTTTTTTGTGACTAATCAAATTGTCTCCAATATATTTTTTACTATCATTTATTTTTTGCTTGTTTAGCGTTGTATGGGCATGTCCTGTACAGGAGAAAGTCATTACGAAAAGAGTGTTAGATGCGGTTAGTTTTAGAAGAAGAGGCAGGCCAAAGAAAAGATGGATGGACTGTGTGAAAGATGATATGAGTAAGAAAGGAGTGAGCCTGAGTATTTATTATTTATTTATTTATTATTCGACATCTCGGTCGAATGATAAATAACTAAATAATAAATATATGTTCATCACACAAATGTTTGTTCTCGGTGGGGATCGAACCCACGGCCTACGGCACCGAAGGCAGAGCTACTACCAACGGAGCTGTGAAGTCTGTCGATAGAGGAGAGTGGAAGAAGAAAACCTGTTGTGTTGACCCCACTTAACATGGGATAAGGGCAGGAATATGATGATGACCTATTTTGCTAAACTATACGCATTGAAAATATACTTCCTACCTAATAAAATTGTAGATACTCGAAACTAAGAGATTTATATATAAAAAATAGGGTAGTTTGTTATTTAATCGTTATTATCGCTAGTGGTACCGGCAGCTTAACGACCACGGTAAAATTGTGATTGTCGCTTCCAAAAAAATAAACTTAATTGTGTTGGAGTGTTGATGATATAAACAGTAATTACCTATGGTCACAGAAAATGTTATTAAAATGCGATTAGCCCGACAAACCCAGCCAACCAAGGTGACAATTTCATTCCATGGCATTAGCTGGTAACCTCTACCTGTGAATTTACTGTGTAGTTGGATCACGCTGGACCAGAAAACAGAAAATTCAGGACTTTGATCCACAGGCACGGTAGATATCCACTCAGATCCCTAGTACCAAGTACTAGCTCAAGTTTATTTTAATGATGTCTAAAGAGGGTAGTTATTATATATTATAGGTACGTATTTACAAAAGAAGAACTATACCTATATGTATTATATCAGTTATCTGGTTCCCATATTACAAGCTTTGGTTTAGTTTGGGGTTAGATATTGCTTTTTTTTTTATACTACTAGCTCTCATGGAACAAGCAGATGGCCCACCTGATGTTAAGCGGCAACCATCACCTGAAATGCGCCCTACGATGCACCGCCCTGCGTCCATCAACCCGAGGCACACAGATGTTAAGCCTCATGTGCCTGTAATTACACCGGCAACCACACTCTTCAAACCGAAACACAGCAACGCTGCTTGGCGGCAGAAAAAGGCGTGGTGGTAGTACTTCCCCGGACGAGCCCTTCACAAAGAGTTCTACTACTCTTGAAAGTCGCTGTGTGGAAAGTCCACCAATATGTGTTTATTTTATTTTAGTTAGAGTTAGGTCCCAATATAAAATTTAGCGCATTCTCATATTTTGCAGTATTTATATTCCATACGTGACAGGTTGCAAGGACCATCGCTTCTGCTAGAACACTGGTTTCCTCTCGATGTTTTCCTTCGCCAATTGGGAGTAATAGACATTCCACACAGCAATATCTCGCCCCGAACTAAGCCAAAGCTTGTGATATGGGAACCAGATAGCTGATATACTACTTATATACTTTTTTTTGTAAATACATACTTATAATATTATATAACACCCAGACAGAGAACAAACATCTATGTTCAACACACAAATGTTTGTTCTCGGTAGGGATCGAACCCACGGCCTACGGCGCAGAAGGCAGAGCTACTACCAACTGAGCTGTGAAGGCTGTCAATTGGTTGTTTTAAATTAAAAAATAGTTATCATTAACGTTAAGTTAAACAAGTACATTCATTAAGTTAAACAATTTATGTCATACATTTTTCTGTGGCAGTTGTCTTTTTCTTCTTACAAAAGTAATTCATAGGTCAGGAGAGATGCTAAAGATAGGATAAAGATCAGGTGCGTTTATCGTTACATATTAAACAGGTTGTCGAAGACTGACTGACACTATATCTACTCATAAACTATTGTCAGATGATAATGCCTTCACCCCACGTTAAGAAGACACTTTCTTCCACTCTAACATTTAAGAGTAGTAGAGCTCTTTGTGACGGGCTCGTTTTCTGCCGCCAAGCAGCGTTGCTGTGTTTCGGTTTGAAGAGTGTGGTTGCCGGTGTAATTACAGGCACATGAGGCTTAAACATCAGGTAGGCTATTTGCTTATTCCATCAGATAGTAGTATTAAAAAAAACATTTGTCCTATGAAGGGGCAGATCTGTGCTCATATCATTTCATCTGTCCATCCATCTTTTTTTTGGTTTACCTCTCCATGTATAACCATTTACATCAGTAAACCGCACCAAACCTATCCTATAGAAACATGACCTTTTGACATGAGAGTTCTTATGAAATCTTGAAGTGTTACGGATTCCCAGATGAGAATTTTCATAATTTTACTTCTTAAGTCTACAAGGAAGGCTGTATGAAGTAAGACTAGGTACCTATAAGAAAAATACATTACCGACGCGAACAAACTAGCGAGGATTCCATTTCTAAAGGCGAAGACAAGAGCTAATGTGACTGTCGCTCGCACGTTTCGACTTGTTGAAAGATATAAAAACATTTTAATTGATATAAGTTTTTCTACTCAAAAGTTTGCATAAGTACGAAAATTAGTAAAACACACGATTTTTTTCGAAAATGGGTTTAGGTATTTAATATCTTTCAACATATCGAAACGTGCGAGCGAGAGGTACATTAGCTCTTGTCTTCGCCTTAATTAAGCAAACACAAAGGTTAAAAAAAGCTTAGCATCAAAAAAGCGTTATCGACAGAGTACTTACATGTAGTTATACCTACCGTAATAGGTACTTTTATGTAACCACACCTGTTCTGGACAAGAAGCATTTTAAGGCGGGATATTTTCTAAAATAATTATCATGAACATCTTTCGTGGCAGTGGTCGCCGCAGGGTGCTATTGTTTTAAGGATTTTTTTATTGCTTTTGGCAACCCTGAACAATGGACCGGGGAGGGTAATTCCGCGTCGGATGCGTCTTTAGCTTGTGGCGATCGGAGGACAGTGCATATGCACTTTTATATTTGTTTTTTTATTATAATTAAAGAGCGCGTTTTTAATATAATCAGATTTTAAGTGCATCAGCAACGGCTAATCTCTGATTGTAACAAAGTAGTGCATAAAATATTATTACTGTTTATCCTCCAAACGAAGTAGAATAGAATATAAGTTTTTTTATTAGACACACAAATACGGGTACAGCATTACATAACAAGAAAAGCAAGAAGTGTAACTTATACTTATAAATTGCTTAAAATTTGCTCCGGTATAAGTAGAAATATCTTTGAATATGAATCTAATTTGATACCTTTTGAATTTATCTTTGACAATAATTTAAGCATTGTTTATCTTAGAAATGTTCAGTTTGACAGGTCTTACGCATTCTTTATAAAAACTTTATCAAGAGTTTAAACGAATGTCATGATTTTTTCGAACTAAAAGAAGCAGATGTCCACTAAGTGCACTTTGTAATTTTCCATAATTTTTATCATCGATGGCACATTTCGACACCTAAGTATTGCGCAGTAAAATTAATTTAAACGGAAAACCGTTTTACGATCATTAATTTAAAGTACAATAAAATGTAATCAGCATTAATTTGTCGCTTGTATAAAACCTGAGCGGTTGTAAACCGACCTACTTTTGAATTGCCTTATTTTATTGATAATTAAAACTAATACTGTAATTACAACTAATTGTAAATCACCTGGATTAGCCGTGGGTTAGTACCTACGCGGCGTTTATACATCTTTATCTGTGTTTATGATTTAATTACAGGTTAATGTTTGGACTCGTTAACTCGTATCGGCTTGTAAGGTGTAAAGTTTAATACATCCTCGGTCGTAAAACGTCGTGTAACTTCTTCTGCTTACATTTTGATTTAATTTTCGGACTCAAAAGTAACTTATTAGTAACAAGCGACTTCGTCTGCGCAGGATTAGTCACACAGTATCTTTATAAATTGTAGCCAATGTGTTATTCTGATGTATAAGCTATATTATTGTAAAGTTTCATTAAAATCCATTCAGTAGGTTTTACGTGAAAGAGTAACAATCATCCATCCATACTTACAAACTTTCGCGATTATAATATTAGTAGGATTATAGGACGGGTCTTCAATAACTTTTTTAATTTTATTTTAATGTATTGCCTGCTGCAAAATTTAATAAAAAGTAGTTTCTGGTTTGTAAAGTCGTAATATTTTCTGCTAGTTGATTGTTGTCCAATATTATGAGCTAAAGTTAAAAACTGCTTTTGCCATAACTATCTGAAAACCATTTGTTGCCATTTCTTTGCTAAATATAGAGGAAATGGGTGATCAAATAACTAAAATTGTTAGTTTTATGTCGCTGACTGTACAATTTTTACTTTTTTTTTATATGAATTCTAGTGTATTGTTAAAAATAACTATACAAAGGAATATCATATTTGTTATCAATTAATCATCAATATAGAATCGTACTGAAGTGTTAATATTTTTGCTGTGATCTATAAGTAGAGCCATTCTCAATAGTAGAGTTTTAGCAATACCTACATTCTATTAACCCTTCTCACTCAGCACAAATCACAGTGCATTATGAGAGCCACAAAGAACTGGACTCTTACTAACTTACTAATTAGTCATCATGACAGCCACCAAAGGGCTTCGTTCGAGTTTTGCTGCATCATAGCTATTTCTGAACTGAATAAACGCACATTCATATAACGACCCTTACAAATGTCCACTACAATTGCAACGAACACAAAAAACTTAATTAAAGTGACACTTGGCGTGCATAATGAAATGATTCACACCCAACGGGATAAAGGAAATGGCGCACTGGGAGTTTTGATGATATTTAAACAGTTTTGATGATATTAAAAAAGTTTTGATGATATTTAAATAGTTTTGATGATATTTAAACAGTTCCAAAGGTTTTTGAGGTTATATAAAAGTAGGCTGTCAAAGTCAAAGTCAGTTTTACAAACTTATAAAATCAGGGATATAAATGCAAGGGTTAACAATTTGAGTTGCAGTAAATTCATCTAGCATTTTCCGGTTATGATATAAATAAATTTAAAGAAATGAATATTTGTACAAATAATTAGAACGAAGAAGTAAACTCACCTCCTTTGTTCTCTCTTGGTCTACCTCCAAAAGCAAAATGTACCTCTTGCTTTTTTAGGGAAGTTACGTTGACTGTCCGTGAATTACATGTAATGCATTCGCCATAGGCAACTAACCGGGTTTTCTGGGCTGGACCTGTAAGCTAGAGCTTTGATTTTCTAGGGACGGTATGAACATTGAATTGGTGAAAATAAAACACAAATGGACGTACCAGGTAATTCCCCTAAAATAGGCGGGACAGTCAACGTGTTAAGCTAAGTTTTTATTGTTTGAGAACATGAAACATTTTTTTCATCTTAAATACGATTTGATTATAAAAGAAGTGCTTTGTCTCTTATCGAGACACTAAAGTCGTATGATGATCGATAACCAATATCCCTAAGATTAAGTAAACTCAACTCGATGTTAGTCACTTGGTTTTTACACACTTTTAATAATGATGCTATCGTCAAAATATGTGACAAGTATTACTAGATTTAATCAATTTAATGACAAATCCACCCACGCATTTTATAAATATTGATCAAATTAATTGGCAAATTCCTATTCTTAATTCTCGTTAAATTGACGCGTTGTTTCTTTTATGAGCACTCTAATTAATAAAGCGTGTTCTCGATGGATATAAAATTTTTACATATTATCCGGTTTAAGGTGACAAAAAGGTTTGTGAATTAAACTGGTGTGTTCCTTTCCTTATTATCGGCGTAAAATTAGTAGTAGTAAAATTTTATAAAATGCAATCAAAATTTCTATAAAAAAATGCTTCATTTGTTTCGACAACATTTTGTTTGTAAACAATGGCTATCTACCTACAAAGCTGATTTAGGATTGTGCGTGCGTTACCATAAACTATAAATAAAAAGTTTTCTTCTGCTAATCAGTTTTGAATGAAAAAATACTACGGATAGAAATAAAGCTACACAAAGCCAAAGAAAAATAGCGCTTACTGCAAGGACATAAGAGCGAGCAATACAACATTATAAAGCCTGATGAGTATCCGTGTGTAGTAGGATGAATTACCTGCATTACTCCTTCTGAGATACTATACTACTGTTGTGCAAATGTTGTTGCATAGGAACAGTACTCAGTTATCAAGACTTAAATGTCTTATTATCTTGTCATTTACTGAAGGGGTGTGTCACCATAACATACCTACTAGTTATTACCGGCCAGTAAAGTCGGTAATTATTGAATTTCTTTCTACGTCTTTGAGCTTTGATATCAGACAAACAATACAAAATAGACAGTAAACTTAGTCTACAGTACATTTCATTGAAGCAATGAGCTATTTATATTTTCCGAGTACTATTCAGGTTACTGTATATTATACAGTAGTATAGTACAGAATATACAGTAATTACCTATTTTAAGTGCTAGTAGTATTCAAAAAAAAAAACATGGGATTCTAAGGAATCAGGGATCCAATTAGCTATCTTGTTTGAACACTTTAAAGATCTCATTGAGAATAAACTTTGCTAGTTGTAAATTTTACATAATAACATACTAATATCTTTGGGAAACATAAAAATACAGTACGAATATTGAACATACCTATAAGTGTACTTTTAAAATATGTCTTAGTATTACATAAAATAGGTTTTCCTGTCTTGTAGGCAAAATGACCTGTAAGTATCTATCGATTATTTAATAGCAAACAAAAGATAACAGTTTTGGAGTTATCGCTAATTATTTGTAGATAACATAGTATTAGTAATACCGAAAGAGTATCTTCCCAAAGTCACTTAGAAGCTGATGATGGAATATATATTGTTTATGACGAAACAAGCGAAGGCGCGTTCAACCCTGCGTCCTCTATGGCGTGCATGATGACGATTGGTTGACATTCTTTATGTTTTATTAGGTAATTTATGTTACTTGTCTGTCATTGCAACTTAGTTGATTCAGTCAATAGTTATTTGTTTAAAAAAATTTGACGTAGTTCCTGCCGTTCTGTTATCATAAAAAAAGATCGCCATCGTGCACGCCACTGTGAACTCGGGAAGAACGCGTTTGTTGTATCGAGAGCATTGTTGGTTTTATCGTGGTTCAACGCTATTTTGATCTCTGTGCAGGGATGCAGACGGCCTGGATTCGTTTCTCGCTGGCTACCCTCTTTAGACCTATTAAAAAAACAGACGGACAGTCTTCCTGAAACCATTTACTCAGCTGAAACTGTAAGCAGATATCTACATCGTAAAATGGAACCATTGATTACAAACTTGCTACTAATCGAAGTCGGAACTGTTATATTTACCTTATTTATCCATATCTGTAGATAGGCGGCAATATAGAGGGGATTATATCGAATAATGACCGTTATCTATAATGTTATTCAAATATTTTTATTACTTTAATGAAAAAAGACAGCGTTTTCTGCTTCTACTTTCACTAAATACATTTTTTTTAGTAATTCATACTTTTTTAGACCATAGTATGGTATGATTATAACTGTTATAGTAGGTATAAAGAAAGAAAAAAGCTCAGATCTTCTTCAGAACAACTTTCCAACTCAAGATTCATTGAGGATGTCTAAGGGGGTAGTCAGAGACGTCTAAATATTTGTAGTATTCCATACGTGACAGGTTGCAAGTCCATCGCCGCTGCCATAGTAATGTCAAATAAAAGAGTTCGAAAGTGGGTATACCAAGACATGAAATCTACTAGCAAATTGAAGTCTTTACGCATTGTTATGTCAAGAAGTCATATGTGCCGAAATGTTAGTAAACAATCAAATTCACAAATCATAGCAGAATTCCAGTTTTAATGAAAGTAATGATCAAAACCATTATTGGTTTCAAAACATAAACTGTAAATGTAAATGCTCTACAATTTTTTCAAATTTTCAGTGATCCGTGAAGAATTAAGTATTACATCTTGTGAAGTACGCAAAGCGTAACAAGGCGTGTTAACGTACACAGTTAGTCACCTTATTTAAATTACCTAAACAAACGTATTGTGACTTACTCGTACATGGTCTTATGTGTACATACAGTAGTATATACAGACAATGTTGCTCAAGATCATTCTAATTTACAAATGCCTAGTACATAATCTACTAATGAACGACATTGTAGTAGAAAAGTGACTTTGTCAGTAAAACAAGCGACAGCTCGAAAGGCCTTATTCTGAACGCACACTCACAAACAAGAAATTGTACACGATCTGCGTTCAGAATAGGGACTGTGGTCCGGCAAGTTCGACGGCTGGCCTTGGTAGAACCAGTCTGTCTCGTCCGAAACACCTCTGGCAATTATTCAATAAAACAAAAGCATCCACCACGCCGCTTTTACTCCACAACAGAAATGCTCGTCCCGAATTATAAATTGATCTTTGATTTTGTTGCAAATTAAGACACAAAAGAAAGGAGCTTTTATCAAATAGGTTATTTTTAAAGAATTTCCATCATTTTTCGAGTATGTTACCACGTAGCATGCTTCACACAGAACAACGTTACGAGTTAGATGAAGCAAAATGTCTAATCTCGTTTCGACAGAACGTTACGATCGCCCTGCATTATTCACGCACGTGCGCGACAAACGAGCCCTATTATCAACCACTAAAGAAATCTCCGGCACGGGCCGCTGAAAAATGTTCCAAGAAATTTGATATGACACCGTACTTATACATCCCGAACTCCGAAAGGCATTGTAAGCGCCATAGACGCGAGACCAACGAAATATTTCAAATGCAAATCGTGCTAACGCTATGAATGTAATAGTTTGTCGTGGCATGCGCACGCGCCTCGAACACCGGAAACAAATTATCATAACCATATAAGCACGTACAAAATCGACGAAAAACTTATTGATGTCGCTCAACTGATAAATTGCGCTAAGCGAGAAAATAAGACCGGAAAGTAGACACCGCAATCGTTTGAATACAACATCCGAAGTAGATAATAAAGTCTGTCTAAAAGAACGTTAGGAATTCCAATACGTTTTTATACGTTTCTCATTCAGGCATTCGTTTATTGTAACGGTTGTGACAACGTTTCTATGATTTTTTTATCATAATAATTTATTTGGTGCAAAAATACACTTTAGTGACGAACTGTCGTGTGTAAATTTCGAGCATTCGAAATTCGGAAATTGATTCTTGTGACGCCGCCATATTTGTTGACATTCGGTTTAAAAGGCGAACGCGACCGATTTAGAGAGGAAATTATGGAACACCTTCTTGGTGAATTTGAAAAATGGAATAACGGGCATTGTGGGATGAATAAATATAGGTAAACGGTTCAGGTCATCTTAAATTGTAAACACGTGTAGAGTCAGTAACGGTCACATCATTATAACGTTCTATATTTGAAAAGGTTAGCCAAGGAGAAAAAAATATCGTATCCTTATGTTTTATTATGAACATGTACGAAACCTACTTTTTAAGATTATTTTTTTTATAATTTAGAAAGTAGAACTTAATTCGAATAAGGATCTACTCCATGAAGCACAATTCTTTTAAAATTTGTCATTTATCCTCAATTATTTTCCAATTATTTTCTTGTTATTTTTAGAATAATATATTAAGTTAAGAAACTTTACCCATCACGGAAGAGCGAGACTCTCTATCACAGGTATTCCCATACTTAAAAGAGGGTCTCAAACCCATGAAATGTACCTACTACTACTAAAGTTTACTGAATAAATATTTTGTATATTTGTATATATTGTATATCCTGACAGAGTTGACTAAGAAAATCCTTTTGGTCAGGGTATATGGTAGGTAGTAGGAACTTTTTTTGTAAATAAATTATTTAAACCTAACCTACTCGTATATGTATGAGATGTTAGTACGCTTGTACCTAACATACTTAGAGACCTAGTAGACCTATGGAGGTAGGTATAAAATAACTAGGTAGGTAAGGTATTATTCTAGGTATATAGGTAATATACTCATTTATGTTATGTTTGATCATATTATTTTTAATTTGTCTCGCCTGCTAGATTTATGGTAAAATAAAATTAATGTTTCTTATAATTAAATTTCTAAGGAAATTTTATGAAGCAATTTCAAAAATATTAACTTATTCAGTCATAACGAATTTACGATCAGTTCATAATATTAATTTATTTGCCTTAGTACATAATACCTATTTATTAGTATCGATACAAGCAAGAAGGTCGGTTACCTACTGTATACCTACATAATAATCTAAGTAGGTAGCTAGGCTAGAAACTACCACCACTACCTATGTAGTAGGTACCTAGTTATAAATCTGCGTAGAAAAAGAATTCATTAAAAAAAACAGTTACCTACCTATTTCTTGTTTTTTTTTAATACAACTAGCTGATGGCACAAGCAGATGGCCCACCTGATGTTAATTGGTAACCATCACCTATAACAAAGCATTGCCTCGTAGAAATAGGAACGTGTCCTACGATGCACAGCCCTGCGTCCATCAACTTGAGGCATACAGATGCTAAGCCTCATGTGCCTGTAATTACACCGGCAACCACACTCTTCAAACCGAAACACAGCAACGCTGCTTCGCGGTAGAAAAAGGCGTGGTGGTAGTACTTCCCCGGACGAGCCCTTCACAAAGAGCTCTACTACTCTTGAATTCTACCTAATTTCTTGTGTTGTCAATGGTGTTTTAATCTCAGAGTCTATCAGATGTGTGAGCTTATTTTAGATCAGTATATCGTTGCATACACTTCTGTCGTGTCTAGGTAATAAGATGGAAGTAGGTAGGTGAAACATTTTGAACGCGGTCGCTGACTTGAATGCAATGAGGAAAACCGTTTAAAACCTTTATCAACACGCTTTTATTTGTCTATTATATTTGAAACTATCTATCAAATTGAAACTTGGTTGTAATTAGTAATAAGACTTGTTTCTTAATTATAAATTTTGATTCGCGAAAGATTTAACTTTTGAAAACAAAACTCTACCAACAGATTCTTAATTATGATACTCGTATATTTCAAGAACTTGAATAATTAAAACTATTAATAAGTACCCTAATAGTATTGAACTCATAACGTTATATATAATATAAACATAAAGTGGGTTATTATTTTAAAAGACTACAACAAAAAATACAATATTTCAAGCTGCGACTTGCGTCAGTTCCTCTACCTCCCACTAGATGGCGCTACTTGTATGATTTGCAATGCGAGTTTTATTTTTATGTAGAGTCTCGACAGTTAACTTTTAACAGTTTTTAGTATAGAAAAAGGCATTCATCATCCAGTAGATAAGAATAATAGTACCTTCACAATGAACATATGCTTTTGAAAAGGACTTTTTAAGTGGTTTATTTTATTTATATATTTTATCCGGTTTACGTTGTAAGCCATTCATCGCAATATTATTTTGTAAAAATATTCTTACCTCTGAAAATTATCAAGACTTAAATATAGCTAAATACAGAACCTACACAATATTGTTTTTAGGAATATTGAGATAACTAGCTCTCTCTCTCTTTCTTGTCGTGTCACTAGTTTCTTTCGAAACAGTGTGGTGAAAGGATTTTAAGTGCGCCTAAAGAGGCTCCTTACGAGCACTTGTCACATGGTATAGAACTTTTTAGGTTGTACGACATGCCGGTTTCCTCACGATGTTTTCCTTCACCGTTTGAGAGTACTGGCATTGTGCACATACATTTTTTATCAGAAAAACTCATTGGTGCACGACCGGTTTCGAACCCATGAACTTAGGATCGGAAGGCGGGGCCGCTACCACTAGACCAGCTAGCTAAAAACGGGATATTCATCCCGATTTGATTTTAAGTTCTCAGTCGATAATGCTACCCTTCCCTGGTTAGTTCCATTACGACATTCACGTGGAGTAACTGAAAGAAACCCTCAATTTTTATGTGTATATGAACTCTGGGTTTATATAGATTTATTGGTATAATTTTGAAGTTTAAGTAGGTTGAACCTTTATATATTTTTCACACACTGCCGTCTGTTACTTTTAAAAGTTATTGTGGTAAGCTGGGGTAACTTACCTTCTTGCTACCAAAAGTACACAGAACAAAAGACAGGCGCTGATAAACCCAAGCGATAATCTGTATATCGGAAGCAGAATTTCCCTCAAAGACAATCCAGAAGATTGTAAGGAAAGATACTGCCTCGGCTTATTACCACAATGTTTTCAACACATTAAAATTGCTAATGATATTCTTGTACCTTCTTAGTACGACTTTGGAATACATTTTGCCATCGTGAAACTTTAAAAATAAAATTACAGTGTTTACCTTAACTAAATATTTACCTTAACAGTAGGTAGGTACCTACCTACTTTATTACCTTAGATGCTGTTGTTTAGACTTGAGATTAAAACATAGATTGTATTACTCCCAATAATATAAATAAATAATAACGACTTTTATTTGTTATAAAAATATTTCACAAAAAACTGATTTGTTTCAAAGCGTTAAAATTGCAAAATAAAAATCTTAGTTAAATAATATTTAAAGTTAAAACACCCAAATAATTTAGGTATGTAGAACTTAAAGTCAATAAAAAAATATGAAAATCTAGGTTTCATCTGCTATTAACGCAATGAAGGTGCGTTGGGGTAATTTTGGAAAGAAGTAGACGGTAGGTACCATATTCTAATTAGGTAGGTATCTGTTTTCCGGCGTCACGGAAGACCAGCGTTGTAGTAGTGCATCATACACTATTACAGCATTAAGCTGAGTGACGACCGATTTTGTTGTTCTAACCAATATTGTTCTTTATAAACTAAACGCATCGACATTTTCAAGTTGACAAAGTTTATCTAGGTGTAATGTATATTTATCAAATATCTTGTCAGTTGACGCGACGCCAGTCTCGAAATCTAATTCGGATATTTGAATCTAATTTTAAATCGGTAACTAACACTTAGCTAGATTGTAAAAAACACCAATCTGCTTAGAATACCTCGGCCTGCTTAATGATGCAATACCTACTAGTCCAAAGTAATAACTATATTAACTGTGGGAAAGCACATCGGTTTGACTTAGGTACTCCAAAACTGTAAATTAAGCAAATATCTGTATCAGTTTTTCATCAAAAATGTGTAAAAAACCAACTGTGAGCTTTTGGTTCTATCTATAATTGGTACGGACTGCGGACCTAACCTAGTCAATAATAATGAAACGTATTTATTATGCAGTAGGGTAAATGCGTCTGTTTCTACTATACCTACCTACCAATTGATATTTTTTTCTTACTAGGATTCAATTTTTTTCTTATTAGGTATTGGATTCAAAAATATTGATTCTGGAATAAGTTAAAAATATTGGAAAAATGGGGATGTAACTATTTTCCAGCAAAATTTGAACATAAAAGACCACGTATTTTTTTATGTGATTTTATGAAATATATCAGATCATCTTTTAAACTAATCGCATTAAATGCAAACACTGGATGAGAAGGGCCGAATATCGGGCTCAGTGGCCGTCTTGGGAAAAACTTATGTCCAGCAGTGGCCTGACATAGCTTGATGATGATGATGAGACACATTAATAATTACAATGCCACAAGGTGCTATTACTTTCTATTCAAAAATAAGTGCATAATAATAAGTATTTTAAGGTGGCCGATTAGCATATCGTCTTCGGTGGCGCTATTGTGTTGCTATTCGCACCAACCTCATGCACCCACGCACTGTTCTAAAATCAATTAAAGATTCGACGAGGCTTCAAATTAAAATTTGACAGATTGTGGTCAAGTTTAAAAGTAATCAAGAATTTTTGAATACCTACTTAACTCATTATTAACTAGAAAACTACTTTTCGTACTATCATTGAAGATATCGACAAAGACTACTTCTAATTTTCTATAGCTAAGTAGGTACCGATCTAAAGTTAGCGTTGTCTGTAATAAAGAACTTCCTACTTTGGTACCTAGAACTACCCACCTATTCTTTATTTTTAAATTACAGCGGTAACATTTTTTTTAATTTTACCGAGGTTGTGGAATGTAGGTTGGTAGGTAAATTCCTTCAAATCTTGTTCCGTCTCCTGGTAATGCTGGCAATAATAGATTACATACCTCCAGTGCAAGATAGATGCATATCTACTATGATTAATGGATCTGGAATATCGATAGATTGACGGGGGAATTATTTGGAGGCAAGATGGCCGCCCCGTTGTGCGGGAATGCAAGCGCGCGCGCTGTTTATTCTGCAAAGTTTTTATTTTGTATTTGGAACTAGACAAAAAGTGTTGGTGATTGAAATTTTGTTACCTACTCTATTTTTGACGTTTCTTTTTGTTATTACCTATTTATAGTTTAGGTTCATTTTTAGTGGGTAGGTATTTGGACACTCACTAAAAAGAAATAATAAAACTCGCTGTTTGTTTGTTTTATTGTCCAAAATGAGTGTTTTTAGTGTTACTTTCCGTACATAGGCAGGTAGTTAGTAGGTAGAGGCACTTAGTTAAAACGTGCAATTTATTCCAGCATTACTATGACTACATAGGTAGGTAGGTATTTTCTTTACAAGTCCACCCGGCTTCGAAGGATAGTTTAAGTTTATCTCTTGATAGGTAGGCCTTGAGAAAAGAAATAAATTTCGCTAACTGACATTTGTTCATTTATTCATAGAGTTTGAATTTAATAGCAAATAAACATTCAAAGTTGAATGTTTCAATCATATAAGATCATGCAAATCTTTTTCCATTTGATGAGATGAATGAGTTAGGTTAGTAAATATGTTTGTATGTCTAAAATTAAATTGCTATTTTATTTTAAATATTTTATCGGGATGAGTTAAATCGAAGGGAATAATATTGTGAGCAACTTTTGTTTACGTTAAATTTATTAAAATAGAAGTCTAGATTCAGCCATTATTATTTTGCGTACCTACCTATTTGAATTTACCTACTAATGCACATATTTTTTTGTATTATAGATAATTAGGTAACCCATGTACCTATTTGGTACTTACCAAGTAGGTAGGTAGGTACCCAGTTTTTGACTCGATAGGTCACTAATCTTCTACCCAAATAGGTACAACCGAAATCGCTGACGTAGGTAGCACTAATATAATATATTCCAATGATTTCATTGTTTTTAATTCAAACTTCAATTCGTGTGACTTTGGTCTAGAAAACATTGCGCCGCTGCTCTATAATTGCTTAACTTGTGTTATTTCAAAAAAATATTATTTTTATGGTATTAAAAAACTAAATAAAAATGATAATTTTATGTGAAAGCTTTTTAAACGGACGTAAATATTATTTGGTGGTAATATAAAACAAATAAAAATGAAAATTTTATGTTGAAGCTTTTTAAACGGACGTAAACAATTTTGTACTATTCCAACAAGATTTTAAAAATATTATCTAAAAAGAGCTTCAAAGTGGAATCAGCTCTCAGGGAGATTCAGTTTTGAAAATCTATTGTAAATATTAACCTGTGAGCATCGCCTGCAGTACGCAGCTAAACTCGTAATTGCGGCATAGCACGCAGTCACTTTTTAATCACTTGTCCAGTATCCAACTTAGTAAAACTCGAACAACACTTCAAAAAGTTCAGTCAAAACACTAGTAACTTTGTTATTGCACCAAAAACACGCACTGTAACTGTTAATGAGGAACTAAAGTTGTGTTGTTGGTGTTGGCTTGTCGTTCGGATTGTTGTCGGCGCGGCGCGCGCGACGTGTCACAGTCAACGGTCGCTGGCACACTGCGCGGCCGGTCGCGGCGACCCCCCGCCCGTGGCATGTGCCCCCCGCACCCCTCGGGAGGCGGGGCTGCCGAGCGAGCCGAGGCGATGCAAAGCCCTAATTACGCTCAACGGGCAAAGCGGGACGGCGATAGCAAGTGGGCGCGAGCTATTAGCGCGCGGAGAGCGGGACGATGCTCGTCTTAAGTATTTTGTATAAGTAATGAGAGGTGCGGGTGCGGGGGGCTGCATCTCCCGCCAATCTTTAATGTTGATTACGGCCGCTGCCGCCTATGTGCGCCCCTCATTAACGCCTGGCCACGCCTTGATTTAATTACACTCGCTTTAATTGTCATTACTCTCGGACGCCAATAGTTTTTGCTTGGATTCTGCGTACCCAAGTCCGAATGGCCTTTGCTTGGTATGCAGTGGGATGATTGTCTCGTTACAAGGTTTTAATCTGCCAAAAAGTATGGAAATTATAAATAATGACAGCAAAAATGGAACTCTCCAAGTCACTTCAAGTCACATCAATTAATTATATACCTGGGCCGTAAACAGTTCACTTTGGTAATATCTATCTTCCTAATAAATAATTTCAAAAACGATGTTTACCTAGTAGTACCTACCTAGTACCTACATTTCAAAACATGTGTTTGTTCACCGATTCTTAAGAAATCATTTTAAAAAATAGGCAATTAACCACGTCATTTATTAATTTATACTAAATACAGACGTTATTTATTGCAATGGGTACCTATTGATATTATGAAATACAATTTGGAATCCACACAGCATTTTTGTAATAAGTTATTTATACAATAGTGCGTCTATCCCAACTATCACAGTTAAAAACTTCATTTAAACTGAATTAGTACCTACATGTCATGTTCAAATAAATAAGGGTTTACAATAAATACAATTTAAAACTAGTTTTTCACTGAGCAATGTAACTATAAAAAATACATTTGAAAAATGGGCAATCTTACCTGAACCTACCCTAAACCTAATAGGTAGGTATCTAGGTGCATAGTTCTGTACCATTTTATGAAACTGAAATGATGTGATAATAATAAAATAGAAGTAGGTAGCATTGACAGGTAGAGGTAGCAGAGGCTCTACTAGAGTTAGCAGAGGGGATCTATCAGACCGTTATAGGTATAAAACTAGGAAAAAATAGTTTTTTCGCTATAATTTACTCTAAACCTGCCATAATAAAATCACTGCGCTTTGACAGCTTTCACAGCTCAGTTGGTAGTAGCTCTGCCTTCTGCGCCGTAGGCCGTGCCGATCCCCACCGAGAACAACATTTGTGTGATGAACATAGATGTTTGTTCTGTGTCTGGTTGTTATATAATATTATAAGTATGTATTTACAAAAAAAAAGTATATAAGTAGTATTTTAGCTATCTGGTTCCCATATCACAAGCTTTGGCTTAGTTTGGGGCGAGATAGTGTTTTTTTTGTGTGGAATGTCCATCAATATTATTATTATTATAAGAGGTAAATGCTATATTATTTATAGAAACAAAAATGAAAATACTTTAGCACATGACAAATTGTGACGGTAGCTTGGCTGGCAATAAATAAATAAATGTTTCCCTCAACATTGTGGTCTGCACGCCCACCCACGGCGCTTGCGCATGCAAAAAATACGTCGCAAGCTACCTGTCCTACTGTTTGGATAGGTGTGTAGTTGTTAATATGGAATTTTCGAGGGGAACTGTCAATTCGATAAGTGCAAATAAATTTAAAATAGTTTTACCAGAAAATAAATGCAAGGAGCAAAACTTAAACTGTCTTACAGTAGTGTATTTTAAAGACCAATTTTCATACCTTCCAACAAAAAATACTCTATTTTTTTATACAATAAATAGAGAGAGATAGACAGGTACTGAAATTTCTCACTATATTATATTATAGAAGGTCCTTTCAAACGTAATGCTTCGAATGTCTATTAAAAAATTAATAATCCCTTTAAAAACTTATAAAATTATAAATCACTAGCTACTGCCCGCGACTTCGTCTTATCGTCATATTTTGGACAATTAACACAATATCTTTATAAATTGTAGCATATGTGTTATTCTGATGTACCTATAAGCTATATTATTGTAAAGTTTCATTCAAATCCATTCAGTAGTTTTTACGTGAAAGAGTAACAAACATCCATACTAAACTTTCGCGTTTATAATATTAGTAGGATAGGATTTATCATGAGGTTACAGAAGGGAATCTGTATTTTTTTTCTTCTAACAAGTGCTTATGATATCAAGCCGAAATAGTTATGACGTAGGTTTAGCACCATAAGTACCTACGAAATTCCGCAGCATGAAATTTGAATCGCAATAAACTCTTGGTTTGACTTTTGTTTTTATTTTCCAACTAGCGACCCGCCCCGGCTTCGCACGGTTATTGTAAGTTATCCCTAAAAGATTATGCTTGTATTATGCATATAAACCTTCCTCTTGAATCACTCTTTCTATAAAAAAAACCGCATCAAAATCCGTTTCGTAGTTTTAAAGATTTAAGCATACATAGGGATGTAGGGACTGAGAAAGCGACTTTGTTTTATACTATGTAGTGATATCCGATCTATCTATAGGAATCAACACACTGATTATGTGACATACCTAACTATAAAAAATCGTTTTTGTTAATCATAATATTTTGTTTCCATTTTCTAATAAAACCCTTTGCAGATTGCCAAGCCTATTTCTGCCATCGAGCAGCGTTGCTGTGCTTCAGTAGAATGGTGTGGTTGCCGGTGTGATTACAGGCGCATGAGGCTTTATATCCGTATGCCTTAAGTATAGGGCACGTTCTTATTGTACTTGCGAGGCAATGCTTTATTATAGATGATGGTCTTTCTTATGTCGTGTCACTAGTTTCTTTCGAAACAGTGTTGTGAAAGGATTTTAAGTGCGATCTCAAGCGACTCCATTCCAGCACTTGACACATGTTATAGAACTTTTTAGGTTCTACGACATGCCGGTATCCTCACGATCTTTTCCTTCACAGTTTGAGAGTACTGGCATTGTGCACATACATTTTGAACAGAAAATCTCATTGGTGCACGACCGGTTTCGAACCCACGACCTTAGTATCGGAAGGCGGGGACGCTACCACTAGACCACCAGTGCTCTCAGAGATGATGGTTACCACTTAACATCAGGTGGACTATCTGCTTCTGCCATCAAGTAGTATTACTAAAAGGTAGATAGGTAGGTACGCATAATCTATAAAATAGGTGCAGATATTGTGGGATTCTTTAGATCGAGTCCACAGATATCTACAGTAGTACCTACAAGCTAGACGATTGGCGTCAGCCGGTTGTATTAACTAAATGTAGAATTATTTACAAAAAAATGCAACCAAGAATAGAAAGACCAGTAAGCAGCTCCATATTTGATCTAAATTGTCTCTACAGCTGAGGTCGATAATTGCCATCCATTTTACCGAGAATAAAATAATTACTTTAAAAGAACCTAGTATTTTACTCTTTTAAAATTCCTATTAGATAAGTTACTAACTTATAGCAAGATACGTTCATACGCTATACCTATTCAAACATTTTTAAATATTTGAATTTTAAGCCTTTTTGGCAATTTAAATTGACCTACCTATAGTTAAACGGTTAATTTTTTTTAAGTATTAATATTTAAAGCCTTTTTGACAATTTAAATTCAATTACCTATAAATTAAAAAATAAACAGTAAAAAATTTAAAACTAACAAAAAACTTTTAGGCAACGATTATATCAGTAGCCTTTTTGCAGTACGAATATCAAGAATTATAGTAGAGGGTAAAAAAAGCAAATAATTCTACCATATTTAATAATCATAAACCAAAGTTGACAATTATAGTCACGTCACTAGGTAAAATAAATTACCTTTTAGCAAATAATTATACTTTATTTAATAATTATAAAATAAAGTCTCGATTATACTTAGGCCCGTCACTAGGTAAAATACCTTACCCTACTGACCACCCCAACAATGAGAAAACCATAATACACATTCATGACCACTGACTGCAATTTAACCCACGGCCTAAATAAACGGGTCACTGTACCCTACACTATTTTATATGAATGATCACTCTCTAATTCAATTTTAAATTAAAGGTATTTTACAGCAAATTGGTTACACTCTTTAAATTTAAAAATGTGTAAGAAAACTCTAATGTAAGAGCTGATTTCACCATGCTATGTTAGTTACTAATCAAGGATTAACAGGCCATTAAATCTAACCTTAGATGTCAAACGCGTACATTTTGACATATTTAAGGGCCCTTTAATCCTTTGTTAATCTAACAGAGCATGGTGAAATCAGGCCTAAGAGCTGATTTCACCATGCTCTGTTAGGTACTAATCAAGGATTAACAGGCCGTTAAATGTAACCTTAGATGTCAAACGCGTACATTTTGACATATTTAAGGGCCCTTTAATCTTTTGTTAATCTAACAGAGCATGGTGAAATCAGCTCTACATCTATTTAATTAAATCTTAGCTAGGTATTATTTTATGTGAGTAAAAACATACATGCCACTTATAATAATTTCAACCTGCTTACCTATACAATATAAGTAAGTAGCGGGAAGCAGGAACATAAATTACAAAATAATTGATACCCAGTTTTGCCAACCGACAAAAACCAACGAGATCTAAAAAGTTGAGGATACATTTTTTATAGAATTCGTGATTTAAAATTTCGCCCGTCGAACCGTTGACCCCAGCCTATTCAGTCACAAAAGCGGTGCGGGCAATGACCTGCGTGGCCAACCCCTGACCTTGGAGTATCGTAAACCGACTTACGTAACACTGTTTTCCTGCTAAACGCACATGTTTGGTTGTCTGAAGATGCTTTGGACAAGAATGGGTTAAATACAGAAATTCACCTTAGAGTCTTATCATCCGAAGGTTAGAACGTGCGCGACTGACGGCAATGCTTTGTCATCGTAGGACGTAGGACATCTGCATAATCCATTAGCAAGTAGTAATAAAAAAAATCTTGGTCGCACCTTCTTTAAAATGATTTGGAACAATTTATTTTTCTCTTTTTGACTTTAATCAGTAATTAATCACACATGGAAAGTGAAAATAATGTTTTTCTATGATTGTAAAAAGGTACATTTTATAAATTCAAATGCAGTCATGTATCCCTATAATTTTGTTGTGTGTATTTTTAAGGAAATAACAAAAACCGTTCAAATGTAGTTATAAAAGATAGCTTTTTATAAAAGTTCTTGAATGTTTAACAATGTACAACAAAAATATTTTAACAATTTGTAAGACCTAAGTCCATCAACCAAACGAATGCTATAGGTAGGTACTTATTAATAACAGGCATTTCCATTTTTAACCTTCTTTATCACTCTTAAAGCAAATCAATAGTTGGCATACATTCATATAAATATAGAAATAAAGAATAATTACTTAATTAAGTAAGTGCCTAAACTACTTCAACTCATCTTAGTTTAAAAAACAAACATTCCATAAAAATATAAAATACAGCACGTACCGCCCCCTATGTGAAAATCATGAAACTATTACGCTGGCAAAGAACCCTTTTCACTCAAGAAAAGTCGGCAAAACTCCCTCGCATGTGTGGGTGTAATAACGTATGTGTACCACCCTATTTTTTCCGAACCCAAGTTCTAAGCCCAGCGCTTAGAGTGCTGCCATCTATTGACGGATAGACGAGGTATTTTTACTCCGAGTTTTTATGATGTCAATGTCGCGAGGTAAAATTGTTATTGTGACCTTGGAATTCAGTGAATAGTGGCAAGTGGAGTGGTTACCTGAATGTTTCAGTTAGGCGTGAAACTGGTTGAAGCTTACCTGGAAGAAAAAAAAAACAAAATTAGTAATGTAATTATTTTTTTACTTTCTTAGGTCAATCCTATCTCTATTATCAAATTCCTTCACTACCTTAATGTTAGCGATGGAGTAGACTATGGTATTTAGCATTCATCTAGATTAATACTTTTTAATGAGTTTTTAGTTTTTTACATGAGTACCTACTTACAATTGTACTCTGAAGAAATATTAATTACATACCAATTCGAAATCGAAATAAATAACATTTTCAGTATTTAATTTGATGAATATAAAATTTTGTACAACGTTTGGTTGTTAAATTACACAAAAACATTCATAAAATGCTATTACAAAATACATTTACCTACATAGGCGAGCTTAAGTACCCTACAAACATATTTCTTATAGTAAACCTTGTTGTTTTTTTATACAACTAGCTGTTGGAACAAGCAGATGGCCCACCTGATTTTAAGTGGTAACCATCACCTATAATAAAGCATTGCCTCGCAAGTCACGCACGACAGGAACGTGCCCTACGATGCACTGCCCTGCGTCCATCAACTTGAGGCATACAGATGTTAAGCCTCTGTAATTACACCGGCAACCACACTCTTCAAACCCTCTACTACTCTTATGTACATATTTACAACAAAAAATTAAGAATTTCATAACTTTGCTTAGTTTGGGGCTAGAGATCGCTATGTAAAATATCCAAGAATATTTATTTCCCTGATGCGTATTAACAAGTGCGAAGCCTGAAGCGTATCGAAGTGTTTACACATGGACACAGATCAAGCTACACAAAGCCAAATAAAAAATGACGCTTACCACTGCACATAACAGCGAGCCGTGTATAGCCTGATGCGTATCTGTGTGTACAGGACACTAACCAAGCTCTATATTTTAATTTTCTCTGCGCAGTAGGCAAACGCTACTGTGACGTCTATTTGAAAAAGCCCTAATAATGTATGCCAAAAACTACTCTACCCACCCACCCCTAAACTCTGATATTTGATATCGTTCGCTTGACATTTTCGCAAAATCGATAGCAACCCTTATTGGTAGCGAAATGATTGAACATCCTATCGCGATATTTTTCTAATGGTCGACCGTGTTTGAGACCCTTTTTCTTTGTAAGGATCCTTTTACACTAGTTTTATTTTAAAACAAAGGAAACGCTATATCTTTTTTATCATTTTTTCCTATTCATGTTTAAGAAAGGCAAAAAAAAGAGTATGTATGTTTAATCTGTTTGGTGGTGATTGTGGATTAATCAAGCCGCATAGAAGAGCCAATTTGGGTGAAATTTTGAATAAATACCTATACAAGGTGTAAAAATACCACTGCTGAAAACTTCAGGGCGCTAAAGTACCCATCAATATGAATAACTTTTTCTAAGGAACCAAAACCCAAGGTACGTAAAGCCAATGGCTGAACACAGCCCATAGATCAGCTCTTTATTTAATATTCATTGAGTTTGAAATGACGACCCTAGTTGTGAAGCGGTTTACATTTCACCTGATGTTAAGCGGATACTTCTGCCTGTAACAATTGCATGACCTCACAGATGATATTCAGCGAGGACGTGCCCTTTGTGACATTGTGCAGCGTCCGTCATTCAGTGACGTAAAGGTATTCTTTCTGATGAGCCGGTAATTGCATTACATGGTAAGTGTGATACTTGGTCGTACCTCTGACTAACCCCAAAAGACATCTTTAAAGATCCCTAAGTTGGTTCCTACGTAATTGGTACTAAGAGATCTAAGGGAACATCTACCGTGGCTGATAAAACTGAAAAAAAGGCGTGATTAAACAAAAACAGCTCAACAACTAACAAAGTTGTGGAGCTGTTCCATCATACGCATTTTTTTTATGCAACTAGCTGATGGAACAAGCATATGGACGACCTGATGTTAAGTGGTAACCATCACCTATGACAAAGCATTGCCTCGTAAGTCACGCACGATAAGAACGTGCCCTACGATGCACTGCCCTGCGTCCATCAACTTGAGGCATACAGATGTTAAACCTCATGTGCCTGTAATTACACCGGCAACCACACTCTTCAAACCGAAACACAGCAACGCTGCTTGGCGGCAGAAAAAGGAGTGTTTTATTCCTTAGAGACGTAAGTTCTTCGCTAGTGCGTAGGCGGCTTAAGACCCCTTTTCTTTTTACATGTCGCAAGCTAACGACAGTACGAAATCAATACCAACACCATCGATGCGAAAATCGTGAACAACACACACACTCACAATACATACGCAAATCGGCTAGCGTGTGTGCTCAAATAATATGCAAGCTTTGATTGTGTGGAGCAAAGACGTTAGGGTGCCCATTGTTTATTGCCGATATGAGATGTTGCTAGAATTTTCTGTAGCATTTTTAATTAAAACTCTTACTGCGATTATTTGGTATTCATTATCATTATCAGCTTAAAGTTCTTTACTAGACATATACCTCCCTGTTACATATCCAGGAAGATTTTTTTGCCTATTTTCCTACGTTCCTTCGGGTTCTAGTCTTCGTCTACCGTTTCGTAGTCGCTATTCGAAACACTATATTCTTCAGCAGTTGTCGGTTCTATGAGATTAGGTAATTTAATATTCATGATATTTGATATTGATTTGATTCTATTGATTATTTGAGTCTGCACAAATCGGTTTTCTAACAAATCGCTATTACCGATAAGACCACCCATTTTTTTTCTTTCTATCGGTTTGTGAGGTTATTCAAAAAAACTTCCGCATGCGACCTCGAACCTGAATTTTGGAAATTAAATCCTCTTTCATACTAAGCTGTGAATAAATCACAAAAAGTTGATATTTCGAAATATTACACATATGTAAATTTTTCCTTCATAAAAGCGAGGTCACCCTAAAAATTGGTAAAAAGAAAACGCATTAACACATATAGATGAGTAGTCACACATGAAGGCGCACTCACACAAGCACACGCCACCCCAAACCTTCCTTTAAACCTCCCACCACCCTTGGGAGTCTTTTGATAAGGAAATGCAGACATTTCAAGAAAAGCTAAGTATCGAATAAGCATTGAAGGGTGTGTTGGTGTTTAGGAAAGGATGTCTTAATACAATTGTGGGTCGATAATTTAAACCTTCAGTCGAATTCTAAACAGACCTTTGAACTTTACTTTTTTAATATTGCAAAAAATATAAAATAATTCTTGCGTTGTACTTGTTTGTGGATCTAAGCCGTGTTTTTAATGTAAATAAATCTATATAATGTTGGTTACTATTATGTTATAAATAATTTATGTTATAAATCAGATAATTTAAAATGAAACAAATCCTACTTTAAATCTTAATGTTACTTAGCCCATGTTCCGAAAATACAATATATTTGTCAGTAAGTAGTAACAATATGTTTGTCTTTTTTATCAGTAATCTAAGCAAAGTTTTCCCAAAAACTAAGCGGTTAATCAAATCTTTTGAAGGTCAATTAAATACCTACAAAGGTACATACCACATTTTGCTCTATTGCTATTGCAATCTATCTATAGCTAATGCTATCTTTTTCCGGTTTCGAGACGTTAGTCATAAATGTCTGCATTGTGGTCGCACTAATAGAAAAATTATTCGGACAGACAGTGCTAAATAAAACTAAGGTGTTTATTATAAGGAACGATTGTAATCAGCATAAAAATGTCAAAAATCTACTGATCTGTTCAATATTTCCATTTTTAATGTCGAATTAATAAATGATAGGTTTCCGATCAAGAATTCTGTCGCATAATTAACCTGCTCATAATATTCCGATAATCTTATTTGGACAATATTGTTTTAAGCAGCGTTAATTATTGAGTTTGAAATGACGATCTCCCCCAGTTGTGAAGTGGTTTACATTCCGCTGAAAAGCCCTAAAGCTCGGTGAGATTTGCTAATAATCAAGCTCCCCTACTAATTAAAAGCCAGTTTTAATTGCTTGAAAAGGCCACCTGTTGCGGGACATCTGCCTTTGTCACACTACTGCCGTCTCTTTCGGAGGCTGCGACCGGCCCGTATCCGGATATCCCAGTACCCGGGCATAATTGTCAGAAAATTCAATTTCGGAACGAGATAATTGGGGCCAAATGAAATTTTCAGTCACACCCGGCTCGCTTTGTTCAAACGCTCCGGACCGTTCCGTAATTGTTTGATGAACTAATTTATTAATTTCTTTTCGAACGTTTGCTTATCTCATTTGAAATTCGAATTTGTGTTTGAATATTCAAAAGTATTTTGAAATAACTAATCTATATTAACGTGAATGATAATGGCATTAACATTTGGATTGTAGAAAGTCATTTTAATCTAGATGTCGGTTAAGTTCGTGATTAGTATTCCAAGTTTTGACCCCGATTGAATAAACAGAGTAGTAGAGAAGAGTTAAGAGTAGTAGAGCTCTTTGTGAAGGGCTCGTCCGGGGAAGTACTACCACCACGCCTTTTTCTGCCGCCAAGCAGCAACGCTGTGTTTCGGTTTGAAGAGTGTGGTTGCCGGTGTAATAACAGGCACATGAGGCTTAACATCTGTATGCCTCAAGTTAATGGACGCAGGGCAGTACATCGTAGGCCACGTTCCTATCGTCCGTGACTTACGAGGCAATGCTTTGTTATAGGTGATGGTTACCACTTAACATCAGGTGGGCCATCTGCTTGTTCCATCAGCTAGTAGTATTAAAAAAAAACCTCCGTCTGTTAAATAAAACGACGAATTAAAAAGGATTTAGCTTCAAAATGGTGCAAGTAATCAATCACGGAATATCTCCCATGAATCTGAAGGCAATCTAAAGTCCACTTACGGTTATAATTCTAGAAAATTGCTCGATTCGAAGCCATAACGAAATTATCGAACCATTATCAAGTGGAACCCCTTTTCTTTAATTACCTGCACATAATTTTTGTTTGTTTGTATGTTCCGCCCAAGTCATTACTTTAATAACAGCGAACAGGTACAATTTTAGAAACAGCTACGAATGATTAGCGGCAATTTGGTTTACTTGTTAAATTATTAGTGAGTTTAGTGTTATTAAGATTGTTTTTTGTGGGATATGATTTGTGAAAGCTTTGTTGTTGTTCGAAATGGTTTCTTGAGTTTAGTTAGAAATGCACCATTCTTACAAAGCTATTGTAAGGTTTCAAATATGTATATATGAAAAAGCTATTTCACTTATATTGGGACATAAAACATTTAAAATATGTTAGAATTGTTCAGTTGCGTAAGGTGGACAAGGGCCCCGGTGCATAGAGCGAGAATCGGGCCCTCACCCCCTCTTTCCATATAGCCTTTAAAATAAATTATTAAAAAAAAATTGTGAGCCAGGCTCAAGGTTTTCTAGCTTCGGGAGCTGCATGACCCTCTTTTTTAAAAGGTTAGAGGGACCCTGCGCTCCAGGGCCCTGGTACACTGCACCACCTGGCCCTACAATAGCTACGCTATTGGACTTGTTACAACATTGCATGTTGTCTTGACATTAGAACTAATTATAAAACTAAAAGGGTGAGAGATATTTTAACCTACGTAAGTACATCCCATATGATTTCTTTTTTATTTGACATCATCATACGAAGATGTGTAGGCGCCACTATTTTCAATAACAATTCAGCAAAGACTACACCAAAATATTGTACCTGCGTCCGCGGTGACGTGCGCCGAAGCGATCTGTTTTTCGCTTTTATCATAATGTACGAGTACATCTGATCATCATTGTGTATGCCACTGCGAACGCAAGTTAAAAACGTATTTTTTTCTAACACTTTACTCGTTATAAATCTTCATACTTATTCATATAAAATTACAGCGTATCTAGTAGCAAAATTAATTTCCCAATAATAAAAAAGTAAAGGTATGCACCACCGACAATTTCTCCACTGCTATTTTAATCTAATAAATAATCTAATAATCCAGATTATTATTAATTTATAAAGATTGAAGGGTTATGCGATTATGAAATATTATGAACGAAACTTTTATGGAGTGAGTACATATTGCAGTTTGGAGTTTTTTTTGTTTGGACACTTAGTACATTATACAACGTGTAAAATAATACCCCTATAACCCTGAAAGCAACATATTCTACAGGTCATGACGAACAACTATTTTTCTAAGACTTTTGAAATTTCGAAATTTTTAATTCATGAAATGTTTCTTAAACTTTCCTTCATAATGAAACTAACACAACATGAGGCAGCCCTAATTACAGCTGTTTTTTGACCTTTAATTGTGAACTGTAGATAAAATAGCTACCAGAACTGCCACAAATTAGTAAACGTAAATAGCGCACCTATGTACCAAGGTCACGTACACATTATCAGAGTTGTTTCAAATGTCTGAGATAATATTAATTTTACTTTTACATGCGAATTTTAAAAACGAAGTATTTAAACTTTGCATACGTCAAAGTATTCCAATGCTTGGTCTGGTCACTTGGTCTTTGGCCTTAAAGGGGTATTATGTTACACGTTGTGTAATAACAGCTTAAACAGAGCTGAACATGTTAAAAAAAATAACTCGGTCAGGTAAACAGCGACGTTAGCATTACCACATTTTTATTTTTCAATCCTAGATTTTATTTCCACTTAACATTTTCTTGAAATATTTAAATTAACAAATTAGATAAATTAAATAATAATGCAGTTATTAACTAAACCAGTTCGTGCACTTTAAAGTAAATGTACCTGTTTAAAAGTAATTTAAGAAACCAAATGTTTTAGTTCATCTTATTTATCTTTATCTAATTAATTTATGCGTCTGAGCTCATAATATACAGTTCGATTGACTACAAAAACTAACGATGACCTAAGTTTTGTTTAAATCTGTGATCACAATATTATTGTAATGGGTTTTTCCAACCGTGTATCTAAAATACATTATTAAAACTATTAAAACTTTTTTATAGAAATGTATTTGGTTAGGTTCTACCACCAACAAGCGTAAGCCAAACATTATTTAGCGAGAGTAGTAGAGCTCTTTGTGAAGGGCTCATCCGGGTAAGTTCTATCGGGGAAGTATGCCTATTTCTACCGCCAAGTAGCAATACTGTGCTTCGGTTTGAAGGGTGGGTTGCCGGTGAAATTTCAAGCACATGAGGCTTAACATCTTTATGCCTCAAGTAGATGGACGCAGGGCAGTGCATCATAAGGCACGTTCATATCATGACTTGCGAGGTAATGCTTTGTAATTTGAGGTGATGGTTAGTACTTAAAATCAGATGGGCCATCTGTATGTTCCATCAGCAAAAATAAAAATAATGCTATGGCAACATTTTTATAGAATCATCATCATCTGCCTGAGAAGTCCACTGTTGGACATAGGCTCCTATACAATTCCAGGAAGAACGATTCTGAGCCCTCTACATCCCCCGACTTCCCGATATCTTGACAATGTCGTCAGTCCATCGGGTAGGAGGGCGTCCTGCACTTCGTTTTCCTGTTTGTGGTCGCCATTCGAGAACCTTTATTCCCCAGCGGTTGTCAGTTCTTCGAGCTATATGAACTGCTCTGCATTTCAACTCGCTAATTCTGCGCGCTATGCCGGTTACTTTGGTTTGAGAATGTCGTTTGAATATGCTCGCTGAGCTCATCATCGAAGGTGGGAGAGGTCCGTAAATAGCATTTTAGCATGACAATCTTCATCCGCTACATTATTATCCCATAAAATGTGATATCTCTGTATAATTAAACATATTTTTACATAATCTAAGTATAACACAGAAACACAATCAGTGTGATTATTTCTTAATGTAGATATTCTATTAATGAATTTCGTTGATGGCAATTAAAATATTTATGATAATAACTTAGCGAGAGACCAGTATAACATGTTTCTTGTAGTAGCACTAACACGAGGCTTTACCTGAGTTAGTTATAACTGAGACATGCAAGAGGTCACATATCCAATGTTCATAACGAGACACGTTGCTTGGTTTCCAATTGTTTCACTATATTTTTTATTATTTTAAGAAAACAGGAACTGTTGCAACAGCACTGTTGAAATCCGATCAGAACTTACATCATCATGGAACGTGGGTCATAAGGATCTTTTTTGTTCATTTGAAATTTCAATTAAATACACTTTGATTAAAATCCTTCCTCTTAGTACCAAGTACTAACTTAAGAAGTGTAACTTAAGAGTCATTTTTTGTTATTGTGTGATAAATTAATCGAGAACCTAGTGGTTAGATAAATCGTTTGTAAGACTTTAAACCACTACTGTAATAATATTTAAGTAACTTTGTATCCAATAAATAAATAAAATAAAATAAAATAAGAGGGTAGACAGAGATACGAGCAAATTTTACTGTCATTTGAAACTCTTCTATTCTCTATTGCTTGCTAGTAGTTGGTACTCCATACGTTGCAAGCTATCGCCGCTGTTAGAATTCTAACTGGTTTCCTCACGAGGGACTGTGGGCATTGGTTATTATTTTAGCAACTTTGTTTTAAGAACCTGCGAAGAAGGCTTTTTTCTAGATGATTCTGTTTTGGGCCACTATGGTCCCTAAGGCACGATTTACTTCATCCTTTTATCATCGCCAGAGCAAAAGTTTGTATAGTGCTTGCAACAAACAGATAAACATACGATCGCTATCGAAATATAGTAAATATTAACTAATTAATCCAAACAATATAAATGCTTAAGATATTTTTCCCGTCAACACGATAATCATTTTGATAAAAAGTTCGAATTCTGTATGCGAATTGGTTAATTATAGATTGATTATCTAATTAATTGCTACTAGATTTGGCGTAAGTATATAATTAAATCTATAATTTTGTTTTCTAGTCTTCTATGTAATAAGAACTAAATAGTCTAATTTAATGATCCATCGGATAATGAGACTAAGACCAATTATGATCCATCAGTCAATGGGATTAAAACCCACGAGTCAATGGATCATCTTGGACCTTAAACTCATTGACTCATGGACCATCATGGATCTTAAACTCATTGAATGATAGATCATAATTGACTGGCTCATTGTGATCATAGGTTACACGCCAGTATAAGCTCCATAATGTCTAGAAAAAAACAACAAGCTTATACGTAAAGTGTACTAAAAGAAATGAAATTGTAAATGAATTTTTTTTTTGGAATTTTTAAGTCCATGGACTTAAAAATATCAAAATGACTTTAAGATCCAAGATCCATGCCTAAGAAAGAACTATAAATATGAGCTAGCAAACGAACACATTTAGAACAAATCCGATTTCAAATAAACTCAAAAGATCCATAAGACCCACGATCCATGATGATTTAGAAATCCAAGAATATTCTATAATAAAGCATATTTAGAACAAATACGATTTCAAATGAAAAAAATGATCCATAAGACGTTCCATGATGATTTATAAATCTAAGAATATTCATAAGATCTAAGATGCCTAAGAAAGAACTTAAGATGGCTAATAGAACAAATCCGATGGTAAATGATAGGCTGATGTGAACGCGAGCCAATGAGGCTGTTGAACGCAATTACGTAGGAGACGCTTTCGCGCAAATGGACGCTGCAAGTTAGCATTACCGGACACACTGCTCCAGAAGTTGGCAGACTTGTTTTATTTATTTGTATTCCTTCTTCGATGAAATGTTTACAAAACGTTTTGATGGTATATTATATTTGCTCTTTGTTTTGTATAGATAATTTTATTTGAATTTTTTATTTGATAATAGTCTACACTAGAATTTAAGATAGGTAGGTATCTTAAATTCTATTGTAGACTATTATCAAATAAAAAATTCAAATAAAAATATCTATACAAAACAAAGAGCAAGTCAGAATTTTTATCAATTGCAGAAATGTATAGGGGAGGGTTATGTCCATCAGTGGACTTTTTCAGGCTGATGATGATGTTCAATTATGAGCATGGTTTGAATTATGATCGTTAAAGTTTAAATATTGTCATATAAATAAATCAATATATTTTAATCAAATTATATTATATAAATAATATAAATACTTGAATGCACAATGTTTTAAACAAACAGTAATAAGCAAACAGGTACCTACTCGTAAAATATAGATTGCCTTTCAGTATAATTTTTAACAGAATTGTTCGTGAAACGTTTTGTCCGTGTGTCACAACTCATAACCATCCATCTCATACATTATTGAAACGATTTTAGCGTTAATTCTCATAGTGCTAATGTCGTTTTCATTTTGCGTCGCACATCAGCAGCTGGTAAAAGCTTCCACCATCTAATGGTATGCTCGAATAATCATACGGAGGACGTCGCAAAATTACACGCACTGTATTGCTACTTGTTTACTTTTTACACCATAGTTAATGGCAAGTGAGGAGGAAAATGGGCGTAATTGTTACATGCCTTGTTATGCCTCAGCCTACGATTTGAAAGTTGATGACAAATGTGGGATTGTGTTGCAAAGACCTAATGGCAGTGTGTCAGTAATGAGCGTGACGCGAAGAGTGTAATGCACTTTGATTAAATGCAACTTGCTTACAATCCACCCACCTAGAACAGGACTTTTTACTCAATTAGCAATACAACAACATAGCATCAATCAATTGAAGTCCGCAATCCATGTTCGTCGCCGCATAAAAAGACAGTGCGAACTTTTTTCACTCGCACGGATTTATACTCAGACATGTGAATCGTTAACAACGTGTTTTAAAATTCTCAACAGCTGCGTCGATAATCCCGAATCTAAGTCGATATCGATATTTATTATCGAGTCTCGTTATTCGACACAAATAAAATAAGTGTGTATTAGGATTCGCGTTGCGGAGCTGGGGCAGTTGGACCGGCTATTGTTTCTTTGGTGCTATCAATCACCTATAGTTTGAAGCCGGCAGTCGGGAGTCGGGAGTCGGGACTCGGGACTCGGGACGGGACATCGGCGCGGGGAGGGCCCGAATAACGGTTATTGAAATGAGACGCGGCCCCCGCTTTTTTCCAAATTTAAATTTTGATAAGGCAAGACCCTGTTTTGTTCTCTAACTCTGTCTTCGTTTGGTGAGAGGGTGGCCGCTTTTTTGTTTCCATTTTCCGTCTGCATGTTTTTGTTTGGTGTTGGAGTTTAATTTATTCTGTAACAAGCCAATTTTGGGTCTTAAATTGTAATGTGCTTAGAAAAAGTTATTAAAAAGTCTGAAGGTTTTAAATTATTTGTACTTAAAGCTAACGACTAATTAAACTTTACAATGAATTCTATGACTTGATCTGATATATTTGTGCAGAAATACTAACAAAATTGCTTGCAAGTAAACGCTACTGATAAAAAGTAGTAGGTTCGTTGATGCCCAGAGTGTTGATTTATTTTACACCAGTAAAAGCGCTTCGACACGATTTTGAAAATTCGGTTAGTCGCTTTTTGCCGAGCCAACCGGCCACGTCGCTCGAATACGTTATCCGAACCAGAATAAAATCGAATTAACATATCCTAAATCTCCACTCACAATTCAGACTTTTTTGTTATGTAAAATTTTACTCTCCGTCCTTAAATTGCTATTCAGAACGAACGGGCGACGCATTGACACCTACGTTTATACCCCGAACCTTTTTCCTCCCAAACTCCTATTATTTGATACGTCTCATCGATATTCATGGATCGCTGTTGTAAAAAGCAATAAAACACAATTTTTATATCTTGTGTTTAGACAGTGTCCGAGAGCTGATAACGAAACCTGTAGTCGATACGAAGGCAACGAAGGACCGGATATCGCTGGCCATTCACAAAAAACCAACACTCACACACTGAAATGTTACTACACACACGCATGACCGGTCACCGAGGCCCATTCATGAGGAATAGTACTTTTACAACGGTCACAAAATAGCGGCCGCTGATGCGTTCGGCTGACCAAAAATGTGTAGAGTTCAATGTAGCTGGCTTCAATGCCACAAAGGTAATATTGTTATACGTTTGAGATAGTGCTGGGCGAGCCTAATAAACAATTTGAGTTAATGCCGATAAAGATAAGCGTCATCAGTATATGTTTTCCGAATCAAACTTGTATCTTCTTGCGTGGTATCGGAACGAGTTTAGTGTCTTGTTTACTTGGATGTATTTAAGTACTTGATAAATGCATTATTTTGACCGGTGCTTTTAGCATAATTTGTTCAGTAACATGTACCTTACCTACCTACACCAAATATTGTAAATTACTGATGAACTTGAGATATTTTATCACAAAAATAACAGCATCTTTAGTTAGCACGAGTTTTTGATGTTATCAATTAAATTGCAGACACATCTCGTAATAAAATTCGTTATCTGTATTTTTGGCATTTCGTCAATTTTATGAGATTATGATACCTAAGATGGAACGTGTTTTATGGCTCACTACTGACGCTGCATTTTTATTTTTTAATATTATGATTTCAATTTAAAAATACACATAGTAATTGCAAATAATTATATTGTGTTATATAAAGTGCAAAGTTATCCTAAAAACTTAAGCGTGACCTTTTGATCGCGTTTAAACGTAAACTACCTGCACATTAAACCTATTTCGAGACACTATTGTAGTAAACCGGTCACAAGAACATGTGACTATCACACCTCCGGGTTCGCCGTCCGTGGTTCTTCATTAGCTCAAAGGAATGTGAATGAAATGGTGTTGTGAATTGAGATTAATTAGGGATGCAATACAAAAGTGACATTCCAACCACACCTATCCATCCTCAAGACCGAATGAGTCATTCAAGTCTAATCCAGTATCTGCCATAAAAATGCTGCCTTTATAGTTCCTTTCTATTACTAGACTGTTGACATCGACGGCGAGAACTTGTTTTTATACATTTACGTGTTAATTAATTCTTATGTGGGCGTTGTGCCACCATTATCGATAGAATTATGTGGTAGCCCTATACTTTATAGTGGCTATAAGTCTTGTCAGAAATATGATAAAGATGTTGTATGAAGCTCGTGCGGGCTTTTCGATTTCCGTTTTAATTAATCCGTTTGGCTGATCTTGGCCACCAGAATCATCCCTTTAGATAACAAAAGTTAAATTACCAGAGATCGTTAAATCATATAACTTTTAGTTACTATTATATACAATTGCATAAACATCGATAAATGCAAATATATATCTACACTTCTACACTAACATTATAAAGAGGAAAGATTTGTATTTTTGTTGTTTTGTTGTTCTGTATGTAATAAATAGGCTCAAAAACTACTGGTCCGATTTCAAAAATTCTTTCACCATTAGAATGCTACATTATTACTGAGTAACATAGGCTATATAATATTTTCAAAAAAGTCAGGGATCCTTACTAAAACTCCAATAATGTAACCCAAGGTGGAAAAAATAATCCTTACATCGCGTGCGCTGCGAAAACTATTGATGATAGAACAAAATAATGTAGTATGACTTTGCAGAACACATCATCATCTACAAAAAATGTCGCGACAGCATAAGTCTAATTATTATAGTTATGTCACAATAAGTGTTCTTTTATAATAAAAAAATAATTGAAATGCCACCGCTAGAAAAGGGTCTTTATTTGTACCTTGGTATTAATCCTTATCCAAATAAATCAAGACGGTTTCAATACCTATAGATTACTTCTTGAATTTTTCAAATCGGACATTCCATTCAAAAGATATGATGAAATAAAAAATGTTAACGGGTCACGCACGGGGTGCGATTTCACTCACTCAGGGAGAAGGGCGTGCAAATGTATGAAATAAGTAGACGCGAGGCTCGAACCCACGGTCTAAGTTTATCCTAAAATGTTCAAAAAATTTATGACCACCCATGCGAAGCTGAGACAAGCCGCTAGTATAGAATATAATGATAAAATATATGGAAAGTATGATAAAAATATATAACTTATAACTTCTATGATTATCTCGGACTACCCCCATAGACATTCTTATAAAGTTTTGATGGGGTACTTGGTACTAGAAAGGTCTGAGGAGATATCTACCGGGAATGAGGATTAAAATTGTGAACCTATTTATTAATTTACTTACTCTATTATTGACCAGAAATATCCGACAATATTATATAAATTAATCTTCAAGCATGTAATCTTAAATTCAATTTGCAATACTTACTTTTGAGGTAGGTAAAATAATACTCTCCTTCGATTATTGACATTATGAAAATGAAAATACAAAAAATACTGTTACGATTACGGCGATGTCATGACAGTAATTTTTTTGACACCAATTTTTCTGACACTAATTCTAGCAGCACACGCTTACTGCATTTTAAGCTAAATTTATTTTAAACAATAATATTACTCGTAAGTTAACCTACTCATAATACGAATTTGGATCAATGATCTCGTTTCAAAGATGACACAGGAAATGATGCAATGCCGCACCCACAGAACTATGTTATTCGACACCTAAATGGAGAATAAAGTTAGCAAGTACCCGTCATCTCTTACCCTTTTTTGTTCCCAGTGTAGTGGGAGGAAGACCTTACTTCGGATTGGGTGATCGAGTGCCAAGACACATGACCGGGGTAACCACAAGATGATATCAATAAACCCAAAAGTTAAATCGATTTTTTCAATCAGGGACTGAATTATCGCAAAATTAAGACATGTGTTTACGAATGTGACGTCAAACCAATTAATAACGATATCCTAAGAATACCGGTACTTGTATTCTGGTATCACTTTATTACGCTATTGAAATAACCTTTTATTTTACCAAAAAACGGTACTGTTATTTATCACAAACGTTTCTGCATCTTTTCTTCCCCGATGGACCGACGATATTGTAAAGATAAAGGGAAGTCAGTGCGGGAAGTCGGTGGATAGAAAAGGCTTGAAAACGTATAGGAGAGGCGTATGTCCAGCACTATGACTACTTCAGGCTGTTTTTTTTTTAAACGGTTGGTTATTTATTTATTTATCTGATGACGATGATGATGACTATACCTGTTTGCTTAGCGTGGGTGAACGGTGGCATGAATGCAGTTATTTTAATGGGCTGTAAAGAAAAAGCCCATCCCAGACATTGTTACCTAGCAGTTAACTCCAAACGGATAGTGAATATGCCTTAGCCATCCGAAGCGTAAAATACATCATAAAAGGTAAAATGCGAAGTTTACACTGTGATATATGGATGTGATTTGTTCTCTAGACTGGGAGTCAGCGGTGTTTTGTTTATGGAAATGGTCGTAGAATGTTTATGAAGGTATTTCTTTGATTTCCGATAAAGAATATAGGTGGGACCAGATCTAGATGGCAGCAAAAAAATAATTGCAATGATTATACTGTGAAATAAAAACAAAAATATATATAGAATCAACAAGTAGTGTTAAAGAAAAAAACTCTTTGCAAAGGCTAAGCAGATGGCCCTCGTGATGCGATGATGATAGTACATAGTGAAATCTCTTAAATAAATATTAATGGACATCCCATACTATTTTGCCCCTAACTAAGCAGAACTTGTACTTTTGGGAACCAGATAGCTGATAACACTTTTAAACTTTGTTTTTGTGAAAATGTACTTCTTTTAATAATATACATAATAAACATTTGTTTTATCCAACTAGCTGATGGAACAACCAGATGGCCCACCTGATGTTAAGTGGTAACCATCAACTATAATAAAGCATTGCCTCGCAAGTGACGCACGATATGAACATGCGCTGCGTCCATCAACTTGAGGCATACAGATGTTAAGCCTCATGTGCCTGTAATTACACCGGCAACCACACTCTTCAAACCGAAACACAGCAACAAAAAAAAAAAGACAGAGTACAAACATCTATGCTCATTACACAAATGTTTGTTCTCGGTGGGGATCAAACCCACAGCCTACAGCACAGAAGGCAGAGCTACTGCCAACTAAGCTGTGAGGGGTGTATTTCTGCTATGACGTAAAAAACTGACTACAGTCGCTCTGGCTACCTGTGATTTGTTCGGTTAGCCACTGGCTGTTTGCTCATTTGATTTGTAACTTCATTTGTAAAGGCATTTGGATTGAGTTGTCAGAATTGTTGGAGAAGAACAAATTATGGTAGGACTTGCGGGAGACGATGTTTGCACGCATCGTTTGCTAGTTATTAACAGGTTTGTCTGTTTCCTACCATTTTGTACCTCTATTTGTATACTTACTGATGGTTATTTCAAATAAAAATGTTGAGTTGGGATAGTGTGGGATTCTTTAGATCCAATAAAACACAAATATATTATTATACGAGGTTATGCCATCCGCCCGGCGCCCCGATACCAAGCAAGTGTGGCCAGCATGTCGCTAGTGTTGCCAGCGCGAGGACCCGACTAGGCTAGACACCACAGATAGTTGTCAAAATAATTTACCTAACGTTTTCTAAACTAGTTTAATAGTAGTTTAACTCTTTTTTTTACTCTTCAAGAGTAGTAGAGCTCTTTGTGAAGGGCTCGTCCGGGGAAGTACTACCACCACGCCTTTTTCTGCCGCCAAGCAGCGTTGCTGTGTTTCCGTTTGAAGAGTGTGGTCGCCGGTGTAATTACAGGCACATGAGGCTTAACATCTGTATGCCTCAAGCTGATGGACGCAGGGCAGTGCATCGTAGGGCACGTTCCTATCGTGCGTGACTTACGAGGCAATGCTTTGTTATAGGTGATGGTTACCACTTAACATCAGGTGGGCCATCTGCTTGTTCCATAAGCTAGTTTTATAAAAAAAAAACTTTTAAATGGGACAAAAAGCGATAGACATTTATGTTTTTAATTTGAGCTTGGCAGCTAGACAGCCGATCTAGACAGATTAGCTGGTAAAAAAACAGTCTAATAAAAGCCATTTTATTGTATCTATAACTATGAAATATTAACAGAATACCGTGCCTAGGGATCAAAGTCATGAAGCTGTTTCAGTTTTTTTTTCATATAATTTTAAATAAATATAAACATTGGTGGACTCTCCACACAGCACTATCTAGCCCCAAGCTAAGCCAAAGCTTGTATTATGGGAACGAGATATAATACAGGATACTTTTTCTTGTAAATACATACTTGTAATATTATATAACACCAAGACAAAGAACAAACATCAATGTTCATCACACAAATGTTTATTCTCGTTGTGGGTTGGACCCACGGCCTACGGCGCAGAAGGCAGAGCTACACATACCAACTGAGATGTGAAGGCTGGCATACAGGACAGGACGAATATTAGCGGGTGTTGAATACTCAAATTAATCTAGAGTTGGTACTTGGTATTAAGAGATCTCTGGGGATATCTACCGTGCCTGGAGATAAAGGTAGGCTGTTTTTTTATTTTATTTTAAATCCTCAAGGCTCAATAAATAAGCGAAATCAAGTAAGTGCAATCGCGTGCTCCAATTAAGCATTAGTGCAATAATTGGTGTTGCATAAACTGAGTTCTGAATTAGAGGGTCTACTTTACTAAACGATTCACGAACGAACGAACAAAATCTTGAGTTACACTGCGTTTTATACACGGTAAAGATGACTCAAATGCGGAGCGTAGCGCGCAATGTGACTCAAAATGTGAATACTACTGGTAACCTTCGTTTAGATTTGCGGTAAACCTCTGGCGTCTATGCTCCGAGCGGTTTTAGAAATTATTACTACTAGTAAACTAGGCCAGCTCGGAATTCTATTGTGTTTAGTTTGTATGGGTAATCGTCAGCTAATTCACAGATAATTCGTTCAATCGGCAATATTTATATATTAGTCTTTAACAAATAAAAAAAAGTAGAGGTATTCCTGATCGACAACTCGCCCTAACAATTTGTTTTAAGAAAGCGATGAGCGATGAGCAGGCTATTGGCCCACTAGACGTTGAGTGGTTACCTCTATTAATTGCAATACTTTACAGTACACGTTCATCTATAGACGTGTCCTACTTTTTTATACTACTCGTTGATGGCACAAGCAGATTCACCCGATGTTAAGTTATAACCATCACCTATAACAAAGCATGAACGGAACGTGCCCTACTGCATTGCGTCCATCACTCTAAGACGAAGTTTTAAGTTTCATGTAGCTGATATTGCACTGAGGCATATCCTTGATTGCCCTCTCACAATTTTTTGCTTGATTTGGTTCATAAGCTTACTCTCCTCAGTATTTTTTCGAGTATGAAATGCACTCAGATGTCCGAGTTACCTATACAATCAGATTACAATCAACAATTAAGCTTGTGCAATAATTTGCAGCTTTGCTCGCATAAACCGGGTCCATGCTCAGATGGACTAATCCTGTGCCGTATAAATTACAAGATCGTCCAACTCGACTGCATCAGACGAAATCTTAGTAGGGGTTATTCTGTTTAAACGATTATAATTATGGTGTATTTTCCACAATTCATTTTTTTTCACAATCTTCACGCATAACAAAGTCAAAAGACTTAATCACACTTTGACCGAAATATTGACTATTTTTAATTAATAAATCCTTAATATAGAGGTAATAAAACTTTGACATACATTCCCAATAACTGTTTTTTTTTTTTGCCTACTATATAACAGATAATACCTACCTAGAGGTTTTTAACTGTCTACGAACTATACGCATAATAATTTAAAAGCTCGGCCTGCCTCCATGTTGCCATACCCTATGCAGGGTCCATGTGATACTTACTAACACCTAACAAAAATTTATGTACCCAAACTAAACCATGTGTAAGCAAGAAATGTATTGAGTATTGAATAGGTATTTACTCTATCGAATCAAGGATCACAGTCGGACAAAGAACATTTATACTCGATATTTTTTTAATGTGAATATAATAGAGCTGTATCGGACACTGTCTTATTTTATCCAGTGCTCCAAATAGTAGAGGTTGTCTGAGGATGTACAAGAGGGGTAGTCACGTTAGTCCAAGTATTATATTTGGCACATCCCCACTTTCTGCAGCTGTTGGTTTAGCTCAAATAAATAAATTATAAAAACTTTTTACTATCAAGAACCAATGTTAGTTTTAAATAGTTATGTTTCCCTTCATTGGGCTCTCAACAATTCAGCACGCCAACTTATAAGTCGCCATTCCGACACGTAAACAAAACGACGTTCCAGAATACCCCGCGAGATATGCGCTCGCGCACTACAAATTACAATCAACACCTCGAACATGTTCGCACGTGGAGACAGCCTATATCAATTTACAAACACCTTTAGGCAGCATACATATAGATAGCAGGTTCATTGTTTTTGGCTGAAGGGATGATTATATATTATTTTTTTGAAACAGCTTCACGACTTTGATCCTCAGTCACGGTAGACATTTAACGATATACATTTATTGATAACGGCAACGGGTCGACGATCGAAATATTCACAGAATATTTAGTTATTATATTCAATTTAAAAATAAATAATTAAAATAAAACAAATATTTACCCCATACAACGTTTATTGTAAAACATTTTTTTACCGTTTTTATAGATAATGGTACGGAACACTTCGTGCGCGAGTCCGACTCGCACTTGGCCGGTTTTATTTTATTATTTATTTAATAGGATTTTTATGAAGACTGTAGCCGGTAAACAAGCGCCAGTCACCGGTTTTCTATGCCATTGTGACATAACACCCTGGTATGTTTATGTATATTGTACGAGTAATTTCTCTATTACCTGGCCCTTATCTGTGCGTCGGCGTAAAGTGGCGAGATAACTATTATTTTAGCCTTTTATTATATTTAAGTACAACCTGTTTGCAAAGGTGTATTGTGTGAGACCACTTAAGACATCTTTATGAAGAGAGTACAAGGTGTTGGGTAAAAAAATAAATTAATAGTAACACTTATCATGGGATAAACAACGCTACTATTGCCATGTATACCGACGAATAGTATAATAGTAATAAGGTTTTTTAATACAACTAGCTGATGGAACAAGCAGATGGCCCACCTGATGTTATGTGGTTACTATTACCTATAACAGAGCATTGCCTCGTAAGTTACGCACGATAGGAACATGCTCTACGATGAACTGCCTTGCGTCCATCAACTTGAGGCATACAGATGTTAAGCCTCATGTGCCTGTAATTACACCGGCAACCACACTCTTCATACCGAAATACCACAACGCTGCTTGGCGGCAGAAAAAAGCGTGGTGGTAGTACTTCTCCGGACGAGCCCTTCACAAAGAGCTCTACTTCTCTTCTTTTGTTCTTGAATGGCAATAGACGTAGCGTAGACACCCTCCTGCCTGATGGACCACAGACATTGTGAGGATCGCGAAGTCATTGGATGGTGGTCGGGGTGGCCTTTGTCCAGTAGTGGTCTTCTTCAGGCTGATGATAATGATGATGATGAATAAGTTATAAAAGGTTTTTCTATACTACTTGCTGATAGAACAAGCACATGTCCTGCTTGTTGTAAGCGGTAACCATCACCTCGCAAACAACAAAGCATTTCCTCGCAAGTCCAGTGGCGTATTTAGGTGGACAAGGGCCCCGGTGCATAGATAAAGAATCGGGCCCTCACCCCCTCTTTCCACATAGCATGAACTTATACTGGCCTTTAAAACAAATCATAAAAAAAAAATGTGAGCAGGCTCAAGGTTTTCTATCTTTGGGAGCTGGCTGACCCTCTCTTTTATTAGGTTAAAGGGCCCCCTGAGCTCCGGGGTCCTGGTGCACTGCACAACCTGGCCCTACGATAGCTACGCCACTGCCTACGTCTATCAACTTGAGGCATACAGTGCTTGATATTTTTTAAAACGAATAAAAATGATATTTAAATTGGTACCCAATCGAATGCAGTGCGTCCTAGTGGACCTCTTGTAAACCACACCAATCGTTCTCCATAATTGGCCTTTAGATGGTTAACCGTTGCATATAAATTGAAACTCGATCCTAAGCAATCTGTGACGGTACAGCAATTGTTAGACATTGTAGAAAGCCATTAGCTAAAACATTGTCCTCAGTGTATGAATCAGAGGTGTTTATTCTGCGGAGACAAGCCTGTGTCGAAACATCCGTCAGGGGGAGTAGGGTTGCCACTTTTGTTTTCCTAAGATTTGCGGATGTGAGCACGAACATAAAACACGAATCAATGCAATATTTGCGCTGACTAATATGTAAACTAAAAAGAAAAATTTCTTGAAGTAGATAAGAGTTCAAAAATATTTTTTTTTAAGGCGAAGACTACTGCTAATACACTACTCTCTCACATTTTAATATTTTGAAAGCTATAGAGGTTCACTGAAGTTATTATTATGGATCAAAATGATATTTTAACTTGGTATATTGCGGTTTGCTATAATTAAGTTCAGTGATTTTATTGCTATGAAAATGATTATATGTGCAAGCTAAAATTACTTTGACAGGGGTAAAACCTTAAAACAGAGTGTAAAAAAAACTGGTTGCTTAAGACCTTAATTATACTGGAATATTAGGTATCTTAAATTATTAGCGTAATTTAAATAGTATTGAGTGGCTTTCATTTAATGATTAAAGGTTTTTTTACGTTTTTGAACATTACCTACTAATACTATTAATATCAGACCGCCTTTTGCATTAGCCAAAATTCAGTCAACGCTGCTGATGGTCGTCAAAAAATCAATCAGCATCTCATTTTCATCAGACCACTTCAAATTATTTGTTAAAAAAAAAACAGAGAACCTACCCTTTTAAGTAAAGTATTTTGAATGATTTTCTTACTTTTTCATATTTTTTGACTTGTAATAAATTATTTTTTTCATTTTCTTCGACAGCCCTACATGGTAAGTTGCGAGTGTGGCCCCGAGGCAAGCGATCTACAAGCAACGGGCGTGCCGTGGTCGACATGTGACATAGAACTGTTTATATGTAAGTTCATATTGTCTCCTATTTAGTGCAAAAAACTCTTGTTTGGTATGTTAATCAGTATTGTGTTTCGCTATGTTTTTTCTGTGCGGAATTAAAATCTTGATATTGCAAGATTAATTTTATTGTAATAAATCGATTGGATGCACAGTATGCTTATAAGCAATAATTTTAATTTTAATAATAATGAATTTCTATTATTAGAAAAAGAAAGCAATATATTGAAGAAAAGTGCCTAGTTCACCATCTCTGAGTCCATCCATCACATAAAAATGTTTACGTCTACTTTATTAGACTTTAAAAAACAAAGACAGGTATTTTTTTACTTGACGGATAGCGATACTCAGATATGGTATAAAAGGCAATTCAATATTTATTTATTTTATACCCCAACCTAACTTTACCGGGTGAGCGCCTTCCGCGCTCGCCATTGTTCGGTAGCGCTGTAAGAATCGTCAGACGATCACCAGCATTTAGTCCATTCGAAAAAAATAAAAAAAATATTTTATTAAGTAAGTAAGGCTAAATCGAACAGAGTAACTTAACTACCACAAAGTAAATATGAATACAAACAAATCGTTGTTAGGCCCTGTTTCATAACCCCATCCAAATAGTCTAGGCACTGATTTACAATCAGGATAGGACTGTCGATCTGTAGCGCTGCGCCTACGCATGCTCTATTCTAACTAGTACGTATTATTTATGGTAAGAAGCTTACCCGAAGATTATGGAGATCGAGCGTCAACAATGCAATATTTTTTAGGATTAATTGACACTATCCAAATAATATTTTGTAGAGAGATGGAAGATTGTAACATCTGTAACGTGTTATACAAAACAGATATAAAACTCATCAGAAGTTTATGAACTGTTAGAAATTTTGAGATATACAAGCCATCATCATTATTTGCTTTGTAAAATCCACTACTGGTCATAAGCCTCGCCTTTTTTTTGGGGACTTTCCACATAGCACTGTTAGCCCCAAACTAAGCAAAGCTTGTACTATATGGGAATCAGATACCTGATAAATAATTACATACTTTTTTGTAAATTAATATTTATAATATCTTTTAACAACCAGACAAAGAACCATGTCTATCACACAAATGATTATTCTTGGTGGGGATCAAACCCACGGCCTACAGCGTAGAAGGCAAAGCTACTACCAACTGCGCTGCAAAGGCTGCTATAGATGTGTGTTGAATAGATCTGCACATGTTCTTTCAGGCTTTGGTGGCGTGGAGGTGACACTTATATTCACTTAGTTTCAAGAGGTTTAAAAGTGATCCTTGTGATTCTACTTTACTTTTTGACTTCACTTGCACTTTAGAGCTGATTTCACCATGCTCTGTTAGTTACTAATAAAGGATTAACAGGCCGTTAAATCTAACTTTAGATGTCAAACGCGTACATTTTTACTTATTTAACGGCCCTTTAATCCTTCGTTAATCTAACAGAGCATGGTGAAATTAGCTCTTAAGCTGTAAACTTTCATCCAACACGATGTCTGTAAACCAGCGCTACACGCTGAAATAGAACCAATTTAACTTTAACAGGCATAGTGCAGGACTAAATAACATATTTTGTTTATTTATTAACTTATTTTTATCTTGATTTATATTTATCTACATAGTTTATCTTCTTTGTTCTGTGTTCCTTCTAATGTGCGTGTTAAATAAACTTATTTCATTTATTTCATTTTTATGTCAAATCCAGTCCACCAGATGTGCAAACCTTTGATTACTTTAGAATTACGAGGCTGTACTTGATTATAATTGCGTCGACGGCGATCTGATTTGCGTGACCAATCCTGCGCAGGTAATGACGTGGGCCTACCGCCTGTATGCGCCTGCGCATGGTCTAAAGAACTTCGCGAGAGCGGATGCAGTACTTATTACACTAAATCATTTAACTTTCGTTGTGTGAGTGAAAGTAAAATAAAAAATTTTTTTTGGGATAAAAAAACACGACTTGGTATTAATTTATGTACACACGAAACACACCAGGCTACGCACTGCTCGCTTTTATGTCCTTGGAGTAATCGTAATTTTTTTTTTGGCTTTCTTTGTACATAAGATACTTATGTAACTGACTTATAATTACTCTCTCATTTAGTAGTCTAAATCATTATGAAAAAAAAACTAACAATAAAATTACAAAGGTTCTTAACAAAAACATAATTTCATACAAACAGAATTAATGTAAAATATTTTATGGAAACGAGAATTTGCCTGCTTGTCTGTCAGCCTTTAAAATCGCCTCTCTCGCGCACTCTGCCCACACCTTTACCCGTGTAGCACGACCGCCTTACTTTCGCACTTAATCGAGAAATATGGCGCGTGCTCTTATGCCTTTATTTATTACGCCAGCCTTCCAGGGATTAAGAACATCGATTTATATTGTCCTCATTAGTGCGTCTAAATTGATTAGTGTAAGCTTACCAAACGTAAGAATTATTAATTCGGTGTTTTTGTTGCGAAAGGTGAAAGCGAAAATGTACTTTGTTACGACTCGGAGTGATCATCGTGATGATGCTATTGAACAAGCTATGCTGAGATGGTGTTGTGTGAAATGTTCATATTATTATATTGATTCATTGAGATTTATTGAGGTTTTTTGTTTAAGGTTTTGATTGTGAGGATCTGGCAGATACTTTTTCGAACTTTTTCGTTTCGAAATAAACTAGTGACACGACAAGAGAAGACCTATAGTCGCGTTAAACTCTTGCTGCAAACTCGGTCAGTGCTCAACCTATAGTCGCGTTAAACTCCCGCGTTAACACACGCTTAAACAAAAGGATCGTCCGTTCTCCTAAGTGCGAAAGAGAGAGAGAGAGAAAGAGAGAGCAATATTGCTGTCTCGTTCCGATAACTTATGACCGAGCCTGCAGCGAGAGTTTAACGTGACTATAAAATATTATTAAAATTTATTAGTTTATAAAACGTTTCAAAGTAACTTTTCTGACTTTACTGAAAAAACACAGTTGTAATTTTGATTTAGACTCAGTTGTTTATTCATTAGTTTTGTGCGTAAAACTTTTATGAAGAATATTGTGGACACCGCGAAAAAGTGGTATGTGACATGTACAAGTTGATCAAAGGTGTAAAAGAATTCACCATGAATAACCATCATCCCCAGAAATGCACAGAATCACAAAAAAACCCTCCGGCAACACAGGTACTTACAGCAAAACTGATTTAAAACTTCGCCAGCGAACCGCTAATTTTTATGCAATAAAACTCACCTTCAAATTGAATTCCCCCAAATTGTGTAACAAACAAACGCAGAAACAAAATAAAAATAATTGAAGCGGAACAAACTTCACTAATTACACGAATAAATCCCAACAATCCGGCCCGAACGAACCTTGCGAATTAAAAAGAAAAAAAAAGAAAAACCGACAGATGGACAAAAAACCTACGTTTCCTTGACAAGTTTTATTTACCGCAAACATTGTTACGGAAAAACGGACGGAATGAAAAAGTTTGCATTCATTAGAACCGTTAATTAATTCAAATGAAACCGCGACGAAAAATTTGCATTTCTCGCTTCCTCCTCCCTCAGGAAAGTCTAAGTTACTCAAAACAAAAACAGTTCTTGTACTAAATGGAAATTAAGCATTTTAAAAACCGAGCGATGCTGGCTGGATATAATTAATCCTGTCTTGGATTTTAGGGTGTTGAATGTACTCCCTTTATTTTCATCTCGTATTAGTAACTAAACTGTGATTATTCCTGCGCACCGAGAATCGAAACCATTTAGTTAGCAACATTTTGTTCAATGGATATTAAACTTTAGCCTACAAACAGGGAAATGGAATTTCACCGCATCTTTTACTGATATAGTCACTACTCACAAGTCACTACGAGTAGTGACGACTTGTAACATTTTTGTAAAATTTTTCGGAACCCCTCGAATACAAGTCACTCTCGTGCTTGTCCGTATTTATTCTTGTCTTGCCCTCTTGTTATCAGCAAGGGTCGGTTCGAGACTGCACTTTATAATGGTGTAATAATTAAGTCAAAGTCCCTTGTTCTCAGATAACTCCGCTAATTATTCATTTTGAACGGACGACATCGGATTTTATGGGGTGACAATTTGTAACGATTTTGCAGTGTTTTTTGACTCACGAGGAATTTGTAATCAGTTTGTAATACTCGAATTCGTATCAATTTTGCTACAATTATACCTGGCGTTGACTGCTACTTAATAAAAATAAAAATGGTAATCATTACAACTTTAATTCAAACTTTGTTGTTGAGGTGTTGATTTGACCAAAATGAGGTCTGTAAATTGAATATTTTGTTTATACTTTCAGTATTATTGGCCTACGTCCAGCAGTGGGCTTCTTCAATGATGATCAGTATTTATATTTGCTATAGATCAAAACATTTCATATCAGGCCACTACCCATAATTATATTAATCTGGTCACTTTTCAAATGGCCGAAAGGTCAAATGACTACTTGAAAGTTGGTTTCTCATCATTACATTCTATGAAATTCCAAATTATATCAACTGTTTCATACCTTTGTGTATGAAACATGACATCTAGTTTAGCATCTGCGCGATAGTTAAACAAAAATCAATAATCTCTCCTCAATTTCCAAGGAAACGCGGCAATAGCCACTTCAAAGCTTATTAAAGCTTTTTTACTATTATATTTTAACACACACCTACAAACTAATATTTTAAGTATCGTCAACAATGTTAGCCGGTTGGCGGGACCAATATAAGGCTCGAGTTACACGAGTGTACAAATAGTTACGTTGCTGTTCTGACACTCTGCCTCTATCTGTCATATTGTTGAAACTAGAACCGTTACTTTCAAATTCTGTCTTAATATGATAGACGAAAGATACCACATCGACGCGACACTTTTGATATATTTTTGTTTTCTCTTTAGCTTGTCAAATGCAATTAAAATAATAGTGTCTACTAACACATTTTGAGGAGATTTTTAACTGTGCATTTTAGATTTGATTTTAGTCAACATGTTTGTCTAAAATTATGTAGGATTATGCAGGTAAACAAGTACCATCTATTTGTTTTTATTTTTCTGTGTTGGCCAATAAAATACTTTCATTTATTCTTTCTATAATCTTAAAACTAGACTTTTGACAACCATGTTGACTAAAAACTGATCGTGTAGTGTGCCCCTAACGGTCTTTATTTGTCAATTAAATTAGGTAGTACTGCGCGCGCGCCTCTAACTAAAGTGCCTCAAAATTGGTTTACCGCTCGTATAAGGAATTTCATGGCTATTGGTAGTTGTTTAGTTTCTTAATTAGAATCCCGAAAGGCGTTTTTGAACTTGGAATGTCGTGAGGATTAGGGCCTTTTAGTAATTTGACTTTTAAAGCTGCTTTATGATGCTTCATTGTTTTATTGTCGGTATTTTCCCAGGTTTTAAGCTAGTTTGTACTAGATTGCAATTTTTTCAAGAAATTCTTACAGAGTTAGTAATTTAATAATTAATATAAATTGGACGTCACGTGAAAGCTTTATCTGATAGTGGTTTTTATTAAGGTCTGAAATGATATTATTCATTAAAATATCATTATACATAAACCAAAAGTTGAATTGTAACACGTTTTTAGAATGTACACCGTCATGTCACACACGCTTGTTTAATCAAAGCAAGTACAATGGTAAAAAAAAATCACCAAACAAAATTATCTCAGCATAAACGCCATGTATTCGACTCGATCTGATAATGCGTGCCATTAATTTGAACAAAGTTCTCGTCGACACTGCCATCGCCTTATAAAGGTGAGGCGACACAATTTATAAGTTCGATTACTTTAATCTCAGTTAACTTATGCGAGTACAATTTCAAAGCTGACAAAAGAAATGCACGCAATAAATCGCAAGTCGACTTATCTGGTACGTTATATTGTAGTTGGTCCATCGAGTAATTAATACCTACTACACCACGTATATATCCAACTCAAAACATCAACCTGTGGTTTTAGTTTTGAAATAATAAAAAAGTTTTAAATTACCAAATAAAATTCAATCTATATTATTTTTTTGTATAAATTCAATCTTAAATGAACCTCCGTTCTCTATTTATCTCATAGCTATCACTACCGCTGTCTGTCGTGCTCGCAAAAAAGTTATGAATTTTTTAGCAAATCGATTTTGTGACAGAGGGCTAATACGCACTCATTCCACTGCGCTATTGCTTGTTTTTAAGTAATATCCTCGAGTGTACTCGCAAAATTTCTCAGACGAAAATCGTGGCACGACTTATCTACTTTGTGTCTTGTAATTAATATAATGAAGTAGTGTGTTGTCACGCAAAGTTTTTGGTCGCGTGTGCACCGTGCGGCTGCTATTTCGGACTGTGAGTTATGCGCGGCTCTGGCATTCTGGTATCTTTTTGTTGTCTAGTGTATGGGCTGTACCGCCTTCTTTATGAGGTGACGTTGTGAGAATTTCGGTAACATTCGAAAACCATGTAAATTTGATAGTCGTAATGTGTGGATTCTGTTTGCATTTGTATTGGATGGAATGATCTGTTTTTTTTATATAATCTTCATTTGATTATCATAACAATGACATAGCTGTTAGAAAGACTATCGCACGAAAGTTTTTTTTTTAATTTTTTTCTTAAATCATATAACATACTCATTAACTTTTGATCGTTTGAACATTTTGTAAATTATATGTATCAATTGTAATTTTTTTTTCTTTGCAAATTAATATTTCTGTAAAGTGTTCAAATATTTTAGTTCATCCATAATTCATTCATTGTATCTATAACATAAAAAATGGTAATTTCCAAAGGTTGAATATCAGAAGTCGGTACCCAAACCAAGCTAACAAATTCTGACAAATCATACCAAAAACGCCCCGCAATTATGACTTCACTCAATTAAAACGTAGACGTTCAAACTCCCGTTAATAAATGAGAAAGGAAGGGTTAAAATAAAAAATGGGATACCGCTTGTCCTATAAACATTTAACCCGTTTAGCAGTCGAGTAATAAAGATTAAAAAGTTTACTTTTTAACACTTTCGGTGTTAATGAGGGGGCGTTGGAAACAATTTGAAGGATTACCTTCTAAAAGCTTCCGTCAGGTTTTTAATTGAGACTTTTTTGTGGGCAGAAATGCTTTTAGCCCCTTTAGCGTCTTGCCTTTTGTTGGCGGTCGGTGATCTATTAATAAAGAAATGTTTTTTCCGGGTTACGACGTTTTCAGATTGCTGCTTTTGTAATTTGGATTAATTTTATATAAGAATGTTTATAAGCTTAATAAAAGTGTACAGGATAGGATAGTTAATTAAGTTTAAATTAATAATGGACGATCACGACTGTGGTCTGTAGGCACAGTAGGCATCCTTTTAAATATTTAGTATAAATTTGCAGTTTGGAAAAAAAAGCTCTTAATTTGAGTTAGGCCGGTTTCCAAATCCCTTTCATTTTATAATGGCTTATTATGGTAAACTTGTAACTTTCATGTCAACGAAAAGAGATGCGGCAACATTTGAACTGTGATGTTTTATCGACCATTTTAGCAAGTGGAACCTTCAGCGATCATTATAAAACCCACCATCTATGTCTAAAGATTACAATCGTGAGCTTATTTCACTTTAGATCTAAGAGTAGTACCACCACGCCTTTTCTGCCGCCAAGCAGCGCTGCTGTGTTTCGGTTTGAAGAGTGTGGATGCCGGTGTAATTACAGGCACATGAGGCTTAACCTCTGTATGCCTCAAGTTGATGGACACAGGGCAGTGCAATGCGAGGTAATGCTTTGTGAGGTAACGGTTACCACTTAACATCTGGTGGGCCATCTGCTTGTTCCATCAGCTAGTAGTATAAAAAAAAACTTTAAAGTCTAACAAACCCACCAAAAGCTAAAAGAACAAAAACAACATGTAATTTCAAAACGAATTAATTCAAAAGATGAACACGAAAAAAGGCATAACTCTAATCTCGAAGTAAGACATTACGAGAATACCAATGCATGCGCAAAAAATCGATCGCGGTGCCGTCTTAAATTCCTCACCCTTTCTGAGGGGGCTCCCCCAAAAAAACGAAAGAATAGAAGAGGGAAAAAAAATCTAAATCGTCTCATATCTCCCCCTCCGCCCCCGGACACCTCCGTCAAGCGCCCTCCTTATTTCGTATGCGAGTTCCTCCGGCAATCATTATAAGGATATCGATTAGGGCCAAGTTTCTAACCTGCCCATATCTTTGCAGAACACTCGTGTGTATTGGATTATCTTGTGTTAAAATGCTGCGAATTTAATTGTTTTAATCAAATAACTAATGAATACTGAACATTCCATAATCATTCTTATTAATAAAGTGTGACAAGCTTAAGTTTTCTTATTAACTATATTGCCGATATCTAATATCAAGGAGGTTTATTTTGAAAATAATTCAATTTAGCAAAACGTCTTGTCAAAGCATCTCCAAGTAGAACCAAAATAATGAGTAACATTACTATACAATTCAATTTCCAACCACAACATACTTCATTCAAATTCGGCAAACAAAGGCCCAAAAAAACAGACCTCCAAAAAATTTGCAATCGAAAAAGACTGATAGCTAACTACCGGGGACGCTCCTCGCATAAGCAGATGCAAATTGTTACCGTTAAACTATTTCGGAAGGTAAACATAGGGACGGAGGGACCACGTGTGCCGAGATCCGGAGAACGAGATTAAAAATGCTAGATGGCAGACCGACGAAAACCAAGGTCCAGTGAATTCAGTAGAACTTCTTTACATAAAAAACAAAATATTTGTATTTTTATGCCTGTGCTCTCAAATGGTTAAGAACCATCGTGCGGGAACCAGTTAGTATTCTAGCAGCGGTGATGAGCTTGTGGAATACCGACTGCAAATGTGGGTATGTGCCAAATTTACAACACTGACGTACTTCCATAGACATTCTTAAATCATCTTGAGTTAGTACTTTCCATGGTACTAAGAAATCTGCGGAGCTTACCGTGCCTAGGGATCGTCGTGATGCTGTTTCTAGTTTTTATTGATCGAGTGAGCGAAGCGAACGAAGATCTTAGTTTCAACTTGGGCGATTTGGCATTTTATGTATGTATGTATGTATGTATGTATGTATGTATGTATGTATGTATGTATGTTTGTCTGGCCATAACTTTCGAACCGTTGATCCGATCTGCATGAAATTTGATAAGTCGATAGCTTGTACTTGAGAAATTTACTTGTTAGTATATGAGTAAAATCGGATGAAGGGTTATTAAGATATGACGTTTTTTAAGGGGGCAAAAATAAAAAAAGTGACTTAAAAAAATCAAGCTACATGTCATATGAAAGGTCTTTATTTGGACATTCCAAAACAATTTTTACTTTTTTTCTGGGACGCTCTGTTTTTGAGATACAACAAAAAAGTTAAATTAAGATAACCAACGATCCAAGAGCTCCCATCTGTAAGAGTTTCGTTGGCATCAAGGTTTTTCTACTGGTCGGTCAGTTACTTTGCTTTTTCTCATTTTTTTTTCTTGAAATAAATTAAGGAGGTACTCAGTTCTCATAAAAAGGTGACAATGACCAGGTCTGATGATGGAGCCAAGGTCTGTTCAACGGAACTCTTCAATAAATATGCCAATAGAGTTGAAACTTGGTTACCGTACCAAGTTAGTAGGCAGTAGTCAGAAAAAAGTCCAAACATAATGTTTGGACTTGCCTCTGACTGCCACCCACTCAAAGTTTTGGTGCGTTCGTCGGGTCGCATCACGAGATCTCAGTTCGGGGCGAACTACTAGTGTAATTATATTCGGCTTATGATTAGTGATGGACGCAGTGTTTATGCTGTGTGAGGTTATACAATTGTTATTTTATTTCATTTAATTACAACGATATAGGACACCTATTGGATAATTAATAATAATAAAAATATTTATTTCCAGTTAAAGGATTCACAAAAATAACGAAGTACAGTAGTACCTAGTGGTATCTACATAAATTTAGATTTACAGTAAATAAAGACAAAGTGTGCCATCTGCTTGTTCTATCAGAGTTCTTTTCTAAAAATAAAAGTGTTAATACGACATAAATGAACTTGCTCTTCTGCTCATTCGCGAGTTTTCTGTGACCGGGTCGAGCATGAGCCAAGAAATATTGGAGTTTACGAAGTAACCCGCTTTGGGGGTATGTAAATAGGAAACTACAAAAGTAATGTTTGAGTTTCGTCGTGTGAGTGGACCTAAGATTATTGGCATGGGTCGCTGATCCAATTTATATTATGTGATTGATGAATTTGTAGAGATTGAATTTGTTTTGTATTTTCGGCAGGGTTTCTCGAAAGATCAATAACTCGCTTTTGGAATTGACGCAAAAATATTTTTCAATTCTAATTCAATTAGGATGGGGAAAAGTATCTGCACTGCATTACCGTAATATTGGGCGAATTGTGCAAAAAAAATATATTCGTAATTACTATATTCTAGTTTGCCGTATGACTACCGTGCTGCAGGATGTTGTGATCTCAAAATTTTGCAAGACTTATTTTTACATGTCTATTACCTTAATTTTATTAGTGAGAGCTCTAGTGGTCTAGTGGTAGCGGCCCCGCCTTCCGATCCTAAGGTTTAGGTTTAAGATATTTATTTATTTCTCATAAAATTTACAAAAAATTGCTTACTGAGAAACATAATTATTCAATATGTACATTTTGTTTGGAGCAGTGAGCACTTAAATATTACCCTAAATTAAAACAATAAAATCATGCTAGGCACTGGAACATTAAACAATCAATACAGTTATTTTGTGTTGAGCATAACAAAAAGTAGTTGTGGGTAGTTTTGTTAGAATGCCTACCTACTAAGAATCAGAACTTATTACGGGGCCGGTTCCACCAACATCGCGGTGTTGTGGGAAAGTGTCGGTTAACAATTAGATAGGTTGTAAAATTATTATTGGTATTAATATTAGTAAGTTCTAAAATTATTATTTTTAAATTATTACGCTTATTTAAATAGTTGTTAGTTCATAGATTACATGCATTCTATAGTTCTAGACCATTCCTTAGAAATTTATTTTAATATTATCCGATTTTCATTTCATTCAATAACTAGTTAATTATATTCCTACTATTAATTAATCCATCCTTAATTCGTGTATATTCAATAATTTAATTTTATATTGTATGAAGTAATTATTATTTTTATTGATTTAAGTTAATAGAAATAAATTACTTATATTTTTTTTATGTTAAAATTATTTTAGACAGAATCTTACACTGGAATATTTTGGGTTATATATTTCTTTAAATATTTCTTAAAAGTTGTCATTGATTTCGCATCTTTTATATCTACTGGCAGTTTATTGTACATACATGCCCCTTCATACAAGATGTTACTTTTTCCATAGTTTGTTCTTGGGCTACGCAGTATTAAACAATTGGCTTGTCTTGTAATTTTCTTATGTATTTGTGCTCTTTTGGTAAAAGTGATTTGGCAATGAATATCTTTGGTTATTATTTTTCTTACAAGAATACATGTATTGTACGTATAGTTTTGTGTAACATTAAACAACTTTGTTTCATTGTATAGAATTTTGGTTCTTGTTAAAAATTTGTATTTAAAAAGAACTTTAATAATTTTGTTTTGTGCTGTTTGAATTTTTTTTAAATTTGATTTAGAAGCTGATCCCCATATTTCTATTAGGTAGTCCAGATGAGGCTTGACTAGAGAATTATAAATTAAGTAGCGGGTCTTTATTGGTAAACAACGGATTATATTTCGTAGGGCCCCCGTTAGACTGGCAATCTTATCAGATAGCTTTTCGATGTGAGGTTTCCACGTTAGTTTATTATCCAAAATAAGACCAAGATACTTCTCTTGTTCAGTACTTTGAAGTCTTACATCGTTAATTGTTAGTGGTTGATGGTCATCAATTTTCTTATTTTTAGCAGAAAAAATTATGTATTTTGTTTTATTTTCGTTTATAGTTAGAAGATTTCTAAGAAACCAGTTTTGGAGTATATTTAAGTCGTTTTGTGCTTGTTGGGCAATGATCCGCATACTTCGACCAAAATAAAATAGACAGGTGTCGTCCGCATACAATGTTATGTCACCTAGTAAGCCCAGTTCATAGACATTATTGATGTAAATCAAAAAGAGTAGTGGTCCGAGAATTGAACCTTGAGGGACACCAAATGTAACAAGCTTTGGACTACTATTATATTGACCAATCTTAACTATTTGATACCTGTTGCTTAGATAAGATTTGAATATTTTTAAAGCTGTCTCTGTGACCCCTGCAATTTTATCCAGCTTATCAATAAGTAGTGAGTGACTAACGGTGTCAAACGCTTTTTTAAGATCGATAAAGACACCCAATGCAAGTTGTTTTTCATCTATATTAGTTTTTATTTTAGTAATGAGATCGATTGTAGCAGTTAACGTGCTTGATTTGGACCGAAACCCGTATTGACCTTTAAAAAGAAAGTTGATGGAGTCAAGATGTTCTGTTAGTCTAACGTATAGGACTTTTTCAAAAACCTTTGAGATAACCGGTATATGAGATAAAAGGTTGTGGGTTCGAAACCGGTCATGCACCAATGAGTTTTTCTGTTCAAAAATTTATGTGCACCAGTACTCTCAAACGGTGAAGGAAAATATCGTGAGGAAACCGGCATGTCGTAGAAACTAAAAAGTTCTATGTCATGTGTCAAGTGCTTGAAAGGAGCCTCTTGAGGCGCACTTAAAATCCTTTCATCACACTGTTTCGAAAGAAACTAGTGACACGACAGGAGAAGAGAATTTTATTAGTAGGTAACTTATATAATTTGTATATTGTTCGTCCGAAATTGAGAAACTGTTGGCTCTTGTATATCATAGCACCTTTATGTACACAGTAACAAACAACACAGTAAAAAACCTAATTCTTATTCTACTTGATCGCCTCACTGACCAAGTAAGTAGGAGATACAAATAAAATACAAAATACACTTTTCCTGAAGTTTTTCCAGACAATCCACGGGTTTCTTACTTAATTCAAATACGGTTTTTAGTTTCTTAAGAGCTACCCGAGTTAATTGGATTTTTATCAGTGTATAGGATTTTCTTGACTGAAAGTCTTTAATTGCTTTTTGTAAAAGATACGTCACTAAAAACGGTAACTAGAACATTTACTTTAAAAGGTATGTTTTTTAAGTTAGTGCACTTTTTCCCTGCATTTGTATTATTATTTAATAAAAGTAATGCGAGCAGGTGACGTAAATGGAGAGAGCTCAATAAAGTTAATATTTACTTTGCAGGTGAAAATAAACTGCTAAATACGTTAAATAATCGTAAAAGTCTGATATATTAATGGGTACACAATAAACTCAGTGCATATTATCCAATCCACTGCATTGGATGCGATATTTTATCCAATAAAATCGACTTTACGAAATTACTCCACCTACTTACGCAAAAAATATTACTCGTATAAAAAGGAACTTAGATTGAATTCCAATTTTTGGTAAGGTTATGCTACTTGACATTACTTTAACGGGAGATTGATTTCAAAAACAGTAGGTATTTATAAAAAAATAAAGAAGATTTACATAAACGATAATAATTCTATATAATTATTATTCTATATAATTATTATTATTCTAATATTATTCTATATAATTATTACTATGACCACTGATACTGAGGGTCTAACAAAACGGTCATCCGTAATAACGTAGCACATTCTGAGGAATCTCATAGTACGTACGTAGCCTGGAAGATTTTTAAAAGAACTTCCTTACCTATGTAATATATTTTATACGTTATAGTTATATCTGTGATTGCCTAATTCCGTTTGGGCGAATCTAATAAATCCGAACCGCTGAGCAGAGGATATTCAAAGCTGTTTCATTATTCCGCATTAGACAGCGGTCGGCCACGCAAATCTTAGCGTCCCTCCCATAGAACCCCCAATTTCCTTCATTACTTACCTCCCGTCCGAGACAATGGCAAGACGACGACAAGAAAAAATAATAATTTCAAGTGGAATAACGCTGAAAATCTTTTCATGGAAAGAAGAATTATTGTTGTTTTGCAAGCGAGCTCTCAGAGACAAAATGCACCATCCTTATTACGCTATTGTTCCGTGTTACGAGCTTTATTCATTTTTACTTGGCTCGACTTGAATGCTTATTAATTTAAGACTGTGATAAGCTTGGGTTCTTTTGAATAGACGAAGGAAATGTCTGCCTATTGTTGTGAATTATTTTACATACCATTAGCAGCAAAATTCGAAATTTCTCGATTATTTTCGCTTCATTATAAATTCCTTCAACCTGCTATTGAAGCCTTTCGGTTCAAAATTAATACATGTAAGCTCTAAGGTGAATAAGTACGTATAATGAAACGTAAATATACATGACACGGAACGCTTTATGGTAATCGAAATATGCCGAAATATGCTGTTAAGGGAGTAGAAAACTACCAGCGAACATGCAAGGAAGAACTGAGCTTTCACATTTTACAGGTAACCTCTAACTAAGCGTTTCAGAAACTTTCCTATCGTGTATGTCGCTCGAATTTTTTAAGACAACTATAAACATTCCAACGAGCCTTTTGTGCCACTATTTGAACAACGCCTCGCCTGCCTCGTGCCTCGTAATAATGTCATATTTATATCGTTCGAGTAACACAAATTATTTAAAATGTCACATAAACGAATTTGCGAGAATGTTCGAGTCGTACTCTTTAAACTGCGACGTTATTTGAAAGCGGTCGCGTTTCCAAGACAAACTCGTCCCCCTGGGGGGTCGAGTCAAGAGTGATTACGAATTTTAATTATTTTTTTAAGCCGGTGGCGGTGAGGTGATGTTTCCCCAGTGCGGCCGAGGCTTATGCAAACAATCGACTCGCACTTGGAATTAATCCGACTCCCGTTTTTTCCTTCGCGACAAGGAATTAACAAGCAAAGAAGTCATCAAGTCGGAAGATATTCGAGAATTTCTTTTAATTGCGGGTTTTCTTGTCCGGTTTTATAATTGGGTTCGTGTCGTACAAATTGCGCAAATTCAATTTACCGAGCTCAGATTCAAATACAAATTGACCTTTTTGAAATGTGTCGTTTTAAGTAACATGAGCTATGAAATGTCATTACAGTGCAGTCTGTCTATTATCCAATTATATCTAACCTTTCAGCTTGGGCTGTTTCAGTGCAGTAATTACGCCACTTGGTGGGTTTAAACGTCGTGCATGACAGTGTAAGTGATTGTATACGGTGAACTAAGGCTTCTAATGAATTATTTGTGGCTCGCGTGCGCCTATCGCAGTCCCTAATTATCCAGAAGTATGAGCGGTTATGACGCTTTGATTTTCATATTATTTTGTTGCTCTGAAACATTGTTACTGCCTGCTATTTGTTGCAAAGTAGCTACATAGGTTGGCAACAGAGACTGAACAGGATTATGTAACTATTTAGATATAAAGTAAACTAGCAAAACAGAGGCTAATTCTTCGAAACAAGACGAATATAAATATATTTTGTAGGGGTAAGACGAGCAAATAAAGAGATTGATTGGGTCCTTAAATTACTCATTTATATTAACAACCAAACTCATCAATACTCATTCAGTCTATTCGAATTTTTCCACGAAGATCCGTCACTAATTGAAATTGAAATCTGATTTTCCTCCCCACCCATTGAACCGGCTCGGTGATTAAAAGTATTCAGAAAAAAATACAAATAATCAAATTACAATATCGCTAACGACGAGGCCGTCTCCCCAGAATCCTTTTATATTTTTAGGGAATAAATTAAGGCATAGAAAGAAAAAAAGAAAGGCAAGGTACCGCAAACAAGGACTAACGATTTTTGTGGTTCACCTTTTAAATGATACGTAGTTTTTATGAACTGCTAAAATGTTGGTATACTTAGAGCTGATTTTACCATGCTCTGTAATTGGATTGTAATTTGGTGATTGGAACTTTTACTCAATAAGCACATTCCAAATTCAAATCACATTACCGCCCTTGGGCGGTAAAGTACTTTACCGCCCTTGGGATCAAAGTGCTATTTTGCTACCTGTTTTCGAAGAGCAAACTATCTTTTTTCGAATTAATGTGATAAAAAGAACATATAATTATTATTATTCATACTTATCACACAAAAATAATGCCAACACCCTTCGTGCCCCTCGCGAAGCCTAAGTAATGAAGAAATTACCTTTGCATACAAGGAGGCACAAGTAGGTGAAGACGAATGAAAAATTGCCTTATTTTAAGGATGGATGACGCGAATTAAGAAAGCAATTACTCATCGGAAACGCACAGGGGCGGAATGTGAATAAGAGACGAGTGCTATTTTTCATTGGGTCTCTTCGGACACGTGATTTGTAATTAAGATGTAAATGTTCAGAACAGATATTGAGCCGAATAAGTGAAGCCCATATGTTGTAACTTGGTAATGAAAATAAATAAGAAAATAGCAACACATATCAATCGTGTGCCCCTTTGACCTAATCTCTTTCTCTATTCCTAACGTATCACTAGTTTCTTTCGAAAAAGTGTCGTGAAAGGATTTTAAGTGCGCCTCAAGAGGCTCCTTTCGAGCACGACACATGTTATAGAACTTTTTAGGTTCTACGACATGCCGGTTTCGTCACGATGTCTTCCTTCACCGTTTGAGAGTACTGGCATTGTGCACATACATTTTAAAATAGAAAAACTCATTGGTGCACGACCGGTTTCGAACCCACGACCTTAGGATCGGAAGGCGGGGCCGCTACCACTAGACCACCAGTGCTCTGTGTATTTTTACCTGCGTACGTCGAATAAATGTATTTTATTTAATTTCAAAACCTAACGGAATCTACATGACTGTCAACTACAAGAAAAACTGAAAACTTTCCCACACAAAAAGCAGAAACTAAACAAACAGTTTCCAAATAGTTTTCCAAGGTCACCAATGTCAGTTCGTATCTCTAGAGTAGCGTCTGGCGCCTCACGTTTTTCCGTATTAAGCCCACGAATTTTCTTCCAACTTTTTCCGCTTGGGGCCACTTATAGCCCCCCTGTCTTCCACCCTCCCCCCCTGGTCCATCGTGCTCGACCACTAATTGCGTCCGTTAATTAGGAAACGTCATGAGTGTTTACTCGCCGAGTCTAAGTGTGAAGTTCTATCCTTGTAAAGCTGGGTACAGAAAGGCCACTATTCTGCAAAGAATTCAGGAATTTAACTATTGCTCAAAACTACTACAAAAATGGAGTATGAGTAACTTTTAGTTGTAAATTTTACTTATAGAATAATGCTGAAGTCTTCTTTGTCAAAGAAGTTATAGTAGTATTTTTGTTTAATTTTCGGGGTTAGAAACTGACCTTTAAAAGTTTTTTGTACTGTAAAAATACAATAAATTCAGGTTATGTGTACGCACCTTTATTCTTGGCGTGAAATTACTTCCTTCGTTGAAACTTTTTGAGAACTAAACTTGGTGGGATTAATTAGCTGATGGGCGGTGGATTAGCAGAGTCTAAGCTTTAACAAGATTATAAGAGTTTCCGCAACTTTTCAACTTTACTTACGTTAATTTTGTTTACCACATCTAGCTGGTAAATGATGTTGATAGCTGGCTTCGTTCTTGTAGAGATTCTATTTTTATAACACCTTTGTCTTGTTTTTGTTTGAATTTTTGGTCGATTCGTTGTAAATTATTGGCTCTTTTATATGACAAGTGACAATGATTATTTAAAGATGCTCGGTGCTCGATTAGAATTTCATCGGTACTGTCTCTTCTGTGGTTTTAAGTACCTACCTAATACTTTGTACCTGAAGACACCAATCGACTATTGTTTAAATGTAGATTAATATATTTAATAAAGAAAATTATATGAATACAAGTATTTACAACATGCACAAAATACACGTGAACATATTTGAGTTATCTGCAGACCGTTGAAAACGATCTAGAGATAGCTCAAATGATCCAAACCAGTCATAATCAGAAGCGTGCCCAAGGTGATATGATTACCAACAAAACATCTTTGTACAAAACAACTTTCATTAATTAGTAAGCGCCGCCATGATCTTATAAATAGAAACAGTATAGCCAAAGAAAACGAATCGAGGTGAGACTTGATGTCTTCGTAATTAACACGTTGCCGGCTTAATTACAAAGGAGGGTAAGTGAAATGTGTCATCCGCGGTCGCCCTTATTAGACACCTCTAGCCATGAATCGTGATCGTTTCGTACTTCGAGGGAATTATTGAAGAACAACGATTTAGGGTCGATCGACAAAACTAGAAAGTCTTGTACTTTGTATTGAATATTGACGTTTCTACTTTAGACTTATCGTAAACAATGACGGATATATTGTAATTTATGGATAGCGTAAAACTTTTTAAACTCGCCCTTGGTCATTCAGTTTAAATAGTACAATGTATAGCTAAGTCGACATTTAGGAGGATTTGTTGAAAATCACTTACCGAATAAGATAAAAAAATTGGGAGTGACTTTTGAAAACTTACACTACAGGATAAGTAAAACATAGCAAGAAAATATATGAAATTGAAATTGTGAAATGATGATAATAATTGAAAACCACTAGCGAAATACAATTTTTGAATTCTAACCGACTTCAAAAATAAGAGGAAGTTTCTATTCGGCTGCAGGTATTCCTATAGTGTTTTTCCCATAACTTAGACACTTCATCTTGAGTTACAAACGTGACCATACTCGCTTGGTTCCGTATGATTATGTTTTGTTATGACAAGCGCGAGTCGGCGACGCGGGTTCGGCGACCCCCCGAGTTTTAATGATAAAAAAATTCGTACAGAGGGGAGGCGTAAGTGCCATCGAAGGAGGAAAAAAACTACGAAGGAAAATGTTTGGTGCGACAGGTTACCCCCTGGAGGTGCGGGGGCGAGGGACGAGGGGGTGCAGACCTTGATAAAAATTAAATCTTAACGACGGAAATTTAAAGATGACGCTCGAACGATCAAGAAGAGTGCACATCTGAGCCCAGGGGTGGGCTAATTGGGCCGAGTGTACCTACAATAAGGATGTTGGGACGCGGGCTGAATTTTGTATTTTTTGATTGATTGACACTGTGGATTGAAGTGGTTTTTTTTTTAATACCTGCGATAAAGTGAGATTTCCTTGCGTATGAAAGAAATATGCAAAAGATTGATGTTGGAAAAAAACATTGATTATTACACCATCTAAATGGTTTAATATTAGATATTAGATGTCGTCGATGGCTTCGTTCGCATATTAGAAGTGATTTGTAACATTCATACTTATTTGAATATTTTTCCTTTCTCTTTTCATTTATGGTTTCCATCTAATCCTATTGCTAATCTAGTTTACAAACTATAATTTGTTTTAAGTTTCACCTTGTTCGTTTCAGTGGTTCGGTTGCATGATTGAGCGAAAACCATCCAAACGTTGAAAAATTCGCATATAAGTTGATACTTTACCAGGTATTTATTCTATGGCTATACTTTCTTTTACACTTGTACAAAATTTAACATTTGATTTGGTGAATGACAATTTTTTCTTATAATTCAGTTTTTTTTTTTAATTCTTTGTATAAAAACTAAGACACCGATAAGAACTGTAGCTTCGGCCTATCTTATTAACAGAATGTATAAACCAATCAAGTTTTGGCATTGTCATACATTTTATGCCACTAACCAGCAAACAATTTACGATAACATTATTGTAAACTGCATGAAGATTTGTACTACCAACTTCGGTGTTAAACGCCCAGTACTCGAGCAACAAACTATCAAGTTTAATGTTTATTGAGTATTCTACGTTTTATTTTAAATTACATATTCATAGAAAATTATGGAACGTTCGACTTTGTGTAATAAATTGCTACTGCACTTTTGAGTACTTGTGGCGTCACAGTTGTTCATTTAGTTATTTGTGTACACGGCAACTTTACGATAGAATACACGGTTTAAACGAAAAGTATCATTTATTTTGATGACTTCTTTATTCAACACAAAAGTTGCCGTAAACTAGAAAGTTTTGACTTTTGAAATCATAAATCGATTGTTGTTTATCTGCTCGTTTTATTAACAAATAGTACTTACAAAAAAAATGAGAATCTAGGTGGGTATGTAAAAATATATGTTATAGTTTAAGGGGCTGACAACTATCAAACAACTTCTCGCTCGCACGTTCCGACTTGTTGAAAGATATAAAATCACTAAATTCATTTTCGAAAAATCGCAATCAACCATTTTGTGTGCAATCACATTGCACACAGTTTAGTAACAATTTCATTTTGATCGATACAAGTTTTCCTACTTAAAAGTTTGCTTATGTACGAAAACTAGTAAAGTAAACTTTTGAGTAGGAAAACATGTATCGATCAAAATGATTTTTTTACTAAACTGTGTGCAATGTGATTGCATACAAAATGGTTGATTGCGATTTTTCGAAAATGAGTTTAGTGATTTTATATCTTTCAACATATCGAAACGTGCGAGCGAGAGTCACATTAGCTCTTGTCTTCGCCTTAAGAAAAATAACACTACATAGTGTTGTTTTGGTCTGCGATTCTCGTAATCAGCTTTATGGTAGGTATATTAAGACATACATCGGCTATATGATATGATTTTGTTAAATAAATAAAATTAAAAAAAAAATATAGGCTTGCTACCTCTCACGTTGAATACCAACAACTAGTAATAGTATGCATATGCCAAGTCTAGTAATGTTGCCTTGTGCCTCTGAAGATCTTGAGTAAGGTATACTTGTTAAGTACCACATTATATTAAATTATCTCTACCGTATTTCATTTTTCATTCATCATCATTATGTTTCCTTTTTAGTAGTTCGCAAACTTGAACTTAAAATCAAGTTTTACTGCTTGCTCCATAATTTTTTTTAGTACATAAGCAAACACATTTTAACAACAAAGGCCCAAATAAAGCTTAAAAACATACAAAATACTAACTCAAATTCGTGCCCATTGAAATTCAAATCGGGATGCAAGATTTGCATCGGGCGGCTTCGATTATTGATTTTGCCATCTTGAGGGCACTGCATTGCTTGTTTAAACTTTTTATTTCACTCTTCACTCGCGTTTTTTGTTTCAACCACTCGCCCCAGGGTAGGCTCCCCTACGCACTCCCTCTTGCATAAAAAAGCTTCTAATCGATAATTTCTGTGGGGGTGCATTAGGCATAACGGTGCCGCGTACCGAATGTTTTCTCCTTTCAGATTTCCACCCTCAAGGCTATTTATGTTTTGGCCATCTTTTGAATTGGTAACGTACCTTTAATCTTGGTATTTATGCCCTCATACTTTTTACTTATCCATTGCCCCTCATTTCTGGCATCTCATTCACATTTAAAAGCCCATCACAATCACCTACTATGCCAGGAGTATACCAACTTTTGCGTCAAAACGTTATTTCAAAGCTTAAAATCATGATTTTCAGTTCAAGGAAACGTCTTATAAACTAGGTGAGAGGTAAGAATAAGGCTTAGCTCCCAGCGTCTTTTTGGATGTTCCTTCTTACAATTCTGGTACTTAGTTTTCAGCTATTGTATAAACTAATAATATAAAATAAATCTACCGTTCGGATGAATTTAAACTGCGAAAGTAATAATTTATCGATTGAAACGGGAACTAACCAGTGCGATCTAATCAGCTAAGTCGCATGACATCAAATGTACCTAACTGCCAGTATCTGATGCATCTAGGGCTGTGAAACGGAGACGCTTTTCCGGTTTTAGCCGGTTTTAGCCGGAACTTAGGCACTGACTTTTTAGAACTTGGTTGCGAAAGAACGTACCTACAGAGAGGAATTAATACTTAAAAACCAGTTGCCCTAAATGTATAGTTTCAAAAATTAAGATGTTGACGTCACAGTGATAAAATTAAAGACAAACGTTAAAAAAACAGTACTTTACTATAATTTACTATACCTATTTGAAAATATTAAAAAAAGTGGTAGATTTGAAAAAAAAAAATATCGCATGAATCTGCTCAAACATTTTTTCGCACTGAATTTTTCTCTAAATATAAGTCATTTTAAAAGGTTATTTGTTTTAATTATTCTTATTAGTAGTCCTTTGTACTACCAGTAGTAGTCGAATCTTATATTGTTTTTTTCCGACCGTCTTTTTCGTGCGAATTTCGGTTTGTCATGCCACCTAACCCTAAACTAGCTAACTGCAAATATCTGATGCAACGGACACACTGTCTCATTGTATTTGTTCTTTATGTTTTTTAGTGTGGAGGGACGCGGGATAATGTTTTTATGGCCGTGAGGGTCGCCTTAATCAGGGTACGTTGTGATTAAACTGGCTCAATGTTTTTGCCGCGTTTTTACACCTACCTTGAGGGCGATTTTCTTTTTTTTTATGTTTGTTAGAATAGTTTTCAAATTGCAAAGTTTTTCTCAAGAGTGGTACTACTAGATTTACAATCGTACAATATTTTTTAAACCTCTCTATAAAAGTTAAATAAATGCATATTAAAATAAATAAAAATATTATCTTATAAAAAAAATCTATGCTAATTTTGCGGTATTGTCTGTTTGTTTCGTTTTTGCGGTTTTATCACTTAACCCAGATGAAATTTGGTACCTAGATACCCTGCCTTCTGGAGAGGTACATAGGTATTTCTATCCACAACTGCATATTAGTTTCCATGAACCTATAATATTTTTTTTATTAATAAAATATAAAACCCGACTGCCCAAACTAATAGAATGGAAACAAGATGTTTTAAATTTCTTTTGACAAGTCTTTTGATACCTCAATCATCAAAATCCACCCAGCGGTTTGGGTGCTACGCGGTAGTAAATAAAATATCGAAGGATAGATACATGCCAAACACATAACCCGGTTACCTGCGGCACTCGGGTATAAACCACATTGTCATTTGCCATCATAGTTTGCTGAAACAGTTATTGGGTCTAACCCTTTGTCCAACGCCCCATGACCAAAACTGGTCCCTGTCTAGATCAGAAGGTTAAGTGTCATATTGACAGTGAAATTATTGAACCCATGCATAGCTGGAGTGAAATTTTAACCAATATTATATTTGAAAAAGTTTATATAACTTTGTATCCGATTTGTATCAACCAGCCATCTATAAGCCTAGCAGTTACCAGACGAAAACAAGGCAAGTGTAGAAATTTGCCAAAAAATATTGCTCAGTCCATGTGGGAAATCGTACACACACGGACTTAATGGCGAAAAGAGAGAAGGGAAGACAATGGCATCTCCAATAACCTCGTGCCATCTATCACCTACTCTCCGGCAGTTAGCTCTCTACATATAATTTAAAGCCATTAAAGACATCTGCAGACCCTAGCAATGAGCTTCGCTTACTTGGGATGCGTAGCGTCCCTCCGGTGCCCTTTTTTGTGTTTCTACGTGCGGGGGTGACTTTTTCGAGATAGGGGTGAACTTGTGGGGTGTTCATGTTTACTGCGTCTCGTTTTATGAAAAACTCCTGACTTGAAATGTCGTTTGAGAGTCATTATCGTACGAATGTAGGCTGGAATTAGCATTTTATGTTACGTGTGCTAGGTACCTGTGTCTCGAGCGAGACGCGCAGGGCTTAAGGCTTAAAAACTCATTGTAGTTTGTACTACTACAAACTACAATGAGTTTTTATAATATCTCAAAAGTTATTTATGCGAGTGGAATTTGAACCCGCAACCTTCCCCTTGATATGGGGCTATGCGCTAACCACTTGCGCCATCAGACTAGTAATCATACCCATAGTTGTAAAAAACTGTATTCTCCTATAGTAGTAGTAATTGTAGTTTTAAGAGTAGTAGAGCTCTTTGTGAAGGGCTCGTCCGGGGAAGTACTACCACCATGCTTTTTTCTGCCGCTAAGTAGCATTGCTGTGTTTCGGTTTGAAGAGTGTGGTTGCCGGTGTAATTACAGGCACATGAGGCTTTACATCTGTATGCCTCAAGTTGATGGACGCAGGGCAGTGCATCGTTGTGCACGTTCCTATAGTGCGTGACTTACGCTTGGCAAGGCAATGCTTTGGGCCATCTCCTTGTTCCATCAGCTAGTTGTATAAAAAAAATAATTAAAAAACAATATTTCAATAATATTATATCCATATCATACTCCATTTCTATCTAAGTACCTAATAGGTATAGGTATCAAGGAACCAATACAAAAGTAATTAACAGAAGACTAATTTGTATAAAAGTGCGTGTAGATTTCTGCCTACATAGTTTATTATAGTAGGTACCTACGATTCAAAGTGATACTTGTTATTCATTTTAATTTGACTTTTAAAAATGTACGCAATGAAAAGGTACATTCGTATTATTGGTCGGTTGAAATAAAAATGTACAGCTCATAAAATTAAATAGTTGTAATTGGCTCAAGACTTTAATTATATTCTACCATGATTATAGTTGACTTTGACATATGCACATGAATTCTATTGCGCTTAACTAATTCGATTTTAATTAAGCTTTTTATAGTCCTCATAAAATGAATATATTAGTATCTATTATAAAATTAAAATCAAATAAATCAAGGCAAGACGAGAGAGACAGTTTTTTTTACGAGAGAGACGCTTACCATCAGGTGAGATGGTTACCAAAGGAAGGTCTATAAAATTATTTAAATAAAACTGAGCTGTGTAATTTTTTTTAGTAAAATTCTCAACTTAATTTGTAAATCCCTAATTATTAGCAAGTTGGTTAGCAACTTTCCGATAAACTAAAAAAAGAAACACTATTATTTTTATTGTCATGTAGGTAACAATTTATTTTTAGAAATATAATACCATTGTGTAACTGACATCGTGAATGTACTATTCTCGCTGTACACTTAGAATTAAGTTCTAGGTTCTTCTTAGTATTCGTTTAAATTCTGATTCCAAACTACTTACGATCGGCAGAGCACGACATCGCATTTCATTACGGGAAAAAATCACAGAGAAATTGGAAAATAATGTCAATTACTGTACAAACGCAGCAACAGCGACTCAGCTAACGAGTGACATTACGCGTCGTCATAGAATAAACAACAGTTATTACGTATTAATGCTTCACTGACAGTCTTTCACTGCCATCTGTGTTCGCCGAGGTGCAAATTTACAGAAGTGTTTATACGCGCCCAGTGACTGGGCCCAGTGTCTCAGATATTGGCCTAGTTTGCATAAACGTGATATGCAAGTGAGTTTGATTATTTTACAGCGCGCAAGAGTAAGTTACTGTGTCCAAAAAATAATTTAAAATTGATGCGCTGGACTGACTTGAAACTAGGTTATACCCGAGGCTAGTAGTCAGCGCTGTACGTCTTACTGTACTGGTCCATTACTGGCATAGTGTAAACCAGTTTTAAGACTGTCTTGTCTCGAGTTTTAAGTCAGTTTATATAGAATTTATAAGAAAGTGGCAGTCTGTTTGTGACACTTTTTCACGTTCAATGCACTGAACCAATCGAGATTTGTTACAGAGATAAGATTGGAGTAATAGACTTGCATTTTGGAGAAAAATATACTATACTTTTTATCTACATGCAAATAATAGTTTTTTCACCAACCTTCAGACACTAAATCGTGCTTAGCCTACACAGATTTCCAGATTTTGTTTTTATTTTGACAATCACACACTTGTATCCAGGTGCACTTGCAGACTATAAATCCACTATAGTTCCTTATAATGGTGTTATAATTATAACGAACTTTCTTGGATTTATAGTCTAGTGAACCCGCACTTATCACATCTGAATAAAAGCTGTCAAATAAAAACAAAACTGGCAATCTAAAAAGTGTAAAAATGGTTTTCAAGGATTACTTGCTAAACTTGTGTTAAGCAATTTTATTTAAATACTCGTTATGCTGTGCTTGGATTAATTAAAAATAGGCTTACTTTAGCAGTAAATTTCAGATATTTAGAAACAAAGATTTCGTTTCTAAACCGTCAGCAAAAAGTTGATATTCAAAGTGTCAGTAAGCACTGACAAAAAACTCTGTCAATAAATTGTATCAAGATTTGTCCATGGTAAATTGAGTTTAACATGGTTATTTTACAACAAAGCTTATTTTACATTGAAATCTGATTAGAAGTTGTACAGTCTGTCATTGTGATTGCGTAAACAGGCGATTTCGTCGCGAAGTGAGGCGGGGCGGGCCCGCTAAGTTTTCCGCTTCGCTCGTCGCGTATTCGCTTGTTAATATAATCATGCCCTCTGCTGATTGACAACTTTATTTTCCTTTTTATTTATTTTTGTTGCAATAAAAAACGAATGATTTTGTATTTTGTAACCATACACAATGAAATAGGCTAACGAATGTAAGTTTCAGGTACAGAAGAAATCCGATCTCTTAGAACTCAAGGTCTTTAAATATGTTCAAAGAGATACTTAGGGGCACATCCAAACTTTTTTTTATATATATCTGAAAAACGTAACGTAACAGCGTCACGATTACAGTCACGGTAGATATTCACACAGATCTCTTAGTACTAAGTGCCAACTCAAGATTATTTGAAGAGGTCTGGGACGTCAGAGGTACGTCCAAATATAACATTTGGCACATACCTTCCATACGAATATTGCATTATGCTATAATTAAGATAATTAATTAAATAAATACTGTAGGGACCGAGTGTTGCTTAGCATGTGTAGTTTGGCAATACAATGTGACATCCCGCACCTCGGTTCGATAGTCACCTCCTGTCACTCGCGTAGCTAACATGTATATTGTTAAATATTGTTTGATTATTAACGTGTAATAATATAATAGACTCATTGTCTATTAGTGAATTTAATTTCTAATTTCTACTCAAGTTCCCCAAACCGCCTGGGAGGAGCCTTCTGCTTGGTAGTCTGAGTGATTTCCTCCTCACCTTATCCTCAGATTTTCGCAACATTATGGTTGGAGTATGGTCTTACATTCCAAAGTAGGATAATCCAACAAATACCCACAGGTTTTTGATTTATTACTCGGTTTAATTCTAGAACTGGCCATAACTATCTGCCTATGTTTTTCACATGTACACAAGTAGGTAGACAAAACAAAAGTCCCCAAACAGGAAGCTAAATTGACTTAACACGATCAACCATCAATGATTATAAAGGTGCGTGTGGACCGACGCGCCGGCGATCGGGCGTAGCATCCGCGCCATTGTCACATAAAACAAATGATAACGGTGGACAGTTCAATGCACTATTGACGCAAACACGTAAATAAATCAAATCAAAAAACGCTTATTTTGTGTCACAAAAAACATAGGCGAAATATAAATAACATCATGGTTAGGACAACAAAATAGGTCGAGCAAAAAAAAAAAACTAAATGTCATTAGAATTACAATAAAATCGGAATATAACACCAAGAAGTAAATCACTCTTTATTTTTAGGTTAGGTTACTTTGATTAAGAGTAGTAGAGCTCTTTGTGAAGGGCTCGTCCGGGAAAGTACTACCACCACGCCTTTTTCTGCCGCCAAGCAGCGTTGCTGTGTTTCGATTTGAAGAGTGTGGTTGCCGGTGTAATTACAGGTACATGAGGCTTAGCATCTGTATGCCTCAAGTTGATGGGCGCAGGGCAGTTCATCGTAGGGCACGGTCCTATCGTGCGTGACTTACGAGGAAATGCTTTGTTATACTTAGGTGATGGTTACCACTTAACATCAGGTGAGCCAGGTGCTTGTTCCATCAGCTAGTAGTAAAAAAAAAGATTACTCAGAAACCTGAGTTTCACATGAAACTCTTATTTTTCATTACTTGCTTTCGTTTTTTGTGTTAATTAGTTAGTTATGTACTCAAACTGTAGGTATATATATAGTCTATTTATTTTATGTTGAATGTAGGTATATCTGATTGTATACTGTAGGTATGTATGGTATTCTATACGTTACATTTCTCACGCACAAAAAAAAGTGACTACGTTGTTTTTTTTAATTTCACGTCTACTGTCAATAGTTTAAAGCATTCTTCTTTAAGTATTCTGCCAAAAAGCTAAACAATATAAAACTGTAACTCAAAATGAACCTATTCACTTACCTATGAAAGACAGACAAACTGCTCATTTTACGTCTATTGTACTGGACTAAAACTCACCTTCTGTAACAAAAGAAAACCTTACTTATTAAAAATAATCTCACAAAATCAGTATTTTCTTACAAAATAGGTAAAAAGACTCAATTGTATTCAGTCAGATAAAAATAATAGAGTGAATTTAAAAATATATTCTGAACATTAGGGTAGTTTCTCGGATTCTCAAGATATTAAAAAAAAGACAGTCTTTAGTCGCTCATTTTATTCTTTTCAAAATACCATCGAAGGGATATTATAAAATATGTGTGACAATTATCGGTACACGACGTTAATAGTCTGCTTATAATGTAAGATTGCAAAAAGTTCCCCTCCTTGAGGAAGATTTATTCGCAAATTACTTATTTTTTACTTCCTAAGCTCTTGGCAACGATACCTTGCAGTGTTTGCTTACGCGATTTCAGCTTCTGTTTACAGCAAGCTAAAGTCGATTGTCGTATCAAGTATTTCCGTTGAAATGTAGATACTGAGCCGGTGACTGTATATGTACATTGGGCTCGTATACAAAAATGTATTTAAAACGTCACTGTAAATGATTTATTTGATACGCCATGTCGTAAATTTGTCCATTTGGGTTTAGGACCAAAAAAAGTAATAAATATTAGTTTGCGTACTTTCGTTTTCAAAAATAACGATAACAATATTTGTATTGAAATTGATACCTCGCTACATTGTCATTTCAAAAATGATACATTTTAATACATAATAATCTTGGCTTATGAAAAGAAAGAAAGAAAATGAAAAGAAAAAGAATATGTTTGCTAACAGTTTCAACAGCCAAAAAGACTATTGAAACTATTAGCAAACATTTTCTTTTTTGTATGAATACAAAAAACAACCTATGTTTATAGAAAAATACAACTTGAGTACTATACTTAATATTTATTTAAAAAAACCATGTGAACACCACAACTCACAATATGCGTTGTTCAATTAAAATTTCAATCACAGCCAGACTCACACAAAGCCAAGAATCGATCAAAAGATGGGCAAAAAATAATAGACATGGGAATATTCATGTTCCGCTCCAGTACAGATAATTTATGCAAGACGATACTCTTAAAAAAGAAAGAACTACAAAGACACGTCAAAAATCGCGATCCAGTGACACCCAACACTTCGAGGGGAGAAACAAAAAAAAATATCCGTCAACCCCAACCTGACATGTCATTGTATTTTCTATTCTGTCACTTTATTTTTTTTTCTTAAATCAAAGCTAAGGAACAAAAAGTTTCTAATTGTGGCAGTTTTTTGCACTGAGATTATAAGGTCGATTATTTTTTCTTTGTAATGAAATAGCTCGAACGAAAGCCGTTAAAGGTACCTAATAGTAGTAAGTTTGGTCCTTTTATCTGTTTATTCTATAAATTGCTTTATAAATTAAAAATAAACTGAATGCGTGATTTTTAAATATCTCGAGTACGTCTTTTGCTCGAAGCTGTACAGTACAAGATTATTTTATTAAAAAAATTATGTGGTATATGTTAAAGTTTGACCGCAATCTCACCTGTTGTTAAGAGATGATGTGGTCTACGGTGTAGCACGTTTACCAAGAAGATATCCATTCACTCGTCTCTTGAATACATCCAAATTATAGGCATTTGGAAAAACAGAAGGAATTCCACACTTTGGACTACAGTAGTACTAAAGTAGATGCAAAGCGCTAAAGAAACCTCTCACACACTCTTCGTTGGAATACCACGAAAAGATCAGTAGGTATTTTGTTTTGATATAAATGTATAGGTAGTATGAAATATACTTTTATACTAAACTTTGCACTAGTTTAGCTTCACCCATTCCATAGTACACACCTGTGAAACAGGAGGTGAAAACATCGAAGTATATTATTAAACGAATCCGATCGATAGGAAGGGTTCTCAAAAAACTTATAATAATCGTACAAAAGAGATCCGGTCTTCGGAATTCTATTATTTATAGTTTCCGATCAGTATGTATACGCCTTAATTATCGGCTATACTTACTCAAAGAGTAATAATAGCTACATCTCAAGCGTTTTCGTTGCTACGAACTCGATTTTTTAAAAGTTTATTGACACAATAATTTGTTTGTTCTGTCATACATTTACTACTTGCTGACATAACAAGCAGATGGCCCACCTGAGGCTAAGTGGTAGCCTTCACCTATAACAAAGCATTAATTTCTAGATTTAGATTAAAATAGACAATAAGTAAACTGTGAATCATACGGTCGGTTTCTGAAAGCTTGATCAAACCTAATCGGATGTCAAGTCACTCGCCATTTCAGCAAAACTAATCGCATGTCAGTGACTTGACATGCGATTAGTTTAGATTGGGCTTTCAGAAACCGGCTGTAAGAATAAATAAATTAATAAATAAGGAATAAAAATGTGTAAAAATGTTTTAAGAGTAGTAGAGCTCTTTGTGAAGGGCTCGTCCGGGGAAGTACTACCACCACGCCTTTTTCTGCCGCCAAGCAGCGTTTTTGTGTTTCGGTTTGAAGAGTGTGGTTGCCGGTGTAATTACAGGCACATGAGGTTTAACATCTGTATGCCTCAAGTTGATGGACGCAGGGCAGTGCATCGTAGGGCACGTTCCTATCGTGCGTGACTTACGAGGCAATGCTTTGTTATAGGTGATGGTTACCACTTAACATCAGGTGGGTAATCTGCTTGTTCCGTCAGCTAGTAGTATAAAAAAAAAAAAAAAAAAAAATGTGCGTCCATTACAAAAATGTTTAGTCTAGTTAAGTCGAACTTGCAATCTAAAGCACAGGAGAAAGAGCTTTGAACGGCCAGTCAATGCATCAAAAAACAAAATAATGCTGTCAAGTATTCAAAATTAGACAATTCTGTTGATGGAGTTTTTCGAGTTTGGTGCACATTCAAAGTGAAGTGCTTTGTTCATACTTGATATACAGCTTGCTTCATATTACTCTAAGAATGCACCCTTATTTTCTTCAAAAACTTTCACGGGTGACGATGGGACTTTCTCGGCCTGATTATTTTTAACCAATTTGTTTTTGTGGCTGCCTTATTATTTGACACCCTTTTATTCACACAAAGAAAGAAAGCTTTACTTCTAAAATAATTGGTATGTAGAGGTGCGATTACTTCGATTACAGTAAAAAAAAAAAAAAAAATTTTACTTCTCCAGTGAATGGATTTTTTTTCTAATTTTTTTGTGACTGTCGAAGTTTATCACAATTCATTTTTAAATAACTCTTAGTTGATTAACCGAAAACGATGAGAAATAATGATTGGACATCTTCTACGACATGACAGCTACATAAAAAACATAATTGAAGGAAAGGTTGAAAGAAAGCGAGGAAGACGAATGCCAAAAATAAGTTGTTTTTTTTATATTGGTGGACATTCCACACAGCTCTATCTCGCCCCAAACTAAGCCAAAGCTTGTGATATGGGAAACACATAGCTGATATACTACTAAGATAAGGGCAGGAAGATGATGATAGTTGTTATACTACTTATATAGCTACTTTATAGTTACGTGAGCCAGATAAAAAAGAAGGTGTCTGTCAAGGAAGTCAAGGAGGCCACTTTGGAAAGACTCAATTGGAGGAAACTGCATCAGAACCCCGTCAAGAGCTAAGCTCTTCAATCTAAGAAGAAGAGAAGTTGTATTTAGTAAAACAAAAATAAAGTCATAAGGATTTGGTCGCGTGGAATTGGCACCTAGAGTCACCTAGCTTTAAGACGTTTCAAAGTGATCCTTGTGGTTTTATTGAATAGATACCTTGTGACTTTGGCTTTGAGGAAGTCATGAAGGCCGCTTTGGAAATACTCAATTGGAGGAAACTGCATCAGAACGCCAACAAGACCTAAGCTCTTAAAGTTAAGAAGAAAAAAAAAAGTTGTATATAGTAAAAAAGTTCTGCTCCAATAAACAAGGAATAGAAATCACTTCAAAAATAACACACGTCAAATATTGACTGAGGCTTACCGTAAGGGTTACAAGGGCCGTAACGGATGAAACTAGGTGTCTACCTGGATCAGTTTAATAAGCCAAAAATTGTTTTGAAATGTGCCCGATGAGCGTGAACATTGCTTGGATTAAAACTGAATCGTCAACGTATTTCTTTGATAACTCAGTGGCTTTCAAACTTTTTTTTCAACTTGCAGGTAGTTTTATAATTATTTATTTAATGAAGGTTAGATTCTTCACTTCTTGAGTATGTTGAGTGCGTTGCTTACTTCTGAAAACTGAAACTGAAACAGTCAAAGTCAACCTGTATTTATTCAATAAAATCACAAGGATCACTTTGAAACGTCTTAAAGCTAGGTGACTCTAGGTGCCAGTTCCACGTGACCAAAGCCTAGAAGAAAAGGCAACAAACTTACGGCTTGGTTCCTACCGATCTTTTGTATGATCCTTGTTACAATTTACATATTATAATGTAATATTGAAGCTCCAGAATGGTGCCAATCGAATTTAGTGAACCGTAGGTATAACAGAATAAAGGCTAACGGAAAATAGCTTCGCGACTTTGATCCTCAGGCACGGTAGATATCCCCTCAGACCTTCTCTACCCTACCTTGAAAAATTGCATTATACTGTCTTAAGACGCTGCAACCGTCAAACAACTCGCTACTTAAATGTGTTATTAATGTGTAATTTATGTAAAAAATGTAGAAAAATAAATACTTATATAATTTTACAGAGGTTCAGCAAAAATATTATCACTTTCATCCAAACAAGTTTTCCTACCAAAACTATCATTTATAAAAATGTTGAGCAACGCTGTCGAAAAACTACTGTTACTATTGATTGGTACCACAATGAGCTGCAAACTGTGTAGAGGGCAGAGGGCATTGTAAAGTGATATATTTTTCTACCCTTTGCTCGAATAAGCAAACAATAAACCGCTCTTAATCCCTACAAACTTTAACGACAAGAAATAAAACTTAAAATAAATGTGGTGTTTGAAAAATTACAATTTGGTTGACTTCTCGGCAAATATCTTGAAATGTTATCAATAGATATAATAATGTGTTTGTTTTGTGTCAATATCTTATGAAAAATTGCAGTTTTTTATTTGTTTGGAGTTTAAAACTTTTATAACTAGTGAAATAAAAGCAAACTTAAGGTTTTCATGTATGTTGATAGTTTTTTGATACTACGTGCTGATGGAACAAGCTGATGGCGCACCTGATGTTGAGTGGTAACCACCGCCTAAAGCATTGCCTAGCAGGTCACGCACGATATGACCGTGCCATACGATGCATGCGTCCATCATCTTCAGGCATAAAATATGTTAAGCCTCATGTGCCTGTAGTTTCACCCACACCCTGTTCTTATGTCCATTAATAAAACGCTCTAATCGAAAAATTATTAATTTGGTAAAGTTTCAAATTTGTTTTTGAACATTCCGCTTTAATACTCATTAGTTTTATTGTGTTTATCCAACTCTTAAGGAAATTAACGCACTTGATACCTTATAGGCATTTCTGGGATAATCGTGGGTTTGAATCCCACTCGCTCTTTTGGTTTTATAAAATCTTTGTGGTTTTATTTCTATTTTTATCTGTATATCTATTGTTATTAGTAACAGTAAACCTATTAGCTTCTATAGACATAGGTTGGGCACTGACCAGTGAGATCATAGGTCTATTTAGGGTTTGTTAGATCACTTAGCTCATTGTGGCTTGATTGATTTTATGCCTCACTCAACAATCACACACTAACAGTATTTTATTGCTTCGCTGACCCAACTTTTTGTTAAAAATTCTATCTGACTAATATTATAAATGCGAAAGTTGGTGACTGTGTTTTATGGTGGATGTGTAACACTAACCTGAACTGAACTGAGCCTAACATGAAATTGCGATTAATAACTAGGTTAGGTTGTGTAATAACTAGTAATGGTATATATTAAGAGTAGTAGAGCTCTTTGTGAAGGGTTCGTCCGGGGAAGTACTACCACCACGCCTTTTTCTGCCGCCAAGCAGCGTTGCTGTGTTTCGGTTTGAAGAGTGTGGTTGCGGTGTAATTACAGGCACATGAGGCTTAACATCTGTATGCCTCAAGTTGATGGACGCAGGGCAGTGCATCGTAGGGCACGTTCCTATTGTGCGTGACTAACGAGGCAATGCTTTGTTATAGGTGATGTTACCACTTAACATCAGATGGGCCATCTGCTTGTTTGAACACATGCACTATATTATAGAGTAAATAAATTAATATTTTTTTTTATCAAATAAAGTGCTTTTGCATACACAAAAAATATTCTTTTGACTCATATGAAAATAAAACCCTTTTCGACTTTTAGTGTAACAGCATCACGATATTGATAACACTTATCATTCACCTCAACGTACCAAGATCTCAAAATGTTATGACAGTAAATCCGTGAACCCAACACCGTAAAATAACCATATCTGACATATTATATGGTCTATAAAAGTTACCTACTGCCGCGGTGATGGGTAAAGGGGTGTCTAAACGCATATTAAAATCGCAAAAGATACAGAACTATTTGAGCGGAAACCGTAAAGATGTAGAGCTTAGAATATGTAGATGTGGTTGGAATATGAATTAATCAGTCAAGGTTTCAGTAATAATTCAATAATATTGATAACAAGCTGGTGCCCGCGACTTCGTCTGCGCAGGATTAGTCACACAATATCTTTATAAATTGTAGCCTATGTGTTATTCTGATATATAAGCTATATTATTGTACAGTTTCATTAAAATCCATTCATTAGTTTTTACGTGAAAGAGTAACAAACATCCATCCATCCATCCAAACATACAAACTTTCGCGTTTATATTATTAGTAGGATGCTATGTAGCTGAGTAGCTGTATATATTTCAAGGAAATTACATGTACAATATTTATGATGTCAACCGTGCCTGTGCATTACCATCTAGAGTCATTTTTTTAAATATATTAATATTTTTGTCTGACATGGTACACAAAAAATAATAAATTATAAATTAATATTATTTTATTGAAGTCAATCAGAACTCAGAACTTCATCTTTGCACCACATTACAAGAAAAATAGTTGAAAAGTACTGTTGATGAATTACCTAAATTACCTAATGCTGAACCTTCTCCTCCGTGGTATACAGCCCCAAAAAATTAAGAAAAAAAAATACATCAACATTTTTATCCCCAGCCACTATACTATACATAATACATACATATAGTATATAAATATCCTTTCACAGATCTCTTAGATAATACTCATTCAAGATTCCTTGACAAATATAAATAGTGTAAATATCATCCGACACGTTATTATAACAGAAACATGCACTTCTAGTCATTCATCTACTTACTCGTGACACTCATAAGTACTAACTAACAAAGTACCTACATCATAACTCTTTAATCCACCAGGTAGCTCGGTTAAGCATGTGAAAATTGTGTGTTCGTCATATAAAAAGCCATAAATAAGACATTAGCAGATCGTACTCCATACTTTAATTGTACCCTCATTGTGTTCATAGTTTTTGTGCTCAGATATTTATGAGTTTATAAAGCTTTCTTAAATGGCCTACAAGCTTGGTAGTTATTTATTAGGCCTAAGAAAGTCTTACTTTTAACTACGCGTTTTATTTATTGTTTTTTCAACTGCGTTGCAAAATGCAATCCTACTGACATATCAATGCGAAAGTTACGATACTTGGATGTTTGTGGCTCAATGACCCCTTACGCTCTGAATTGATAAGGATGAAATTTAGAACATATATAGTTCGTATCCTAGATAAGCATAAAGACTACTTTTTATTCTGAAAAAACGTGGTAGAAAACAGAACGAACCCTATAAACGGTAAACGTCTTAATTATGAATGTTCTCAATCATTATTTATACGCAGCTAGTTCTAAATAAACTATTTTTTACTTTCTATTGCTTTCATTACATATTAAAACATTGTACCAATTTTGATAGGTTGTTATAAAATAACGGAAAGAACAAGAATGCTTCACTAATTAACACATAATCTTATCATACTAACAATACTTCCTAATTCATCAAAATAATGTCAAAAAATGACATGGATCGATTAACAAGCACTTCAGATAGTACGACGATTATAAAAAACACGTGTTTTTTTATCTATGCATGTTATATCAGTGGAAAATATCACTATTTTAAGGGCCGAAGTGTCAAAACGGCAAAGTGGTCGCTAGATCGAGCGAGATAAGTGCACCCCACCTGTGACTGACCACACGGCTCTTCAAGTGTGTGACGTAACTATATAGGGTATCAAAAAACCTCTTGTAATGCCCATAATTTCAGTTTACAAGGAGATTTTTCAGTGGGGTCTCCATTGTGCATCTAGGTTTGTCTTGTTGTTGATTTTAGCTTTTATTAACCTTCATGAAAGTGGAAAGAGACGTAGCATTAAAATATCGAGACTAAATTCATTGATATAAAACGAAAGATGATAATAATAACATTTAATTTATTTTCTAGAAAGATTGACAGATGGTTAAGTCATAGAAAACAAATAAATTTAATAAAATGGCTGTTTCATTATGGGTCCCTTTATTGCCAATATCAAATGAAATAGATAAAAATCGTAAAATATCAATTTGACACAGTAAATTGATATTTGTTAAAAAAACTTAGTTTTTTTTTCAGTCGTAATTGATCAAGAAATAGTCTAAAACTCCTGTTAATTTCTCTAAAGTCGCATGTCTATACCCTGTATACGCCATAGTTTGGAGTCACGCACACTAGTTGAAATGCTTTTGATTTCTAGAAACATCTGCCACGTACCTTTTTATAATAATCAGTTGTTAGTTAAAGAAAACTGTAGGTTTATCAAAAATAAAATTAATAAGAACAAACTTTAGGTACGTTGATAATGTATGAAATAATATTACCGCTTTTCTACATGTACCTAATGGAAATGCAGGGCAAGCTGCAAAATAAAATAATTAAAAAAACGCAAGTCGCAAGTTATACTCGTTGTTAACTTCCCTGAAGCTTTACATCATCATCATCACCAGGCTGAAGAAGCCTAGTGCTGGATGTAGGCCTCCCCTAAACATTCCCAGGACGAATGAATAAAAAATTAATAAATAAATATTGGTGGACATTCCACATAGCACTATCTCGCCCCAAACTAAGCCAAAGCTTGTGATATGGGAACCAGATAGCTAATATACTACTAATAAACTTTTTTTGTAAACACATACTTATAATATTATTTAACACCCAGACAGAGAACAAACATCTATGTTCATCACACAAATATTTGTTCTCGGTGGGGATCGAACCCACGGCCTACTGCACAGATGGCAGAGCTACTACCAACTGAGCTGTGAAGGCTGCTGAAGTCTGCGAGCTATAATATGTTGTTTACTTTGGTTCTTCTTCGGATTTCCTCATTCCTGATTCTATCACATGAAACTTCCAGTATATCTCTTTCCATAGCGCGTTTGCATAGAGCTTTAGAATGATGACATAATAATTGCAAAGTGTGACATGACACCGAGACACCGACCCGCGACCGGAAGTAAGACTGAGTGTGTGCGCTCGATACTATCGATTGAGACATGTGGCCGCTGATCGCAAACAAATCAAAGGTAGTATAAGCATCACGCTACAAGCGCCTTTACACTCACAAACGTCGACGTCACAAACTTTTTACTTTGTCAATGATGTAATTTATTTCTAAATTTTCAAATTTATTTTTTATACTACTTACTGCAATACTAGAAACAATCATATGGCCAACCTGATTTTGAGTAGTCACCATATAACAAAGCAATGTCTCGATAGTTACGCACGATAGTAACGTGCACTGCGTTGCGTCCATCAACTTGAAGCATACAGATGCTAAGCCTCATGTGCCGGTTATTTCACCGGCAACCACACTCTTCAAGCCGAAACACAGCAACGCTACATCTCTACAATGCACTCCTCATACTCCTAATACTCCTCAACTTTTTACGTAAAAATAATTGTTTTTTGAAGCGTGTGAGGCATATCGAATGCTACCGACCAGCTGTCTAATGGGCAATAATGAACAATCAAACGGACACCATCGATCGAGGTAATGAATGCGCGGGCCCGGCGACGGACTGTCCGCCGCGTCCGGACCGACGCGACCCATGTCCGTCATCCGACGATTATTATTCTAAATCATTTTGGGTATTATGTCTTTTCGGGTGTGTAAAATGTCTGTGAAAAGTTAAATAATTTTTTAGACGCAAGTTAAAAAAAAATGCATAACCTCGTCCCATAACTTAAAGATAAGTTTTTTAGCATCTATAGGGCTAGTCCCTTGTCGGGTCAATCCAAAATATAATATAACTAACTAACTGTCACACGTATAGGTTGGCAGAAATAGGGTTAGTTAGAGATTATGTTTTAATGGGTAAGTATAAGATGTATTTTTGTATGTTTATTGTAGGGCAAGGTAGGCAAAAACATTAAAATACATTAAAAAAAACCTTATGAACACGACTAAGCTATGTTTTTACAAGCTAACTAGCTATTAAATGTTATTAAGGTTACTTTGCGCTCTCACAAAAATTTTGAAGTTATAAAATAACTGAATGTCGTTATGAAAAAAACGCAAAAATCAAGTATCGAAGAATATTATAATCAATTGTCCAATTTTTTTACTCTTTTACAAGTTTTGCGGTTGTGAACGTCCTGGCTCAGTTCGAGCTGAGTCACCGAGCTCAAACTACTTTCCTACTATACTTACCCTCAGTTTTCAAAGCAAAGGTACTTTTCCGTAGCGTGGCTGATTGCATTAAGCAATTACAGAGTATTTAATTACGAGACTAATTAGTGAAGCCTGTGCAGTGCGACAGCGGTAGGGTTTCACATTTACACTTGCAACTGCAGTTTTCTAACGTGTTTGTGTTCTTGTCCGGATTATGCGACAGAATAGTGTAGCAGTTACAATAACAAAAACAGCTTCCCAGGCACGGTAGTTGTCCCCTTAGATCTCTTATTACAAAGTATCAAATTAATATTTAAGTGCGCCTCAAAAAGGCTCCTTTCACCACACTGGTTCGAAAGAAACTAGTGTCACCAGTATCAAATGATTATTTAAGTGTGCCTCTTTCACCACACTGGTTCGAAAGAAACTAGTGTCAACAGTTCAAATGATTATTTAAGTGTGCCTCAAAAAGGCTCCTTTCACCACACTGGTTCTAAAGAAACTAGAGTCAACAGTATCAAATGAATGTTTAAGTGCGCCTCAAAAAGGCTCCTTTCACCACACTGGTTTGAAAGAAACTAGTATCACAACAAGAAAAGAATGATGATTCATTAAGGATGTGTAAGTGTCAGTCAGAGGCGCTAAACTACAGAAGATCAAAATCTTTAAAAAAACAACAAGACAATAAGTAATTTAAAACTTAAAGTAATCAAAAATCTAGAATCTGATAACCCTAATTTAGCATTCACCGTCGCAGCTTGCTTGCATTTAGCACGAAATTTCGTAGTATTTAATTAACCCCATGAAAAATTACTGCGAATCCAAACAAACTTTTCAACGCTATTGCCTAAAATTTGTGACAACTGCACGATATTTTCACCTAAATTTGTAACGACTGCACGATATTGCCAAAATTATGACAGCTCCTAGACTATTTAGCGGGGCCGTTTGCGTCAAATAAATGCGAAAGCGACACAGTGCCACTTAGTGAACTTACATTTTTTTTATAATTTACTGACGTACTTGCTCATAGAACCACCTTATATTTATTTATTTATTTCAAGTTACCTCTATCTTTACAGGACTATCCTAATGCGATAGAGTAATTCTAAATCTTATCTTATCTTATAATATTAAGTGGTAACCATCACCACATAGCTTTGCCTCGCAAGTCACGATATGGACGTGTCCTACGATGTACCTACTGCCCTATGCCCATCTACTTGAGGGCATCACATACAGAAGAACGGTAGGAACCAAGCCGTAAGTTGTTTGCCTGTTCTTCTAGGATTTGGTCGCGTCGCCGGAAACTGGCACCGAGAGTCACCGCTTTATGACGTTTCAAAGTGATTTTATTGAATAAATACCTTTTGACTTGACTTGACTTGAGGCATGCAGATGTTAAGCCTCATGTGGCTGAAGGCTACTTATTTTATTAAAAAAGTATCAGCTACATGCAAAACTTTAGATACTGTCAGAACAACTGCTTGTATACAATAAACCAAATCATTTTTATTAATGAAATGCACGAAGAGAAATTTTGAATTAGCAATGATTTTGTGATTATTACTTTACAGCAGATAAAAATGCAATACTTTTCACCCTTGCATATTCTAATTACCACCCAACAGCCATTTAATGCAGATCCCTCGAACTCTGTGCTCTTTGTGCAAGCCCAGTCCAGAACAAAATGGTCATCAAATCAAAAGCTCATCTTGAAATGACATAACTCGACACTCCCGGAGTGCAAAGTGACTGATTCTGATTAAAATCGTGATTAGTTTCAGACGATTAGCATATTAAGTGACAGACCAGGTTTAATGCATTCATTGTCATTGGTTAAAGGTAATTTGGTATAGACTAAAATACACTATACACATTTTGTTTTTTAATAAAATGACGTATAGCACGAGCTTTATAGCGCGTAGTCAAGTATATTTATATGTAGGTACTTTTATAAATTTTATTTTATTAAGCTTTCTTGACCATAAAACTTGTTAGTATAAATTAATTTTGACTTGCTTTATTTTAGAGAATGCAGTCTTATTAGCTATATTATAATTAGATTACTACTCCTCTTACGTTCAATGCTATTACATTTTACTGCATATGTGATAAAAAAAAAGTGGACAAAAAAATACTACAAACATTTATTTATTTCTGTAAACCTACACAGGGATCAGATAAATGTCTTTGAATGGTCACGTGATCATTGTTATTTAAAGCATTTCAAATCTTCTGTACGCTATGCAAATTTATTTAGAGGCTTCGATCATACAGTAAAGATACACCTAATTTTATGCACCTCAATGCTGTCAGCACAAGCTACCACCTTTGATAAAGGAGAAGAGAAGAATCACTCTAAGATTGCTTTAGAAAAAAATACATTAAATGCCCACAATTTTTTTTACGCTGGCCCTTGTAATATGCAAAATTATGCACCTTTAGCTATGTATGCTAATTTTATCTAGCACGCGTCGAATTTGACAATGGATGGACGGACACGCGACAATCTTAGAACTGGGAATGCAAATATGTACCTATCTGCCAAGGGTCTAAGAAATGTTATACCCTATAATATTATGCAGAGCGTGCCAATTTAAATTGATCTTAGCACGAGCTAAGGTAGATTTAAAATATTTAAATAAAAAGAAGTACCTATGCAAAACACCTGCATTGTTATAATACTTTCAATTTACTCCTGCTGTCAACACATTTTTAGTATGACTGTCTCCACAGATCTGTTATATACCTAGGTAATAATATATTAAACAATATATTAATATTTTTTGATTTCAGGTGAGGCATTTTGACTTCAGTATGCAAATTTGAAATACATACACAGTACGGCGTCTTCTTTAACTATTCAAATATATGCAAAGCGCTAAGTAACTGGAAAAAGGTAATGGCGCAAAAGAAATATTGAATTTTCCGATTCTAAAATGTGTGTGGGAAGTAATCTAACCAATATGATTTATTTTATTTATTTATTTAACTATACAACTACATCGTTGCAGGTATTAAATATTCATATAAAAATTAAATAAAAGTTACCACCGTGGTATATAATATTAATAAATAATACAATTAAAGTATTCCTTATTGTTGCTATAAAATCGTCTGGTTTAAGTTAGTTTTAATTTTCATAATAATTATTTTGCGATCCAACATAAATATTTCTAATGTATAATTGCAAACAAAAACAAGTTATTTTTATCTAGTTTGCAACTACGTATCTCATGTACAAGTAAGAACAAAAGCTATTCAGAAATATGCTTCGCGAATGTCTACAGTCTACAGGAAACAGTGACGTGTGTGCAGTGTTTTCACAACGAGAATCATAACAATTAGATTTTCATTCCTCACTCTGAGGAGGGTACTTTTGTAGCAGACACATGCCGTACAATGAATTCTTTGTCTACAACACGATTGAAAACTTTGTTACAGTACTACTTCGCCATGCAAATGAACCGCTTTAATGCAGAAACTATTATTTAAAATCGCAAATTTCCATTGTTGACTCAAATTATGAGTGCCGTAACGGATCGATCGAGTGATTCTAAACAGTAAGATTTAAATATTTTTTCAATCAATAACTGATATGCAAATGTGCGAGCTACAATGCGCGACCGTTATCGCAACAATTTAAAATTTCATCAAAGGTGCGCAAGAAATAATAATTGATTGAACACTATTGTTGCGAATGATACCAAATGGGGCCCTTCGAGCTTCTAGAGGTCGGGAGAATCCGAAAATTAACCAATGATAGGTCTAAATTTAATTTTACGATTCGATACCTGCACGGATCTGACAAAGGTTCTAATCAAATTATGCAGCCGATGCCACTATTGTCGTCTACATGCATAAATTTAAGGCACGGTATTGTAGATACATCGAAGGGTAGTGAGAGGAAGCTTACAATAGTCGAGATGCATCCGATGGTTATTGAACTAAGTCTCGTGTGGGAAGAAGGGTTAAGGATGATACTTATCAAATGATTGTTACGAATTACTGCATCTGGATATTACCTTCGGCTTGTTTTTATAATTGTATACGAAACAAATATCTTGATACTGAATACGACTGCATATTATATTCTCAAAATTCTCAAGTACGGAAGACCCATTCATGTCATGTATATATCATGGTACCCAATACCCTTCAAGATGTCGCGGTAGTCAGAGGCATGCTAAGACATTCTGCTTCTCACATGCCTATTTTTTGCTGGCTTCGTCTTTGAGGCTGCAAACACACTATTCTGATAAGTCTCATCATTATAAGTAAGTAGATTGAGTTTACCGAAGCCTTCCTGACCTTGGAACCCAATATTCTCTTGTTAGAACAAGTAACACTACCGTCAAAGCAAACGTTGTCAATCAAAGGTTTGCAGCAAATCTCACCCTCAGCGGAAACAACGGGAATATCGCATTACAAAAAAGTTCGTTATGAAAATAAACCGTTACTATTACCGAAGGGTATGACAACGCGCAAGAGGGCGATCCAATTTTAGTGAAATTCTTATAGCTGTAATGATATGGAGCACGGGCGTTGCATACTTTAGCGAGAGAAAAGAAATTTCGGAGACGTTGCGAACATTGATATGTAGATGAGATGGCACAGGTAGGGAAGGGTGTTATTGAAATTAGAGATACATATGAAATTCGAGAATGGCGAGGTATTGCCGATCGATGCAAGGGTACGTATTCCAGACAGGTGTGACGTAAGTGCAACTGTCGCATACCTTTGGGAAAAGTAACGTCTTTCCAATTGTATTGGGTTGATGATGAAATATTTTGTTCGACTAAGATGATTTAAGAGGTACAACCAAAATAAGATGGAGAATAAAGTTTCTTTGTCATTTTAGATGAAAATTTGTAGGCAAAACGTTTTGTAATACTCATCATAGTGTAGTATGAAGTACTACCACTAAATCATCACCATCTTTAGCATAAGCAATATTACTTCGAATATAAGTCTTCGTTTAAAATGAATTATAAATATCATAGACTAATTTAAATAACCGTAAATGTCCTTCTATCAAAATATTTAAATCCATCTCCGAAGTAGCATCAACATAAGAAAGACGAAATGATAACAAACCATTAGATACTTTGCATATGAAGAGTCCACGCGCGGATTTACATATTCCCCAAATTTATCTATGCTTACTTCCCCTGCTAAGGCACGAGACACAAATTCATAGCCAGTAGGTAGACACTAAGGTGAAATTTGCATAAAGTCCAGCACGAGCTAATACTTTTGCATAAAAAGATAACACTTCTTCGAAACGAGGTTTATGCATGTGCAAGGTGTTGAGCAAAAAGGGGAGTTATTGATTTGACTCTTTTACTTATGTTAATGATGCAAAAATCCGAAAATAGATGTATAACAGGCATGTAGATGTATTTTATGCTTACAAGTAACGTGCCGTGATAGGAAGTAGTAATTTGCCATTTCACAATGGCCTGATATGTCAACACATAACATGAGGACATGCAATTAAAATATATTTTACGACGGTTGCACTGTATCTGAAGCAGTTCCATATTTATGGGAAACAGCATGAAAATAAAGCCGTAAGCGATTTGTCAGCATTCCGTATCAGGCTAGGCTGAGTCGATAATAAAAATTTCCTGCGGTTTTTTCTCGTTTTTCGGCTATATTAGGCACGCGAAGGCTTAACTGACGTCGAAAGCCCGATGTTACTTGTTTGCGGTTCCGTTACCAGACGTTAGTGAAATAACCCTCAACGAGAGACGAAGCTGTCTGTATACCCATCCTCACTTGTGTTGGCATTCCAACACAAACTATATTAAAAATAAAAAACCTTAGATTTCGGAAATGGTTCAAGGACTACTCGTGGGAGAGGTGTCAAACATAACCTTTTCTTGTGCTGTACTAAATAAATAGTAAAAAGTGCCACTCTGTGTTTTCCATCCATCAGAAGTTCTGCGAACCTACATACCAGCCTACAACACCTATACAGGCACACGAACTACTTGTGTTTGCGACCCTGTGCTATCGACTTGATAAAATAAGAACAATTTAGTCTATTTCCTGTGCCTTACCAATAATACCTTCCAACCGTTTATTGTTTTTGAGAAAAACTATTCGTTAGTTTTTATTTTTACCCGACTGTAAACTAGTACCGGAAATCACAGAACCCTCATCGTGGGCATTAAACTCAATCTTGACGTTTTTTCATTATTTTCCTACGACAGAGTAAAACACAATTGCAAAAAACTATATTAATTGCTGAAAACTCTGTTGCGAATAACATGATTCAATATTTAGGTCGGTGCAATCATTTTACTTGCAGAACTTTTAGTATTTCTCTGTTGCATTTGTTTTTTTTTATAAAAGTCATTTGTATTTGTGAAAAATAAAATAAGTTAAGAAATTTGATCACATGAACTTTTTCAATATCAGGGATTTGAATAAGACGATAGACCAAGTTAATTACCCAAGTACAGGGTGTAAGAAGACCACCTAAAGGTGTATGCTACCTCAACCTGCATAGACTTTATAATAAAAAAAGTAAAACAGCTTCACGTCTTTGATCCTCAGGCACGGTAGATATCTCTTCAGATCTCTTCGTACCAAGAACGAACTCCAGACTTTATATAGAGTCAAAATACATTATTTAAGGAAGTACTTTGATATTTAAGAGGATTCTTGTGCCCTCGTTTACTATTAACACCTAGCTCTATAATAAGTTATATAGGGGCTTCTTAACTTAAACTTAACAAAATGTCTAGTGGGCAGAGGTGCGTTCAAATAAAATATTTTGGCATATTCCAAAACTTTGCAGTAGTAAAGTAGTATACATATAAGCACCCATGAGCTATTAGCTTCTCGAGGCGCACTTAAAATCCTTTCACCACACTGTTTCGAAAGAAACTAAGGACACGACAAGAGAGAGAGCATCCTGTACATACCCCACGCAAAAACTATTTGCCCCACATTAGGTTGACTAGTATGTTAATAAGGACATTTCTCGCGTTGTTCTTGGAATACTGAAGTCTCGCACAGGTGCAATTATACTTTTTTGCGAATTCATTTAATGAACTAAGAATGTGGATGCAATACGAATTCTGAAAGCTATTCTGTTTTTAACATGGCCTACTCCGCAAAATTTCCGAAGTTTGTTATTGATATTTTGAGTTACACTACGCTGCATGCAAGGCAGCACTAATTCAACTACGCAGCGGTTATAACGTTAAGACGCGGTGTACCTCAAAATGACAATATGTACCTTCGTTCATCGTTTTATTGAGTAGATCCCCATTATCCAGGTGTAAACTCCCGTACGTAAACTTAGAATAATAGTCTAGTAAGAAACCAGTTAGCAAGTCTTCGCAAATGGTCGGGGTGGAATATTCCAATGTTTATAGCATATCCAACTAGGCCGTCGACTACTCAAGCTAGAATTAATCAAATCAACCAACCCCTACCAACCACTTTCCGATATAATTAAGGCGTGCATGTATGCGTGCCGGACAATACGTACCGACCTTCTATGTGTGCGATAATGAACGATTATAAGAGACCTAGTTTACTTAACTACAGCTCTATCTTGTTTTCGAATCAATCAATTTCGAGCTCTGTAGGACAAAGGATAAGGTTGATTATAGGGTTTTAGTGTTGGTTAATAATGCGTTATGCGTCGATAGTGTGAGTGTGTGTTGTTTTCTTGGTGTGTGTTGATGAGTCACATTTTTTTTGTTTCGTGGGTAAGGCGCTGGGGTGCCGCGTGGGGTGGCGTCGTACCCCTTGCTTGCAACCCCATCTTATTAATCAGTGAAGTACAAGCCGTCTCTTCACATGTCTGTTTGGATAAACCGAAGCGTTACTCCTTATTAGAAATTCAACGCTATGCTTAATTGGTCAAGTGAACGCTTACAAAATCGGTTTTTTTCTTATGAAACTAATTTAAACTATATTTTTCAAATCATTTATGACTTGTCAAGTCAAAATCAGCTACTACACTAATGTTATTTTAAATAATTATAAAAATCTGCTAAAAACATTTTATTCCCTTTTAAAAACTGGTAATAACAAAAGTGATAGGCAAACGTATGAATCATTGTTATTAAAACTAACTTTTGAAATCATGGGCTGAGCTGAAACCTTTAGTAGAGTGTATCAAACAAAATTGCTACTACCAAATAATTTTAGACTAAAAGGATAAAATCAGTATATTTCTAACCTGTACTCGAACTTGTAACTATACTAGCGAGTAGTGAATCAGGGTCACTAGCATAAAAAAATAATTCTTAGTTTATTGACGGTTCTAATAGGTATTATAGTAGAAAGATACTTTTCGTTCTTGCAATTTACTATTTTTTTAAACTTTTTTTACAGTGGTAATTTTTAAGTGCCTTGTTGAGAGTAATTATGCTTATAGTACGAGTCAAAATATTACACTCAGGAGAACAAATTTTTAATCTGTCATAAACTGAACATCCTTTAAGAAAATTACTTGTCCTGTTAGGAACAAAATAATACAAAATCTACTTTACGGCAATGTTATTTTTGTACCCTGTACGAAACATTGGTATTTTACCACTTAGTTTGTCAAATTGAAATTGTTTCACCCAACACTTATCCATTTTCGAATTAATACCCCACCTGAAACCGATCAAACTTCAGGCCAAGTTATAATTATAGGTGACATACCTTCCTTGACATACCATTATTGTGTCAAACGAGGTGTCCACGACAGTTAGCCCCTATTATTAGACTGTACGGCTAAACTAACGAACGTAGAGCTATAGAAAAGAGCACAAAGCTCGCATAGATAACAATCCGTACCCCTGTCTTAGCCCCATTCTCCCCCTCTCATTAATAATATCGACCCATTCACTAATTATATTGCGAATGCATAGTTCCTAGTGTGAGCGGTACGCACACATGTGTACGCGAAAGTAATGGGCAGTGATGGGCATTAAATTAAAATAGAAAATAATCGATCGTAGTCATCGAATATAGTTATTCGTTTTGTTCGTGGGTGAAAACGGTTGCGTGTTGTTCGGCTGTTGTGATTGCTAAATGTTAATCGGCGCTTGGAGTTCGGGAATTTGAAAACACTGGACTGGATTGAGCTTCGATGTCTCTTTTAGCTTTAGCTTTTTGACCACATCAAATAAAAAGTATACAGTAAGAATTTGAAACGTAAGAAATTTTTTATAGAGTTAGATTAGGGTTTATAGGGCTTATAGGGTTGGTGGCTTTCTTAATGTAGGTAATTAAACAAGAAATTTCATACTTAATTTATTTTTTGTATCTGTTTTATGTTGGACTCTATTAATTACATTTAATCAAGTTAACTAAAAATTCTAAAATTATTATAAATTCATTTACTTATAGGGCTTATAGGGTTGGTGGCTTTCTTAATGTAGGTAATTAAACAAGAAATTTCATACTTAATTTATTTTTTGTATCTGTTTTATGTTGGACTCTATTAATCACATTAACAAGTTAAATAAAAACAAATAAAATTATTATAAATTCATTAAAAAAGTGGACGTGAACTCGATTCATCCCAATCGGTTCTTGAATAGTTCAAAGTTCAACCATCGCCATTCTCAAGAGTTGTAGAAACTATTTTAAGGATTTTCCATGAGCTACAGCAATGACGTCACAGCGTAGCAATAAGAAATTCTCGTAGTGTGCAACAGTTCGTGTTGCGTGCGGCGCATGTGTGAGTGTTTGGGCAAGGTCAGGGCTGCGTTATCAGATCAATGGTCAGATTCGCAAACCAGCAAATCGATATCGAGCTTAAAAAGATAAGAAAGGTAGTCATTGAACTTTAAAATTGAGTTCAGTTTAATTTTCAAGTTTAATGTTACTGTTTATTTCCAGAAGCAATTCTTCAAAGCAACTTTTTAGTTAAAAAACAATATAAAAGTACGTACTTATAGGGCAGATAATTGGTATAGCCATCCAAAGAGGTAACGTTGCCAGCCTTTAGGGCACATTGCCTGCGGTCGGTGATTCGATCTCTGTTTTTTTCTTGTAAATAATGTTACCTAGATACAAAACTAATTTCGTTTGTGACGTATAAAGTTTATCAAATAGTTGTTTGAATTATTATGCCTTTGTTTAATAAATAAAGTAAATTATTGGTACGTATTTAGTTAAATGTACTAACATCTGATCATTTCAACATATTTGATAATGCAAACACGATAGTATAGAATAAAAACTATTTCAAAAAAAAAACAAAAATGTTTTAATTAGTAGATTCATTAAGCAAACATTGATTCGAGCTTCACAAAAAACCGACCCGTCCGTATGAAGTTGTGTAATTAATCACTTGATTAATCAGTGCGACGAATAAAAACAGTGTAATGACCCGCTTCCTTATATCGATCGACGTGACGTCATCAGCATTTGAATGCAGAGTCACTGTAGTGAGACCCCAAAAACTGTCGATTAAATTAAAAATCGAGGCTGTAATTTACTTTGCTCCACACTGATTTGTGCCGATAGTGGTGTTCTCACACTACTATTTTTTTGTACTATACTCAGAGACTGGTGTTTTGGGAACTACTATAATACTAATAATACAAGGAACTTTTTTTATCAACGTGTTTCAGTCACCTAAATAGATTTATTATTTATTAAGAAGACCAACAGCTTATTTAAACATAATTTCTAAATATTATAGGTTATCAGAGAAGCCAATTAGCGCGGTCATCACGTACGGTTACAGAGTATTTTGAGAAAAAATTCGCTAACAAGCATTTATGGCCTTACTTTAAAAAAAAACCAGTCAGAACATTCACATCATAACATCTTTAACAATGCTAAATTAATAACCCATGCATACTTGCCTACCTACCTATCACGTATTCAAAGATGTCTTATTAAAATCTAGCATCCTATATATAATTAACCTTGACGATTTGTTATTCTTCGAATCATTATTATTTTATTAATGACATTGGTTTCAATAAACGTACATAGTGCATATTCAGACATAGATGATGCTCAAAGTATCCAAAATCGCACACTTATCTTACAATCGATAAAAAGTAACACGCGTGCCAAACACTAAAGATAGGGTGGCAACGCGTCAGATTCTCGTGGGGCAGAAAAAAGTGAAAAGCAATCAGTGTGGCATAATTAGTGCGTTGTAAGTATGGGGCGGGTTGCCATGGCAACGGCGTCTGTCGATACCCTGCTTACCCGCCGCGTTAATTTCCAACAGAATTAATCGAATCAAGCAATCAATCGATACCGAACAATTGAAATGGACGGCGCTGTTGTAGGTGTTGCGGGCGTTTAGTGTTTTTTAGTGGCTAGTTAAGTTTTTAGTTGTGATTGTTTTGTACCAAACTGGCACAGTGTGGCACCTACTACCCTACCATCTCTATAGGATTGTTATTTTAGCTGACTTATAATTTACATTTTATTATTTTGTGGGTAAAATAAATACATTTTAGAAATATATATTTTTTGTTAGGAGGTAAGTAGGTTATACCTAGGTTACATGTTTTTGTAGATTGTATTTTGAAGTAAGATTAAGTATTTATTTAAGTCAAGATAGTATTCATATTATAATAAGCGATTCCAAAGTATTTTGTTTAAAATTTAAATGAAATAGTCTCACGACTGCCATTTCTTCAAAGAATATTTCTACCTGCACCTTGAATATTTATTTCTACCTTGAATATTTTAGGTATCGAGATACTTTTAGAATATTAATAAGAGTAATTGATACCTAGGTACTTAGTTAAATAAATATAATTGATGAGTAAAGTGAAACCAAAACGACATCATGGCAAATTACTTGATTACAAAAATTAATAACTTTCACATTTACATTCAATGAAATAACAGTTTATCGGTTTAATGAGTATTTAAATACAAAAATAAATAAGCCATATTTTTACAAAAAAATCGAAACGGCATCCATTGTTGCGTCTAACCAAAATTAAGGAGGCCATCATTTTAACCAGCTTTTGTATTCAAAATTCGATAATTTATTGCCGAAATAATATAATTACGGTCGACTGACGGGACGGATTGGTTCACCGGAAACACCAAATTACCGGAGAAATTAAACGGAAACATTTGGCCGCCGCTGGCAAGATGGCGCGCCTTCGATTATCGTGTCTGTTCCATTTATGAATTATAATTATTGTCGCCTTCAAGTATTTGTTTGTCAATAATTGTCCATAATTATGGATTAATGAAAGCTTAGCGATGAATAAATAATTTGTAATTAATGGGTTGAACCTTTTTGCATAATGAATAATAAAGTGTTGAACATGAAATAGTGCAATAGCTATTAATAAGGTGACAATATTGTGATGGAATGAAGTTTATGTTATCAGTTGTCCAATAAAAATAAACTTTTCTACATGAATGTATTTATCTATACATTTTTCTTTAAAATATTTAAGCAAATCCAATAATAGAGACCTTCTTACTGATGATGATACCTCATATTTTTTTGAGTACCTACTGAGGGCTTATTACGAGTTTAGAGCCGATCGAGTGCCGATCGTCGATCGTTACGATACACCGAATTTTCTATGAAAAAAAAACAGGTTCTCAAAGAATACGCTAGATGCCGCTGATTTATTTTCATAGAAAATTCGGTGTATCGTAACGATCGACGATTGGCACTAAACTCGTAATAAGCCCTCAGATGCTTAATTTAATTCAATTTTTTAGCTTGCATCTTTGAATTTGATAAGTCAAAGTCTACCAAGGATATTTTAACTAAGTATTGCTTATAAGGTTTTGTTAAAAATAATTTTAATGATACCAATACCATCTACCTTGCACTAAATAAATAATTTGGCATCTTAGAAATAATTTGTCAATATTGGGTGAGTTAGCAGCAAGGCGCCGCAACTTGATCGTATAAAAAAACATTTTTACTCTACTTACATCCTTTATTGTTATGTTACCTTTGCATTGTTATAAAAATACTTATGAAAAAAAAATATTGTCCATAAATCTAAAATTTCTTGCAGGAGTCAAGAACTTATTTGCGAAAACTAATACCACAAGTGGAGTCGGCTTCATGCGAACGAAGTCGGGCTGGATTCCCCTAGTTATTATTATATAGCCACTAATGCTAGCCAGGTAGGAACATTCTTACACGATTCCAACAAATGCCAATACTGTCTAATCAGTCTCGGGGAAATAGAATCCGACATCGCGTGAGTCCAATAGTCTGAGAGCTGAAACTCTTATAATTACAAGAAATTAACTCAATGTCTAGCATATTATACAAACAGTTCGTTCAACTTTATTGAGTGGATTTTGTGATAAGTGTACTTGAAAAACAACAAAAATTGTTTTGAGCAATATTTCAAATATTTTGATACTACTCATCAGGATTTTTGCAAAAAAAAATTTTGTAGGTACTCCAATTCGACAATCTTTTTTTTATGTACAGCCGATGGAATAAGCAATCTTGTGAAGTATAATAAAATTGTGTAATGCTTATATTTCAGCCAATAAGAAATTAAAATTTACATATTCGATTTTTTTTGTAGATCCTAATTTCTTCAGTTTATTTCCTTTAAAGTTTCTTAAATTAAAAAGAATTCAGTATATTTAACTTACCATTTCCAAAGTGGCGTGGGCACATGTTACCATAGCTAGATTTGGCATTGAAAGTCTCTGTAGGTACGTTCACATACATACGGTCACTTTTGTATCACTTCAGTCCTCAAACTTATTAATATAAATAAACATAGAGTCTGTAACAAATAAAATCAAAAATAATTTAAAAAAATATACGGAAATTAAAAATCTATTAAATGAGTTTGATCATAGACCAATCTTAAACAGAGTTGGGTGTTTAAGATAAATAAATAAAAAACGAATATTCGATATTTAGTATCTGAAAAGATGAACGACAGTCGCACGAACAACGCGCAGTGGTCGCCTTTATAAATCATATTAAAATAAATCACTCAGGTACACATGTGAAATACTTTCTCTAAACAAAGGGCATTGTGTATGCAAAAGCGCATTCCGATTCGAATACTTTTCGTCGCCTACCTCCCTATGTTTTTTTTTTGAATAAATATTGGCCTGCGCCCGATTTATCGATAACTTTTATATATGAAACCGTCGTGTTGGATGATCACGATCGTTGTTTTAATATGAGTCCGCTGTGAAATATCGGCAATAAATGAAGTAGCCCAAACAAAATGCGACCCTGGTAAAGATTTTAATATGAAGGAATATAAAGCCATAAACGAATTTAGTATTTTTAATTCCACTCATATAAATACCAAGGAAGGCTTTGGTTTTGTTTTAACCAGCTGTAAAAGTTATTTTTAATCTCATTCTTCCTTCGTTTTCCTTACAAAATCAAGATTTATTCAACTTACTTGAGGGCATATAAATCATTTGCAGAGGCTAATTAAAAATGCCCTTTTCGAAATGTAAAATGCGCATCCTCTGAGTTGCTAACCTGTGAATATAATTTACGACGCCTCGTCGGTCATTCGCGCATAAACTTTCTAATTTGCAGTTCCAAACGAATGTTGCAAATAACATTGGCCACTAATAAAAACAACACCTCAGGAAAAAACCTATAAAAATATATTGCCAACTGTCCATGTTCAATTTTGTTTTGACCACACCCGAAAGACTGGCCGATAACCGACCCATAACGTCTGTCAAAGGAGCAATTAAAGGTGTTTGGTGTTGCCATAAACTCAGGATTAATTCCCTCTTTTTACGATTGGAAAAAAAGAAAATTTTGCACTCTGGCACGTATACTTGCGTGTCGGCGTTCATAATTCAAGTTTGTTCTTTTTATAAAATTAATGCTACCTTATTGGCATACATTAATTTGTACACGGTTTTATCACCGAGCGCACAGAATTTTAGTTTTGATTTCTTGACGTGTTCCGTTTTTATGATTCTTTTACAACTGTACATAATAATTAATGTCTGATTTATGCACGACCTTTGGCGTTTTTGGAAACACGAGCAATGAATTTAATGGTTTTATAATCTGAATTGATCAACAAAAAACCAAAATTATCTACGAACTATGTTTCGATGTTTGTAGAAATGTGTATTAAATGTGTGGATAAGCGTTGTGTTTGCTAAGGCTATTTTAACGATTTATTTACCTTCATTTTGCATTAATCGGGAATAAAATATTCACTGGCAAGCCTTCGGAAGTACGATTATCCGTTTGAGGCCAGTAATTTATTTTTAAGGCTCATAAAGTCTCACTCTTTAAGCAGTAAAAGTAACATTTTAACGTACTAACACGGACCAAGATTACAGAGTTCGTTTACTAAAAGCTTTGCAATACTTTGCATACAGCAATCACTCGTCAAACATTGTCGTGTCACAGAGAATTACCGTCAGTTTGCATAGAACTGATAACTCAAAATGCACCCGATTTCCATAAATTAAGGTCCAAAACCGTGCACGCGAAAAAAACAAACACACGTGAAAATTCGGAACAACTTTTGCATATCACACGCGAGCGTTTCACATAGCCTGCTAATTGAACGAAATAAAAAAGTAGAGGAAACGAGATGAGAAAAGTTACTTAAAGAATATACGGAAGTTAATTAGAAACGGAACGAAAAACAACCGTAACTGGTGGCGAAGTTGGTCGTTCTAGCGCGGCCAATGGTACAAGACACTCACACAGGGAGCGCTCACCACCACCGCGCTAGGCATTTGCATACCGCCCGCCCAAGCTCGCGCCGCCGCCCAGCCTGAGCGACAGGGATAGAGCATAATTTTACTACGTTTGACACTTCACTTATTCGAAATTTAAACTTTATCGAAATCCTTATCGGTCAATTTAAAAAGCTACAATTCCAAATTCAAGTTCCTGTTTCATATTTTCGTGAATAAAGAGGTTGCGTTTATACAAATTAGGGTGGAAAGCGTGGAGAAAAGGATGAAAGTAAATTTATCGCCGTCGTGTCGGATGCGACATGGTTTGATAAGTTGAGAGACAATGCGAACGAGAGGGCATGAATGGGTTAGGTGCCTTTTAATGAGTCGCGTGACTGATTGAGTGACGTGTTGTGGTTCACTAGATAGTTCAGGTGATGCAATGCTATTTGTTTTTATTGTTTGACTAGACTTTTCAATTTATTTTAACGTACTTATTACAAGAGTTTGGCTCTCATTTCGGTATTTTAAACAGAATTCATGTATGAACAATCCTATTAATAAAATAAAAGATTAAGTAAGTACCTTCTCGATTATGATTATTTCAATAAGATACGAGTATATCAATATGGGATCTCTTTATTGGACACAAAAAGAGCGTAACTAACCATACATGACGTCATAACGATAACTACAGTAAAGTACAGACAGCTACACTAAGATAACACGTAAAGATCACATCATTACAATAAACCGTCACCCAACAAAAACTCAAAAATCATTAAATCTGTGGATGAGTATTAAAACCGAAACAGCTTCACGACTTTGATCCCCAGGCACGGTAGATATCCCCTCAGATCTTTTAGTACCAAGTACTACCTCCAGATTCTTTGAGGACGCCTACTGGTGGTAGTCAGAGGTACGTCCAAACATCACATTTCGTACATACCCACATTTTGGAGTAGTTGGTATTCCATACGTGACAGGTTGCAAGCGCATCGCCGCTTATAGAATTCTAACTAGTATCCTCACGATGTTTTCCTTCACCGTTTAAGAGCATTAGCATTGCGCACATAAATTTTGTCGATGGGAAAACTCCATTGGTGCACGACCGGATTGAACCCACCTTACGATCAGAAGGTGGGGCCAATCTTACTGTACCACCGGTGCTCTGGTTAATCTATCAAATTTTCTATTTTTTGTTTTTTTTATACAACTAGCCGATGAAACAAGCAGATGGCTCACCTGATGTTAAGTGGTAACCATCACCTATAACAAAGCATTGCCTCGTAAGTCACGCACAATAGAAACGGGCCCTTCGATGCACTGCCCTGCGTCCATCAACTTGAGGCATACAGATGTTAAGCATCATGTGCCTGTAATTACACCGGCAACCACACTCTTCAAACCGAAACACAGCAACGCTGCTTGGCGCCAGAAAAAGGCGTAGTGGTAGTACTTCCCCAGACGAGCCCTTCACAAAGAGCTCTACTCTTTTCTAATTTTTATTGTAATATTTATAATACTGACAACATTTTCAAGGCTTCGCAGTCGTGTGAAGCTGGACTGTACAACGAGGTGGGCGATCTACATAGAACTTAAACTTAACCTCTTCACTGCGGCGATTCCAGACACAATGGACAATGTATTGTATCTCGACTAGATCTGTGTTTAAGCAGACCAGGAATTAAACAAAGTTAAAAAAAACTAGACTTTTCATTACATAGGTGCGTCTACGTGTTCCGTCTAATGAAAACACACAACAGACAAGAACATTGTAATTACGAGCAGTAAGAGATTTATTACACGAGAATAGAGACTAACACGTGACCGTGGCCACATAAAAACAAACTATAAAACCAAAACGGTACGTAGAAAACTACACCTTATCAGACTAGTAATTAACATCAATTTCCCTAAAAGGGGAATCCGCTTAAGTCTTGGTTCGCTCGCAGACCTGCACTATATGCACACAGAATAAATAATATTAATACTTAGCACGTAGCGAATTGTCACTCTTGAAACGAATCTAAAAAGAAAAACGAAAAACGAAAACAGCCTTTGATTGCTAGACAAAGTCAAATCCCAAATTTATTAATTCTATTGAATCACTCTTTGAAACGCCTTAAAGGTGATAGGTGCCGTGTTAGTTCCACGCAACCAAGCCTATCAAAACAGGCAACAAATTTAAGGCATGGTAGATATTTCCTCAGATTTTTTAGTACCAAGCACCAACTCATGTGCTTGCATGTGTGATGTCGTAGGGAGTAGTTAGACATACGTCCATTTATAACATTTAGAAAATACTTAACTTCAGGTGAGAATTTGGTTAAACGTATTGCCTAGAAATAGTAAAATAAATATTTTTTTTATTAAAAAAAAAAACATTTTACAGTAGTTGGTATTCTACCTACACGTGACAAGTTGCAAGCCCATCCCTGGTCTTGCTTACTGGTTTCCACGGGATATTTTCCTTTACCAATTGAGAACTCTGGCATATTTTTTGAATAGAAAAATCGAAGAATTCGAACTCACGACGTAAAGATCAAATATTGAATCGGACATGCCATATTGGATCTTAAAGAATCGAGATAAAACTCAATTTACGTTAATAACTGGCTTGGAGTGCCACTTGCCCTGATATGCATTCGCGTTACGATGTGTGTGAATACCGAGAAAGCGGAACATGTAGTAGTTAATTTTTGCGCAAAGCTGGTGCGAGCGAGAGGTGTGCTCATTTACAAATAGTTAGCTGGTGTGAGAAAGAGAGGGATGATCTCGGGGTTAATTAATGAACGTGGAAGCCTGCGCTCTTTATTGCTTTCGTGGCTGGACGCTAAGACGTTTAAGGAGTTTTCCGTTGTGAAAATACAGCTATGTATATCTACCACGTTTGTTTTAGCTCCGATTTTGTTATTACAGTTTGTATGTATTTTTCTTACACTTTATTTTATAGTATGGTACCCAATGACGTCTTAAATGACATGGCATTAAATTAAAAATAAAAGTTAAGATACCTTCACAGAAAACTCCTAAAAACTCTTTCTATTAAAATCAGAACATTTGTAATAAAATTTACGATAAGTGTCTAAATAATTTAAAAAAATGCCCCACTCTAGGTGCCTAAATTCACAGTGATTCCATTAAGGCGACGAGGTTCCTACAACACCTGTTTAATTACGCAAAACACCCTAAACCGTTACAACGTGGACATTTCATTACTTCCCAGACGGTCGGCGACTGCGGCACCCAAATAAAGAAAGCTCGTAGGTACCTTCCTCTCCACGCTCAATTGTGTGTGTTCTCTAAAACTTCCCGGATTGGATTAAAATATAAAACAAATGTGGGTCAAGAGTTCATTTACTAATTAAAGTAATTTTCTTTTGAGTATTGGTAAGTAGCTTATCATAATTTAGGGAAGTCCCAATATAGTACATCCATTCTACAACAAAACGAATTATATGCAATTTTATATAGCCTTTTCTGTCTGCGCAAAGGCCTTTCTTTTATGCTAATTACATACATTATTTTTTAAACATGATTATAATGCTCAGTTGTATAATATACATAGATATATACAGCTCAATATGTCAAATATCATTTAAAATGTATCAAAAGCAAACTTACTTACAAGTAAGTAGTACTGGAGGTGGGCCATAATGGAAAATGCTCTCATTTTTGCAAATGGCTGAAATTTAGAATTGTATTAGAGATTTGTATTAAGAATTGTAGAAATGACCCATTAAAAAAAGGATGATTCCAAATTATCAAATATTATTATAAGACTGTTTTTATAATTATAACACTGATATTTTATTATAATGAATTAATAAAAATCCTTTGATATACAATTTAATCTAGGATATACAAAACCGTGTAGCAAAACAATGATTTGTACAAACAAATAAACCTTACTTGACCCGTAAATGTGGCGAATGTTTTCTTAATTTCACCCCGCAGTGTGTGTGGTGGTTAAGAAATTAAGAAAATGCGCCAACGGCTGCCCGCCACTTAAGCGCCCCAGCTTAGAGTGTATTGTCTTCAAGATGGTTTCTGTCGTAATAAAAACTTGTAATTACGTTGATATGTGTAATAAGCTTTGTTTTGTATCATCGGTAAAAATATTTTATTTTTGATAATAGTTCTTTGGAACTGCTTTACTTAATAAATTGGTAAAAATGACACTTATCAGCAGTAGGTATGATTTCATAAAATGTATATATGTAAAATCATACCTATTGTTTTATTAACTTGTAAATTATAATTGTATAAATTCAACAAATAGTATGAAAATACTATTGTAAAAGGTTTAAAACATAACATAAAAATGCAATAAAAACGACGGTATAATAAATATAATTACACACAACACTATCCAGCCCCAAACTAACCCAAGCTTGTAATATGAGAGCCAGATAGCTTATATAATACATATATACTTTTTTTGTTGTTGTAAATACATACTGATAATATTATATAACACCCAGGGAGAACAAACATCTATGTTCATCACACAAATATTTGTTCTCGGTGGGGATCGAACCCACGGCCTCCAGCGCTGAAGGCAGAACTACTACCAACTGAGCTGTGAAGGCTGTCATTATAACAATAATTGGGTAAATTTGTATTTAAATTCTTTTGAAATCTCAAACCTAAAAAAGTCCTCTACGGGACCTTTAATTGTTTCAAGCAGGCCAACATTTATAACTACGAAAAAAAAAACAAATAAAAATAAGAAATATTTGAAATCTAGTTGTTTTGCATTTATTGTTCATATCTATATTAATGTGCATAGCGCAAGATAAACTCAAGAATCATATTTTAGTGGAATGCAATTATAGCGGGGGTGTCACGGTGTCTAGGGGTTGCACACATTGACACCCCGTACGCGCACATTCAAATGCATGTGAGACAATAGGGTTGGCAGTTCAAAGATATCAGACGTAGTCTTGTAAATCTACAGGTTAAGCAGACAAACTTGCTTTTTTATCAAAAAGGAAAATAATAGTAATTTCTAAAAAAAATAAGCATGTATGGGCATCGCTTCAGATTTAATGTTGTGCTAGAGATTAATATTAGGGACAGAAATAAAAACTGAATATATATTGAATACTGGTAACTATCACCAAAAACAAAGCATTGCCTCGCAAATCACACGATAAAAACGTGCCTACAATGCACTGCCCTAAGTCCATTACTTCCATCAACTTGAAGCATGCAGATGTTCAGCCTAATATGCGTGTCATTCAATCTGAAACTTTAAGTAACTGGTACTTTTGGTTTAAAAAAAAAAATTTGGGTAAATGACTTTTAACTGACTTAACGAAAAATATTATTTGACAACCCTACTCAGACATATCCGTGTAACCGGACGTCACCCCAAGGATTAGACGCGTGGCTATGAGATTACCACATCGTCCGCAAATGAAGAATTACCGATTCCAATTAATAATTAAGTTAAAAGAATTCATCGTGAAATTATAAATAAAATATCATAATAAAATGTCATTTTTAACACAAGATAGATAACACAAGAGAGCTCCGTTTAAAGAAACAAATTCGTCATAATAAAAATAAAATAATCAATAATAAGAAACAAGGTCCAAGGGCCAAACATTTTTTGATAATAGAATCTTTAGCATGTTAATCATGCTAAAGATTCTATTATCAAAAAATAGGTATGAAAATAGTATTTAAAGTTTAAATATTTCAATTTCTTTCTCTTATATTTAAATCCAGAAAATAAAGGCTGATTTTTTTTATCTAATTTTCACACTGACTGTACCTTTACCTGTACCAAATAGAAACAATCAAGTCCCAAAAAGTAATGCAGGGCCCAGTTTCTGTGAAGTTTTCTCCAGAGTACTAGGTACTGGTATTATCATAGAGATTGTTATTGCCTTGATATGTCCAACTAAAACCTTTTAAGACATTCTAATTGTGTTACTAAAATAAATACATATTGGTGGATACACTATATAGCACCAAAGAACGAGACTACTAATCACACAAAATTATGTTTGTTATCGGCAGGGATTGAACCCACGGCCTACAGTGCAGAAGGCAGACTGAGTTTTGAAGGTGCATGGCTCATGAAGGTTTTTTATTACTTATATATGTTCTTTACTCACTTGAAGTTTATTTATATAAGATATAAATAAATAAATAGCCCCAAAATAAGCCAAAGCTTGTAATATAGGAACCAGATAGCTGATATAATACATATATACTTTTTTTTTGTAAATACATACTTATAGTTATAATAATAACATCCAGACAGAGAACAAACAACTATGTTCATGTGGGGATCGAACCCACGGCCTATGTATACGTACGGCCTAATACATATTTTATATAATATTATTATAATAAAGTAGGTAGTACTTATACAGTTGTATAAAAGGTACATAGAGCTTATTTTATAAAATATCGTAAAATAGTAGAATTTTATGGCACAGGTTGCTTATGTATAATGCTTATGTTTTTATATATAAAGCAGTAATTGGTGCATGAAAGATGAGTAATCGGTTCTGAAGGTTTCATGATTGCCATAAAACACGCTTAAGAACTAAATAAATAGAGAAATGGTTGCTACAACATGACTTCATAAAAGCAATTTAGCCCCGACTACCGTAAATAAACCGACAGTGCAATACCATAAAGTTTTCACAAGCATACAACCACTCATAAACCGCATACAAACCATAAACTAACCGATTTACACATCAAATCATAATATTTACACCCACATTTTGTACGGAAACATTAAAATAATTGTTCTACTTACTCATCCAAACGAAATCCAAAAACTGTCGACTCTTAGCAGCGGAATTCATTCGGCGTACTTACTCAAGTTCATAATTCACGTAACATTCGACTCATTACTTAAAAATATCTTTCCGAAAAGCCGGACAAGTTTTGTTTACATTTCAGATGCAAAACGTCACATGTAGGTATCCGAGTTTTGACAGATCATAAACTAACACAAGCGCACGGACACATTTACATACGCGCGTGGATGTACCGCACAGGAGGCTTACGCGTGTGCGTTCGGAAACAAATGATTTAGTTAGTTTTGCGATACGTTTTCAGCTCGTCTTTCGTGTGTCCGTCACACAGTTTGCCTTAGTACTGACCACAGGTTAGGGCGCCGGGTATGCGGCAGTGTGCGTGTGTGGAGCTTTCTGCACGCGATCTTGGAGCTTACACGGTTATAGGGAGTGCGTGTGTGAGCGTGCGACTTCACTTGTGGAAGTATCAGGCTAGACTCATTGACTGCGGCCCTTATTGTATGAATGTGGAAAAATTATAGTGTCGAGTGTTCGCCTGAAACGGCTATGCGTATTGTTTATGGTCCTTAGAGCACTTAAGTCTCCCAATTTGCAGAGGACGTTAATGTCTTGCCGCTTTGTCTTGACTCACATTATTTCTTACAAAGTAGCGTAATTAAAATCGTCGGGTTTCGGCTGGACAATGTTGATATAAGTTTTTGTGACGCCAATATATCACTTCTTTGGCATGTCGTGGGAGTTATAATAATTTCTGTGTTAATTATCTTTTTTTTTAATTTTTATTGCTAAACTACCCTTTGTAAGCTTTAACTTTTATTATAATAATTACAAACTGGTAGTAGGTACGTATTAATTAAATTCAATGAGGTTAAAATCTTACAAGAAGGTATAGAATATGACGTATCAGTCTCACTTTATAATTATTGACACCGCTACTATTGCCTTGATCTCCCACATTATATCCATATTAAATGGAGAGTGTCTCTTTTAGAAAACACAATGCACTTCATAAAACAATACTAAGAGGGAACATGAATCAACGAATAGTGAGAACAACATAAATACATATATCATTGGAGTCAAAACTTGGTGCATTCTTAAAGTTGAAATTGAACATTTATCACGACCGGTCATGCCCGAGTTGGTCCATTAAGAGATTTTTCTGAATCATAAATCTCACTTCGCCTCATATGGCCTCATACTACAGATATGAAGAAGGTAAACATTGCAAACTGCGATTGCGCTCTAAATGTCGTGTAGGAGGAGCTTTAGACAAAACAACAAGTACCTTTCATTTGATACAATAACATTTTCATGTTTAACTTTGTCTATTGTTATTTTGTTGTGTATTTATCATAATGTTAATATTTTTTTCATTTAATTTCATCGTTTCACATCTCAAAATTTTATGGCACTTAATTAATATTAAAAAATCTTGTCAAAATATCGGTAGCCAAAAACAATCAATAAAAATGAGTCTGCACCATTCACTACTTATACCAAACCAAAATACACTTTACGACTCTGCAAAAGGGCTCAATTTTCTTTGGGAGTAGAATCAAGTTAGTAAGCAAGACTCTCAAGCCTATCATACATTTCACAGTAATTATTACTTGGATGCTTTAATTGCTGGTTGTGTTTTGTGCTAACGTCATTTACGTCATTGGTCCACGCCCCGCGTTCAACTTTGAAGTACCCACGATTCTTTAAAATTTGAATAAAGAATCTTTTGTTTATGGTCATGTAAAGAGGTTTTAAATGTTTTGATTGAACTATTCAACGGAAGTAATTAAGTGATTTGATTGTTTGTTGATCTATTGATGCGTCTTTGTTCTTTTATTTCTGGCTGGTTAGATAAAAGTTGTTTTGAAATTAAACTGGTGTTGCATTTTATAATAAATCTAACAACGCTAGTTCAGATCTGATAATCGTTTCTAAGCTCTTTTGTCGTATTGGTCTGGATTTTAAATAACGGTATCTGTTCTTGTAGGTACTTACATCTATATAAAAATGTGTTCTGTAACCATTTGGTAAGTATCAAATAAGTACGTAGGACATCAAATAGGACATTGGAATGGACTGAGTATGTCTTTAGCACCTTTACAAAAGTGATAAAGGAAAATCACAGCCATATCCTTTCATAACCAACAGATGGCATCCGTAAGTATAAATTACCAGCAATCTGCTCACAAAATTAACAAACGCAATCTCATTTTCATAATCACGCCCAGTTTGAGTTATTATAAGCAAGTTACACGTACAGTTAAATAGAATAGCCAACATATGGCCGGCCGAACGGAAGTGCGTATCGTCTGTCAGCCCTTTAATATTATAATGAAATGCTCATTTTCTTTACTGACCACTCACAAAGAAGACAATGAGATGGCAACGTTTGACGTGCGCTCATCCGGAGGGGCCTTCGCAGATTTTGAATTTGGAATTTACTTTTCAACGCGTCTGTATTGTTTTCTTTTGTTAGTTCCTTTTTTGAAATACTTCCAATGTTTTCTTTTACAAAAAAATTATAAAGTAGCAACACCAAGTTACTTACCAACTACGTAACATAATTTTTTTTTGGGTTGAATATTATACTTTGGAAGGCACTTTTGAAGTGAAACCTCTTTTTTCCGAAAGACGATTTGATTTCTTTTCTACTTTATCTTTTTTAGACCAAATGCTAGAAAACCAGTAAATAAATATAAATAAGCCGTCAGTGCCACCAGTGGCACCTATAAAATCATGTTTAGATTATAGATAATACATGATTCTTCATATGAATGGAAGTTTACTGCGTAACACGGACAATCACGACGCCTCGCTTTACAACGAGGGCGGTTAAAAAGCTACGCGATAAAGTGGGTACCAAGCACACAGAACTGTAATTCTGCTAGACGCACGTCTTTGAATACCAGACTTTAGCCTCAGAACTCTTGGTATTCTTGGGTACGATTTGATCACATTTCAATCAAACTTGACAGTAAATAGACATAATTTGTCAGTGTTGCAATATTTATGTTTTTTTTTTTGTTCTGGTGTTTTTTTTCATTTTGGTGAAAGTCTAGCCTTAAAATATTTTTACCTTATTTTGGAGACACAATTATTTACATTAATATTTATAAGTATTATGTATTTACAATAAAAAAATATATTAGTATTATAACAGCTACCTAGTTCCCATATAACCTTAATAAGCTTTGTTTAGTTTGGAGCTGATAATGCTGGTGTGGAAAGTCCATCTGTATTAGCTAAAGTTTTGTCTCTAAGCAAAAGTATACTTTATACTCTGGTATGTTACAAATCGGTGTAACACTATCCCTTTTAAAATTGAAAGTGATGTAAGTGCTGTTTTAGTGCGCAATCGGCGGACAAAAGTCGTAAATCAAAGTTTTAGTGTCGAAATGTTGGGATGCGTCCGCCACTGGGGTGGCCGGTCTTAAATATTTTTTTTCTCAAGCCATTTAAAAAAGTTAAAGAAAACAATATGACATTTGGTCAGTCGTTGGCAACATTTGCCTATTGTTCGAAGATGGACGGCGATGGTTATGTTGCGGAATGCACACGATGACATTGTCGAAGTCCAACATTGTAATGATTAATTTGTTGTTAACATGGACATTGGACAATGTCGAGTTGTATTTACTTGCCCCTTGTAAGATTCACACAATTATGTAAGAAAGTAATACAAATTTTCAGATATTAAAAGCATGGATCAAAATAACTGTAGTAACATAGTATTTTTTAAACTCTCGCGATCATAACACATATGAAAGTATTACACGGGTATTTTTCGGGTATCTATTGAAACATAGCCGAAACGTCGGGAAAATAATAAAGGTAAACGCGATAAATACCTGTGTACTTCAATATGTTGTAACATAATTTTCGAAAAATCTTCAGATCTACATTTTATAAGTATTAATTGTAGAAAACTGTTCCTGTACTGTACTGTACCTAAGTGTACTGTACCTAAGTATACTTTTGGATCTCTAAAATCATTTCTAAAGTAGGTATTTCATCTTAAATGGTCAAAAAAGTTTTTATTTTCTTATATTTCATATTTATCTAGCAGATATTCTGCAAATCCTTTTTTTAAATTGTTATCGTGGTGGTTCGGCATAGATATAATAAATGGCACCAAAATAACGAAACATACAGCATGAAGACAAATTGCTTTATTTAATGTATATGTTTAGCTAGTTTATGTAGGTATGTTGTTTTATCATTTTTATTATTTCATGCTATTTTTATGGTGCACCCAAACCAACCATCTTATCTATAGGCTCCTCTCCATCCAAAGGTTGTCTGGAAGAGATCGCTTTTTAGCGATAAGACCACCCATTGTACATATTTAAGTTGTTATTATTTGTTTCCTATTTTGTTCGTTTGTAAGGTGTACAATAAAGTATTTTCATTCATTCATTCATTCATACTTAGATAGATTAGGACCACTCTATCACACGCCTGAGCTTGGGGTTTTTAGGTATTAAACCCTAAACTGTAATTCACGTTCACTAAAAGTCGCAATGCTCTTTTTTGAATCATCATAATTATAATCACACATACTAGATCCCTGGGTTTCTTGCATTGTCCGTTTTTCAAGATCATTTCTCCCCCATACCTACCCATAAACTGTGGAATGAGCTACCATCAAGATACAACATGAACAGCTTCAAGAAAAATGTTAATAAAGTCTTTCAGGGTAGGCAACGCAACGACAACGCCCCTGGTGTTGTTGGTGTATATGGGCGACGGTGACCACTTACCATCAGGTGGGCCGTGAGCCCGTTTGTCTATCTTTTACATATAAAAAAACAATCATAATCGGCCTGACGAAATCCACTTCTAGACATAGGCCTCCCCTACACATTTCCAGGAAGAACGATTCTGAGCCCTCTCCATCCACAGACTTCCCGCGATCTTCTTAAAGTATTAAATGTTCAAGAACTAAAAGTAGTTACAATTTTACGTTTAAAATACCATTGACGAGCTAGTTTATAAGCAAACAGATCAACATCAACACTAAATTTCTGTAAATAATTTTACTGCATCCACTTCAGGCATTGATTTATTGCCAACAGGACAAAATAATCGTGACCCAGGAAATTAAGCATTACTGTTGTATTCGGTTTACGATGATCACAGAAGAGTTCGTAGTTGATAAGGTAGGTTGACAATTTCTACATTATAATTTTCTTTGTATGTGTACTCATTGCAATATTTTTGAAACTCGTTAATACCCAACTAGGTAGTTCCTTCTTTTTTTTTATTAACCTTAACAGAGCTAGGTAAATGTCGTGTCTATTTCCTTTCACTCCCCTCGATCCTCGGTCCACTCATTGTTGAAGGAGTCTGTCGTCTCTCGTATTCTCGGGCAGCCGCGACGTCTTCTACTCTTCGATCATTGCCAGGGATCGGAATATGTAGAGTTTTTAAGTACCAAATGACGTAATATACGCTACTACGAAATCAAAATATGGATATGCCTTTTTTAATCCCCGTGTCGGAAACGATTCCGGTTCGAAATCAAATGTGATAAAAACTAATGTTACCGGTTCGAAACCTTTCCAAATGTTTTAAAATAGCTCTGCTGTACGTGTAACGTATAACGCTACTTAGTTTTAGAAAACAATTTTTATTAATCCCCAATTCCGGGCTTAAAAGGCATATGCATGTTAAAATTGCGTAGCCTACGTCATTTGGTACTAAAAACTCTACCTATTCCGACCCCTGATCATAACCTACTATATTATATACCCCAAATCTAACAAAATATACAAGCATCTTAGGCAAACTGATTACTCAATGGACCTTTACCATCAGCTGTTGTGGAACATAGACCTCCATATTTGAGAGGGTATGCCGGAGTCACCATACTTTGACAGCAGTATTCGTGTTATGATGCTGCTAATCCCTTGGTGGTTCCTGAGTAGTCTCTCATGAGATTAATGAGACAGGTTACTCTTTTAATTCCATTCGCGTGGTACCTATTCTGAAAAAAGAAGCCTATAATTATGTAATTCTAAGCAGCCCTTACGAATATTATTGTAGTAGGATTCTTAGCCAAGAACGCTTTTTTTTTAAACCACTACGGGTAATGACGGTGGCGTGGTAGACTGCTGCTCCAGGTTCATATATGGGGTCTTTTTTATACTTCTTTCTGATAGAACAACTAGCTGATGGAACAAGCAGATGGCCCACCTGATTTTAAGTGGTAACCATCACCTATAACAAAGCATTGCCTCGTAAGTCACGCACAATAGGAACATGCTCTACGATACACTGCCCTGCGTCCATCAACTTGAGGTATACAGATGTTCAGCCTCATGTGCCTGTAATTAAACCAGCAACCACACTCTTCAAACCGAAACACAGCAACGCTGATTGGCGGCAGAAAAAGGCGTGTTGGTAGTACCTACTTCCCCGGACGAGCCCTTCACAAAGAGTTCTACTACTTTTGTAACGCTACCCGGATATGACCTTACGCGCAGGATAGAAGAACCACTGACAGCAAATACCATTTAATTTATACCCTGAATCTTGAAAATCACATTCCTGATTCAAAGCTACATCCCGAATTCCCTGTGATAGAAAATTTAGAACAAAAATTACAGGAAATTCTAATTTTTATTTGCTTCCTCCTGGTAAGACTCAATCAGCAGTTCATAATAACAAAGTTGTCCTTACAAGTGATTAAATTACTGGCGGTCGTAAAACAATAGCGGCCGCAAACCAACTCTGATTCGGGGAACGCTCGAAACTAACTGGCACTGTAAGATAAAAGTCCAGTAAAATAACTTTGAAAATACGTTTTGCACTGTTACAACATTATTTTTAAATGGCCATTCAAAGTCAATGTAATCAAAAGGTTATTATTAAAATAAATCATAAGGAACCATTAGAGGAAGTTTGAAAGTAGCGCCTGTGACGGGTAAGTTGAGGAGCAATAGGTTATATGGTATGAACATGTCATGAGGACGGAAGAAAGTCATATCACAAGAAGAGTGTTAGATATGGGTATGGATGGGTTTAGAAGGAAAGGAAGGCCAAAAAAAAGATGGATGGGCTGTGTGAAAGATGACATGAGTAAGAAAGGAGTGAGTATCGAGATGACGAATGATAGAGGAGAGTGGAAGAAGAAAGCTTGTTGTGCCGACCACACTTAGCGTGGGATAAGGGCAGGAAGATGATGAGGAATCATAAGGATCACTTTAAATCGTTTTAAAGTTAGTGAATCACTAAACTAAGCCTAGAAAAACATGCAACTAACTTACGGTTTGATTACGACCTTTCTTTTGCATGATCCTCGTTACAAAATAATATAATAATAATAATATAATAATTAGGAACAATATACATTTTATTGTGTCTTAGATCCTGGTGTTCAAAGAGCTAATAATAATACCTTGCTAGGATGCACTAATCTGGCAAATTAATGTGACACGTTTCACAGGCAACTTAAAACTCAATGAAGATCTTGAGTGATATAAGTTGACCTACTGTTTATGTTACTGTGATGTCGATAGCTGTCGTGCAAGACCGGGTAATTGCCAAAATGAAACAATTTGCTGCTCGTTTTCCTATCAATTTGAAAAAGGTAAAAGCAAAAAGTGTTTTAACTGGAAACTAAGTCACTACGCCTAAAATAATAGCTTCACTATCAGGAAATTGAAGATCTTTCTTTCGAAGATTTCTGCGAAAATTCGGTGGTAATCTAAGGTACTCGTAAGTTTAATCGAAAACCAGTAGATTAAACTTATTTTACAAGTGTTTTGGTATTTTTTCACTCGCATGTAAGTACATGATCATACGACGGACGGTGGCATAGATTTTATTTGTTACCATTATTATCGAACAACACAAGGTAGTAATTTATAACCCTCAAAATATCATAAGTAGATATTGTGAGTATTATGTAATCTAAGGGGATCTCTACCGTGCCTAGGGATTAAAGTCGTTCTTTCACGACTTTAATCTTATTTTAATTTATTTAAGAAAATTACTATGATCTTTGTTGGATAAAACAGTTACTCAGTTCAATGTAGATAATAAATAGTAACATACTTTGTAAGGCATATGATCTTAAAACTTGCAAATTGATAGTCAACCCAGGGTGGCCTGTCTGAAATTGCACTAGTTTGTAATAGGCCCTGTAAGGCGTGATTCACATTGCAAGCAAATGAATAAAAATGTTTCAATAATAAATAAAAAAAAGCCTTTATTGTTCTTTTATAAACTTTTGATAGTAACACTTAAATCGAATTAACTAAGAACCCCTTGTCGGGTATAGGCCTCCTCCAACAGCTTCCAATCTTTCCTTTCCTTCGCTTTCTTCGCTACTAAAATGTTTCAATACCTACAGCAAAACTACCGGAGCTGAAGTGAGTGGAAATTGCATTCCTTATTATCATTAGTTTATGCTTGTACCCTTTCGTTTATCGTTTTCGATATCGTCAGGCCGTTTTTGTATGGAGACTCAATGAGCGCCTCTACCGGGCGTGCTGAGAACTCACGATGAAAAACTAATAACTCAGACTTGGGGTGAAGGTAATAGATACTACCAGGTAGTAGGTGGATTGGTGACCACAATAAAATAAATAAATATTGGCTGACTTTCCACACAGCATTATCTCGCCCCAAACTAAGCCAAATCTTGTGATATGGGAATCGGATAGCTGATATACTACTTACATACTTTTTTTTTTAAATACATACTTACAATATTATATAACACCCAGACAGAGAACAAACATCTATGTTCATCACACAAATATTTGTCTCGGTGGGGATCGAACCCACGGCCTACGGCGCAGAAGGCAGAGCTACTACCAACTGAGCTGTGAAGGCTGTCAAAGTGAGTAGTACATGAGTCATAACAAAGACCAACCATTGTGAAACAGCCTTACGATTTAGGGTTAAGCCGAAGCGTCCATTAATTGTCATATTTACAGCATTCTCGTAAGTAACAAGAGATGAGGAATAGCGTTACCGCGGAAACTATTCCAGCCATGATTACTATTCTAGGAACACCTTTGTGCGATGCGAAGAGTATTTTAAGATCGGATTTTAGTTTCAGGGTCACGGTTATATTGTGGGGACTTCAAATAAATTGAAATTGATATTATCTACGTAAACTGACGAGCGTGTAAGAATAATGGTATGAGAGTTAAGGCGAAGACACGAGCTAATGTGACTCTCGTTCGCACGTCGACATGTTGAAAGATATTTCGAAAGATGTTGAAAGAAAAAAATCACTGAATTTATTTTCGAAAAATAGTAATCAACCATTTTGTGTGCAATCACATTGCACACAGCTTGGTAAAAATTACGTATTAGTATACGTAATTAGTATTATTTAAGAGTATTAGAGCTCTTTGTGAAGAGCTCGTCCGGGGAAGTACTACCACCACACCTTTTTCTGCCGCCAAGCAGCAATGCTGTGTTTCGGTTTGAAGAGTGTGGTTGCCGGTGTAATTACAGGCACATGAGGCTTAACATCTGTATGCCTCAAGCTGATGGGCGCAAGGCAGTGCATCGTAGGGCACGTTCCTATCGTGCGTGACTTACGAGGCAATGCTTTGTTATAGGTGATGGTTACCACTTAACATCAGGTGGGCCATCTGCTTGTTCCATCAGCTGGTTGTATAAAAAAAAAAACATTTTGTTCGGTACAAGTTTTCCTGCTTAAAAGTTTGCTTATGTACGAAAACTAGTTGAGCAATGACAATACGGGTGGATGCAGCTAGTGATGGGCTCCATCTGATCTAAATTTTTATTTATAATTTAGTAAGTAATTCCATGTTTTATGTATACTATTTTCAATGTCTTGTGACATTTTATTTAATTCTTTTTATCATAACGTGTACAGTTGTAAGCTTTGTGTAAAATTAGTAATATTGTATATGGATTTTTTAATCTGAAATAAATGAATAATAATAATAATGACGCTTCCTGCAAGGACAAGCGAGCAATGTATGCGTATCCGATTGTATAAAGTTTTTGCCCTGTTCGAGCGTAGGTATAGATCAAATTTAAAGTTTTTAACAATTTTGTTAAAGTACAAAAGTTTTGATAAAGTGTTATCCTACCTATAAACATTATACATTTAGAATACACATTGTGCATATGCAAACCTCAATCATTCCGTGTGATTGGCAACACTTCAGTGAAACCGCCAGAGCTGTTACACAGATATTAATTATGAAAACAAGTTATGTATCACCGCAGATTTCCATACCAACTCTGCTGTAGCTGTGGCACGCGTCCATAGTGAGTTAACAGTAATCTGTGGTGCGACGACCGCAGGGTAAATGAATCGCGCGAAGTGCCTTTTGTGCCGAGCCATCATTAATGCAATGTCTGTTTTTTTAAACAACTAGCTGATGGAACAAGCTGATGGCCCACCTGATGTTAAGTGGTAACCAACACCTTTAACAAAGCATTTTCTCCAAAGTCATACACGATAGGAACGTACCCTACGATGCACTGCCCTGCGTCCATCAGCTTGAGGCATACAGATGTTGAGCCTCATGCCGACAACTTTAACGGCCGCCACAATCTTTAAACGGAAACACAGCAACGCTGCTCGGCGGCAGAAAAAGGGGTGGTGGTAGTACTTCTCCGGACGAACTCATCACAAAGAGCTCTACTACTCTTAAAATATTCTAAGTACACTATCGGTCGGTTTCTGAAAGCTCGACCACTTACACACCATTACGCCATTCAGCTATTACATCGAATTTGATAGAGATAGCAAGTGATTTGACATGCGATTAGTTTTGATCGGGCTTTCAGAAAGCGGCCGTATGGATTTCAAGCCCAGTTTAGATATATTTCTAACCAAAAAACTATGTAGTATTACGACACTTGGTGGTGATGTCAACGACAAAGATTTCCTACAATAACAAACAATCAGCTCAATCTGATTATAGACACACTGACAGTTTACTCTCTCAGCTCATATTAAAAGTGTGTATAAACATCGTGTAGCAAAAATATCCGAACATAATATTTGTGTAGTGAAGCCGTGTTTCACTGTCACACCTCATCTCTGATTAACTTTATCGATTCTCCGCGAGCAACGACATCACCCATACAGAGAATCTTAAATCTGTAATCTCAACTTTTTGCATTCTCGCCTCGGTCTATAACGACACAATAAACGTATTTTATACGCGCTCACACTTAACGTTTATATCGCCTTATAAGTAGATCGAGAAATAATAAAACTAAAGGAGAACGAACATCAAGAAAGCAATAACATCATTATCATAGCGAGTCCGCCATCTCTTTCCAATAGGTCTTGCGTTTACCCCTCCCTTGGCCCCGCCCACCGTGTATCTCCTCTGTCACCTGTATATCTCGAAACATTACACATATGCAAAACTTTCGCGTTTCCCGCTCGCATCTCTCGACACTCACACAGCCTTGCTACGCGGCACTGAAGAAAGAATAGTCCTGACGCAGAAGTCCCACTCCGATGCCAAAACTGAAACTATGTTTGAAACTGTAGTTTCCACGCAAGCGATATTACACCTTATTACAAGGACCAAACCTCTCAATTTCATTCGTCATTTAGTTAAACGTTTCGCTGTGAGTCAGTCGGTTCTTTCAAAGTTTGACATGCCAAATTGAATCTGAATTGAAGCCCGATAAAGCAGATTGTACATTGCAAGGCGCGATTCGAAGCGTCACGGTTGCAAACGGTGCACACCTTTGCGCATGCAGCCTGCACTATGCATGTGTGCACGAATAAATCTACTAGATAAAAATTGTGCTATATCGTTCCGAGTATGTTGCCCAGACTTGCTACTTTTTTGTTCTGATAGGCTGTAGGCGTGCCTAGTAAGTTTGCACCTCGGAGTGGTCGATATTTCAGTTGTGTCATCGGACGACATTCCTGATAAAATATAGAACTTGTTCGCACATGTTTTTATAACGCACTCAGTATTGTAGTGGCTTGATAATTATGGCTCATTACTTGTGGTTTCCATTAGACTTCTACCACTGGCGTGCCCTTACCACTAGTTTGTGAAGTTTTTTAATATGGGTATGTGCAAATGTAATGTTTGGACGTACCTCTGAATAACCCCCTTACACATACCCAAAAAATCTTGAGTTGGTATTTAGATATTTGAGAGGATATCTACCGTGCCTGGGGATCGAATTCATTAAACATTATATTTTAAACACACACATAATGCAAACAATAAAAAAAATAAGAGTAAATTTATCCAATGCAAAGTCTTGGGTTCACTTATTCAGTAGCATTTTTTTTTTTACAATAAATAGACTGTCCTCTGACTAAAATCTCACCTGATGGTAAGCGACGATGTAGCCGACGTTTGAGCAGAACGGACTAGAAGACGGATACTTGCACCTACTCTTGCCTTGAAGAGACTGATATTGTAGCATAAAGTTGAGACGAACATATGATCGTCAAAAAGTGATCATTGGAGAGGCCTTATACCCAACAGTGGATAAAATTGTTGTAGATGATGATGATGCTTAAAACTTAGGCCATGGATTACCAACTGTCAACAACCTGATAAAAATACACAATTTGTATTCAAAATCTGTCTCTCATAACTGGCCATTCATATTTTTAGTCCAAAGCGATTAACTCATGAACAATTTCAGTCACGGGTTCAACTGCAATAATTATTGTCATTGTATGAATACTGCACTGTGATAAAGATTTCGTCAGAACATACCAGCAATAGAAAACAAACTCTATTTGTTGGTGCTACGATTCAAAATGGCTAGACAGAAAGCTTAGCTATCTCTCAAAAAAATCTTTTTTTGTGAAATTTAAAATGAGCCCACCGTTGACGGATATAAGTTTCAAAGTTGCTTGTTAGCTGCCTGAAAAAGCCTGTTTAGTTTTCTATGAGTGAAATACTACTGACTCTTATTTATTTATTCTGTGACGTAATTACGATACTCTGATTCAACGTATTGTTCAAATATCGCAGTTGTCTGGTTTCAATAAAAAATGTTGTGCTATTATTAAAGCAGAGCAGGTTTAGTATCGTATTTTTCGAAACTAAAAGTCTCCTACTCTATTTCTTGTGATTTTATTGTTTTTTTGACGTAAGTACAGAATTTGCTACTTAGGAAGTGATTTAAACTTATAATCAATTCCTCTTTATTATTGTTCTCTAGATAAAACGGATAGCACATCTATTTGTGCACACGGATACGCATCAGGCTATACATACACTGCTCGCTTTTATGTCCTTTAAGTTAAGCGTCATTATTCTTTGGCTTTGTGTTTTTTTATACAACTAACTGATGGACCGTGATGTTACGTGGTAACCATCACCATAACAAAGTATTGCCTCGTAAGTCACGCACAATAGGAACATGCCCTACGATGCACTGCCCTGCGTCCATCAACTTGAGCCATACATATATTGAGCGTCATGTGCCTGTAATTACACCGGCAACCCCACTCTTCAAACCGAAACACAGCAACACTGCTTGGCGACAAAAAAAGGCGAGGTGGTAGTACTTCCTCGGATGAGCTCTACTACTCCTAAAAAGTTTGTGTAGCTTGATCTGGACAACTGTTATACCACAACCTTAGCATGTTGAAGTAGGGATGGTCATATTAGCTAGAAGAACTGACAATCGCTGGGGAATTAAGGTTCTGGAATGGCATCCACAAACTGGAAGAAGAAGTGTGGGACGCCCTCTTACCCGATGGACGAAGAACACCCTGAGTATTGCTAGAAGTCGGATGGAGAGAGCTCAGAATAGTTCTTCCTGGAAATGTATTATACAATTCCAGGAAAAACTGAACATGCCTCCCCTTTAATAGGGGAAGCATGTTCAGCAGTGGACTTCTTCAGGCTGCTGATGATGTGAAGATGAAATACCATAATTACAATGTTTAGATAAAATAAAACTGTAGTGCACACGAGCGACGATTACGTCCGCTTACCGTTCCTGCAATTAAACATTTTAATAACCGTGCTTTGTGTCGTGATCGTTTTGTCTGCTGTTGTAATGCTCAGTGTCCATAGAGCATATTCATATAATTACTTTTCATTTTAAAGAAAAAATACCTATGGTCGTCGTAGTCGATTTATCGTCGCCGACGTATTAGTCGTCGTCAGAAAAAATACCGTTATAACGGTTTTCATAATACATAAAGAGAATTCCTTTTCAATTTGAGGGAATTTGAGAGAATTTCCATTTGAAACTAGATGGCGCTGATTCGCTATCACAAATGAGTGTCAAAATATCTGATATATCTGTGTCAACCAACGTTTACTAAATTTTGTACTATTGTACTCGAACGAAGCCTTTTATAGCACTATATCCTCTAAAGTTTATGAAAGTAGCATGAAGCGCTCATTGACAGAATTGTGACAATAGGCCACAGTGGCCAAAAAGACAACCTCTACAGCTCTGCCTTCTGCGCCGTAGGCCGTGGGTTCGATTCCCACCGAGAATAAACTTGGGGCTAGATAGTGCTGTGTGGGATGTCCACCAAAATTTGTTTTATTTATTTAAAGAAAAAGTTGAAGTTGAGGCGCCACTGTAAATCCTTTCTATTCCGCACTCGAATTTTTTCGAAAGTAAATGTTGACACGATAAGAAGAAGTTAAAAATAGAAAAAAAAATTGAATAGTTGAAAATAAATAGAAGTCAAAAATAGCTAAATTAAACTGAGTCTGACGTTGTTGAGTGTAGATCTAGAAGAATAAGGGATCCTTTCTAAAACGGTTTTTTTTTCTAAACCGTTAGGGGAGATTGTGGACAATTCACCAGTATTGTACTATTCCAGTATTCCTGTAGTCCAGTATTCCTACAATAAAATAAGTAAAACATCATTGTGGCTGGAACTTAACAGCCACAAATCAAGAGCCGTCGACATTTCACGCTTATTTTAAATAAAGCACTGCACTAATTATCCGGCATAGCTCGTGGACAATTTATTTCACATTAGCCTTTAGACACAGTATACAAAGAAGATGAGTAGCTCTGCTGGCTGATCACACAACTTTGTTGCAATCAGTTTCTATATGAAACCAATAAGTATAAAAAACAATATGAAAGTTTTGCGATTATCCATCAATAGAAACACCAGTTGTAATTTAACGTTGTTAGCAACTGCAGCTAAAATGTAACCGCATAGCCGTCATATTTAAATACTTAGTTAAATACTTAGTTATGTACTTTTTCTAAATCTTTGCTTAGTATAGGCCTTCATTTAATGTGAACTACCCAAAAATGTTGTCTCATTACCCAAAGGTTAGCTGGTAGATAATGCTATCCAGCATTAAGCTCGCCTATGTACAGTATATTTTATTTGTGCAATAAAGAATTTTCTATCTATCTATCTATATTTACTTTATACAAACAGAAACTGATTGAAGCTGATTGCAACAAAGCTATGTGATCAGCCAGCAGATCTTATGATTTGATCCAAATTGCTTTTCCCTGTCTTACTTTTGATTCTGGAAAAATCATGACAAATCTTTGTCATTTTCTAAAGTCTAGTCTCTCTATTCTAAAGTATATACAACATAAAACTCATAGAAACATGGAACATCGAAATTGACTGATTTCAATTTAATTTGTTCGCCCATAACCTAAGAGCGTTATACAAACATACCTTTGGTTTTTCTCTGTTTATAAGTGACAAAACAAAGAGAAGGCTACCCGATGTTAAGAGGTAATCTCTCAATATAACAATTGTACTACCTTAAAAAGCACGTCTGCGGAGAACCTGATGCACCTGACTTTGCACTGCGTTTGACGTAAAGGTGCTAAGTTTCATATGCCTGTACTGGCAACCATGCGCTCCCCTCTTAGCTAAAATCTATTACCTATATATATTCAGATTCAGCCACGTATAACGTTGATCCATTTTGTAATACCGTGTGGCAATCCAACACAAGAGTCCACGCGTCTGTTTCTGTCATATATGAACCGAAGATACTGTTTACAAGTTATTGTGCTTGAGGCAAGACCTTCAGTTTTTGGTCGCCCACCTCGATACGATTATTTTAATTTCGCTAACCACACTTTAATTACCAACGCGGAGGTCGCCTCAATCTCTGTAATTATTAAAATTGTTGGTAATTATAAATGTTACTTATGAAGCGGTGACGTCGCTTGTAATATCCTGTTTGTTGGCTTTTGTGTTGTATTTTTGTAAGGTTTCATTTTGTGACTCATAAAAATACCAAAAGGAAAAACCGTTATACATAAAAAATCGTGTCATTTATTTATTAGTTAAAATTCTGTTTAAAATAAAGTGTATCTTGTAATGGATTAACGACTGTGATCTCCAGGCACGGTAGACATCCTCTAATATCTATTGGGTATATTTTCTTCTGTGCATGTTCGCGTGGAATTCTTATATTCACCTAGCTTTAAGAGGGTTCAAAGTGATCCTCGTGATTCAATCAAATAAATACGACTTTTACTGACATTATAATGTAAGTTTGTGTGCGTGTTTGTTTTAGTCCGTACCTTGGAATTTACCTGCATGTTTTGTAACCTGGAATACATATATTTTTTTATATTAAAGTGTGTATGCTATCAGTTATAGTTCCCACAGTTTTGCTAAGTCTGGGGCTATAAAGCGTTGGATGATCGTTATTTATAAAGCACACAGTCCTTACAGCTCAGTTGGTAGCATAGTAACTCTGCTTTCCGATCTTTAGGCCATGGGCTCGGTCCCTTAGCAAGAACAAACATTTGTGTGATAAATGTAGATGTTTGTTGTCTGTCTGGGTGTATAATTTTAATTTTAACAGTAGTAGAGCTCTTTGTGAAGGGCTCGTCCGGGGAAGTACTACCACCACGCCTTTTTCTGCAGGCAGCGGCAAAAAAAGGCGTGTTCGGTAGTGCTGTGTTTCGGTTTGAAGAGTGTGGTTGCCGGTGTAATCACATGAGGCTTAACATCTGTTTACCTCAAGTTGATGTACGCAGGGCAGTGCATCGTAGGGCACGTTACTATCGTGCGTGGCTTACGAGGCAATGCTTTGTTATAGGTGGTGGTTGCCACTTAACATCAGGTGGGCCATCTGCTTGTTCCATCAGCTAGTAGTATAAAAAAAAATAAGTATGTATTTACAACAAACCAAAAAATATATAAACTTGTATCAGCTATCTGGTACAAGCTTTGTTTGAGGCTAGTTAGTGACGTGTGGAATGTCCTTTATTTATTTATAATTGCTGCATTCTCGTCATGAACCACGTTCAAATCTGTTTACCCATTGTTGTATTGCAACAAAACATACAAACACACGTGTAGCCTTGATCATACCTTATTATCACGTGATTAGGTTCATTTGACAGCCTTCACAGCTCAGTTGGTAGTAGCTCTGCCTTCTGCGCCGTAGGCCATGGGTTCGATCCCCACCGATAACAAACATTTGTGTGATGAACATAGATGTTTGTTCTCTGTCTGGGTGTTATATAATATTATAAGTATGTATTTACGAAAAAAAAGAAAGTATATATGTATTATATCAGCTATCTGGTTCCCATATTACAAGCTTTGGCTTAGTTTGGGGCCAGATAGTGCTGTGTGGAAAGCCCACCAATATTTATTGATCGAGTGAGCGAAGCGAACGAAGATCTTAGTTTCAACTTGGGCGATTTGGCATTTTATGTATGTATGTATGTATGTATGTATGTTTGTCTGGCGATAACTTTAGAACCGTTGATCCGATCTGCATGAAATTTGATATGTCGATAGCTTGTACTTGAGAAATTTACTGGTAAGTATATGAGTAAAATCGGATGAAGGGTTTTTGAGTTATGGGGTTTTTTAAGGGGGCAAAAATAAAAAAAGTTACGGAAAAAATCAAGTTACATGTCATATGAAAGGGCTTTGCTTGGACATCCCAAAACAATTTTTACTTTTTCGGTTTTTGAGATAAAATAATAAAAGTTAAATTAAGATAACCAGCGATCCAAGAGCTCCCATCTCTAAGAGATTCGTTGACATCAAGGTTTTTCTATTGGTCGGCCAGTTCCTTTGCTTTTTCTTAATTTTTTTTCTTGAAATAAATTAAGGAGGTACTCAGTTCTCATAAAATGGTGACGACGACCAGGTCTAATGATGGAGCCAAGGTCTGTTCAACGGAACTCTTCAATAAATAGGCCAATAGAGTTGAAACTTGGTAACCATACCAAGTTAGTAGGTGGTAGTTAGAAAAAAGTCCAAAGATAATGTTTGGACTTGCCTCTGACTAATACGTACTCAAAGTTTTGATGCGTTCGTTGGGTTGCATCACGAGATCTCAGTTCGGGGCGAACTACTAGTTATTATTTTTTTTTTTTTTTAACTTAAAAATAAAATGTCCTCCTTTGAGTCTACAGTCTTAGCTTACTTAAAAAAACTATGTTAGTTTCAAATTACCTATTAGCCGTAATAATGGCTAGATTGTTATATTGGAGTATGTTAAAAATTAATAACGTAAACTATTAAAAAGAAAATTGTCTACACACTAAAGTTGGTAAGTAAAATAGCTTTCTAGTAAACTTTGCACTGAGTACCTATACAAGCTAAAATGACATTAAACGTTTGGTATATAAGGGTCAGAATTGAACAGAGTATCAGAACGTTGTTTAATTACAAGGCTAAGGTGCGACCCTATTAACCCTCAATTACCATCCTAAGGAATGGATAAAGAATTTAACCCATAAGGAGTTATTGGCTTTGCTCGTGGCGTTTGTTGCTAGTTATCTTGTTACGTAAAGAAGATGGACATTACAATAGATGATATCTGTAAGACGCAAGAGGTGTCGGTTTGAATTCCGTCATCGCGTATTTCTTTCTTTCGTTTATTATTATCCTACTAATATTATAAATGCGAAAGTTTGTAAGTATGGATGGATGTTTGTTACTCTTTCAAGTAAAAACTACTGAATGGATTTTAATGAAACTTAACAATAATATAGCTTATACATCAGAATAACACATAGGCTACAATTTATAAAGATATTGTGTGACTAATCCTGCGCAGACGAAGTCGCGGGCACCAACTTTTTTCTAATATTTGTAATAAATAACTGTGAAGTTAAATAAACTCACTTCACCAGCATCATTATTATCATCATCATTATCATCATCGTTATTACCAAATAGAAGCAAAAAGCTAATTAAAGCTTAAGCTAGCTAACTTTAAAGCTCGGCTTGTCTCCATGTTGCTATGCCCATTTTCAGAGTAGTAGAGCTCTTTGTGAAGGGCTCGTCCGGGGAAGTACTACCACCACGCCTTTTTCTGCCGCCAAGCAGCGTTGCTGTGTTTTGGTTCGAAGAGTGTGGTTGCCGGTATGAAGCTTAACATCTGTTTGCCTCTTAATGGACGCAGGGCAGTGTATCGTAGGGCACGTTCCTATCGTGCATGACTTGCGAGACAATGCTTTGTTATAGGTGATGGTTACCACTTAACATCAGGTGGGCCACAACTTAGCTTGGTCCATCAGCTAGTTGTATAAAAAAATGCTCTATGTAAGGCCCATAGTTCTTAGCCCATAGACAAGAAGGAGAAGAAGAGTCCATGTGAAAGCAGTAAATGTATAGAGTAAGCTTACCGAAAATCTGGCCAGATCACAAGCCCAGTGAATATTATTAATCCCCCACATTACTTAAGTCCCGGTCAAATTGTCATCGAACCCCAAGTAAGGCCGATTTACACGAGCCTTTTGACCGTCGATTCCCCACAATTGGCTTTGTCTAACCGGAGTTTCAATTCGTCCTCCATTGTGTCGCCGAGATGAGTGGACGTCGTTAGCGATATTTCTCGCCGGTGAGATAAGGGCTTTGGTACAAAAGGGATTCTTGTAATCGCGGTGTGCTCATTTGGGGGCGGCTTAGGGTGCGTATTGAAATGAAAACTATGAGTGATGAAAATAAAATATGTTTTTGTTCTTCAGATTTTAGGCTGCTATGGTAAGATGTTACAAGTTATATTTTATCAATTAGTTTCTAGTCTAAAAAAATACTCAAAAATATATCATCATCATAATCATCAGCCTAAAGAAGTCCACTGCTGCACCTCCTCTATAAATTTTCAGGAATAACGATTCTGAGCCTTCCCAGTGACTTACGAGGCAATGCTTTGTTATAGGTGATGGTTACCACTTAACATCAGGTGGGCCATCTGCTTGTTCCATCAGCTAGTTGAATAAAAAAAAAAGTCAAAGGTATTTATTCAATAAAATCACAAGGATCCCTTTGAAACGTCTAAAGCTAGGTGACTCTAGGTGCAATCCTCACAATGTCATCAAAATAAAATCAAAAAGGTGTAAAAATACCACTCCTGAAAACTTCAGGGGGCTAAAGTACCCATCAATATGAATAACTTTTTATAAGGAACAAACACTGTGAGCGCGAAAAAAAAACAGCTGTTTCATGCAAAAGTTCAATACCTACCTGGCTAAAATGTATGAAACAGCTGTTTTTGTTTTGGCGTTCGTATTGTTGGTTCCTTAGAAAAAGTTATTCATATTGATGGGTACTTTAGCCCCCAGAAGTTTTCGGGATGTATATTTTAACACCCTGTATTAATATAAATTGTCGTATTTTTCAGAAACATATAATTATGTATTTCGAAAGTGATGTTCTACAAATTTTGTTACCTTTAAAACAGAATCAAAGCATCTAAAACAAGAACAACAACGATAAATATCGCACTTTATGCGTGTCCGTTTGGGGACATCGTGTAATTCGATCTATTCGAATGGTAATTGTATCTAAATCGATAATATTAGTTCCTCGAGTACTTCTATTGAGCAGAAGAGGTGCATTCGATTGTGTGGAGATATTCATTAGGGCTGAGACACTTTACTAGTTTAGATTAATTTATTTAAACATTTTAGTGGGAAAATTGGTTTGGATCAGAATTATATATTTTTGCTGAACCTCATTGTTATTCAACGAAACTTAGTTGTTTGCGACTTTTTTATAAAATGATAGATATTCAGTAATTTCATATCGTGTTTTTATTATGTGCGAGGAGAAGCTGTTTTCGACCATCTTAACGTCTTAAGAAGTTCTAGGTGCTGGACCCTGGTGCTCACAGTCTTCGTATTTTGAGGTTCATATAAAAGATTTTTTTTCAGATATGTTTTCAGTACCGGTGGTTTAGTGGGAGTGACCCCACCTTCCGATCGTAGTGTCCTAGGCTGGGATGCGGTCGTGCACCAATTTCCTTTTTTTTTATAGAACTAGCTGATGGAACAAGCAGATGGCTCACCTGATGTTAAGTGGTAACCATCACCTATAACAACGCATTGCCTCGTAAGTCACGCACAATAGTAACGTGCCCTACGGTGCACTACCCTGCGTCCATCAACTTCCTATGTCGAATGTTATGTTTGGTTGAACGTTCATTTGACTACCCCTTAGACATCCTCAAAGAATCTGGAGTTCGTACTCTGTACTAAGTCATCTTCTTGTCGTATCACTAGTTTTTTTCGAAACAGTGTGGTGAAAGCATTTTGATTGCACCTCAAGAGGCTCCTTTCAAGCACTTGAGACACGTTATAGAACTTTTTAGACTCTACGACATGCCGGTAAGTAATCTGAGGAGATATCCACCGTGCCTGGGAATGAAAGTCATGAAGTTTTTCTTATAGCAATTAGATAACAAATTATAGCGAATTTTTTCCTCTAAACTTTTTTCTATAGCTGTTTTGATAATGTGCCGAACTGTGTGCGTAGGTATTTGTCTACAAGATTGTCTAAGATAAATGTATCCATATTTGAAGCGAGTAATCAAGCAATATTCTTCTTAATCAACCCCACCCAGCCACGGGGGTCGATACCAACAAAGGAATTGATTAAGTAACTATACCAAGATATTACCCTGTATTATTCCACTATAATAAAGAGGGTATAGAGGGCTTGGTAACCGTGGTACTTAATGAGAGAAAACTCAATTAGAATTCATATTAATCGTGTAGTAAGTTGAGGAAAGTTTGCTGATTGGAATCAGTATCGGGGTTTGGATCTATTGCGTAATAGAATTGAGAATATAATGCATAAATAGACAAGAACACTTGAAAAGTACCTTAAAAACAGAAGTTAATTTATCGTTTACGTAAAATTGTGAACTTGATGAAAATAAAACAAAAATTCGATTTCGATTATTTTAATTCGTAAACAAATCTAGAACACAAACAACGAACAAATTATTACGTATATATATACGTACGTATTATTATGTAATGTTAAAACAAATTATATAAAAATATTACACATAAAATATGTATAAATTTTAATTTACAAAGTTATTTCAAAATATACAAAAAACCGTTTCATTCATAAAAATAAGAAATTAATTATATTTTTTTATTTTAAAATTATATTTTAACGTAGTTTTTTGCAATATTTGTTGATAGTCTATAAAATATTTTATTGTTCAATTCACAATGTATTACCTATTTTTATTAAGTGCCTATCGGCTTCGCAAATTAGTGAAAGAACGCATCATTGGACTCGTTCACTAATTAACTTGGTAAGTTTGCGCGAACTTGCGCTTCTGCTAAAGTTACGGCGTTATCTAAATGAGACCATCTTTCGTTATATAAGCTAACTTAATTAAGAACTAGCAGATGAGAGTGGGCGCCGGCGGGCGGTGGGATGCTGTGTGGTATGTAAATGTCTACTGTCTAGCTTAAATTTTTAGCAAACTAGCATTTATTAATCAAAATAAAACAGCTTCACGACTTTTTTGCCCCAGACTTGGTAGATATCAATGAGGATATCTTAATAGTCAAAATATGGCATTTGGCACATACCCACATTTTACAGTAGTTGGTATTCTATACGTGACAGGTTGCAAGCCCATTGCCATTGATTAATCTAATACTATTTATACGTTAAATTAGTCAACACCAACAACCGCTGAATAGATAACAGATGTTCCTTTTAACAGATCAAAAACTTTCATGTTTTATTTATTTATTTATTGGAAAACCAACAGCTTATTATAACTTAAATAACATACATGATATAGAAACGAGAAACGAGAGAGCCAATTATAGGTTTTCACGGATAAAAAACATTATTAAATTATATAATGTGAACGCCGTAGTCGACATTACCTAAATCAAAATAAATGGAGTAGTGAATATAATATTATATGTATACTGCGTACTATTCATTACCAAAAAATTCCCTGTTCAGCCGCTGTCTGGCTGAACCAACACTCGTGCAGAAAAGGTCAAAATCTAGATCTTTACTCAGTCTATTGAAGTTCGCGAAGTCTATCGAAGTATTGAAGTTTATACAACCTTATTTAGTTTGCTGTTACAACAGAATGCCAACAAGATCTTCAGTACCTGAAGGATAGAGTAAATCGTCTCCAACTAATTTCGATTTTACCATGACTCACAGATATCTGTATATTCAATTTTCATACATGTATTTGACATTGTAGATTTACATAACTTTATTTATAATTGGCATTCACAAAAACAAAACAATTATTTTAATTCGAACTGACAGTTACATACAATGTCGCAACAAGGAGGCCGCTAAACTAAGTGCCGCTCTTGTGTGTGTTCTAAGCTTGTGTTTGTCCGAGAATGTGTGTGTGAGTGTGCAATGGATTAGTGTTATAATAAAAGTTTTTGTAACAGATGTCAGATATTAAACACGGCTTCATATTAATAGCCAAGAGACGCGACCGAGGAAAATATATAAAAACTTGGCAAATTAGGTTCGCTGACAATAATTTGTTGTTGTGACTGTCTCGTTTGGGCTGATTTGTTTGGTCTCGATTTATGGGAATTTGTTGTAATGATGTTATTTTTGGTTAAACAAAATTGTAATTACGTAACGTAATTACTTATTTCTTTATCTGCAAATAACTTATTTCTTCGAGAAAAATAATTCACCTTAGTGTTTTCGTTTATTTTATACATCATTTTAAATTAAATTTTTGCGTCTTAAAAAAAATATAAAACTTAAAAATATATGTGTGTGTGAAACCATTCTGAAAATTAACCAACTATCTAAGGTTGTCTGGAAGAGATCGCTCTCGGCGATAAGACCGCCCATTGTTCTTCACTAAAACTTTTAAACATTATTTTAGTTAAATGTGTTAAATGTCCTTGTGGAGTGCAATAATGAGTTTTCTATCGATCTACTAATCAGAACAACTAAGTCGATATTTTTTTTATAAGTTCCATAGTAGTAACTTCCACATAGTCTGCAACTCAGCGTAGCACCACGTAGCACTTGTAGCGTTCGTAGCATATTTTCAAGTGAAACTAAGTGACTCACTTAACTGTCTTATGTAATTCATAGTAAATTATTGGACTACCATAAATATTGATGGACAATTTAACACAGCGTCAACTAGCCCCAAACTAAGGTTGAAACAATGGTACCCTTACCAATAAACAGCAACCAACCAAAAACCTAATAAATAGCTGCGCAAATCTATATCTTCAATGTTGATTGTTATTGTATTAAGTATGAAAACTAAAAATCTAACTTTTGGTAGGAAAACTTGTTTAAATCAAAATATTTTTTTATTAGTTAGGATATTTTTTTATTGAACCATTGCTATTTATTCAATTCAATTCATTTATTTCATATAAAAACTATTAAAACCTTTAAGAAAACTAATGTTAAGCTATAAAATTTTCCAAAACATGGTTGTTTGCGATTTTTTATAACATTCAGTGATAAAATCACTGCATCAATATGTATATATCTTCAAAAAAATTGAGATGTGTGAGCGAGAAGTTGTTTGACGGTCATCACAATATTAAGGCATCTGAGGGGATATCTACTGTGCCTAGGATCTAAGTTGTTTTTTTTTTATAAAATATTGTTTTGACAAGACAAATGCAATGAAAAACATGAACTATCTTCGTCGTAGTACGTGTGGACCTTACGTCAATAAAGCTCTTTGCAAACAGAACTAATTCCACCGATCTGACCAGATGACCCTTCTCTAGCTGTAGTCACATAGAAAACAGATTGCAACATATTACATTACAACAACATTGACTTGCAAATATTAAATTGACACAGAATACATCACAGTGGCTATAGCCTCCACATTGATGATTTATGTAATGAACACAGTTGTTTTTTTTATTTATCTGAGTTTTATTATATATTATAAGTAAATTACAAATAATAACAACAATGTATTCAGGTATTATTTTCAGTTATCTAGTTCCCTTAGCATCGAAAAAAAAAAGAAAAAGTAAAATAAAAAAATATTTGCACCTACTTAGATTCAAAACATAGCTTGAAAGAACTCAATTAATAACATAAAAACCTAACGGCCGGTTTATGAAAGTCCGACAAAACTAACCGTATGTCAAGTCACTTGCTATCTCTATCTAATTCGATGTAATAGCTGAAATGGCGAGTGACTTGACATCCGATTAGTTTTGATCGAGCTTTCAGAAACCTTCCGTAAGAGCTGCAAAACGGACCCAGACTCAGCATAAGTTATTCGGCTAGCAACTAACGCTGGTCTTCCGTCAGGCCGGTCTTTAAAGAGTGGTAGAGCTCTTTGTGAAGGGCTCGTCCGGAGAAGTACTACCACCACGCCTTTTTCTGCCGCCAAGCAGCGTTGCTGTGTTTCGGTTTGAACAGTGTGGTTGCCGGTGTTATTACAGGCACATGAGGCTTAACATCTGTATGCCTCAAGTTGATGGACGCAGGGCAGTGCATCGTAGGGCACGTTCCTAATGTGTGTGACTTACGAGGCAATGCTTTGTCATAGGTGATGGTTACCACTTAAAATCAGGTGGACAATCTGCTTGTTCCATCAGCCAGTTGAATAAAAAAAAAAGGCCGTCATTGCATAGTTTGAGGTTAAATAATGCTGTGTGGATCCACCAATGTTTATATCTTTATATTGATCACTAGATTTTTTTATAAGTAAGGGCGAAATACTTTTTATTAGACTATCTAATAAAAATAGGTCCTTGAAAAAACCTGTTTTATATGTCAATGCACTCTCTGACACGAGCTAATTACTTATGTAAACTGACTGCCCTTTTGTCGTCCGTGTGTAGATAGCCTTAACTGATTTGGCGGCAAATATAATTTGTACAGACAGCGACATACGTTGATTGATTTGACCATTACTTTTGTGTACCCTAAGCACTGGTTTCAACTTTAGCGATGTCTTAAAGTAAGCTTTGCTCCACATTTGCTTCAATAACAAACCAGGGCAACGTAGATAAACTTTTTAAAAATCACCAAATATATAAAAGTTGTTGCACGTTTGTTGGTCTCGTAACTGTCAAGAATCACTGTATCTATATAAAATATCTAATACACAAAAAAAAAATTGAATCACTATATCCCTACAAGAAAGTCATGGGGTACCACCGTTCTTTTCTTAATTTTTTATTCCATACAGTGTAATAAATAGCCAAAAAAAGGCTATTTATAAAGGCGAGTTTAACCCTATTAACAGTTTTCACCCCTCTAGGACAGGTTAAAACTACTTTTCTTCGACAAAATAAATTACAAGCTAATTGTGTCATTACAGCAAAAAAGAGGTAATCTACCTCCAGTGATTAGATAGCCTCTCACCGCAGTTGTCATTACAGAAAGACAGATGGCAAAAGGGGTAACACTTGCACACAATTACAACAAAACCTATAATTTGTTGACGGAAACATTGTTTTATTTTCACAACTTTAATCGAACTGCCCGAATTGTGTTACCTTAGCTATAACGAGCATTATTATAAAAAAAAAACTTAACTATAGTGGACTTGACCGGCTACGTACGGGTCGATTAAAATAAAGCTCATCCATGAAAGGGTTCGGAAAATTGTGACGACACAACATTTTTTTATAAAAAGAAACGTCATGTTACTTTTTTATACTACTTGCTGATGGTACAAGCAGATGTCCCACCTGATATTAAGTGGTAAAAATCACTTATAACAAAGCATTTACTCGTGGGTCACGCATGATAGGAACGTGCCCAACGCTGCACTTCCCTTCGTCCATCAACTTGAGGCATATAGGTGTTAAGCCAGTGCCTGTAAATTCACCGGCAACCACACCCTTCAAACCGAAACAGAACAACGCTGCTTGGCGTCAGAAATAAGCTTGCTGGTAGTACTTCCCGGACGGGCCTTCACAAAGAGCTCTACTCTTTTTTCTTATCTATCTCTAATCTACGTGAGCTATCTTCAATTTTGCTCGCTTCCAATTCCGTGATGAGCTACAATTCTTTTTTCTTCGCTTTTTCAAACATAATTACAGCAAGACCACAGCCGAACTACTCGAGGTGTAAAAACGCGCGGAGTAATGACATTTTAATTGTGTGAGTGATTACAGTGAAGTCTGTCGCGTAGTTTCATCCTGTTATTACGGATAATTGCATTACGCTTCGTTACGAAGGAAAAAAGGAAATAAGTTTAATTGACACTTGCTTTCTTTGTTCGCGCGGACATGTGTTTGATTCACACGAGTTCGTTTTGATTGGTCTATATGCTGTATGATGAGATTTTTCGGGATTTTCATTGAAATTTTTCTACGCTTCTATGTGCCTGTGTAGTGCACGTTCATGGTAAGGTGAAGTAATTTCCTTTCCTAAATAACCTCTTAGGTACATCTCACTACATAGTATAAAACAAAGTCACCTCCCGCTGCCTGTCTGTCGCTATGTATGCTTATATCTTTGAATCTACTTAACGGATTTTGATGCGGTTTTTTTAATAGAAAGAGTGATTCAAGTGAAAGGTTTATACATGTATAATATAGTAGAGAAACACTGATAATTTTAGAGGTTTCTAATGTGATGTCGTAAGTAAACTCATTTTTTTGCAAACACTGGCTGAACCCTACGAGATTGATCAAAATAATGTACTACAGTATTGTATACCTTAAAAAGGTCTACAAAAAAGTCCGCGATGGTATATGTCTATCTCTTAGTAAACCACAATAACCGTACGAAGCCGGGGCGGTGTCACTTTGTGTTTTTTATTAAGATGTACTTTATAGTAATATATAGTGATTCATGTTTATAAATAAATTTAAAATGATGTTAAATTAAAAATAAAGACATCAAAGTTAATTATTTAAAATGAGTTTTGACTTTAGCTCTAAATGCGCACGATTTATTACTACACCCAAAATATCGTCGCAGAAATGTACACCCGAACAATATTGTCACTAAGTTGTTTTAGCCAAAAATACTGTCAAACAACATAATCATCCCACACAGTAAACGGTACACTTCGTGATTTCATTGTGAGCAAAAAAGAAACTTAATCATGAGAAACAATAATAAACGAGTTCTAAGAAATTAGACTGAGTAAGTACGGGAGCCACGCAACTTACTTGTTATTTTTGAATACCATAACCATAACACACCATCGCAAAACTAAACTTTATCTACCAACACATAAGGTCAAAAATCTACTTTACGATGTAGGTGATTTCACTACTGTAAAGGCTCTATGACTATCAATTATACTCATAGTGTGTGAGAGTGCATTGTGATCGAACAGTAGCTTTCATTTGGTCATTCGGATGATTGAAAATTAAAGCACCGATATAATTTGAGATAAATAGTGATGGCTGTTAAAATGATTATTATAATCGATAAAAACTGATTGAAAGACTTTTGATTCGGTGGCATGTTGAGACCAAATTTACAACTAGAATGCGTAGGTGAAGGTTAGTTGATCTTCTCTGCTCGTAGCTACTTTCGTTCGAATGATAATGTGTTATTTGTTTTTGTAACAAAAAAGTGATTGTGAAGATTTAGTGCAGGTTTTAGGCAGGTAGATATGAAGTAAAAGTGATAGGTCAAATTAAGTTTATTGCAGTAAGCTACTTGTATGTACTTACAACATTATGTTGACATGAAAAACACTTAAACAAATACAGAATAGCAAACTTATAACATTTAACAATTTAAATTATTACAAACATCTAATTGTTCACAGATTTTTAATGTGAAAAATTAAAGGAACAAGCAAATAGCCCATCTGACGTTGAGCAGTTACCACTGATTATAACTTGCAATACCACAGAGCATGTACACCGAGGACGTGCCCTAGGTGGTATTGCACGCTGCGTCCATCACTCTGAGCTATGCGAGTATTATTGCTTAGCGGCAGATATAGGTACGGTGGTAGAACTTCGTCATACCAACTCCTACTACTACTAGGTAATTTGAGCTTACTATTTATTTATTTATTCTTAGATTCACGGTTTCTTATTGTATATTTTAAATCTATTCGATGTACACTGTGCACTAACCAAATTGAATCTACATTTTATAAGCAAAGTAAGCAGGTAGGTGGATGATACTGAGTGTGGGATTCTTTAGATCCATTAAAACACAAATATATTATTATACGAGGTTATGCCCTCCGCCCGGCCACGCCGTCCAAGCAAGTGTGGCCAGCATGTCGCTAGTGTTGCCAGCGCGACTAGGCTAGACACCACATCCTCATCTTTATTAAAATTTACAAATTTCAGTACACTTACAGTAAACCATATTTGTAAAAGAGTCAGTAATCATGAAAGTATAAGGCACAGTTTAATAGTTATGGATTAGTTTATACTTTATATTATTATACTTTGTATATAACACATTTATAAACAAAGCAAACCACAACTTATACAGGTACACAAAAATGTATAAAACACACATGATGCAATGGAGCATTTGTAGCTCTTTGCAAACGCTATTATTTATTACTTACATTTTAGATTGTATTGTCACCATTGATTTCCTTATTTACTTACCCATATTCAATACATATTGTAGTATGTAAGTACATACCTAAATTATTGGAAATGTAGCATAGGTTGAACAAAGATTAAACACGATGAAATAAATAGTAAGATTAGTTTGTATAACAGTTATAGTATAGGTACAACATTTTAAGTCAACACTAACATTTTCAAATATTTTGGAATAGTTATAGGTATTATAAATAATAACTGATTAACTCTTTCTTCTTACTATCACTACCTATATTCCTTCCTCTTATCCTTTATTTTTTTTTTCCTTAACCTTAAACTAATACCAGGTAATAGAATAAAATTTGACCGATTCAAAATGTTGAACGTTCCGTTCGCCATTCTATTAATTTGCGGCCTTTAGTATTGAACATTGATTAACATATGGAAATTTAAAATTTCAAAAAGTTAAACTACTGGTAGAACTTACAGGTTAGTCAAGGCACTAATATTTGTTTATCTGTGGTCAAGGCAATCCATTCGTGCTCTTTGATTGAATTTTACAAATTCATATTCAATAAACTATACTAAAAGGAAACTAGTTAAAATAGTTGGGTGAGACATCATATAGAAATCATGCCGATTTCACCTCTTGTTACTTTTATTTGCTGGTTTAAATCTAAAAGTTCTTACATTGTATCAGCATGAAAGATGCTTTAATTGTTATTATTAACATGAACATTTTTGTGGGTACATTTACATATTTAATAATTGAACGAATAGATTTCAAATTCATCGTATTAGTAGAAGGATATTTCTACAAGAATAAAAGCATAATTCTTCATAACTCATAAATCTTGTCTGATGCACAACAGATTTTATAAAGAAATAGAATAATATCATTATCATAACATTGATTTTGTCAGTCGTTTTCAAATTTGAATGTAACCTCTTTAGTAAGCTGAAAGAACAATTTAGCCTAACTTGGTTCCTAGTAGTTTCTTCATAGCTCAATTCAATTCAACAGGCGATTCGTTTTCTGACGATTTGGGAAGCAACATAGCTTTTTCATTTTAATTATTTTTCTCATCTGCGTCTAAGGTTTTTCTAGTGTTATTTTGAGTTGTGTTGTGTAATTTCGGTGGCATTTTAACCAACATTACTTGAGGTCTTAGCACAAAGTTTAAGCATTTGGAATGAAAGTGTCTGTATATATGATATCCTGATTTGACCGAAAATGTTTCTAATGTTTTGAAGAAAACCGCTACCATTTTCTTCGAAACAAATGATGGCCCACTTGACTATGGACTGACTTGACTAAAAAGTATTCAATACAAATCACTTGACACTGGCATAATTGTCTGTCGAATGACGGACAGGAGCCATAAATTGAGAGAAGAAGAAGAATTCAACAGGCAGAACATTTACCTCCATGGGCAGAACAACTCAGCTCTTGGCGTTTGTTTTGTGTTGATTAGCATAATCTAGTTCTTGCCGGAATAGGTACATAACATCAAGAAGAGGTCAATCCACCGGTCTGATCCAAGATCCGTGCGGATACAATCGATCATACTTTGAAGCAGTCTCTAATTACCCAATTATCAATTTACCTAACCCATTGAAGTATGTAATCACTGATTGATTCTGTTACTCAGATACCCCCCATTTTCCAGATAGGCAGGTACACCAAAATTTACAAGTTTATACAGGACCTTTAGAACAGCTAGGGACTAGGGGTATGTAGGTATAAGAACTGACCAAATCTACCACCAATCCAATTAATAATGTTCTCTAGGCTATGTATAACTTTCATTAGGTATCCATGGCAGTATCAAATAGATTATACTTAGGTACTAGTATTCTCTTATCTGTGACTTAGGTCAGGTTTCATCGCCCCTACTGCAGCCGGCAAATATGAAGTATTTTAGATAGCACCTAAAACACACTCAAGGTGAATATAGGTCCGCCCAAGCAGGAGGTGTGAAAAGACGTAAACATTTAAAACAAAGATGAAGATCTAGATTTCATATTTTGTCTCTTCACTCTCAGACCATTAACAGACATATCATGGAAAACCAAGGTTCTTTCAAGATAGGTACAATGTTTAAATTTTCATAATAAAACCTATTATCTCTTTGAACTTCTTGTACTTAGTAATTTTACCTTGTTTTAAGTATGTAGGTACCTACCTAGGTAAATAAGTAACATAATTTATTTATTCATCATCGTCACCCTTATTCTAATGTAATAATGGTAGTATGTACACTTAGTCAATATACTATATGACTATAAGGTATTGATATAGGTTCAATTCATTAATACAGTTGATATAGCTTTTGGTAGAATCCTTACCAGAAAAAGACACGCTTTGATATATTCAGCTAGTTCATTAGATGTCTCATGCCTTCAAAGAGTCTAGTAACTTTTCCTTTTGTTTACTTGATTATTATATTAATGTCTATTATAAATCTTCATTTAGTTCACTTAGTAATAAATACCAAGGTAGGCAGGTTGAATGTTCTATTGGCTTGTGATAAGCAGATAGGTTATTTAATACTTACTTTCACACATAAAATTGATGCTAATAGCATTCTCTATCAATCATCCAGGAAATACAAGAATATAGTGAGGTATGACTGTCTCTACCTAAGTATATAGGCATCGGTACAATAATTTTACTTTTTACGTGGATGTTCCATCCATACACCATGTTTGAACATAGGCACAAGTCTCTTTTGCTGCTGTAGCTACAGAATGCAAACTCCTACTAACACAATTTCTGCTTTTGTTTCCATCATTCCTGTAATTATTATTTTTTAGAAAATAAATAACCTTTATTTTATTTTCGTAAATGCTGTCGACGTTTCTTTAAATAGATCAACCACTTTTTAAACAGTTTGATTTACGTATGGCTGTTTTGAATTTATATAGTGTTCTACAATGTAGGTAGGTAGCTCAAAAATCTCTGAACAAAATATGCAGTTATGATTACCATTCTATTGATAGTATAAGTATATAGTAAGTATTTATAATAGCTACCAAGCAGGTCGGTCGATTTTTGGAGTGTTCTTACCCGAGTGGGTTTTACCGCCTTGTTTGCTGTAAATGATGATGGTCTATCTTACATATATTATATTAGCAGAGTTATAATAACATAATTAGAATAAATTGTCAAGGCATTTAATTATATTATGTATTCGTGCATATTTATGCATATTCGTGGCGTTATCAACTGTTAACAGTTGCATTGCCGTGTTTGTGTAGGTTAAGTTTCTTCTTAATTTCTTGTTACATAATACCTACTCACATTTTAATAATGGGAGGTAGTTTGATATTCTATATTATTACGGAACAAATATTTTTATTTCTTTCTAAAGATGCGGTAATATTATTATAAATTGTGAAATTCACAACACACATAAACTTTTGACAGTAAAGCAACCACTACGAATAATCAACGAGGTAGATTATAACCACCCAGTAGATTAATTATAATGATAATGGTAAGTATATAGTATGTTACAAATGAAACGGAAATCGAGATAATACCCAATAATCTTCCTGTGTTTTGCCTGCCACACCTGGCATTGGTATACTATAACACAGGGTTATTCTATATTGGGTACAAATGTTGTTCGAACAGGAAATATAGCAAATGTTTAACATAAACCCAATTTAATAAAATACTATAATGTTTGTTAACGATTTTAAATAAATAAATTTCATTTCATCTAAAACACTCAAAAGCTAAGTGTTATTAAGTATGTTTGTGATCCAGTTTCCGATGCATATTTAACAAATACGAATTATTCATGGCCTTTAATTTTTATTATATTGTCACATGTGATCACACACAGTGCATTTGATGATTTTTCATTTCTTTTGCCTTTTTGTCATTTCCGATGACCATTTATTAAATGCATGGCTTTGTTTTCCATCTCTGATGAAATATTTCTTGCATGGCTTTTTGGTTATCTTTAATAACATTATACATAGCCTTTATATCATCTCTGATGACATTAATTACATGGCCTTTACATCATTTCTGATGAGATTAATTACATAGCCTTTCCGTCGTCTCTGATGTGATGACACTTATTGCATGGCCTTTATTTACATGACCGGTATTTGGAGCCTGTAACATAACATTTTTCATATTAGATATTGTTTATTCATTTTAGGCTGTGGCTCATGCTCAGTGCAACAATAGTATAGCTACTTTGTTGCATTGCCCTTAAAACTGGTGCTGGTTTTTCAGTCTAGATTTCAGTTGCAATAGGTAGGTATAAAAGATATAAAAACCATTCACCTAATTGCTAATAAAAAATAATAGTAAAATAGCAACAGCCTCAAGACTTTGATTCCCAGGCACGGTAAATATCCTCACACATCCCTTAGTACCAAATACTTTTAACATTTGGCACAAACCCAGTACAGGTACAGTAGTTGGTATTCCATACACTGTAGTACCTGGTGACGTGGGTCAAGACGTACAGATATGGTTGATGATGATGTGATGTGTCGTCCAGGCCGATTTTGGCTACGGCAGCATTGTTAATGCTAATAATTTTCAAAACATTTCTACCTTCATAGTGATCAAAGTAAAAATCTTTTCTTTCACAGAAGGTTTTCGTAGGTTAGGGTAGGCAGGTAAAATTATTATGCAGCGATAAATTTTTCTAGATCTTTTTCTAACAGGTATCTCAATTACGTAAGTAATACTTTGATCTAATATACGGTACCCTCGTACTGTACATGTTAGTTCAACGTAGGTTTCGTACCTTGTTTATTGAATTGGAACTTGAACTTCAACTGCAAAATAATTACTTTGGAATGCCATCTATCCCTTCCTTTTCAGTAAAATGAGTTAAATTACTCACGTTCTCCTCAGTCGCCACTTTGTGGGATTCTTTAGATCCATTAAAACACAAATATATTATTATAAGAGGTTATGCCCTCCGCCCGGCCACGCCGTCCAAGCAAGTGTGGCCAGCATGTGGCTAGTGTTGCCAGCGCGACTAGGCTAGACACCACACTGAGAAGAGAAACCAAAAATAATAGGGTTCTTCTTCTTGTCGTGTCACTAGCTTCTTTCGAAACAGTGTGGTGAAAGGATTTTAAGGGCGCCTCAAGAAGCTCCTTTCGAGCACTTGACACATGTTATAGAACTTTTACTCACGATGTTTTCCTTCACCGTTTGAGAGTAATAATAGGGTGAAAGTTAACAAATAAAACTAAAACAGCAAAATTGAAGTTAAAGTTAATCGCAAAAAAAAAAGTGTTATTGTGTAAAACGTGTTAATGAATGTGTAGTGTAGTGTGTAGTGTGTAGTGTATTTGAAAGCACATCACTAGCTCTCGACATTAACACGTCACTCGTAGATGCAGAGTCTGTGCCCCAGTTAATTGCTATAATAACTTCCTGTGTCAAAATAACAAAAGAGCTACGCGGTATTAACGAAACGGGTAATGACGGTGGCGTGGTAGACTGCTGCTCCATGTTCATATATGGGGTCTTTTTTATACATCTTTCTGATAGAACAACTAGCTGATGGAACAAGCCACCTGATGTGATGTTAAGTGGTAACCATCACCTATAACAATGCATTGCCTCGCAAGTCACGCACGATAGGAACGTGCCCTACGATGCACTGCCCTGCGTCCATCAACTCGAGGCATACAGATGTTAAGCCTCATGTGCTTGTAATTACACCGGCAACCACACTCTTCAATCCGAAACACAGCAACGCTGCTTGGCGGCAGAAAAAGACGTGGCGGTAGTACTTCCCCGGACGAGCCCTTCACAAAGAGCTCTACTACTCTTAGTGGTAAAAAGAATTGCCTCCCAAGTCACACATGACAAGATCGTTCCCAACGATGCACTGTGTCTCAACAACTTGAGGTAAACAGATGCTAAGCCTCAAGTGCCTGTAATTTCACCGGCAACCATACCTTTCACCGAAACACAGCAGCGGTGCTTGGCGTCAGAAATAGACATGGTGGCCCTTCATGAAATGCATCGTAGGGAACGTTCCTAATCGTGCGTTACTTAAAAATGTTTTGTTTTAGGTGTCGGTTACCACTTAACATCAAGTGGCCCAGCTGCTTGTTCCATCAGCAGGAAGTACAAAAAGAAACTTTGCACTCTCTGATTTGAATCATTAGATAGGAGAACGCTATTAAGTAACTTTTTGTTAAATAACATAATGCATATAGACGACTTTGTATGTCAAAGTGAATCGAAGTATAGTGTTGAATATTATCGTAGTGTGTACACGGACCTGTGGCTACAATTAAATTGAAATGATTAGTGTGCTCCAGTCAAATTTCAATTTTAAATAATTGCGTTTCAAAATAAATACACACGTTATTATTTAAAACTATGTATCCAATATTTTAATTTATGTTTTGTTGTAACAATATTAAATATACATAAAGCAGTGTTACAGCTAAGTTCAGAAATAAACTATTTTATAAGATTACGTTACTTTATCAGATGTTTTTTTTTTTATGGGCAAAGGGTATTGTCTTTTTTTTACACCGTAAAAATATTTTCAAACAATTTGCTATATTGAATATTTAATAAATGCACGCTTTATTTCAATTCCATTTACAAGTTCCTTGATTCTCGTGTTTCTATGCATATTAAAACTGCAATTATCAATAAGAAGCAACAACTAGCACAAATTATTGCTATAACAACTAATGACAGACGTTATTACAATGTTGCAACGTTGCGTCTCGACGTCAGGTGCTTGTGGAAGTCCTTGCGTGGCCCAAGTATCAGTTCCTCAAGGCTGAGTTTTTTTTTTCGTATTAGTTGATCGAGTGAGCGAAGCGAACGAAGATCTTAGTTTCAACTTGGGCGATTTGGCATTTTATGTATGTATGTATGTATGTATGTATGTATGTATGTATGTTTGTCTCGCGATAACTTTAGAACCGTTGATCCGATCTGCATGAAATTTGATGTGTCGATAGCTTGTACTTGAGAAATTTACTGGTAAGTATATGAGTAAAATCGGATGAAGGGTTTTTGAGTTATGGGGTTTTTTAAGGGGGCAAAAATAAAAAAAGTTACAGAAAAAAATCAAGTTACATGTCATATGAAAGGGCTTTGCTTGGACATCCCAAAACAATTTTTACTTTTTCGGTTTTTGAGATAAAATAATAAAAGTTAAATTAAGATAACCAGCGATCCAAGAGCTCCCATCTCTAAGAGTTTCGTTGACATCAAGGTTTTTCTACTGGTCGGTCAGTTCCTTTGCTTTTTCTTAATTTTTTTTCTTGAAATACATTAAGGAGGTACTCAGTTCTCATAAAATGGTGACGACGACCTGGTCTGATGATGGAGTCAAGGTCTGTTCAACGGAACTCTTCAATAAATAGGCCAATAGAGTTGAAACTTGGTAGCCATACCAAGTTAGTAGGCGGTAGTCAGAAAAAAGTCCAAATATAATGTTTGGACTTGCCTCTGACTACTACGTACTCAAAGTTTTGATGGGTTCGTCGGGTCGCATCACGAGATCTCAGTTCGGGGCGAACTACTAGTATATAAGAGTAGTAGAGCTCTTTGTGAAGGGCTCGCCCGGGAAAGTACTACCACCACGCCTTTTTCTACCGCCAAGCAGCGTTGCTGTGTTTCGGTTTGAAGAGTGTGGTTGCCGGTGTAATTACAGGCACATGAGGTTTAACATCTGTAAGCCTCAAGTTGATGGACGCAGGGCAGTGCATCGTAGGGCACGTTCCTATTTCAACTGTCTAACTATCATAGTTCATGAGCATCACAGCGGTGGTGTAGATGGATACAGATATATGGTGACAGACGCACAGATAGAGATTGATGGAACAAGTAGGCCCAACCTTTTCAACTTGCTATTGCAAAATCGTGCAAGATCGTGCTACCGTTGTGTTTTGCTTTTTACATAAAAATAAAGCATAGCTTACTTATGAAACGTTCTTTTACCTACACCTACCTACTCTGTATTGGAACTAAGCAGCTTGTAACTTGTCCCAAACATCTCAAGGAAGGCAAACTGCGGACCGACAATTCAGAAGGGTCCGACGTCACGGGACGATGAGTCGCTTGCCGCAATTATAATTACCGCATCCTTTTCAACATGCTACGCCGATTTGAGTACCATTTTGATGTTTGTATCAATGTAAGGCTATTTTCTCGCTCGCTGATCAGTAGCGCGTATCTAAATTTACTTATGGTATATACGTTAGTGCGACATTGAACATTTTGTTCATAATTCAGGGAATTCTTTGGTAATGAATAGAACGCACTACACAATACTATATTCACTTCTCCATTTATTTTGATATACTGTCGACTACGGCATTCACAATGTATAATTTAATAGTGTTTTTTAGCCGTGAAAACCTTTATTTGGCTCTCTCGTTTCTCTAACATGTATGTTATTTAAGTTATAATAAGCTGTTGGTTTTTCAATAAATAAATAAATAATATACAGAGAGATTGCTTGTTTGGATACAAAACACGTAAACCCTTAATAACTAGTGGCTACCTCTGCTAGCAAGATTAGCAAGTTGAAGTGGCAATGGCGTCAAATCATATACAGGGTGTTAAAATGCCATTCTCGAAAACTTCAGGGGGCTAAAGTACCCATCAATATGAATAACTTGTTTCTAAGGAACCAACACTGTGAACGCGAAAAAAAAACAGCTGTTTCATACATTTTAGCCAGGTAGGTGAACTTTTTCATGAAACAGCTTTTAAGCACAAGTATTGGAACACCTTGTATATCTCGAAGAACCGTCCACAACTGGGGAATTAAGGCTTTAATGGCTACATCTAACCGAATGATGAAGCATTGGACGTCCCCTTGCCCGTTGAACCGACGACATTATGAAGATCACGAGAAGTTGGTGCATGGAGAAGGCTTAGAATCGTTTCATGGAAATGTAGGACGCCCACGGATATCGGGGGCGGGTCCAGCAGCGGTCTTCTCAGGCTGATGGTAGTGATGATGGTGATAACAAGTGTATTAACTCATAGAGCACAATGTGACATTGTACTACATCCATTGGTTTGTTCTCAAAGCTGCAGTAGTCGAAACTGCACTAGAACCAAATAGAAACACAGCAATACGAGCATCATTACTGTTGAAGAGAGAAATACGGTGGTAACAACAACCGAACGAATTTTTTCACAAAGAGCTAATAGTACATTCTTAAATGCGTATTTATGGGGAACTCCTTAAAAAACTGTTTTATACAGATCCATTATAAAGACACGTGTTGCCGTTCTATTGTATTATTAGTTACCTTTGTTAATAAGTACATTAATTACCTCTGTCTAGCCCTACATGTGTTCACACGTGTTTTACAGTAGATATGAATAGTCTAAGAAAAGGAGGGTTTCTACGAGAGTGTAAGCCGTCATATTACGGTGTTTTTCAAAAACAGTAAACTTTAACTAAACTAAACTACTAAGTTGGTAGGTAGGACACAAACCTTACTAGGTTTCACGATGTTGTAAAATGAATACTGTGATTATCGATTTTGTTAAATAAATAAATACTGTCGAAACTAGTATTTTATTTACTCAAACACTTAAAAAACTTGACACTGGTAAAATTGCCGCCAAATCTATCAATTGATACCTAGAAACCGTTAAATAAAAATGCCCAGAATATCTTACGGCCGGTTTTTGGAAACCCGATTTAAACTAATCGGATGTCAAGTCACTTGCTATCTCTAATTCGATGTAATAGCTGAAATGGCGAGTAACTTGACATCCGATTAGTTTTGATCGAGCTTTCAGAAACCGGCCGTAAGTCTTCTTCATATCGAGTCAAGATTATTAATGCGTATGAGTCAATTCTAAAATCTCCAGTATGTCTAGATGCTTTTAGACAATTAGCACTACACCAAATAAATTTAACAGTTACCGTGTATGACGATTGTCAGATCGCGGTCACAGCCTCTCAAAAAAGCAAAGATACATAAAAGTATAGGTAGGAAATGGTCTTTTGATACTTCGAAGTGGGCGTTTGAGTAAGTACAACTGAGTAGGTACCTACTACGATTTCAAATAAATATTTGGTTTCTTTTGAATTGGTTTCAAGGATAAAAGACTCGTAGCTTACATATTGGAGGTCAAGGTCAACTTTTGTCAACATTTGTTTACAACTGAATGAAAACATTACAAAGGGTTTTCAAGAAAAATAGGACAACTGTGATATGAATTGAATGAAACAATACGAATTTAGTCCAACATTTTAAAACATTCTGATACGATTTCGGTCGGAAACGTAAATTTTTGTTTTTTTTTTTAATTTAGATCTCTTTTTCTCTTGTTTTGTTTGCTTATTAAACGTCACTGATACAAACTGAAATAGCTTCACGACTTTGATGCCCAGGCACGGTAGATATCCCCTCAAATCTTTTTGTACCAAGTACTAACTCCAGATTCTTTGAGGACGTCTAAGGGGGGTTGTCAGAGGTAAGTCCAAACATTACATTTGGCACATACCCACATTTTGCAGTAGGTTTTCCATACGTGACAGGTTGCAAGCCCATCGCCGCTGTTAGAATACTAACCGGTTTCCTTCACCGTTAGAGCACTGGCATTGCGCACTTAAATTTTTATGTAGGAAAAATCCATTAGCGCACGACCGGATTCGAACCTACGACCTTACGATCGGAAGGCGGGGTCACTCCCACTAGACCACCGGTGCGCTTATTAAACGTTTTTGTCGAAAATGTCCAAACTGAAACTTTTTACACATACCTTCATTTTCCGGTTTCATTAAGCGAACAAGTAATGATTGCATGCTGATGGCGCAGTTGGTGCATGTTTATCCATATCAAGGCGTTTCAAAGTTCGACAGCCTTCACAGCTCAGTTGGTAGTAGCTCTGCCTTCTGCGCCATAGGCCGTGGGTTCGATCCCCACCGAGAACAAACATTTGTGTGATGAACATAGATGTTTGTTCTCTGTCTGGGTGTTATATAATATTATAAGTATGTATTTACAAAAAAATATGTATATATGTAGTATATCAGCTATCTGGTTCCCATATCACAAGCTTTGGCTTAGTTTGGAGCGAGATAGTGCTGTGTGGATTGTCCACCAATATTTATATTTATTTATTTTATTTTTCATTCGAATACCACTGTTTATACCTTACTACAAAAAATCTGTCAAGCGATAAACTATGCTTAAACTATTGCCATCTCTTACCAATGCGTAATAGCAAACAGGGACAGCGCTAATTTTAAGCATTATTTAAATATAAACACCATTTTATAGTATGAGGGTTAATGTTTATTATTTTTAGTATTTACCATCCATAGCTTGATGAGCTGTCAAAATAAAAACCACTGTTCTTTTTAATTCACTCCAAGCGGAAAAATCAGAAAATAATCAGTTATAATGTGACTGTCGACATGAAAATGCATGTCAGTCAATTAAATACATACATTACATGCGATCCCTCATTAAAGTAATTCTACATCTGTTTATTCAATGAAACTAGGAGTAGGTAGTACTTTTTAATAAGAAGCTTTGTATTGTTTTGTATGTTTGTATGTTTAAGAAAATGAGAAAACATTTTTTTTAACTCTCTCTCTTGTCGTGTCACTAGTTTCTTTCGAAACAGTGTGGTGGAAGGACTTTAAGTGCTTTAAGAGGCTCCTTTCGAACACTTGACACATGCTATAGAACTTTTTAGGTTCTACGCCATGCCGGTTTCCTCACGATGTTTTCCTTCACCATGTTTGAGAGTACTGGCACTGTGCACTAATTAGCTTTTTTTTTTAAATATATGGACTTTTCTAATGTTTTACAAAAACAATTGCAATTTTTTACAACGATAGTTCGAGTCGATACATTCAGTGATTTTATATCATTAAAATGTTGATATGTGCGATTATCAGCATCTTAAACATTTTTTTGTGGTAAATGGTTTTGATCAAAATGAACATCAGCGTCTTAAGTTTGAGAACTAGTAAAAATATTAGTACCTACTGTGCAAGTCAACCCGACGGATAAAACAACCTCACTCCTTCCTTGGTCTGTGGACTGTGAAATTACTAACTATAATTGTATACTACGTAACATTTATACGAATGCTATCTACTTAAGTTTCATTACAACTTAACAGACTTTTAACGCCAATTATACCCTACTATCTTACTACTGCGATTGCGACAGTCAAAACCATTCAAATATGAACCTTAACACCAAGAAATAAGGGTTCATAAATATATTATACAATACCAAACTAGTGGATACTTAGAGAAAGGGGGAAGGTGCAGATATTTCTTGATAAATTATCATAGATTGTTTGTGTTCTAAGATTACGTAATACGTTTATAATTATAAATAGGGGAGACCTGTACAAAACCGTATACCGGGGTAAAACCGTACAGTAGGTTTATTCTCGTCAATCATTCAAATTTCCCGCGCCTAAGCCGTTCACAGGAGTCGACCAATCAGAGCGTTTTGTCAGCAGACACTTGTCGCGGCAGGCTCGCGCGTTACGAAAATTTTGGATTTTATTGTTTTTTGGTGGTCCTGATGTAATTTTTATGAAAATTCAAGCAACTATCGTGAAGTGTACGTGTGCTGCAGGTAAGCTGCTATTTATTATGCTGAAGGTTGTGTATTTACACGTAATTTAAGATACTTGTACCGGCGAATTTACCTTGCTTATGTAATAGTGTGAGTGAATTGTTTTCAAACATAGCCGTGGGACAAAACCGTACGGGGTAAAATCGGCTATATACGATTTTGACCCGGGTGGATGAAACTTTAAGTTCCTTGCATTTTGTTTGCAGATGCTACGAAAATGCCACGTAATTACAAGAGGACAACTGATCGACAAAGTTGGGATCCGGATGATATGAAAGCAGCCGTCCAAGCCGCATATGACGGAACTATGGGATACCTAATAGATACAATGTATGAGTTGCAAGGGCTGGGTCATGATGGCTGTACAGGCTACAGCTCAGAGGAGCTGGATGATTTCTTATGCAGAGGATGTATTGCGAAAGATAACTTCGGGGCAATATCATATATAGTATACGGTTTTACCCAGGTGTCGGGGCAAAATCGTAAATAGTAGAAGTTTGCTATTTTTCTGTTATTTTATTTTTTATGCCTTAGTTTTAGTAATATGTGTACGTAATTGTGTACCTTGATAGATAGACAAATTAAAAATGTTAATTTGATATATTTGTGTTTAAAAATGAACGTACTACAGGCCTAGATCCTTAGCTATACGGCTTTGACCCGGTCTCCCCTATGTTTATTTATGTTTTGCATTTTATGCCTTTAATTGGATAGATTAGTAAAAGACGAGTGTTTTATTGTTATTGAAAACAGAAACCCCTATAGTAGAGCTCTTTGTGAGTAATATACAAATATTACGACAGACATAAATAAATAAACACAGTTGAAACAGGAAACCCGAAGTGAATTATATTTCAAGCATTCAGATTTTATTTACCAAAAAGTTATTGTTTGAAACTCATAAGCACATGAGACTTTTTCAAGAGTAGAGCTCTTTGTGTGTGGCTTGACCAGGGTAATACTACCACCATGCCTATCTCTGCCGCCAAGCAGCGTTGCTGTGTTTCGGTTTGAAGAGTGTGGTTGTCGGTGTAATTACTGGCACTATAAGAGGCTTAAGCTTGTATGCCTCAAATTGATGTAAGCAGGGCAGTGCATCGTAGGGCACGTTCCTATCGTGCGTGAATTACGAGGCAATGCTTTGCTATAGGTGATGGTTACCACTAACATCAGGTGGGCCAGCTGCTTGTTCCATCAGCTAGTAGTATAAAAAACAACCTCCTCGACTTTGATGGCGCAGTATATATTCCCTGAGATCACTTAGTATAAGAATGAGTAAGAGTAGTCAGAGGTTTGTCCAAATATTACATTTGGACAGACCCACATTAACTGAAATAAATAATGTCTAGAATTCTTTAGTTGTCGTAGAATAATCTAACTTCTACTTTTTTTATAATCATTTATTGTAAGGATATCTCAGTTTTTAGTGTTGTTAAAAAAGCCTGCCTAATTAAGTTTCACTGTAAGTAAAGAATCAGTACCAACCACATGATAAATTAACGATAGTTAACACACAAAGGGAAAAAAGGGCCTTTATTAATAACTGTATAAAAGAAACCACAGAATAAGTAAAAAAACAGTCCATGGAGTTATTTATACAAAAGGTACTTTGAAAGGTATGTATGAACGAACCTTACTACGTAAGCATCTTTTTTCAGAAAAAGCAAAATAAATAGCTTTACAACTTTGGTTCTCAGGCACGGTAGATATCCCTTCGGATCTACAAGTACCAACTCAAAATTCCTTAAAGATGACTAATGAGGGTAGTCAAATATTACATACATACATAAAATCACGCCTGTTTCCCATAGGGGTTGGCAGAGACCACGGATTTCCACTTGCTACGGTCCTTACATACCTCTTTCGCTTCATTCACTCTCATAACATTCTTCATACATTCCCGTCGGTTTAGGGTACTCTTGACCTGGCCCTTCTCTAGAACGTCTGCTATCTGATCGAGATACGTTCGCCTAGGTCTTCCCCTCCCAACAGTCCCATTTACGCTCGCCTGATGCACCTTATTACATTTGGCACATACCATATTTTGCAGTAGGTAGTTGGTATTCGACCTTGGACTTGCCCTATGAGATATGCAGATGGTCCACCTAATGTTAAGTGGTAATCAGAACCTATAACAAAGTATTGCCTCACAAGCCACGCATGATATTAACGTCGTCTACGATGCACTGCCCTGCGTCCATCAACTTGAGGCATAAAGATGTTAAGCCTCATGTGCCTGTAATTACACCGGCAACCACACCCTTCAAACCGAAACACAGCAACGCTGCTTGGTGGCAGAGATAGGCATGGTGGTAGTATTACCCTGGTCAAGCCACACACAAAGAGCTCTACTATTCTTGAAAAAGTCTCATGTGCTTATGAGTTTCAAACAATAACTTTTGGCTGAAGAAAATCTAAATGCTTGAAATATAAGTCACTTCGGGTTTCCTGTTTCAACTGTGTTTATTTATTTAAGGCTGTCGTAATATTTGTATATTACTCTAGGGTACAAACACTATAAAGCCTTAATTGAGGTTTTACATCGACTACAAAACGGCTAATTGTAGTTTAAAGTGTGTATTGTAAGTTGTTTTGACGAAGATATAGCTTATTACAGTATCATCTAGAAGTGACTTGCAAGCATGTTTCTGATAAAAAGTTCGAAGTTCGTATGAGCAACTTTCTATAATACATACATATTCGCTGCTATACCGATTACATCTTTCTGGGCAAAGCAAATCTTACCCCCCGTAGTACGTATAACGAGATATAGATATTTTTTTGCAGGAATAAGTGTTATGAAAGTTCGTATTATAGAAGGAACTGCATTTTAGACTAGTTCACCATTTTTTTGGGTATCAAACAATGAATTGATTGATAAGAAAAAAAAAGAAGAAGCACTAAATGGTTCAATTATTGTAGCTTTAAAAATTTTGTAGTAATTATGTATGTATTTATGTATGTTTATTTATGTATATACTAGCTCATACAGTTAGTGGCTCAACTTTTGTGCCGAAATGTATAGGTCTCTGTCATGGTATTTTTTCTAAGAAATGTGTAACTTTCTGAAAGAACTGAATAAATAAAAAAAATAAAAATAGAGTAAATAGTCAAGACTACCCTACACCGATGATAATGTTATGAGAGTGAATGAGCGAAAGAGGTATGTAAGGATCGAAGCAAGTGGAAATCCGTGGTCTCTGCCTACCCCTGTAGGAAATAGGCGTGATTTTATGTGTGTATGTATGCAATAAAGGTAGTATAATCTAAGTAAGCATTGTATTTTAATATTAAGGTATAAAATAATGGAGCTGTTTCACCAATAGGTATGTGGAGCCGGGGTCGGGTCTGTGTACAAAATATATAATATAATAACTGTTTTAACTGTTTATTTGACTTGGTTTATTTGCCTATCAAGATTTTCTTGGACAAGAAGAGCAACACAATGCACTAAAAATATGGCGGACTGACATGCGTGAAATGTCATTTTGACAACAGTATTTTAGTTTTACGTTACGTCAGGCCTTTTTTGTATCGAGACTTTGCTAGTTCGTTTAAAAAAAAGGTCCGATGTTACGAAAAATTAAATACGAAAAACCCGCACGCAACGACAGCAACAACAAAAACATAAAACTCTCAAAGCGATGCAAAATTCAATGCGTCATGTCAAACGTACGTCAATTACATAGCTGTCATGGCGTCACCATAAGTGTTCACAAATTGAAAAATTCGACCACATAAACATTTAAATGACAACTTTATTTGCCTACAAATTAAAGAAATTGCACTTATATTGTAATCTCTTTTTTTCCAATTTTTCTATATGGCGGACATAGACCAGACCCACAATAAAAAAGTTCCTTTGTATTTGTAAATGTAAAACTCAAAGCCACATCTAGCAGTTCAACAAGCATCGTTGTTCGTGATTCTCAATTCCAATTGAGTTTATACCCTCCGGTAAATTGTGTGTGAGACCGCAGAGATACGGCTGTTACTTATAATATGTAATAACAGGTAAATAATTATGTGTCAATTTGTAATAATGAATACTACAATGCATACTTTACTTAAATTGCAAAACTGTAATTACTGGTGTTTGTTGACGTTAGTGTAATCAGTGTATTTTTTTATAGTTGTATCTTTTGTACTTTCGTTGCCAATTAGTATGTCAGACAAGTATTTTAAATGTAATATAGAAAAAAATGCACATTTAGTCTAGTGGGACTGACCCCTTTTGGTAAGGTCACGGGTTCGAACCTGTCGTATATCAATGAATTTTTCTGTTTATAAAAAAGCCGTAGTCGGTTCAGTCGGTGACAAAAAAACATCGTAAGGCAATCAATAGTCTTCTAGCAGCGGCAATGGGCTCGTAACTTGTCACGTATAGGAACAATTGCAAAAACGTGGGTAAGTACCTACTGTGTACATGCAATATTCGGACGTACTTCTAAATATACCACCGTTAAAATTCCTGGATTTTCAAAATATCCTGGTGCACGCTACTAAAAGATCTGAGGGAATACCTTGGTCTGGGGATCAAAGTCCTGAAGCTTATGTTTCAGTTTATAGAAAAAGTTAGATAAATCATAACCATACCTAAAAAATTATAAGTCAGGCAGGAAGACGATGATTGCGCTGTTAAAATGTTTTATTCGTATTATAAAAACAAAAACACAGTGCATTATTTTATAAAAACAAGCAAACTAAACTCAAATCTCATAAAACAAATAAATACACATTTATAATTTAAAGTACACAAAACAACATCATGTGAAAACTACATTTTAGATGGTAAAATATTGAAATTGATCGCATTATGTGTATACAGAAACAAAATTGTGTAGCCAAAGTTTTTTCAAGATAGCGGCTCCGTTTTTTAACATTTTGATATTTAATACGTTATTAAAAAAAATATATAAATATTACTTCAAAAATTGGCCGTTAGTATTTTCTGAAAACCCGATCAAAACTAATCGGATGTCAAGTCACTTGCTATCTCTATCTGAGTCGCTGAAATGGCGAGTGACTTGACATCCGATTAGTTTTGATCGAGCTTTCAAAATCCGGCCGTAAGAATGTTACTCTCTTAATAATTGTCTAAATTTTCGTATTTAATTATCCCTACGTGAAAGCAAAATTATTTTGAAAATTGTGTTTGTGAACGTGGGTTCGATCGGTCAAATTATACAGCTATTGTTATTTTTTATAAGGATTGCTTACTTCTACGTACTTCGTTTCATGCATAAAAGTCAATGTTAATATTCAGATTTCAATGGACATCTCATAGACTAGACCGTTTCGTCACTGATAAAAGCCATAACGTTTCATTCAACGAATGACAAATCAGTTTTATTTCAATAAAACCGTTTTCCCCCCGAATATTTAGGTTTAAGCCGAAGCTTGACCCACTAAAATTGCATTTCTTGCCGGCTTGTGAGAGTACTGACGAACAATCGACTAGCCAACGATGACAGTGACAGCTCAAGACCGAATCACGTGATCACATTAGGTGTTTAAGGGTAGAATGACACTGCATCCGCATAAAATTCAAGGAGGTTAAATGACAAAATTCCATTCATAGTTTGATACGCAATGTTCACTACAGCGCCAGCAGATTTTCAAAAACCCTGGCTTTAGAAAATGTAGTGTTCAGTTGTAAATCTTCCCGAATTACGTACTTCCCATAATGTTCTTAAATAATGACGTGATTACATATGAACGCATATCTATTCTCAGAAATCACTAACTTTCAGTACTAGAAATCTAAAAAAACAATGTAGTCTCTACATTGTTTTTTTATAGATTTAAACAATCGCTACAAATATGTTCGTTGTAATCTGCCTCGACCCTTGGACCCAGAAAGGGTTCGTTTTCACAATTTCGAAACAAGTAAAAAAAATTGTTCAACGCATAAATTTGCTACATCGCTAGTTTTTTCTCCGTCCCCGATTTGCCCAAAAGCAAGCCTCAAAAGGACCCTAATATTTTGATTTCTTAATAAAAAAAACAAAGGTTTTTTTTCTGAAATCTTAATACGATATTATCTCCTCTTCCTAATTACCAGAACTGTTTGGTAAATTTTAAGACTCTTATGTTTATTTTATACAACTAGCTAATGGAACATGCAGAAGGCCCTCCTGATGTTATATCGTAACCATCACCTATAACAAAGCATTGCCTCGTAAGTCACGCACGATAGGAACGTGCCCTATACGATACACTGCGTTCATCAACTTGAGGCATACAGATGTTAAGCCTCATGTGCCTGTAATTACACCCGCAGCCACACTCTTCAAACTGAAACACAGCGTTACTGCTTGGCGGCAGAAAAAGGCATGGTGGTAGAACTTCCCCGGACGAGCCCTTCACAAAGAGTTCTACTGCTACTATGTCGTAGTGATACGCTTTATTTCGGTTGATCTGAATCTCGCTGCTAGCTTTGTATAATTATGATTACCCCAAACACCATTATGTTACATTCTAGTACAAAGGCGTTAAACAGACAACGCCTATATTAATTCCAAACTTCTCACCTACTCGTCGTATCTAGCCCTAAATCGCGGAGGCGGTGCCTAATGACCGCTAATGAGTGTTTTTTATTTCACCCGCTGTAAACAATTTCTTTTAAGCCTCTTTATACCTAGATAAACATCGAAACTCGCTTCGCACCTCAATCTGATAATCGAATTAATGCCACAGTCTGAGAGAGCAACATAGCTGCTATACTACTATGTTACAAAAATACCACTGTAATTAAATTAGTAATAGCGAACAAAATTGCACTAAATATATAATAATAGTTGATAGCCCTTACAGCTCAGTTGGTAGTAGCTCTGCGTTCTGCGCTGCATGCATTGGATTCGATCCTTATAATACCTACCGTGCTTATAATATCAGCTAACTGGTTCTCATAATACAAATTTTTTCTTAGCTTCGGGCTATGCGTTGGGGCTATGCTGTGTGCGATGTCTTTATTTATTTTTATAAATATAAAACTTAGTGTCGCTTTTTAATTAATAGGTGATAGGTATTTTATGCAAAAAAATTCGAGAACAGAGAACAAAGTTGTATTTTCAAACCCAGATTAGGCCTGTCTGTTAAAAGTGATCGAACCGTTCTCATTTTCCTGTGTCAATGCTCTCTTACCATTTCACGCAGTTTTATTGCTTTTTGTGTTGTTAATATGGGGTTTTATCTCGTAATTTTGGGTTATCACTGCATTCGATTGAAATGATCTGAATTTTTCGGGTAGGTAGATATACTTTGAAGAAAGTGATACGGAAGTGAAGCATAAATTTAAAAAACAAAATTGGCAGTGGCTTTTGGCATAAGGTTGCAATTGTGAAATTTACTCTATTGTACTACTTAAGAGTAAATTTCACCTTTTGCGTATTAACTAGATTTCATACAAAGCAATGATTTTATCCGAAGCTTGATTGTTTGCGATTTTTTATATTTACATTCAGTGATTTGAAGTGGGCATTATGCTGAGCTTAAGACCCATTTGCTGCTGTAGCATACCTCATATTTAAACATTTAGGTTTCAACATTGTTCTGTAATCATATTTTTTTTTCTCCCTTTTTTTTCTATTGTGTTATAATCTTATATTCTTCCTATAATATGTATATTTCATTATCATGTTTAGTATGTTGTGTGCTCAGTAGTAAATAAATGATTGTCTATGTCTATGTCTATGTCTATGATTTCACATTTTTTCAAGAAATATCAAGAACTTATTTGACAGTATCGTAATACCATCTAAGTCAACTATGAGTTAGTGTCAACAGTTAGAAGCAATATATTGTTTTATGTCGAAATAATTTAAATAAAAATTAGCATTACTAGCATAAAATAATTTGTTGTTTAAAATTTTGCAGAAATAGGTTATATTCGTGAAAAGGAAACATAAAAGCTGTAGTGATTTTAAGAACATGCATGCGTGCATTTCGTGTTGTAGATAAAACTTCATAAGCCTGTAGCATAATATATAATTTCCCAACACAATTTAAATACGCTCGCACTTATAATAATGGCTTTGCAAGAACCTACCAGAACAAAATATATTATCGGCCGCCACGATCAAGATCCGCGATACCGGCCGAATAACGCATATTTACCAAAACTAAGTATAATGAAGTACACATTAATTTGAACTGTTTATCTTTTGTGTAAAACAACCTTCGGGTGTTGATGATGTATAATAACTGTAATTTTCATTTCTCGATTTCCGAGACGTGTTCGACGTCTAATACGTACGAAATTTTCCGGTTTCATGAATTTTTATGGACGCATAATTTGGCTCGAATAAATACCTCGTTCTTTTGTTTTGATTGTGTTGTAAATTTGAAGGAAATGAATCACCTATTCAAACTAATTTGATAGCTTTAGTGCTATTCAGTAAACAACAAAATCCAATGAGTGTATCATCTATTGCAGGGGTGGCGAACCTTTTGGAAACAACGTGCCATTTATTCTAAAAAAATACCACGCCGTAGACGCCGTAGTGCCTTCAAATAATTCCAATCAAAATATAATAATATTGAAAATTATTATTTAATATTTTATAATAACTTCAACGGAAATTCCAATAAGGGCCCTGGGAACAGGCTGCAGCGACCCGGAGGGCGTCTTAGCCAAGTAGTCTGTAGCGTATCTGGTGGGTGGGTGAAGTAGCGGATAGTTTGAACTTAAAAATGCAAACTGTTTTAATCCGTGGCGTGCCCAAAATATTTTGTCACGTGCCTTCAATGGCACGCGTGCCATTGGTTCGCCATCCCTGATCTAGTGGAGCTTCCCCTTTAATAGATACAGTAAGAAACGTGCTAATGGACACATTCTTAGAATAATAGTATACTATAATTTTAAGTCAGCAGAAAATTACTCATTGTGGCTAGATTGTATTGTATAAGGGTATATTCTCAGTAGAATAAATCCATATAAAAAATAAATAAAAGCTGCGCTCACTTGAAGGTGCTCACTCACTCACTAGCGAGTGATGGGTGAATGTATTAAAAAAATCACTGCAAACTCCGCGGTCACTTGATTGATTTAATATCACTAATTTAGATTTTAAAATATCTACATTCTTGAAAGGAGACAGCACAATGTGTACCATGAATTATTTTTCCACTTGCGACAAAGCTTCGCTAATAGAATAATGCCTTCAGGATTAAGTTTTGTCTAGACTTTTCCATAGAATTTAGTTACACCTCAGACTAAAATAGAAGTTAAGAGTAGTAGTGCTCTTTGTGTGTGGCTCGTCCGAGGAAGTACTACCACCATGCCCTTTTCTGCCGCCAAGCAGCGTTGCTGTGTTTCGGTTTGAAGAGTGTGGTTGCCGGTGTAATTACAGGCACATGAGGCTTAACTTTATATGCCTCAAGTTGATGGATGCAGGGCAGTGCATCGTAGGGCACCTTCCTATCGTGCGTGACTTACGAGGCAAGTTACCACTTAACATCAGGTGGGCAATCTGCTTGTTCCATCAGCTAGTTGTAAAAAAAATTGTACAGATTATAATACAAGCCATCTCTTATTACAGTATCATTTATTAGTAAAGACATACTGTTGCGCAAACTTAAACAAGCATACGATTTCTGTTTTTCTAATAAATCAAGCCCAAGTACGAAAACTAAAGTCTAGTTTCATTACATACTCTTGAAAGGTATTCAGCATCGTAAAAAATCTTCAAAGAGTTAATAATGTTGAATCTTAAAATAGTTATTTAAAGGTGCTTTCACACGGCCGGTTATAATTGAGCAATAACGAACGATTTTGACGTCACTGCCTCAGTACTCATAATGGGTCAAGTGTTGCCCAAAATTGCGTTGGTATCAGTTACATGCAAAACTTAGGAAAACAACTGAGTTAGTATACCTATGGTTTCAAAAGGCAAACAGCTTTATGAGAAAATTTGATAGTATTGTCATTACCGCCTCAGGGCATACTCAAACTTGTGGTGATTTATATGGGCCCCAAGGTAGGTGGTACATAGGTTTCCATGTTGTCTACTGATTCTTGACTTGTATGTACATAATAATACTTAATAATGGAAACTTTGTTAAAATAAACATTATTTAATTTGTTAGCAGTAAGCATCGTAGAACAAACTACTTCAAAATGTGGGATGTGCCCAATCAAATATTTAGACTACAGCAGCCTCAGACATTGTTAAAACAAATGAGATTGTTCTTGATAATAAGATATCCCCAAGAACAATCTCATTTTTTTTAAGTCTATATAATGTATGTGTTCTCTTTTATTTTCTTTATGTGTTCCATTTTTCTATTGCAATATTAGTATCATCATCATCACCATCATTATCAACCTATTGCAGTCGACTATTGAGCCCAGTATTCGGCTCTCCCCATCCAGTTTTTGCCCGCCACCCTGCGCAAGTCGTCACTCCATCTAGTCGGAGGGCATCCTACACTAATTTGCCTAAGCGCGGTCTCCACCTCCACTCCACTCCACTCTAGAACTCGTTTATCCCAGCGGTTATAGGTTCTTCGACAGACAGGACCAGCCCACTGCCACTTCAGCTTGCTAACTCTTCGGGCTATATCGACAACTTTAGAGCTCTGTCGAATGACCTCAATATAAGTATTAATATTTGTATTATCAATATTAGTATACCATCAGTCAAATATGATGCTCGTGTGAAAGCGCTCTAAAACACTCCTATCGATTAAACCGAATCTGGGCCGTTACATAATTAGCCTACGATCTCATTTGTATCTGTTACATGTAAAACATTTGCTCTATGTCAGTGCCGATTAATAAAAGAAATAACAGAATGCTTCCCGCATTTAGATATCTGGAACTAAAGCAATTAATTGTACGAAGAAAAACATTAGGTTTTCTTTGCTGCTGGTAGTGAAGGCTACTTTACTCTATCCAATTTACGAAATACCTATTTTTATGTTATCTATAGTTTTCAAAGATAGATAGAGAGATAAAACATTATTGTACACAATGATACATCATAAATCTAGGCGTAACTTAATAAAGTACAATTTACGGCCTTATCGCTGAAAGCGATTCCTTCGAGGCAACCTTAAAGTTTGTAGTAACAATTTATGGATCAAAGTTATCTGAAATAAAATGTTGTATTATCCATTAATTTATTGGTGTTTGCAATGAGTCAAACGGTGAAGGAAAACATCGTTATGAAACCAGTTAGGTATTCCAATAGCGGCTATGAGCTTACACGTCACGTATGGAATACCAACTATTGCAAAATGTGTCAAAATGTAATATGTATTTGTATTGTCTGGCTTTTCTTGATATTTTTCTGCGAGACTTGTATTTTTGATAACAAATAAAACCACCTAATGATTATATTTCATGTGATTACGACTATTTGTTTTGTACCAAATGTCTCATTCTATATTGTTGTCATTTTCAATAATTCTGTGTTAGATATGAAAAACAAAAGATGGAACACCGACCAAACACATTTTTTACACATTACAAAATACCGGACGGATTTTAGCATCCACAGGATTAAAGTGTCTAGTAGCCATAGACAACAGTGCCAAACACGCAACACATTTTTAGTATCTCTCCAGAATAATGACAGATGAATAATCCGCCAAAAAACCGCGCGAACACTCGCCGTTCTAAATTTAAATTATTTACACAGCTATTGGGAGCAGGTAATTAATACAATCTTTGTTAGAGGGTAATTTGCCAGAGCTAATGCCAGCGTGTGTAATCTTCAAAGGGGATTTAGAAACACACGTTCTAATCTATTTTAGTCGTGTTCTGAAACAGAGAAATATTTACAATCTCTCTGGAACACTTCGGCGCATCCGACGGTCGTTACGCGAACGCATTGATACTTGCTGAATGGATCTACCGACGGTCCGATTCTATTCTTAATGTACAGGAGCGAATAAGAAAACTCATTGGTTAGTGCGCGTAAATCAATAATGCACCAAAGAGCATCAAAGCTAACATGAAAAATGACGGAAAATGAATTTAATCCAAAAATTTTGTAAGTATTTCTTAGTGGAGCAATAACATTTCTTAGTGGAACAGTCTCCTCCAGGCAACTAAACAACTAACATGGGATAAAACAACATTTCCTGAGCACATAACACCAATACTGCGGCAACCAATACACATGCTTGGTGAAAATTCTTCCGAAAAATATTGGGGAGATTGTGCATTTCAGGTTGATGATGTCTGATTAAGTCTTTTCAGAGTAGAATTCCTAAAGACCAATGCCAAAAAAATTGATTCTAGAATATTCTGCTACTGGATGTACCAGGGCTTATTTTTTTATTTTTTTATTTAACTGCTCGTCGTTAATATCTGATTGGGTAGTCCGTAGAAGTTCATACTGATTCAAGCTGGATTGGTTTGAGATGAGAAGTGATTGAGATGCCTCATTAATGTCCAGCGCTCGCTTGCATTCCGCACATAGCTACGATGTTTTTAATGTGAGTGCAATACTTTTTCGTGCATTCTGTTGTAATCGATCAAACTTCGTTGAACGATTTGTTTAAGAACCAGTGTCATTTTTATTTTAATGGCCCATTCATTTTCACCGTCTGCATTTTTGCGTTTGTTGATAAGCATCTTGTATTTTATTTTTCATAATTGTTAATCATCAATAAATTTATTTACAAAGATAATTACAATGAATACAAATATTTACAAAATGTTTAAAATACACATGAAACAGTTGAGATATCTGCAGATCTATAAATGAATCACAATCTACGAATGAAACACAAGAGCTCTATAGAGGTCTTGTCTTTGAAATTTGCTGTACAAAAATTATACCGGAAATTGGTTAATAAAATATTAAAACATAACAATAAATACATTAATAGAAAAGAGACAAAAATACGCGTATTCCTAATTCTGTATTCGATTTTAATATTTTTTCTCAACACCGGGAGAACTTTATCGTTAGGATTAAGATTTGGAATCTATTTTTATTAATAAGCACTCAAGGGTTTATTACCCAAATACCGTTTTTTAGTGTCTTGGCGTCGATTCTGGCGCTAATTTCATCGTCACACCTGGTAAACTTTATGTGGCACCAGATCGTGTGATCTGTTTCTAACTAACACTTAGAAATGCGTTGGATTCTCAAAAATCGGGGACCCTCATCATGATGATATTCATCTTTCCCTCACTATTTATTGTCCTACTGTTATTGTATACAATGAATATTACATTGAATACAAGTAACCACAAAATGTAGGATTGTTCCCATCTGTCACCCATTTCTGTCACCTATAGGTGACGGATGGGAACAAAAAGTTCGATCCGTCACCTTTTCACTAACTGGGTGACGGATAGAACTTTTTAAAATATTAAAAGTTCGATCCGTCACCCCTTTGCCAAATGGGGGACGGATCGAACTTTTTAAATCTTAAAAAGTTCGATCTGTCACCCTACGTCACTTACAGAGAGACGGACATAACTATTGATTTATATCTGTTCACTCATTGATTCGATTTGAAAGAAAGTTTGAGATAAGGTCATCAAAATTATAACTCACAATAATATTTACCGCTGGTTTCTGAAAGCTCGATCAAAACTAATCGCATGTCAAGTCACTCGCCATTTCAGCTATTACATCGAATTAGATAGAGATAGCAAGTGACTTGACATTCTCGAATAATGCAACATTCTGACCCGTTTTATTGATGATTATTTTAACGCACTAAGAACAATTGAACAGTGTGCATCCAAACCAACTCGATGGTAGCTGAGTGTAGTTTTTACGAACTATAAATCTGCATTTATAGTTCGTAAAAACAATACAATAAGGTCGAAAATACAATGTTCTTGTTATACAAAGATGCCGGTTAGCCGTGGTTCGCTAAACATTTTAGTATAAACCAATTCTACAATACGCTATGATAACTAAGTATAGATTATAGATTTATAGTGATCCGCGAAGCTTTGTTACAAAATATTATGTTGTGATACTTTTTTTTAGCCTTATATAAAAATAACACTAAATATGAAAATAATTTATGAGGTCCCTTATAAAAAAATTATAGTGTGAGTAATGATCTCATTAATGCTACGTTTACTTTTAATTACCTTTGCTTTCGTTCACTTCCAGTGCCTTTTTTTCTACTCTGTATATTCAAATAATACAACTGTTAAAGTCCGCAGAAGCGAATGTACCAGGCTAAGAACAAGATATTTTTTTTATTGTTTCCTAAAACATTTGCTTAGATAAAAAAAAGCATTTGCATAGTTCTATTATCAGAAAAACTCCACTTTCCATTTTTGGCAAAATCGGGCGATTTTGCCAAAAATTATTCTGATCAAAAATTACATGAAGTCAAACAAAATGTTATTGCATCTGAAGATAGTAAAACATCCCAGGAATTTACAAAGAAGCCGTGACTTCTATGAAAGATGAAGGACTTTTTTTATTTGATCGACAAATAAAAAAAGTTCAACTCTTTCAAAATATTAATAATAATTTGTACAAAGCCCGGAAAGAAGCTAAAAAAAGCTCTGCAAGTTAAAAAAAAATGTTTCATTGATGAGGAAGAAGTAGTGATTCCTCCTAAATTGGAACTCTTTCTGTTAGCCGATTACAATAACGAAGGTTATAGAATATTTTATTCTGTGCTGAAGACATGAGAAACCTTTTGTGTCAATTGGAAGATTTTCTTAGTGATGGAACCTTCAAAATCTGCCCTGAACCATTACTACAGCTACATACAATGCATGGAGACTTTGGCTTTACCAACTACTGCAAAATGTGGGTATGTGCCAAATGTAATGTTTGGACGTACCTCTGACTACCCCCTTTAGACGTCTTTAAAGAATCTGGAGTTAGAACTTGGTACTAAGAGATCTGTGGGAATATCTACCGTGCCTAGGGTTCAAACCTGCTACCCTGAGACTCTGCTAGTGTAGGGGGGGACGGATCGAACTTTTTAAAATTGTAAAAGTTCGATCTGTCACCCCTTTGCCAACTGGGTGACAGATATAACTTTTTCAATTTCAAAAAGTTCGATCCGTCACCTCTTCACTAAATGGGTGACAGATCGCACTTTTTATTCCCATCCGTCACCTATAGGTGACAGAATTGGGTGACGGATGGGAATAATCCAAAATGTAGTTGAGCTATCAGTTGATGTATGCAGTTAATGTATAGCGAACAATCTAGGGATAGCTCAACTGATCCAAATTAGTACCAATCGGAAGCATCCTCAATACACTGGCTGCATTGACATGCTGTATGGCAATGCTGGTGCGATGATTATTCTACTATGATTATTATGAATAGTAGGTCTTGATTTGAGTTACAAAGGAGTGAGCACTGAGATGACGAATGATAGAGGAGAGTGGAAGAAGAAAACCTGTTGTGCCGACTCCACCTAGCGTGGGATAAGGGCAGGAAGATGATGATTATGAGTAGGATCTTGAGATTGTTAGTTTTTTAAATTTGCATGATATTACGTAACATGACCACATTATTGTATTTTACATCTTAGTCATTGAACGCAGTTATTTAAGGTTTGACAATTTATCACTACGGCTTGCGACTTTGGATAAATTATTATCACGTGACAATGATTCAAGAAACGTAAGTTCTGTAGTGCTATTCCATAAACAACATTCAACCAAGTGTCGGCGGAATCCGCGGTTTTAGATTTGGAATCCTAACGCGAAAGTTGGTAAGTATGGATGGATGTTTGTTACTCTTTCACGTAAAAACTACTGAATGGATTTTAATGAAACTTTACAATAATATAGCTTATACAACAGAATAACACAAAGGCTACAATTTATAAAAATAGAAGAAGATAGAAAGAAGCGAAGCTCAGGATCGAAGTAAGCGCGGATCCACTAGATGAAAGTCTGCACGAAATTGTTGTTTAGAATCGTCACTTTTTAGGGTGAGGCCGGTTGAAAACTAAAGTGTGAAATACATACAATCGTGTATATCATTTTATACACTGACTACTACCAATAGCGCAGTGCTGTTCATTTATGTAGGCTTATGCTAGAGCCTTATAATTGCTTCAGTAGACCATGTCCTTAAAAGTGGTTTTGTCATTTGTCTGCAACCCACGCCGGTGGTAATTAAAAACAAAAATAAACGAAACAGAGTGCTTCAAATCGTAAAAAGTGTATCTATGTCGGTTATAAATGAGTACAGATGAACGAATAGCTATAAAAACGATTCAGAGTCACAGAAATAAATCTTACGAGCTCGAAAGCATAGGTGCGAAAAATTTGAATGTTTATTTGTTCGAATGAAGCCTGAAGAATGCCATTAAAATGATATCGATCTTAACGCCACATGTGATCGAATCTGGCTGTACAGGTACACTTTTATGAAACTATAAAATTGACGGAATCTGCAATAAATTGTGATGATGTCATAAAGGTTACTGTATGACTTTGCATACTAGATATTGATTTACTACTTTAAAATACATCTTATGCCCATTTTTATGATGATAACTGTTATCTCGATTGAAATCAGAAAACATAGCTAAATATTTTTTTTTTCATTTAGCCAGTAGCCATTCAAAACCATTTGATTTTGAACGGCTACTGGCCACTACTAAATGATAAATGTTGTTTTTTTTAAGTCATTAACGTCCGGTTTCCGAAAGCTCGATCAAAACTAATCGGATGTCAAGTCACTCGCCATTTCAGCTATTACATCGAATTAGATAGAGATAGCTAGTGACTTGACATGCGATTAGTTTTGATCGGGCTTTCAGAATCCAGCCGTTAATGTTTTACTCAAAAACTCTCCACATTACAGTATTCTACGAAAGGAGTCATTGAATTAATTTTATTTTACTTACTTACTATACACGTGACTTTTTGAATATTGCTTTTATTTCAAATTGCAACTTGGCACTGTCTCTAATTTTTACCAAAAAGTAAGATATGAAAAGCTAAAAGAGCTTCACCACTTTGATCCTCAGGCACGGTAGATATCCCCTAAGATAATTTAGAGTTAAAATTATTTTTTGACATAATAATTATAGGAGAAGACGAGTTCTATGTAGTAAAGTGAATTATAGAGTAGAAACTTTGTATGTAAGTTATGTTAGTAAAAAATTCTAGCAAACCATTTGCAATTTCAACAGGTAATTACATAAAAAAAGTAATTAATGAGATCGGTAAGTCATTGCGAGGGTCGTCCTTATAACTATTTCCAAAGCGTTGCAATAAAAATTGGTCCAGATTCCAACATCGAAAATAAGACGTTTTTGGTCGTCTGCCAAGTTCATTATGAGCGTTCATGAAATTTCACATTTGAATTATTTTACTGTCTGACTTATGGCTATTACTTAGATATTTGGTAAACAGGAAAAATATAGCTATAGATCGATCAAATTTAATGTGGAGCTAAAATAACGGATTTAAGTGGATCACGGCGTTTTGTTAAGAGATTGAAGCGATTTCAATATTTAACGTATTGTTTGAAATGTTGCAAGATTTAATGGAACGATAATCAATCGAGGCGATATTGCGAATTGCGTATATTTATTGATAAAACATCAGTTGGCTTAAATAGCCTGATGTGTATTGGTCCATTAGCGAATTCTTTTTATAAAATCTGAAAGAGTATTTTTTATCGGTTTACAGTTTTGCGGGTAGACATTGAGAATCTTTACCCCGCGTAGTAACTGTGTTAGGGCAAAAGCAATTCTGATATTATAAAAATACGTTTGTTGCGTGTTCCTCTAGGCTTGGTCACGTGGAACTGGCACTTAGATTCACCTAGTTGTATGTATGTATGGGGATTCCTGTATCCGCATTTAGACTCCAAAGTGGTCCGTTAGATTCACTTAGTTTTAAAAAAAGGGGGGAAGAAGGAATCCTGGGGGTTGAGACTGTAGCAAGCCGGTGGTTGATTCACTTGGTTTTAAAATGATCCTTGTGTTTTAAATACCTTTTGACTTTGACGTTGGCTTTGATAATGTTTTTAGAAGCCTGAAAAACCTCAATAAAAACGAATATCACATTGAATCAAAGGAAACTACGAACATCCCAATAAAATAAAGCCAATAGTTGCATAATTCCAGATTGCAGGCAAGCCAACAATAGCCCAGAGCATTATGAATCATCTCTGATCCATGCGCCGCTTGAAGATTATCGAAGTAGAACACTAGCGCATTATAATGCACGTGGATCTAATTTACGCCTGCAAATAACACTGACGTGCCCTAACTACCCCACTGACAAAGTAGCAAGTGCAAAACGATGAGACATTTTGTGGTTAATAAAGTAAGAGACGTGATGGCGGACGCGATTCGGAAATTGATCTTGTGTCACATGCGCGACTTTAATGCCACTTGGTTTTAGTCGTGACGCATTAGGAGACATATCTTGCAATTTCTCTCTTGGCATAAACTTATTTTTTAATTATTATCATTGTTTCATGTTGTGAGAATAGTTTTCAGGGGTTTTTATGCCCATTTAATGGGTATCTTAAAATCGGTACAGTTTAAAGTGCTGGCAACCGCCAAAGTCCGTGCCTACTACAAAGTTTGCATAATTATAAAAACTAGTAAAATTAACTTTTTGGTAAAACTTGTTTGTATCGAAATTATGTTTTTGAACGTTGTAATGTTATTGCAAACAACTTGGTTGATTGCGATGTTTCGTTGATAAGTTCAGTAATTTTATATCTTTCAAAATGTTTAAATGTGCGAGCGATAGTAGTTTGACGGTTCTCAGCCCCTTATGACAAACTGACTACATCAACTATAGTGATATCCATGATACAGTTCGTTTTAATGAAGGGAATATTTATTCATCTATGTCTACGAGTATGATGGCCGCTGAATATACCGAACCCGTTCAGCGTGTCGATTCTTTAAACAAAATCAAGGGGAGTTTAGTTGATCCGCGCTCACTTCGATCACGAGTTTTACCTCACTCCCGTTCGCATTTCCACTCCACACTTCCCACTTCACTTCCACACGGGTGGCGCTAGTGATTACCGAATGCCAAATTCAAAACTCGCTGCGGATTCCGCGGTCACTTGGGTGAATGTTGTTTACGGAATAGCACTACTGTTATGACGGATGATGTATTAGGCTCTAGCACCAGTCGTTACTACCTGAATGTAACTAGGTATCAGCGATAAGACCGCTGATTGTAGGACAATTTACATATTTCCCTAGCTATACCTATAATGTATTAGTGCTAATGTTTCTCGGAGATTGTCCACAATAAAGTTTTTACTTATATAAGTCACTATGTGTTCCAAAGTATCTTTGTCTCAACTATGTGTCTTTCAAATATTAGCTTGAAATCTTCTTTTTTTCGAATAACTCCATAAAATAATTAACAAAGCTACATATATTATGCATATCAACAATTGCTGCGCCACATACTTTCGGCGTCACTGAAAACCAGCGCCATACAAGCCACTAGGCTCATATGGCAAAATATGCTGAGTGGAAGCCTTTTTTACGACACTATATTTATAATGTTTTTTGATATGTCTTCTTGTTTATCTTTGTTTTTTTTTTATTTTATTACTGTATTCTGTGTCGTAAAATAAATATTTTCTATTTCTATAATTGTAAAACAAGTGTCAGACATTAAAATATCTTTGCATATCCGCGTAACAAACACTGAAAACCAATGCGCTAACTAAAGCTCTTATTTATAGTCTGCCATCTGTCAGATCGTAACCGTTCCAATTTCAAATTCAAACAGTGTTCTAATTGGATTGTATTTTTGTTGGAGTGCTCCTAATAAGCTCGCGCGCACATTGTTACAAAAAGCTACAAACACATCCAAGTGTTTACTCTTGCGCAATTATATCCAATGATGTATGGAGATGATCACGTTTGACCATAGCGTGAACAGAAAATCTAGTTCAATTTGCAAGATTACGCTTTTGGACGGTCTCTTCTCTCTTGTCGTGTCACTAGTTTCCTTCGAAACAGTGTGGTGAAAGGATTATAAGTGCGCCTCAAAGGAGCCTCTCCTTTCGAGCACTTGACACATGTTATAACTATATGCCGGTTTCCTCACGATGTTTTCCTTCACCGTTTGAGAGTACTGGCATTGTGCACATACATTTTTGAACAGAAAATTGGTGCACGACTGGTTTCGTACCCACGACTTAGGATCGGCAGGCGGGGCCGCTACCACTAGACCACCAGTGCTCTCACGGACGCTGTGCTGGACGGTAAATTCTGATACACAATATACCAAAACATATTATATTGAAAGCTCATGGAATTGTAATTGTTACACTAACTACCATTTCAACAATATTTTTTAGACAACTTTCCGATCGAACAAGCATAATGGCCCACCTGAGGTTAAGTAATAACCATCACCTTTAACAAAACATTGCCTCGTAAGTCACGCACGATAGGAACGTGCCCTACGATGCACTTCCATCCATCAACTTGAGGGATAGGTACAGATGTCAAGCCTCATGTGAATGTCATTAAATCAAGCTAAACAAGCCACTTTTTTATTATTACAATACCTCTTGTTTTCAGTTCTATCTATACTTAGTACTGTATGCCTCAAGTTGATTGGTACAGGGCAGTGCATCTTAGGGCACATTCCTATCGAGCGTGACTTACGAAGCAATTATTTGTTATTCGTGATGGTTACTACTTAACATCAGGTGGGCCATCTGCTTGTTCCATTGTTATAGATAGATAGATATAAAATACTTTATTGCCAACCACATAATAATTACACATAACAGAACAAAAAAAAACATCTGAGTGATATACAATGGGTGACCTTATCGCTAAAAGCGATGTCTTTTAGACAACCTTGGGATGGACTGGATTTGACAAGAACAATAGAGGACGTTGGTGTAGAAAAAACAATAAGAATAACGCATACATATTAATATAACTACCCGAATAATATCATATAAGTACCTACATATAATTATTATTATGAGCCCTCCCGGTCCCACTCCTGGGCAAAGGCCTCCCCCCCATTCCTTCCAAACATCGGCAGTTACTTACTTACTTTTAATGTCTATTCTTGTATTTTTTTTTTATAAACTGTTTATGTTGCAAGAGTAGTAGAGTTGTTTGTGAAGAGCTCGTCCGGGGAAGTACTACCGCCACGCCTTTTTCTGCCGCCAAGCAGTGTTGCTGTGTTTCGGTTTGAAGAGTGTGGTTGCCGGTGTAATTACAGGCACATGAGGCTTAACATCTGTATGCCTCAAGTTGACGGACGCAGGGCAGTGCATCGTCGGGCACGTTCCTATCGTGCGTGACTTACGAGGCGATGCTTTGTTATAGGTGATGGTTACCACTTAACATCAGGTGGGCCATCTGCTTGTTCCGTCAGCTAGTTGTATTAAAAAAAAAAATGTGTGGCATTAATAAATAATTTTGTATTGAATTGTATAGTTGTATAAAAAAAAAACTTAGTAGCACAGTAAAAGTTGATGACTTAGCTGGTTGCATAAGTTACCAGGCCGAGCCACACGCACTGTGATGCAGTAGTGTGCGTCCGATTGAGTAGTAACATCTTCTGGATCTGGAACTGATTAGCGCGTGCGCACGTGTGCGTTAATACGCGTTCGTGAATAGATTCCTATGTGTTGTCGAGCATTAAGTACGCTTTGCATTTTATTATTTAATGATTCATCTTAGGGTTAGAAATAGTCGGGAATCCGTTGAAAGGCCAGCAATAACAGGCTGCCGGCGTTTCTGCTTTCACTATGCTCTTGGTTTGTCTAGGATTATTATATCGAGAGGAACAATATTTTATTTATCTAGCTTTTTAAATTCAGAATAAATCTAAGAGCGAACATAATCATTAAAGAAATTGCCTTTTTTTTAACGCTTCGATACTTAATACTTCGAGAGCACTGGTGGTCGAGTGGTAGCGGCCCCGCCTTCCGATCCTAATGTCGTGAGTTCGAAACCGGTCGTGCACCAGTGAGTTTTTCTGTTCAAAAAAAAAATATATGCACAATGCCAGTACTCTCACAGGGTGAAGGAAAACATCTTGGGGAAACCGGCATGTCGAAGAACCTAAAAAGTCTTATAACATGTGTGAAGTGCTCGAAAGGAGCCTCTTGAGGCGCACTTAAAATCCATTCACCACACTGTTTCGAAAGAAACTAGTGACACGACAAGAGAGAGAGAAAGTCGTGAAGCCGTATCAGTTTCTGTTTCCTTTCTCTTTGCCTCAGAGGTTTGCTGGAAGAAAACTCTTTTTGGGGTTCCGTACCCAAAGGGACCCTATTACTAAGACTCCGCTGTCCGTCTGTCACCAGGCTGTATCTCATGAACCGTGTTAGTTAGACAGTTGAAATTTTCAAAGATGATGTATTTCTGTTGCCGCTATAACAATTTATACTAAAAAACAGAATAAAACAGCCTTCACAGCTCAGTTGGTAGTATAGCTCTGCCTTCTGCGCCGTAGGCCGTGGGTTCGATCCCCACCGAGAACAAACATTTGTGTGATGAACATAGATGTTTGTTCTCTGTCTGGGTGTTATATAATATTATAAGTATGTATTTACAAAACAAAAGTATATAAGTAGTATATCAGCTATCTGGTTCCCATATCACAAGCTTTGGCTTAGTTTGGGACTAAATAGTGTTGTGTGGAATGTCCACCAATATTTATTTATTTATTTATTTAAAATAATTATTTAAGGGGGCTCCCATACAACAATCGCGATTTTTTGCCATTTTTATAGATTTTTAACCTGTTATGCGCGAGTCCGACTCGCACTTGGTTTTTTTTTTGGGCTTAAGCTAGCCTTTGTACGTGTCTTTTGTAATATCACTATATGTCAATGTTTCTGTGTATAATAACATTTTAAGAATTTCGGTATTCTTTGATGAACGCTTTAGTAGAAAGTATACCCAATGCATTCTGTGTTTGTAATTGCGATACTCATATTATTTTTCCGCTGTCGACTGAGAATTTTACTGCTGTTTTTATGCGACTATGTGACCGATGACAGAGTTAAGGTTGTTTATGATTATTCTGGGATTGAATTAAAATTATGTGGAATAAATTTGGTAATAAGACATGATAGTTATCTTCATAACACTGTTACGTGGGCGGTTAAATGTCTGTCACACGGTTGCGCTTGTTGTGTGAAATAACTATTCACATGAAACGACATTTAAAAATTATAGAAATAGATTACAAGCGATGAGTTTTATAATGTGATATTTTTTGCTTTTTAATTCTCCGACAATATAAATAATAAACAGGTACCTTGGTCTGTTCCTGCAAAAACAAGAAAAAAGGAAAAAAATGGGATAAGCTGGAAGTAGCCTTCACCCAAAGAGAGGTATTTACATCGGAATAAAGACTAATGGCCGGTTTCTGAAAGCCAGATCAAAACTAATCGGATGTCAAGTCACTTGCTATCTCTATCTAATTCGAGGTAATAGCTGAAATGGCGTGTGACTTGACATCCGATTAGTTTTGATCGGGCTTTCAGAAACCGGCCGTAAGTTGCGGCGCAACGCAAACCATCACTACAATAACGCTGATAACCCCTAATGTATCGCTTGCTCGCAAATTTCTACAGTTTTAAATATTTAAAATCCCTGAAAGTAATCTGTTGATAGGAAGATCCCTAACAACAAAGTTTCGAAGAATAAAAGTTGTATCTTATATACATACATTTAACACATACCTACCATTTTGGAGTAGTTGGTACATACGTGACAGGTTGCAAACCCATCGCCGCTTTTTACATAAGAGGGTTCAGCATAAATATAATTATAATCCAAACAAGTTTTTCTTCCGTCTGTTGCCTTTTGGATAACTCTTTTCTAACAACTTAATTTTGTCAATAAAATGTTAGCATCCAGTCATAAAAGCCTCTGAAGGTAACATAAATACTTACAGTATTCACATCATCACATAATTCAATTTATCTCCTCGTCAGTAGAAGTGATAAAGCTCACAAATATAACCAATTTTTTTTTAAAACTTACAAATTTACACAATCATGATGCACTTTACATCACTCACCATACAATAGAATTACCATTTCGAACCACACGAAACTTCCTAAATCTGAAATTAACGTGTGCATAGAAACCAATTTCCTCAGAGCCATTTCACTTCGAGCATTGGAACAACTCACGCATTGCGAAGGCGAAAATGAGAGGTCTCGATTATTGGCTGGCTTATCACAGCCTGGCCTAAAGCATTCCCATTAATGTCGATCATTAAATATGAATTATAAATGAAAGAAAGCGTAAGAAAGGCAATTACTGTCGTATATAATAAGATTAAAACAAATCTATATGTAATTCTTCAGGTCGTTGTCGTTGTGTGCGTGCAGAACCATCAAATTGTTGCACACTGACAATATTATAAAAACAGCTTCACGGCTTTAATCCCCAGGTACGGTAGACTTCCCCACAGAACTTTTACTAACTTATATTCTTTTAAGGATGTCTAAGAGGGGTAGTCAGAGGTACGTCGAAATATTAAATTTTTTGTCATAAATACACATTTTGTATTCAATAGTATTCCAAAAGTGGCAGGTTGAAAGCCATCGCCGCTGTTAGAATACTACCTAATTGGTTTCGTCAAGATATTTTTCTTCACCGTTTTGAGAGCATTACAGTGAATAGAGTTTAAGAGTAGTAGAGGTCTTTGAGAAGGGCTCGTCCGGGGAAGTACTACCCACGCCTTTTTCTACCGCCAAGCAGCGTTGCTGTGTTTCGGTTTGAAGAGTGTGGTTGCCGGTGTAATTACAGGCACATGAGGCTTAACATCTGTATGCCTCAAGTTGATGGACGCAGGGCAGTGCATCAGGCACGATACTATCGTGCGTGACATTCGAGGCAATGCTTTGTTACATAACACCCAGACAGAGAACAAACATCTACGTTCATCACACAAATGTTAGTTCTTGTTGGGGATCGAACCCACGACCTGCGGCAAAGAAGGCAGAGATACTACCAACTGAGCTGTGAAGGTTGCAATATAAAAAAAAGAATTAAAAAAGAAGATCTACACAACATTATTTACAGTTATGTTCAGAATGACATAAATAATACCTAAACATTACTCATTCTCAATATCTCGACTGCCAACAAAAGTTCGGAACATTGCAACGAGCTGCCTAATTATGAATTAAGGTGAAAGGTACGAAATCAGGTCAAATCTGACAAAAAGCGAACAATAAATAAAAACTCTCATCTATCTCTCTATTTTTGTGGCCGACATTGGCACACATTATGAACAAGTTTAGAGTCTACACAAAAGTGAAATATGTTGTTTTCCCACGGAAGATTGATCACCTCCTGTTTAGTTTCAAGTTCGTGTGACTTCTGTTATAATTGCGATAAAATACTGTGAATATTGATTTATTCGGCGATATTTTCATTCCTATGACATTTTTAAGAGTAATAGAGCTCTATGTCAAGGGCTCGTCCGGGGAAGTGCTACCACCACTCCTTTTTCTGCCGCCAAGCAGCGTTGCTGTGTTTTTGTTTGAAGAGTGTGGTTGTCGGTGTAATTACAGGCACATGAGGCTTAACATCTGTATGCCTCAAGTTGATGGACGCAGGGCAGTGCATCGTACGGCACGTTACTATCGTGCGTGACTTACGAAGCAATGGTTTGTTATAGGTGATGGTTACCACTTATCATCAGGTGTTTTATACAAAAGTTTAATACCTACCTGGCTAAAATGTATGACGAAACAGCTGTTTTTGTACGCGTTCACAGTGTTGGTGAATATGAATACCTTCGAAAAAGGTATTCATATTGATGGGTACTTTAACCCGCTGAAGTTTTAAATACAAGTATTGGAACACCTTGTATATTCTATTTCATAAATCCGTCACAGTCCAGCTAAAACTTTGTCACAACCAATCATTAGTGGTCACCGTTCATTTGTCTCACTTTAACGTAAGGTCTCTTAGACCCGGAACATTATCAGATTCCGTCACACTTTGGGTAATTTGACCCCTTAATGAGTCACAGTAACGCAATGAAAGCTTTACATCAGAGGGAAATTGTACAGTAGAGCACTTCAAGTACGAACTGTTCATAAAACGTCGCAGTACATTTCATAAATATCTGTAGATTTTTTTTATAAAAATTGCTAGCCCATCGCCGCTACGAGAATACAACTGGATTCTACACGATGTTTTTCATCACCATTTGTGAGTATTAACATTGCACCCATACATTTTTAAAGAGAAAAATCCATTGGTGCACGACCGGATTCAAAGCCACGACCTTACGATCAGAAGGCAGGGCCTTCCCACTAGACCATCGGTGCTCTTTGCATCGGAGCTTGAGAAAGCACGTTAAAAAGTCAGTCCTAGCACTATGGGGCCATCCATCAATTACGTCACACGAATTTCATGATTTTTGACCCCTCCTCCTCCCCCTCATTTAGAAATTTATGAAATTAAAACAGCAGTGTTCCGAAATTATTTTATTTCCATTTAAATTATATTTCAATAAAATTTAGTGTTGTAATACTTAGATATAAAATATTATATTTTGAAAAAATGTGATGTCACAAAATTTGGGACCCCTCCCCACCCCTTGTTACACAATGTCACACTTCGTCGACCCCCTTAAAGTGTGACGTAATTTATGGATGGCCCCTAAGACGGGGTCTTAGGGGCCATCCGTAAAGCCATTATAGAGGCCTAGAGACGACCTAAAAACTCCATCATCAGTCGGCTAATAGTTCATACGAACTTACTTATTTCAACTCCAAGGCCCTTACGATTACGAGTGGGTCATTATAGCTTCATCCGTTTATAAAAGTAATTACAATAGAAATTGGATTCGCTTTTGTGTTCAAACTATTATTTTAGTGACCTACTGGTATGTTATTAATCATTATTGCTACCAACCCGTTATTACTTCCTATTTCGTAATCACCATTTTTTTTAGTGTTTGATACACTCGAGAGTAATGAACCGACCAACCTCGTATCTAAGAAATATGAAGATTTCTTCTTCTTCTCTCCGTTTATGGCTCTTGTCTGTCATTCGACAGACAATCTTGCCAGTGTCAAGTGATTTGTATTGAATGAATACTTTTTAGTCAAGTTAGTCCAAAGTCAAGTCGGCCGTCATTTGTCTTGAAGAAAATGGTGGCAGTTTTCTTCAAAACATTCGAAACATTTTCAGTCAAATCAGGATATCACTTTGTTCGCGCCGACGAACAACACTACTAGTCGTTCACTCGCAAAGTCAAGCACAGACAGCACTAGCGGGAGCTCTGTCTATTCGCCTCGCGGCTACCGTACAATACGCACGCACTTTCACCAATGTACTAAGAAATTAGCATAATTCTGTAATTTCTTATTTAATTATTATAATCTGATACTAGTACAAACCGCATTTCATTTGCTCGCCAACATATTTTTTGGCGCCCCCGGGTGGACACGAGTCACGGGCCTTTCACAAAAGCAGCGCGCGCGCCATTTTGCCAAGAAACACGCGTCGTCACGTATTCCCGCCGTCAACGCAATCGAGTCACGGTATCCAGCACGCACCCCTGATAGTTCCGGTCAAGCCACGGCGCCGGGACAGCGGCGATATCTGGACTTCGAGAGAAGAATTTGGAGCTAACACGGTGATCACGCCACCGCGTGGCACCACGAGCAGCGGAATCAGACGAGGCGCAGCGCATCAGCATCAACCTAACAAGGAGAGTGCCGTGAGCTTATCCCATCTATTTCCTACCTATTTTCCTAATCAATTTGAGCAGATAGGGGTGGATAGCACTTCATTTTAGAGCGTGTACGTCTTTTTTTGATCATCTTTTTCGAACATCTTTTTTGAACATCTTTTTTTTTTGAACATCTTTTTTTGAACATCTTTTACGACCATCTTTCAACGACCAACATTTTTACAAAATACCAATTTACCATCTTTCTACGACCATCTTTTTCATCATCTATAAAGACCAATTTTTTTTCGATTTTAATTTTTTTTTTCCTCATCAACCCACAAAACGTGGGCATAGAACAACTTTGCAACTTTATTTTTACGTGTCTTCCTTCACAGCTGCACAATTTATACCCTAATTTCGTTCCCATTTGCGCAATTTATTTCACAAATACCTACTCACTCCCATGCTGATCTGGGAGCAATTAACTACCTAGAATGCATCAGCTGGTTCTAGTCCTAGCCAGTTCGTAAGAGGCGACAAAAGGACGGGGCTCGCACAGCAGCTTTTGAACCCCACTTAGCACGAACATTCCTGCGCAATATAATCGCATTATTTTATCTAGACAACTTAACTTCGTCATTTACATTTATTTGAATTTGAGCACATATAAATAATAGAATCAATCCACGCATTCACTGCTTGCTTGCGCTCGCACTCACACAGCTTTTTAACAAATTCCAGCGACCCGCATGTGAGGGTGTATCGCAGAGGCCCAATACCTACCTACCCGCAGGCGCGCGAGAATCACGTGCGCCGGCCGGCCGCCTCGAGTCATTGCCCTCTCCGAGCGATCAGCTGATCGCCGTGCACCACTTCGCCTACAAAATAAGGAGCGTAAGCCGTTAGCCAATTATTATTTTTAACTTCACTTTTATAAAATATTTTAGACTTTTTCAAGTACTTACTTTGGTTGATTCATTGATTGCCATTTATCCAACAATTTAATTTGATACCTAAGTATGTCAAGCCCCCAACCAAAATCATCGCTTTCACCCGGACTCGGTAACAAGTTATCACCATTGGTCATACCTGTTACAATGGATGAGTTAACTGAACTCAGGGTCAAGCGCAGCTCAATAAAGGGGCAGGTCACTAAGTTTACTAACTATTTAGAAAAAATTGATAAAATATCTGGTGGATCATGTAACAAAGAATCTACGGGCACTGAAAACGCTCGGACAGCCAACCGAGCAATGGGATACATTAATTGTGCATATGATCAGTAACAAATTAGATCAGGATAGTTTTACAAAATGGGAAGAATACAGAGGCAGTCTAGTACATGACTTGCCTTCACTTGATGGTTTTAGAAAATTCCTCAAGGCACGTGCGGATGTGTTAGAGTCGTTGTATAGATCCAAAAGGGACAATCAACCGAAAAACCACCATCGATCAGAATCTCATACTAAATCTTTTGTGATTTCAGCCAATACAGCTCTGGGGTCGTGCGTCGCCTGCCATGGAGACCACAAGCTCTATGACTGCAAGGTCTACCAATCTCTCTCTAACAATGAGAGATGGCAGCAGGTCGTGAAGCACAAACTGTGCCACAACTGCTTGAGACCGGGTCACATCACAGACAGGTGTCGGCTGGGTGGTTGTCGGGTATGTAAGAGGCCGCACAACACTTCATTACATAAACACAACACAGACACACAAGCACCACCTGCTTCCTCTAGCGAAGTAAATGACAAGGAAAACATTGCCGAGGAACAAACTACATCAATAGCTATGTCGGCACTATCTTCAAAAGAAGTATTGCTGTCTACAGCACTTATTAAAATTAAAAACACAAAGAACAATAGGGTAGAAGAGGTAAGAGCATTATTAGATAGTGGAAGTCAGTCTTCTTTCATGTCTAACGAACTAAAGCTACGGCTACAACTGACTTCTCAACCACAAAACGATACTAGTATTTTAGGAATAGGAGACACCAAACTTGACATTAAACCGGAACATTGCTTTGCACAAATTCAATCTAATCATAATACATTTTCTCGTAATCAAGAATTTTTAGTGTTACCACACATAGTAGGTAACATTCCAACACGACACATAAATACAGACAGACTTAATTTACCCAGGTCTTTGGTTTTAGCAGACCCCACCTTTAACGTGCCCTCACGTATAGACATCCTGTTAGGGTCAGATATTTTCTGGGATCTCATAGGATCAGAACAACATGTACTGGGGGACAGATTACCAATCTTACGTCATTCTAAATTAGGTTGGATAGTTTCAGGGCCTATTGATACCTCACATAGGCCACCATGGCCACGGGAATTATTGTAACGTAACAAGAAATAAAATAGACTCTCAGGGGATCCTGAGAGTGGGGGGGGAGGCTCACTAAGTCTAACTTAGGTTTTAATAAGAAGCATTAATTTATTATTCGCAAAACACACACTCATAAAACACTTATATACAAATATTTACACTTATTAACACAAGCGCCTCTTACATGCTGGACCCATGTTGACTTACATTCATGAGTCATATAGCGACGCACGGCCCATAGATATGCTACTTACCTATAATAATTTGAGCACTGTTCAACATCTTAAACAAGGCGTCACTCCAGACTTTCGTTTCACGACTAGCATTGGACTTTGCTCAACCATTTTTCATTGCAGATCGGCGTGGGCGTGGATGTAAGATATCTAAAAACTACCTATGCCTTTTTATATGTCTTAGATATAAATTGTATTCATATGGGAGCTGTGAGCGAACTATCAAAGAATCCACTGTACTGTCTCTTCGCCATTACATTTCATGTATAGATACACCAAGGGAAGTTTTATAATTAAATCAGCTTCGATCGCTGAGTATGCATCTGATCAAGATAAGAAATGTAGGTACCTTCTCTATGGCTTACGCTCCGAATTTTAATGGCTATATCACCTGAGATAGGCAAACTTTCACATAAAGCGCATTCTGGGAAACACGCTTCTAACATTTGGGACGCTGTCAACCCTATTCGCGCAAATTGAGGCTATCCTAAATAGTAGACCTCTCTCATATCCCTCCCCCTCCCATAATAATTACTCAGCGCTCACACCAGGCACTTTCTCCTTGACAGGTCCTCCACGGCGCTTCCGGATCCGGCAGAACTAAACACAAACGTCGCGCGACTCCACTGATACCTACTACCGATTCATGAAACGGACAAGACAACACTTGGAAATAGTGGCAGGCAGAATACGTGACGGAGCTTCAAGAGCGGACAAAATGGAAGACCCGTGTCAGAGATCTACAAGCTGGAGATTTGGTCATTGTCAGGGAAGACAACTTACCACCCATGCTATGGAGACTAGGCCGGATACACCGCCTGCTTCACGGCGCTGAGGACAACGTGCCAAGAGTGGCTGACATCCTCACATCCAAGTCATCATCAGACGGGCACTCAATCGTTCATCTCAGCGGGCCCCCAGCACTTTTGAAAATGTGGGACTGGGGGATGTCAAAGAAGACAACATACCTATCACATGGAGACAGACATATCACATGCTCATCAGGATAGCAAGCCAAGATTGGCCATCATCATCATCATCATCATCATCATCATCGCCGTCGACGTCGTCATCATCATCATCATCGCCGCCGACGTCGTCATCATCATCATCATCATCATCATCGCCGCCGACGTCGTCATCATCATCATCTTAGTCATCATCAGCATCAGCACCAGCGACAAAGGCAGCTTCAGACGTCCACTCAATGGGAACGTAAGAAATCTTGAAAGCAGACTTTCAAGGGCCCGGAGTATGTTCGCGCCGACGAACAACACTACTAGTCGTTCACTCGCAAAGTCAAGCACAGACAGCACTAGCGGGAGCTCTGTCTATTCGCCTCGCGGCTACCGTACAATACGCACGCACTTTCACCAATGTACTAAGAAATTAGCATAATTCTGTAATTTCTTATTAAATTATTATAATCTGATACTAGTACAAACCGCATTTCATTTGCTCGCCAACACACTTAATACACTTTCATTCCAAATGCTTACACTTTGTGCTAAGACCTCAAGTAATGTTGGTTAAAATACGACCGAAATTACACAACACAACTCAAAATAACACTAGAAAAACAATTAAAATTAAAAAGCTATGTTGCTTCCCAAAATGTCAGAAAACGAATCGTCAATATAAAGATTTGGATTGGTATTGCTGAATAAACCAATTGTCACAGAAATGTCATACTCGTAGCAATAAAACTTATTGAATGATGCTTATTTATGAAACCTCCTTTATTTAATACCTAGGCTTGGTCGCATTAAAATGGCCTAGATTCACATTTTTTAAGAGTACTAGAGCTCTTTGTGAAGGGTTCGTCCAGGGAAGTAGGTACTACCACCACGCCTTTTTCTAAGTAGCGTTGCTGTGTTTCGGTTTGAAGAGTGGTTGCCGGTGTAATTACAGGCACATGAGGCTTACTTAACATCTGCCTTCTTCTTCTTCTTGTCGTGTCACTAGTTTCTTTCGAAACAATGTGGTGATAGGATTTTAAGTGCGCCTCAAGAGGCTCCTTTCGAGCACTTGACACATGTTATAGAACTTTTTAGGTCCCACGACATGCCGGTTTCCTCACGATGTTTTCCTTCACCGTTTGAGAGTTGGTGCATGATCTGCCTCAAGTTGATGGACGCAGGGCAGTGCATCGTAGGGCACGTTCCTATCGTGCGTGACTTACGAGGTAATGCTTTGTTTTAGGTGATGTTTACCACTCAACATCAGGTGTGCCATCTGCTTGTTCCATCAGCTAGTTGTATAAAAAAAAACATAGCTTTAAAACGTTCTAAGAAGAGATTCTTATGATGTTACTGATTTAGTCTTTTGACTTTGACTAGCACTCTTAAAAAAGGCGCGACTTTAATCGTCATGCATAGTGGCACTACTATTCTTTCAACACATCAATAATTGCAGTTGCAGTGACAAATACATTTTTCTGTTGGGTGTATTTTCAAAAAGTTGTTTTTTTTTCAATAACAAATTTTCACCGTACGAAGTGCTATTCTGTCAACAACATTCGTCCAAGCGACCGCGGGATTCGCGGAGATTTTTCAATAGGGCATTTTTTTTAATACATCTTGCTGATGGAACAAGCATATGGCCCACCTGATGTTAAGTGGTAATCATCACCTATATCACCAATAATACATTCACCCATCAGTAGCGCCAACCGCGCGAGTGTCTTGGCGGTGAAAATGCCAACGTGAGGGAGGCGAACCTCGTTATCGAAGTGAGTGCAGATACACTGGGTGATACACCCCGTGATTCTATTTATACAGAATAGCTCTAGAGAAAAAAAACTGTGATATTAATTGTAGGTGTGTAGTACCTAAATGTACTTAAAAAAGTAAGTAAAATTAAAAATATCATAACCATTTTTAAGAATATTTAATTTTACACAATTAAATCTACTAATAATAATCTACTGATAATTTTCTACACGTAGTTTTTGTATTAACAATCTAATATAGGTCATATGCCGTTAGCCAATGTATAGAACGCAGAAACAGCCTCGCATCGCTCCCCCAGATAAAAGCATTATTCATTAACAGCAACACAAAACTTGTATTGTCTTCCACACGTCTCCCCGATAACTCTCCAGTGATAATTTATTAATTTCTCCATCCCTTTTGTTTGTCCATGATCAATGTTTGCCTCCCCCAAACCGTACGTGGGAATAGGTATTGAACAGAAGTGGCATTACACGCTTTTCACTAAAATACATTATTTTGTAAAAAGATTCATAAATAAAAACCGGCCAAGTGCGAGTCAGACTCGCGCACGAAGGGTTCCGTACAATTATCTATAAAAACGTCAAAATAATCACGTTTGTTTTTAACTGGTATGTTAAATCCGTGGTCTCTGCCTATCCCTATGGGAAACAGGCCTGATTTTATGTATGTATGTTACATACATAGTAAGAGGAATTTAATGCAATGGTTTAATCGCAGTGAAGATGCTCATACAGTAGAAATCCCTTCACATCTTTTAACCTTTTGACCAACATCATCCTTTTATTTCTTCATTAAATTCTGTTGGTAGTTATAGTCGCGTTAAACTCTCGCTGCAGGCTCGGTCAGTACTAAACCTATAGTGGCGTTAAACTCCCGCTGCAAACTCGGTTATAAATCATCTTAACACACGCTTAAACAAAAGGATCGTCCGTTCTCCTAAGTGCGAGAGAGAGAGAGAGAGAGAGAGCAATATTGCTGTCTCGTTCCGATAACTTATGACCGAGCCTGCAGCGAGAGTTTAACGCGACTATAGTAGATAATGACACTTGGGCAGTGACGTCTTACCAAAAAATATTAATTCTAGAATTGAACCATCTGTCCAATATTACCTTTTCAATGCCAAAATGTTGTTCCCAATGATAAGACTTTTGTTTTCGTGATTACACTTTGTTAATCATACTTTCTTAATTAAAGGAAAAGTTGGGGCTAATTTCGTGATCGTCGATAAAAAGTTTGACGTAGCTTCGTGCTAATGAGTTTGTAATCTCGCTGTTCTGTTTCTTAATCGAGATTTTCATTATTTTTAATTAGCAGGTGCCTGGTTAAAGCTTTGTTTCAGTTTATTGACCGTTACTTTAAGAAAGTTAGTTACAAAATATTTATAGCAAAGTTATAAATTATTTATTATAATTAAATTATAATTCATATTCTTTTACTAAGCTGTTACTGTAAAATAGTTATGGGACAGCAAATTTTTATGTTATTAATTATTAAGCAAGAAATTTTAGCCTAAAAGCATAATCTATACTTCTAGCAAGTATTGAGGTAGATATTGGGACTAAGATGTTTGTAGAATATTTTTTTAGCATAGTTACCTGTTGTTCTTCTAAGAAAGAAGTTTTTTTAAGAGTAGTAGAGGTCTTTGTCAAGGCCTCGCCCGGGAAAGTACTACCACCACGCCTTTTTCTGCCGCCAAGCAGCAACGCTGTGTTTCGGTTTGAAGAGTGTGGTTGCCGGTGTAATTACAGGCACATGAAGCTTAACATCTGTATGCCTCAAGTTGATGGACGTTCCTATCGTGCGTGACTTGCGGGACAATGCTTTGTTATAGGTGATGGCTACCACTTAACATCAGGTGGGCCATCTGCTTGTTCTACAACTAGGTAGTTGTATTAAAAAAAAGTAAGATTACCTAAGAAGCCTTCCTTATTCACGTACCTCTACAAATTACGCTCGCAACTAGCCTCGATAGAAAATTGTTGTTGATTTTGCATTCGATATCCCAGGAATCCTTACAGTTCACGCGTTTTTAATGCAAGCTGCTTTCACAATACAAACCAAATCGCGCCTAGCCGTAGGGCTGTTCTCCTATCAATCTCACAGATGATAGTCTATCGCGGTCGGGAACTCGATGCATAATGCTCGACTCAGATAGCTGTCTCGGGCACGAAGCCTCGAAGCTTCGCAATTTATTGTTTCACGATCTCAACCTAGCTCATTATTAAAACGGTTTGATACGTTTGGAGGTGTTGCTGACGCCCGGGGCCCGACTACGCCAATTACTCGCGGGAATCGCCGTTGTTTGACTTTAACAGCCCGCCTGACTTTTAGTGGCGCTTTGACTCCTAGATGTCTATGCTGCCCTGGTACTTTGTTGCCCGCACGGAAATTTTCTAATGTTAATCTGATTCTCTGTTATCAGGAATATCGATTTATTACTGCTTTGATTTAGTGCTACACTTTGTGTCACTGATTTCAAAGAAGGGAGTGTCTTCAACATGATTGCAGTAGTATTTAAGTAGCTTACATTCAGAATAAAACAGATTTTGACTCCCAGGTCCGATAGATCAGGTCTATTAGCACCAAATATTAACTCAAGATTCTTTGAGAATGCCTAAGGCGGTAGTCAGTGGTACGTCCAAATAATACATTTGAAACAAACCCATATTTTGCATAGTACAAACGTACTTGTACCTAATAGAAGAAAGTCTTTCACTTTCTGCCATATTAGTATCTGTACATTTTCCTACTACCAGCCTGAATGAAAGCCTGGAATATCATATTTCAACCCTTTGTAACGCTGTTATTACTTTCCTTTGTAAAAATACCTTATTGTTTTTCGGTAAATAATAAAAGGGTCGCCAGGCCAATTCAAATTACAAGAATCCATTAGTAGAACAAAACGTCGATTAACCGTCGAACTAAAACAATTTTCTTCAACTTCAACAAACAAAATCGATTGGGCTTAATTGCCGTCTGATCAATAACTAATTGTGTTCACCACACGTACGACGATAAAGCATAATTACTGGCTGCCGGCCAAATGAATCGATCCACATCAAAACGCGAGGTTAATCCATCATTTAGATATTACGGCCCGATTGAAGCCCACCGTTTTTAATTTCCAAAATTACACCCGCAAGTTTGAAGGCGCCTAAACACGTCATAATTACCGTCTCGTAAATTGTCGTAAGTGGGGGCAAGGGAGCAAAGGGAGAGGGGAGAAACTATCGCCTACCTGTCGTGTTATTTCTATAATCACTTTCATTCTGAAACGCGACATTAATTAAAATTTAGTTTCAGGCCATTAGTCGCCATCGCGTTCCTTCAAGTTTCATTTTTTCCCTGTAATTATGGAGTGCGGGTGCGAGGCTAAATGCCCACGGTAATGATAAATAACACTGTATTGAAGGTAGACATGAATTTTGTATTCAAATTAGTCGAGGTGTGGATTTAAATGTTACTGCATTGCGCTTTTATTAATCGACGCGTAGTTTTAATGCGGCATGAAATCATTTTACTATTTTAACTGTTGTTTGATTAGAAAACGGACGACGCCACCGATAACTGGTTTAGGTTTGGTTAGACTCGTGACTCGTGAGATTTTACCGGTAATAAGGTTGTGTATACACTGTACGCGTTATTAATTAACAGGTCGACAGCAAACAGAGAGCCGGCTACCGGCCTGCGCTGGGTACACAAAGATATTTGCTCGTCGAGACTCCAGAGCGGCGTGAAGAATCTCATTACCGTGATTCTGAGAATATTGAAAGTGAGAAACGAGCCTAAAAAAGGTAAAACTCGAGCAGCGTGGTACGGGAGCTTTGTTTGCTTACGTAGGTAGGTTTTGAAAGAAGTTTCTTGTGTTCTTTGACAATAGTTTACTATTTTTATACTAGGAAGCTGTTTTTACGACAGTTCTGCTAAGTTCTCGGTGAGGTTAATGAGACGTCAACGTGAAAGTCAAAGTGAATTTATTCGCAGAATTACATGTGCAGGATGCTATGCGTACACAGTAGGTATTATATTGTCTGAAAATTAAGAAGGAAATAGATGCATACATAGACTAAATCTAAAATAGTTCATTTACGTTCAGGTATTTAACTGAAAATCTTCATTATTTTTCTCGGCGCTTAATACTTGTTTACAAAAGCGGCTTGTGAGGGCAAGTCCATAATAAATGGCGTAATAACTGGCCGATCCGCCGCAAGGAAGCATTCGTGGAGGCACTACATCAACTTTATACCACATTTATACCTTGCAGGTTGTACTCAAATTCGGACATGATTTTATGGTCTAACCACAGATTTATGTGAGAGCTTTTGTAACAGATCAGCGTCGTTTTTTTTAAACTCTATTTATTGTAATATATTTGAGTTATAGGTTATTCTTAAATCATCATAATCATCATCATAAGTCTGAAGAAGTCAATTTCTGGATATAGGCAGGCATCCCCTATACATTTTTGGGAGAATGATTCTGAGCTCCTCTACATCCACTGATTTCCGGGATCCATCGAGCAGGAAGGCGTTCACGCTTTGTCTTACAGTAAAATTATAAAATTAAATCTAACTGTGTAACTCTGTTAAAAAAAAAACTGCATGTGGCTAACGGATTTAGATATAAAAATTTAATTATAAATTAAAGATAAATTCTAGGAAACCTATTCATTATCACGTGGGTGTTACGAGACTAACAGCTGATTTCACCATGCTCTGTTAGTTACTAATAAGGATTAACAGGCCGTTAAATCTAACCTTAGACATATTTAACGGCCCTTTAATCCTTTGTTAATCTAACAAAGCATGGTGAAATCAGAGCTAAAACAGAAGGCATTTTTTATCTTTCCGGAATGTTATAATAACTTATGAATATTCAAGACAAGAGTGAACAAGTGGATTATAGCTGAATGTACTTCACCTTAGACTGCGTCTTCACTTTCATCAGGTAAGTTGACAGTCCAAGCAATAAAATAATAAGAAAAACTATCCAAGGAATTTTAGTTTCAACGTTGGTACGTTTGGTTCCGTACGTATGTAAACAATAATTAAAACATTTAAAAACATACCTGAACAGACCAGCCAGCGTTATAATATTGACATCGTAAGCACTTGTCAAGTCAAGTTTACCTTCCACTCGAGTTACAGGCCACTCTAGTTATACACTCGATTTTACAAAACTATCGATTAGTAACGACACTGTTCGAATTTCGATCGCGATTTTCGTTTGGGCGGGCGGCAGAGGCGTGCGCAGACGCCGGTATCGGAACAGTATTAGCGGTAGTCACTGTCTGAGTAGTAAACTTAGTATTTGTAAGCATCTTGTTGCATTCCAAAGGGCGTCCGTCCATTTTATAGCCAGATGACATGCATATCGGTAATATAATTATTGGGAGATGAAAATTCTTGTTAGCTAACTATAATTTTGAATATCTTTTATTAGATGTACCTATTTGGTGTACTTTAAAAAAAATACACTTGGGACTTATCTTAATTGACTTACTTTGTCTTTGACTTATAAAGATAATGAATAGTAGATACACTAATTTGAAAAAAAAACCATACATACATACTTTTCTTAATCATAATGTATATTTTATATATTATATAAAATATACATTATGATTATATCAAATATCAAGAAAAGTATGTATGTATGGTTTTTTTTTCAAATTAGTGTATCTACTATTTTATATATAATATATAAAATATACATATTATGTATATTTTATATATGTAAAATAAAATGGAATAACGGTTACTTTAAAATTACAAAATAAAATTGTAGATATAATAATATACACGCTAAACTAAATTATGGGTATTTTTTTTTGCATGAGTACATTTGTGTAAAAAAACTACTCGGAATAATATCTTTTTTTTAAGAAACGACTGGTTCAGAATGAAAAATATGTTCATTGAGAAGGTTCTTTAAAAAATTTAAAAATATTTGCTCTCAATGACTTAATAAACTCAAGAATCGGTAAGGACACCTATTCATACCGCGTTTTATTATTAAAATCGCCTCTTCATCTCTCATTCGCAACTAATAATTTAAAGAACAGTAATTTAAAGAAATACACAGAAAACTATCTGAAATAATTGTAACTGATGACTCCATTCCTATTTTTTATCGGGACGTGGAAAGTTATAATGAGATAGAATTCTATTTCTGTAGCACTCAGGATAAGAATACACTGCAAAACCACAGCCTAATAGGAAAATAGCTGTATTACTTTGGTAACGGGCAGGTCATATAGCTCGAAGGACACCGTTGGGGAATAAAGGTTCTCGAATGGCGACCATGAACAGGAAAACGAAGCGTGGGACGCCCTCCTACCCGATGGACTGACGACATTGACAGGATCGCGGAAGCCGGTGGATGGAGAGGGCTCGGAATCGTTCTTCCTGGGAATGTAAAGGGGAGGCCTATGTCCAGCAGTGGACTTCTTTAGGCTGATGATGATGATGATGATGACTTTGGTAATACATCCTATTCATAAAACAGTTGATGGACGCGGGGCAGTGCATCGCAGGGCACGTTCTTATCGTTCGTGACTTGCGAATCAATGCTTCATTATAAGTGATGGTTACCATTTTACATTAGGTGGTCCATATCGTTTTTCCATAAGCAAGTAAGTATAAAAATTCTTTCTTTTTTATGTTAAAGTATGAGGTAACTTGTTGATTTATATTTATGATTTACATTAAACTTTGATATTAATATAAAGACCAAAGTTAAATGTTTGGATATTTGAATGTATTCTTTTAACTAAAGTGACGCGATCACATTAACACAATATTATTATGTTCTTTAGGGCAGCTTAGACTCCTAGCTTTTGAGATTTTGAAATTTTGATGGTATACTCGTACCTATAGATTTTTGGAAAAAAAAAATTGCGTACAATACGCTAATGCTCTTTCGACCGGTTTCTGAAAGCTCGATCAAACCTAATCAGATGTCAAGACATTTGCTATCTCTATCTAATTTGATGTAATAGCTGAAATAGCAAGTGACATCCGATTACATTAAATGTCGATCTAGATGTCGGTCAAAATGTCGATCAAATTTTGATCCAGCTTTCAGAACTCTGGAAGAATGGTATTACATGGAAGAAATGGTTGTACATGAAATGTGCAGGCTGCTTCCATTCTCAGCTAGCATGGCCAATCGTATTTGACTCCGACCTTGGATGTTTAATCGAAAGTGTTGACACATCTTGATTTATACATTTCATAAAATTCGACTTGAACGACGTAAAATCAAATATTAGTATAGTATTTAATGGGAAACGTGGGCCTCTTTGTTTTATAGGGCTGGAAATAAACCAGTTACTAATATTCCTGGATATTTGAGTGTAACCTATCAAACTTCTTCGAAAATTGCAGTGAATCATATTAATTTATCACCTGTTTTTCCTTGGTATTAGATGGCAACTATTTCAAAGTTTCTGAATGGTTGCCCGCTAAAAATTGATTTTCTCTAAACCTGCATGGGCACATACTCACATTTTGCAGTAGTTGGTATTCCATACGTGACAGGTTGCAAGCCCATCGCCGCTGTTAGAGTACTAACTGGTTTCCTCACGATGTTTTCATTCACCGTTTAAGAGCACTGGCAAACTCTACAAGCTCTACAAAGTAAAAATCACGAACAATATTTTATCAACCATCATCATTATCATTATCAACCTGAGAAACTCTACTAGACTATCTAGACTTCTGCTGATAATGAATGAGTTCTGTAGACCTTTTTTTTTATGACGCTGGGAAAAATGCGTTACGCATTCCCCCTTTTTGACGCGAGGAAAAATGCGTTCATTCATTGGTGGTTGGGGGGGATATGTGGCACTCCCCGGTTTTCCGCTCCCGGTATACCCACTAAACAACCCAGCGGCACTCCCGCGTCGCCTATATGGAGGAGAATTGGGTATCCGGGGCAGATCCTGAGTTCTGTAGACCTAATGTAAGTTATCTGTAAACCTATTACCCATTTTCAGGAAGAACGACTCTGAACCCTCTCCATCCACCGACTTCCTGCAATCCTCATAATGTCGTCGGTCCATCGAAGTTATCAGAAGAGGAAGAGAAGAGAAGATGTATCAGTGAAGTACTAAAAAGAATTTGTGCGATGTTTCATTATAACATTAGGCATATCATGCATGATTACGCAACAAATCTTAAATAGGTCATGAGTTGGTACTTAGTTCGCTTTCATAGCTTCTTGATTGAGCTATAAAATCTTTATATCGGCCGGAAGATTCTTTTTTTAGTATTCAATGTAGAACACAATTAGTTTTATTGCGACTAAGTGGAAATATTTTTAGAGAAAACAGGTTGATCGCAGTTATGAATTTTATCAAGAATGATCAAAGTTTGCGTATGTCAGTTTATCCCTAGTATAATATTACATATTTTTTTGTTGATTGTAGTTATAAATTTTAACAAAACCTTCTCTTCTCTTGTCGTGTCACTAGTTTCTTTCGAAACAGTGTGGTGAAAGGATTTTAAGTACGCCTCAGAAGGCTCCTTTCGAGCATTTGACACATGTTATAGAACGTTTTAGGTTCTACGACATGCCGGTTTCCTCACGATGTTTTCCTTCACCGTTAACAACATTATGTCGTTTTTATCAGTAGTTACATTACTAAGTAACATTTTTTCTTCTAAAAATGTTTATTATTTGAAATTAAGCTCTGATTTCACCATGCTGTCTTAGATTAACAAAGGAATAAAGGGCCATTTAATATCTAAGGTTCGATTTAACGGCCTGTTAATCCTTTATTAGTAACTAACAGAGCATAGTGAAATCAGCTCTAAGGAAAAAAGGTTTCACTAAAATGTAGAACAAATATTTTCATTTTTTTTTTTTCATTTATTTTCGAAATAATGTTACCTAAACGATTATACATCGGTTACCATTGGTCCCCGCACTAGGACAAGCCTGTGTCGCGGGATTTACTAACATTAGTGCTTCAATTTTTTTTAATATTTTATACACCTTACAGACACTACGTTTTGTAGAATAAGTCATTATTTCTTAGAAACCTACCAAATAACTTTATGCTGATGATGATGATTCGTGGTGAAGTAAAGTCGGTTTAAAACACAACTTTTCCCAATTAGCTAGATCTCGTACCTTCACCTTCAATTACGATCAGGATTAATTAGGCCATTCGTTAATAAACTTCTCGATCTAATTAACCCAATAACCACGTGTCAGGGGGTCGGTTTAATTACGCCAGTCCCGTCTCGCCAAATCTGACTAATTGTAGGAACACTAATTAGTGGCTTAGATGTATTTTTGGATCTGTCTGAGATAGATTGATTTAGTGGACAGGATCTCTAGTTAGAATCCATTCGAGGAAAAACTACTACTATGGTACTGACTTGGGTGTTTCTTGATGTGACTTGACTTTTGTTTGGTGACAACTTTGTATGGTGACCCGATTGACTGATATAATGCTTTCGCTACTTTTTTTTTGATAAATAGGCATAGTATTGCAATAAAATTGAGCAACACCTAACAACCGAGATAATAATTATGCAGTTTTTTTTTATTCGTGGACTTTCCACACGGCACTATCTAGCCCCAAACTAAGCCAAAGCTTGTAATAGGTATGGGAACCAGATAGCTGATATAATACATATATACTTTTTTTAATACATACTTATAATATTATAAAACACCCAGACAGAGAACAAACATAAATGTTCATCACACAAATGTTTGTTCTCGGTGGAGATCGAACCCACGGCCTACAACGGCGCAGGAGGTAGAGCTACTATCAACTGAGCTGTAAAGGCTATCGATTTTTTTTGTTAGGACCATTATTATTATCTTCAGCCTGAAGAAGCTCACTGCCTTTAATATACATTTCCAGGAAGAAAAATTCTCATCACTTTGCATTCACCGACTTCCCGCGATCCTCACAATTTCATCGGTCGATTGGGTAGGAGGGCGACCCACGCTTTGTCTTCTTAGTGGTAGCGATTCAAGAACTTTTATTCCCCGGCAGTTGTCTCGAGCTATATGACCCATTGCCTTGTTAATTCTGCGAGTTATGTCATTACTTCATCGGATTTACTTATTTCTGACGCAGTTTGCAGCATTTTACAAGGATAGTAACAAGGCTCTAGACTACAGCGTTCATAATTCATATAAAAATTAAAAGCTCATAAACAATGAGAAATGAAAGTCAATTTCTTTTATTGTATCCAAACAAACAACGCCAAGACAGATCTGAATTGTGATTTAGTGTGGGTCAATTAGAGTTTTAATCACGACAATAATGTGCGATAGAACGCGTTAAGTACTGACAGCCGCGTTACGATTTTGTCATAGATATAGAAAAATATAGACAGAATAATAAAAATGTGCTAAATGCCAAATGGGTACATGCCAAATGTATAATGTAATTGTTACTATCTTTCTCCAACGTCCGATGCATCGTCGCTTGCCTTCGCCTTCAACCTAAAAGACAGATTTTTGGAAATAAATAAAAGATTCTTGCATGTATGAAAAAGCCAGTTTGAATTCCTTTATACAAAGTCATAATTTGAGCTTGCTTGGAATTTACTTCTGCAAAATGTGGGTATGTCCCAAAGGTTATATTTGGATGAACCTCGGACTACCCCCTTCAGATAAACTCAAAGAATCTTAAATTAATACTGGGTACTAAGAGATCTGAGGGGATATCTACCGTGGGATCAAAGTCGTGAAGCTGTTTCAGTTTCAATTTCAGACCAATAAAAACTGTCGTTACCGACAAGGTTACAAGTAACTTAAAGGGATCATCGTATCGTGTGAATATCTCTATGAGTTATTCACTAATAAGTAACTAATAGAAACTTCTAGAACTACTACTACTACTACTAGTCAGCCTTTTTTTTGGCCTAATCAGCGTCTCATAATAAGTATGAGTCGCTGAGAAGGCCGCGGGCTCCTTTACGATGTTTTCTTTCAACGTTTGAGGGCAACAGCATATTTTTTTTATTTAATAGTTTAGGTGCAAGACCGGGTTTGAAGCCGCGACCTTAGGATCGGAAGGTGTGGTCGCTACCATTAGACTACTAGTGTTCTCTCTATTTCACCAAGTAGATTCAACTAAAATACAAAATGCCACTTCTACCGATTCTTAATCCACCACCAATTTCGAAATGCGGGCGTCGTCCATCTAATTGTTCTGAATTAATTGTTACATCCATTTAAAAACCACCAGGCATTGTGCCCCGTTGACAATGTCGCCTAATTCATCCATACAGATTGGAGCTCTCATTGCGACAATATGTTTAATTGGTCGATGCATTGACTATGAATCTGTTGATTAGGTATGGTGGTACTTCATTCTGATTGTTTATGTTTAAGGCACAATTTAAAATAATCGGCAGTTAAAAGTCCAAGGAAGAAGTACACACAATGTAAGAGTATAAGAGCTCTTTGTGAAAGGCTCGTCCAGGGAAGTACTACCACCACGCCTTTTTCTGCCGCCAAGCAGCGTTGCTGTGTTTCGGCGAAAAGTGAGGTTGCCGGTGTAATTACAGGCACATGAGGCTTAACATCTGTATGCCTCAAGTTGATGGACGCAGAGCAGTGCATCGTAGGGTACGTTTCTATCGTGCGTGCCTTACGAGGCAATGTTTTGATATAGGTGATGGTTACCACTTAACATCAGGTGGGCCAGCTGCTAGTTCCATCAGCTAGTCGAATAAAAAAAATACTCCTTTAAGACTTTGATCCCCATAGGTACTGTAGATTTCCCTTCAGATATCTTAGTACTGAGTACGGTTGTCTGATCACTAATTAGCGATAACTCATAAGATAAGGACAGTTTTAAGTTTGTGTATTATGTGTATTGTGTATTATTATATCCATAAGTTGTTGTGTACAATAAAGGATTTTTTATCTATCTATCAAGTTGACAGCTTTCACAGCTCAGTTGGTAGTAGCTCTGCCTTCTGCGCCGTAGGCCGTGGGTTCGATCCCCACCGAGAACAAACATTTGTGTGATGAACATAAATGTTTGTTCTCTGTCTGGGTGTAATTATATATTACTAGTGGCTTCCCGCGGCTTCGCACGCGTTGAAGTGGTGAGCCGTGATTGAGCCACAAACATCCAAACATCGTAACTTTCGCATTGATTTGTATATTATTAGGGTAGGAATTTAAATACCTACGTAGGTATAAGAGATGCCTATAGGCGTTCATTATAAATAAATAAATAAATTACCTATATTAGGTAGGTAGGTAGGTACAGGTGAGCTTAGCACAAACATGGCAAATACAACAAAGACAACCTTACACGGAAAATATGTACTTATTTGTTCCTAGTGTCTACCCCAAAAAGAAACGAAACGTAACAGCTTCACGACTTTGATCCCCAGGCACGCTAGATACCCTCAGATCTCCTTGTACCAACTCAAGATTCTCGTTTTTAAAATGTCCCTTACAAACATTGACGCCTCTAAGGGTAGTTTTAAAAAACTAAAAATGCCTTTCCAATTTTTGAGCCTTGGAATACATCTACTTCATGTTTCAAGTTTGAGGTTCAAGGAAAACAATTTTTCATACCAACGTTTTCAACCCTGTTTACACCCTTAGGGGTTGAATTTCCAAAAATCCCTTCTTAGTACACCTCTACGCCATAAGACCTATGTACTGTTCAAATTTCAAGTCTCTAGGACCAGCGGTCAAAAAACTCCCATACAAACTTTTACATCCCTTTGCACACTTTTTAAGGGTAGTTTTAAAAAACTAAAAATTATTTTCCGTTATTTTTAGCCTTGGAGTACATCTACTTCAAGTTTCAAGTTTGTAGGTTCAAGTAATATAATTTTACATACCAACGATTTCAACCCTTTTTACACGGTTAGGGGTTGAATTTCCAAAAATCCCTTCTTAGTACACCTCTACGCCATAAGATCTATGTACTCTTCAAATTTCAAGTCTCTAGGACCAGCGGTCAAAAAACTCCCGTACAAACTTTTACAACCCTTTGTACACTTATTAAGGGCAGTTTTAAAAAACTAAATATGCTTTTCCTATTTTTTAGCCATGAAGTACCTGTACTCCAAGTTTCAAGTTTGTATGTTCAAGGAATACTCTTTTTCATACAAACGTTTTCATCACTTTTTACACCCTTAGGGGTTGAATTTCAAAAAATCCCTTCTTAGTACACCTCTACGCCCTAAGACCTATGTACTCCTCAAATTTCAAGTCTCTAGGACCAGCGGTTTAGGCTGTGCGTTGTCTATATGTCAGTCAGTCAGTCAGTCAGTCAGTCAGTCAGTCAGTCAGGACTTTGATTCTTATAGTATTAGAGATAAGTATGTATTAACAAAAAAAAAGTATATATGTATTAAATCAGCTATCTGGTTCATATATTACAAGCTTTGCCTGAGTTTGGGGCTAGATAGTGCTGTGTGGAAAGTCCACCAATATTAATTTATTTATTTATTAAAAGTATCAACTCAGGGTTCTTTGAGAATATCTTAAGGGGTAGTCAAGGGTATTTCCAAATATCGCATTTGGCACATACCCATATTTTGCATTATTTAGTATTTTTATCTTTCGATAGTCATATCAGTCCATTTCTTCAGAGGCACTTGCTAAGGCCATAATTATGCGAACAAAGTGTGGAGCTACATCGCTTATTTTGTTATTCTTAAGAATCTTTTTAAACGTTGGGAAAGTGTCTTGAAAATATTGCTTTTTTAATATTAAAAAAAAAAAAAATTAGGCATAATTCACCCATTTCAGCAGTGGTTGACAATTTTATATATAAGTGATTAAAATACCAATTTAGAGCCGTTAGTTATTGAAACACACTTCATTTTCTTCACAGTTGTGGCTTTAGAAAATATGTGAGCTCTTGGAACTGACCCAAATCCCCGCAAAATTAATGGAAAAGAATATTAATTTTAATTCAGTCTCATAATCACCTACCTATGCCACTACTCATGAATCACGCTCATAAAAAAAGTATCCCATTAATCCTTTTCAGAATAATTATTTCCGCGACATAGAAGCCCTAAAATAAATGACAAGGCTTTTATGTCCTTGTAGTAAGTGTTATTTTTCTTTGGCTTTGTGTAGCTTGACCTACCTATTTCATTATTCTACATCGAATCTTCGAGAAAAATCATCAAAGAATGTAATTTTGCTAAATATTAACTTGTTGGATCACAAATAACTCATAAATATGATTTAGTGTTTGCCACGTCCTCAATTTGTGTCTGGTCGTAGAAATCGTTACATTTTTCGTACCTCGTTTGTTATTGTGATGAGACGGGTTATGAATTTTTCGAAAACTATGATTTTGCTATTCATTAATGCGTTGAAAAGGTAACTTCCGCTGAATGTGTAAAATATTAAATAGAAGGTGAAAAAAAAATTCAAACTGTAAGAGTGAGCGTGCGCTCAGCTTCACTACAAAATTCCAACTGCCGATGCAACGGCCGCGCAGGAACGGGAACGGGACCGCACGTGCCTCTCATTCAAAAGTGAGGTTCCGCTTCCGTTCATAGATCATAGACACAGACTATATCCTTACATTCTAACTTACTAACTAGCTTAGCAACTAAATGCTAGGGTACTCCCTACATACTCCCCCGATTGATCTGCTGTTGGACCCCACGCAAGATCAATCTTCCCTTAAGCAGTAACAGGTAAGCTATATATTCTTACGCGGTCGACCGCGTTTGCGCTTAGGAGCGACAGGTTGACACACCTCCGACCGTTCATCATCCCTAGCGTGATACCGCTTAAGCTGGGAGATGTGGTACTTGCCGAGAACTTCATCCCGCTTCCTGTAATGGGCCAAGACGTATGTCGTGGGGCTGGCCTGATTCAGAACTACGTATGGTCCGTCATGCTTCGGCATAAACTTGGCGCTGACACCCTTGCTGGCGTTACTCAGGGCGTGCGTCTTCAGTAGCACCAAGTCACCTGCAGTAAATGTTTCGCCTTCTTGGCGCTTTCCATCCTTGGCAGCTTTTCTGGCATCCTGTTGCCGCTCCATGGTCTCCTTACTGTCGGCGAGGGCGTTGGCAAGCTTGCGTAGGTACGGCGTGATCTGCGGCACGTAGTTGACGGCGTCGGCCACGTTACGAATGTCGGCGCGCGCGTCCAGCGGGGAGCGCAGCTCGCGCGCGAACGTGAGGTAGGCCGGCGTCTTCTCCGTGGACTTGCAGACCGCCGTGTTCATGGCGAAGCGGATCGCGGGCAGCGCCTCGGGCCACTCCTTGTGGTAACCTTCGACAAGGATCGCGAGCTGGGTCTTGATGTCACGGTTTTTCCTCTCTACCGGATTCGCCTCCGGGTGGTACAGCGGGATCAGGTTCTGCGTGACGCCGAGCGCCGCCATGGCATGCTTCATTACGTCAGCGACGAACTGCACGCCGTTGTCGGAAACGAGCCGGCGCGGCACGCCGTAGCGCAGGAACACCTCGTCGATGAGTGCGCGCGCGCACGCCTCGGCCGTGGCCTCCACCAACGGGAACAGCTCCACCCACTTGCTGGCGGGGTCCTCCGCCACCAGGATCCAGCGCTCGCCCAGCGAGCCGCGCGGCAGCGGTCCGAACAGGTCCACGGCGAGCACCTCGAAGCGCTGCGCGGGCACCGGCGTCTGTAACAATCCTGCGGGCTTGACGTTAGAAGGCTTATACCGTTGACACTCTATGCAAGTCTTAAGGTACTCCGCCACGTATCGCCGCATCCCAGGAAAGTAGTAACGTTGCGCTATACGTTTAAACGTTCTCTCAATGCCACCGTGTCCAGCCGTGGCCTTATCGTGGCATTCCACCAGGATCTCCTTTCGTAGGCTCTCGGGGATGACGAGCTGGGGCTCCTCGTTGTCCTCGTCGTGCGTGTAACGGTAAAGCACTCCCTGCGTCACGCAATAGCCTCTTTCGGCCCATCTGGTGCTGGCTACTTCCTCATTTCCTTCCAAATCTTTTATAATTTTGCCGACGTCGAAGTCGACCAGCTGCGCCTCTCTGAGGGCACTCGCTTCCCAGCGTGGGGTCTCTATCACGACCGTGCATATCCCGCATGTCGGACGCGACTCGTCCTCGCAAGGCGGGCGGCTCAGGGTGTCGGCGAGTACGTTCGCTTTACCTGGGGTGTACTCCAAGTGTAGGTCGTACGCCTGCAGCTTCATGGCCCAGCGCACGAGCCGGCCGGCGGGCGACTTGAGCGTGAGCAGCCACTTGAGCGGCTGGTGGTCGCTAGCGACGCGCACGCGGTGTCCGTCGATGTAGCCGCGGAACTTGTCGACCGCCCACACGACGGCCAGCGCCTCGCGCTCCGTCGTGGAGTAGTTGCGCTCGGCGGGCGTAAGCAGCCGCGACGCGTACTCGATGGGGTGCTCGTCACTCGGCGACTCCCCCTGCAGTAGAGCCGCTCCCAGGGCGTAATTGCTGGCGTCGGTCCTGAGTATGAATTCATGATTATAATTGGGTTGACTCAAAATTGGTGCCGTGGTCAGTAGTTCCTTGAGCTTGTTAAAAGCTGTATCCTGGGCCTCTCCCCAAATCCATGCTACATCCTTTCTGGTCAGTTGTGTTAGGGGCTGAGCGATTTTGGAGAAGCCGGGCACAAACTTCCTAAACCACGAGCAGGTTTGTATGAAACTTTTGAGATGCTTCATTGAATTGGGAGTCCTCATGTTGCTAATTGCTGTAACCTTGTCTGGATCCGGGGATACTCCATCTCGAGTAATGATGTGACCCAGATACTTAACACTAGTACGAACAAACATGCACTTAGCCCTGTTTGCACGCAGTTTGAATACTCTCAACCGATCAAACACCTTCTGTAGTTCTGTGAGATGTTTGGAATAGCTGCCTTCTGTGATGAGGATCAGGTCATCAAGATAGCACAGTAAGGTGATATCTTTTAGTGCTGCACTGGACTTGAACCTATCTATTAGTCTTTGGAAGGTAGCAGGTGCATTACACATACCAAACGGCATCACCTTAAAGCGGTAGACACCCAGTGGGCAAGTAAATGCACTCTTGTCCCTGTCCTCCTCTGCAAGCATCACCTGCCAGTAACCTGATCTCAAGTCTATAGTGGACATGTAGCAATTTTTCTTTGTGTACTGAAGTAGATCATCAATCAGTGGAAGAGGGTATGAGTCTGTTTTAGTTATGGCATTTAACTTACGGTAGTCCACACAAAAGCGGAAAGTGCCATCTTTCTTAGGTACCAGTAAAGCTGGTGAGGCCCACGCAGATTCACACTCCTCGATGACACCATCACTCAGCATCTTGTTGATCTCTGCTTCCATAACCGCTCTCTTCGCAGGGGTCAGCCGGTAGGGTGGTACAGCAATGGGCAGGTGGTCTCCGGTGTCTAGATGATGTTTAGCATAGGGTGTGCATTCTCCTTTCTCACTGAAAACATCATCATAGCACATAAGCAGGTTTGCTAAAGAAAAGCGTTCATCTGCATCAAGCATTGCCCCTTCATCATCTCTTAAAAATTCAGCTGAACAGTATCCAACAGGCCGAGCAATAGCATCTTCACACTTGAGCTGATGAATAATTTGAGGTGTGTCAGGTAAAGACCAAGTCATAGCAGAGAAATTGAAGACAAACCCGGCTCGTGCTATGAAATCAATCCCTAACAATGTGTCATTGTTCATAGCATAAGGCAAAATAACAAATGTTATAGGAATCGTAAGACTAGTTTTATAGATTCCAACCTCCACATCAGCCAGTTTTACTAAGGTATCTTGCATGCTACCATCTGCCAGTTTTATAAGCATGTTTGATGCACGCAAGGGAAACTTTTGCTTGAGGAGGAGTGCATAAAGAGTACACCCAGCAATGCAACGTTTGGCAGCTGTGTCGATCAAAGCAGTGCCATCTATACCATTAACTTTTATTTCCAGGATAGGACGGCTCATATCCTTTACATGCACAGGGACAGACAAGCTACTTAAGTCTAAGGCGTCACTCCGGCATTTAACGCAATATGTTATTCTATAGTCTCTATTTAATCCTAACTTAGAGTCTCTATTATTTATAGCACTTTTACACTTCCCGCACTGATAATAGTACTCACATAGTTCAGCGGGCGGACTCACGCGCATCGAAACAGGGGTGGCGTCCTCGGACTGACAGCCCACAGCGCTCAGCTCATGTGCAGCGCTGGCCGGCGACGACGCCGATGTGGCCTGGACGGCGGCGGCGATGGCGCGGCGCTCAGCGGCGGCGCGGCGGCGGCGAGCGCGGCCCCCTGGGGCTCGCAGGGTGACAGTGCTCTCGTGGATCAAGCTCGGTGCTACGGCGCAGGCTGGAGAATTTCTCTCGACAGCCATGCTCATGTGGTTGTTTTGGCTTCGTTGTTGTCGTGGCGTTGAGGTTTCGAACGCGCAGAATTTCACAGATCCAGAACGACCGAGTGAGTGAGCGGAATGTTCTTCGGAACGTGAACGTGAACGACGCGGCAGCGACTCAGCGCTCTCTGTGCTCGGCAACGCGGTGGAATTCCGAACTACGGGCGCAGGCGACGAATAACGAGCGAAACGCGAGCTTCGGGTGTTATCGCGCTGTTGCCAAGGACGATTGTTTCCGATGTTCGACGAAGTGCTCGGAGCGTCGTTTCGGTTTCGGGTCGCGGCCGTCGTATGGAAATTGGGGGCGCTGCTGTTGTTCGGCACGGTAATATTTGAGTTTGGGCGCGAACTGGTGTTGGAGTTGATGTTTATCCTCACTTGCTCCCTTCGACTATCTTCGATAGCCCTGGCTTTTTCTAGCATATTATCGAAGGTCTCAAACGCTGAGCGTTGCATCCGCTTCCTGAGGCTGCGGTGTAGGAGACTGAAAACCATGTCTAGCTGGACTTTTTCAGTCAGGTCTTCTTCCGGCAGCTTTGCAAGAAGGGCACGTGCTTTGGCCACAAACACGTCCGTACGCACGTCCTCTGTTTGCTCTGCCGCAAACAGTGTTTTGTAAATCTCATACGGCGGCCTCCGTTGCCCGAACGCACAGCGTAGTTTATCAAGAGCGTCGGTCCAGCTCGTAGTAGTAGATTTAACACCAACGTACCATATTGCAGCTTGGCCCTCCAGCAGGAGTGGGAGGCCTCGCAGTGCGTGATCGTCTCGCATGCCTACGCACTCTTTGTAGATCTCGATGGCGTCTAGGAAGGCCTCCAAATCGTCGGCATTCCCCGAAGACCCATTAAAGCGGGTGGTGCAGCCTGTAAAGTTTGCAGGCAGCGTGCAGACGATGGGGGTCACGAGGGCAGTGGCATTCGTCGTTGACTGCGTCGGCGGCGGAGTGATGGTGGCGGTATTTGAGGCCTGGTGGACGATGGACGGCGGTGTCGGTGTCGACAGCGCTTCACTATGCGTCGGCGTACTTGACGCGATCAGGCGGTCCACACGCTCTATCACCTGCATGTTTGCTTCGGCTTGCGTCCTGGCGAACATGGCAAACATCGCCGAGAGCTGTTCCTGCGACAGCGTCACGCTGGCTGGAGCAGTCGGCGCCTGGGCACTGTCCGTGGCGCTACCGAATGACGCGTCGGCGTCATCGCGCGTTGTAGATTTCCGGGTTTTCTTCGGCATTATATAATATCACACACACTAACTAAACAGAGTTGAAAGTTTATTGGGGTGGGTTCACTTCACACGACAACGCGACGCGGAAAGCTTATATTTCTAACGCGTGGGTCGTGTGGCCTCGAGTTGGCGCGCCAGTGTAAGAGTGAGCGTGCGCTCAGCTTCACTACAAAATTCCAACTGCCGATGCAACGGCCGCGCAGGAACGGGAACGGGACCGCACGTGCCTCTCATTCAAAAGTGAGGTTCCGCTTCCGTTCCTGCGCGGCCGTTGCATCGGCAGTTGGAATTTTGTAGTGAAGCTGAGCGCACGCTCACTCTTACACTACAAAATTCCAACTGCCGATGCAACGGCCGCGCAGGAACGGAAGCGGAACCTCACTTTTGAATGAGAGGCACGTGCGGTCCCGTTCCCGTTCATAGATCATAGACACAGACTATATCCTTACATTCTAACTTACTAACTAGCTTAGCAACTAAATGCTAGGGTACTCCCTACAAAACACTTTAAATACCATCAAACATATTTAAAACATAGTCAAACTCTAACTATCTAATTTACTTCTTATATTTCCATAAAATGTTTATATAAGCATGAGTAGGTTAGGTACAGACGGGGCACTAAACAATTACTACCTACACACGAATAACTACCTAAAATATTTGCTTTCATTATACGCAAATTATTGCAAAATATTCAAACAACTGCACAAATTGATCTCTAACTCTTGAAAACAGCTCATTATATCACGTTAATTATATTGGTTCTAATTTTAAACTTTAGAACGTTCATCAAGGAGGATTTTAACGCGTCTCAAGTATTGTTATTGTGTGGGTGACCATCGCATATACACATGGCTAGTGTGAGAGTGTAAGAGTGAAAACGCGAAATAAAAGCAATTCTTTTTAATTAGCTCCGGGATTGAGCCGTGGGCTGAAATAGATGACCATAGAGTAAACTGGATACAGAACTGACTCGAAATACACCAATTAAATAAAAATCGGAAAGAAAAATATTATGCTTCTCGTAATAAATGGATCTTGCTACTAATAGTGCTTAAGCTCTCATAAAATTAGTATCTCAACATGTAGCAGACTATTGAAAACTACTTTTTTAATTAAATTGAGGTAAAAATTAAATAAAATTACCAGAGCAGCACTTTTTTACATAGATGACTATTCCGCCTATCTTTTCATTAGAATTTCTTTGGACATTATTAAGATTCAAGAAACAGTTGATTTACGCGCGGCGAATGTTTTCAAACGCATTGGAATAATTAACGTTCTATTTATTTGATTGTTTTGATCCGAAAGGATTGATGGAGTCTCTGTGGAATGCCCCGTTCGTGTTTTGTTTCGAACTACGAATGCAACTAGCTGGAGCATTGTTATAAAAATGCGCCAGTAAATTATCTATTTTTAAAATCTATAATTATCGCTGTTTATGATGCAACTTTTATTTAGTGCTGGTGCTAAAGATGCGAAGTGTGGGCAGTCAAATAAGTCAATAAATTAAGAGTAGTAGAGCTCTTTGTGAAGGGCTCGTCCGGGGAAGTACTACCACCACGCCTTTTTCTGCCGCCAAGCAGCGTTGCTGTGTTTCGGTTTGAAGAGTGTGGTCGCCGGTGTAATTACAGGCACATGAGGCTTAACATCTGTCTGCCTCAAGCTGATGGACGCAGGGCAGTGCATCGTAGGGCACGTTCCTATCGTGCGTGACTTACGAGGCAATGCTTTGTTATAGGTGATGGTCACCACTTAACATCAGGTGGGCCATCTGCTTGTTCCATCAGTAGGTGGTATAAAAAAAAAAAAAAAAAAAAAAAAAAAAACTTCAGTTGGTACTGAGGGCTATCAATTTCAAAGACAATTTCCGGATTAACATTTAAATAGTATATCTGGTGACAAATTTGTCCACTGACTGAAAAACAACTTATTTATCTACATCTACACTAATATTATAAAGAGGAAAGATTTGTATTTTTGTTGTTTTGTATGTAACGAATAGGCTCGAAAACTACTGGTCCGATTACAAAAATTCTTTCACCGTTAGAATGTTACATTATCCCTGAGTAACATAGATTATATTATATTTTCAAAAAAATCAGGGATCCTTACTAAAACTCCAATAATGTAACCCAAGGTGGAAAACAAAAACTTTACATCGCGTGCGCTGCGAAAACTATTGATGATAGAACAAAATGATGTACTACGACTTTGTAGAACACGTTATTATCCACGAAAAATGTCGCGGCAGCATATGTCTAACTATTATAGTTATGTCACAATAAGTATTCTTTTATTATAAAAAATTAATTGAAATGCCGCCGCTAGAAAAGGGTCTTTATTTGTACCTTGGTTTTAATCCTTATCCAAATAAATATTATACACATATTCAAAACGGTTTCAATACCTACAGATTACTTCTTGAATTTTTCAAATCGGACATTTCATTCCAAAGACATGACGAAATTAAAAATGTTAGGTGCGATTTCACTCACTCAGGGAGTAGGGCGTGTATGAAATAAGTAAACGCGAGGCTCGAAGCCACGGTCTAAGTTTATCCTAAAATGTTCAAAAAATTTATGACCACCCATGCGAAGCTGGGACAGGCCGCTAGTACTATTATATTTTTACGAATTTTACATTCATCTACAGTATCTACGTAAGTCGTCAGAAGACAACTTTATTTTCTCCAAATAAGCTTTATATACTTAATTTTTTTATTTTTTTTATTAATTACTTGAAATACTCAATAAGCCACTTTTACGACTGAAAACTTGAAGGTCATTAGAGTTATGGTAATATGGGTATTACTCTCTTGTCGTGTCACTAGTTTCTTTCGAAAATGTGTGGTGAAATGATTTCCAGTGCGCCTCAAGAGGCTACTTTCGAGCACTTGACACATGATAACGAACTTTTTAGGTTGTTAGGTTCTACGACATGCCGGTTTCCTCACGATGTCTTCCTTCACCGTTTGAGAGTACTGGCATTGTGTACATACATTTTTTAACAACAAAACTCATTGGTGCACGTCCGGTTTCGAACCCACGACCTACCTTAGGACTAACCTTAGGTTAAATTTGTATACGTGTTTATTTGACTGGGTTTGATTCCAATTTCACTAACCCTGATAATCTTTGCGTTGTCAGAATAACAGATACCAGAAAAAGGATACATACTTTTTTTTCTTTTAGTTTTGTTTGTATTTTGTACTTCGGAGCCGTCCTTTCTTGCATCCGCAAGTCCATCATAAGCCGTCATCCACTGCAAGCGAAACAAAAAGTGTAGAGCGTAACTAATGAAATACCACGGTTTGATTAAGCAGGCGCTGTCATCGACGCTCCACTCACCACTGCCAAGATCATTAATTGCCCATTTCATCGCTGTAATGTTTCATTAATATTCGAACTATATCGGGAGTTTGGTGTGGCGCAGGTCTTACGGGCGAACGGGTGATGATCATTTGTTTTTGTGTTATTTTTTTTATACTACTAGCTAATTGATCAAGCTTATGGCCCATCTGATGTTAAGTGGTAATCATCACCTAAAACAAAGCATTCGTAAGTCACACTCGAAGGGAACGTGCCCTACGATGGACTGCCCTGCGTCCATCAACTTGAGGAATACAGATGTTAAGCCTCATGTGCCTGTAACCACACTCTTCAAACCGAAATATGGAACAAGCAGATACCAGAAGCAGAGACCTGATGTTAAGTGGTAACCATCACCTATAACAAAGCATTACCTCGTAAGTCACGCACGATAGGAACGTGCCCTACGATGCACTGCCCTGCGTCCATCAACTTGAGGCATAAAGATGTTAAGCCTCATGTGCCTGTAATTACACCGGCAACCACACTCTTCAAACCGAAACACAGCAACGCTGCTTGGCGGTAGAATAAGGCGTGTTGGTAGTACTTCCCCGGACGAGCCCTTCACAAAGAACTCTACTACTCTAAAAAGTATATACTACTCTTGGATATAAGTATAGGTTCCCATGGAACAAGGTTTGCTTAGTTTGGGGCTAGATAGTGCTGTGTGGAATATCCACCAATATTTATTTATTTTAACCAACAAACCAATTTAGGCAAGATAATATAGCTCCATACATAGTGTAGTAATCTTTCGTTTTCTCAAAGATAAAAAAACTAAAAGCTTTTTTTATATTTTTGTATAAATATTATACCTACTCGCATAAACAAGTTAACATGATTATAAAGAGTGTTATAAATAACGCTTATACTTTACGAGAAAATTATTCCGAAGGAGTGTCAATTATAGGAAGATTTTAACAGGCAATAGTTATAACGATCATAATGTGAGGATTCAGCTATTATCATGCTAATTTTATAGATTAGTATTTTGTGGTTTTTTACGAAGATATAACGGAATTACTATGATAAGCTATTATTTATACTAAATTATAAATAAAGTATACTTAATAAGTCTTAGTGGAAGTATAATTTAAAAGTGTTTGTTTTATTTTGACTAGCTTATGCAGCAGAGTAATCTCTTATCAACTACATAACACAAAAACAACAGTAACAGCTCTTTGTGAAGGGCTCGTCCGGGGAAGTACTACCACCACGCCTTTTTCTGCCGCCAAGCAGCAACGCTGTATTTAGGTTTGAAGAGTGTGGTTGCCGGTGTAATTACAGGCAATATGAGGCTTAACATCCGTATGCCTCAAGTTGATGGACGCAGGGCAGTGCATCGAAGGGCAGGTTCCTATCGTGTGTGACTTACGAGGCAATGCTTTGTTATAGGTGATGGTTACCACTTAACATCGGGTGGGCCACCTGCTTGTTCCATCAGCTAGTGGTATAAAAAACAAAAACACAACTTTTCAGCTACCTAATCCTATCTAGGGAACGATTATTTCAAGCACTTTGTGGATCTAGAATCATAGTCAATTATACAGATATTTGCAGCCACCAATCTACTTAAAACCACTTATGAATTATGTTTTGATATTTCATTGTTCCATTAGCTTTTAGCAGATTTGTTTTAACGTGGTTCTCATCAAATGCCTACGCTTCAGTACTGTTATTTAGTACATTTACCTACCTGACGAAACGCCTTGTATTTGATCTCCTTTTTTTAGGTATTGCTAACAACGTTTTAAAAATCATTTTTAATTTTGAACTGTCTTATCACTCATCATCATCATCATCAGCCCAAAGAAGTCCACTGCTGGACATAGGCCTCCCCGATACATTTCCAGGAAGAACGATTCCGAGCCCTCTCCATCCACCGACTTCTCGCGATCCTAACAATGTCGTCAGTCCATCGGATGGGAGGGCGTCCCACGCTTCGTTTTCCTGTTCGTGGTCGCCATTCGAGAACCTTTATTCCCCAACGGTTATCAGTCCTTCGAGCTATATGACCTGCCCATTGCCACTTGAACCTGCTGATTCTGCGAGCTATGTCGGCTACCTTGGTTCTCCTCATTTCTGATTCTATCCCGTAGTGAAACTCCCAGCATAGCTCTCTCCATAGCCCGTTGAGCGACTTTGAGCTTGTTGATGAGGCCAATAGTGAGCGACCACGTCTCAGTTAATCAATGGATAAAGAACAAGATTAGAAAATAAGATTTCACGGCTTAAAAAATACATGGACATAGTTTGATATAATCTTCAAGCTAGCATTCGAAAACTAAGTAGAAAGTAATTAAGCCCATTAAAGTTTGAAAGCTAAGAGCATCCCAGATTAAGACCGAAATGTGTAGGAAGATATCACTTCACACAGTTTACCTACTTTACTTAAACGGGCCAAGTTTTCGAATCAAACTTGTCGAGCTATTACCACTATACAAAGTATTTTATTTAACAGGTCGGTGCTATTTCAAAGTATCGATTCGATATTCATTCGATCTGACAGCCAAAGGGCTGAATTTCTCAAGTATCGGATTACTAATCGTTTACTAATAGCTTTAAAACATATGATCGTGTTTCTTCTCATGTGTGGTAATGTGGTAATTTGCATTAGGTTTCCATAGTTTGAGATTCCATGCTTTATTCGGATTCTTATTGACTATTATTTATTCTCATTTTGTTAGCATTATAGTGTTTTATATGTATTTTATTCAAATGATAAGCGAGTGCTTCGCAAAAATTATAGGCTAGTTGACTAAATTTCAAAAATTGGTTAATAATGTACCTTAATATCTATTTTATACCAAAAATCGATTATTTTATCGTATATTTACAATATTTATTTTGCATTTAAAAAAACAATTTAAATTTCCGTCGAAAACGCTCAAGAATGTCATGGCGTCTTGAATGACGTCACGCTATGTAAAAGTCAAGAACAACAATGTTTTACACGGCGTGACGTAACACTTTCTGATTGGTGTTCAATTCGGAAAAAATAGGCATTATGTCAAGTGACAGCTTGACATAATGCCTATTTTTTCCGAATTTATTTTATAAAAATAACAATATTTGTAATTATTATGATAAATAGTTTGGTTTTTTCCTATCTACATATCGTAATTGATAATAAGAAACTCTAATCCATCCGATTTATTCTTAGTGGACACAAGCCTATTGCCTTACTGGGTTACTTCCACTTAAGTAAGGCTTTCAACAAGGGCTGTTGCCTGGAAGGGAGACGATGCAGACTCTTCATCAGACGGAACGTAGAAGACTTCTTCAATGATGCCGGTGTGGCTGTGGAGTGTTCTCTGCGAGCGTGATGAGACGATGATCTGAGGGTCTCGACAAAACTCACTTTCTTTTCGCGGAAAACGTCTGAGGTTTTTTTTTTTTGGAAATGTCCGATAAGTCTGATAATGTCAGCCAAACTAGTGTCATTTGCATACAATTTATCTTTCCGGAGGCGTATTCCGCAAACAGAAATTGGAACTTGGTCATCCCAGGTCATCTTAAATGTATCAAGGTAAGGAGTAGGTGTATCAACAAGATATCGAATGTTCAGAAGGTTAGGTTCACACTAATTTGTTAGGTCAGGGTCGAAATGAACTCGATGACGTATTCGCCCGCCACGACGACATCCGATATAGTTAAGTGAACCCGGATTTACTTTCTATCACGTTATTTAAAACATTTTTTTAATACAACTAGCTGATGGAACAAGCAGATGGCCCGCCTGATGTTAAGTGGTAACCATCACCTATAACAAAGCATTGCCTTGTAAGTACGCACGATAACGTGCCCTACGATGCACTGCCCTGCGTCCATCAACTTGAGGCATACAGATGTTAAGCCTCATGTGCCTGTAATTACACCGGCAACCACACTCTTCAAACTGAAACACAGCGTTGCTGCTTGGCAGCAGAAAAAGGCCCGGACGAGCCTTTCACAAAAAGCTCTACTACTCTTTTGACAAAGACGTATGTCTAAAGGAGGTGAAATCTTCCGATGAACCTTCACATTACTTAAAACTTACAAAGACTAATTACCAATGCGTGTCGGCCATATTGGAATCCGATAAAATAACAATTAAGCCAACTTTAATGGACGTTACAATGGCGTCTCGCGCTGCGCCCGCGCTGATAAATGGACCTCTCCTTGGGACGCTTACGGCGTGTGTTTGATTTATAACATTATATTTAAAAATAAAAAAGCATTGTTTATTCAACTGTAATCGATCTAAAGATCGCTTGGAATGCTACATCTCTCTAATTACGGATAGAAGAGGCCATTGTCTGAGGATTTGAATTGAGTTGATCTTTTTATATAGAACGCTTTGCATGGAGACTTTGACGGTTCACAATATATTTTTAATTGATCATCAGTGCAGGGACGAGCTAGAACCGAATGCAGTTTTATTTCAATGTTTTTTAGAATTGTTTGAATAATGTAATGTGAATAATTATAACTACCTTTCTGCTAAGGCTTGGTTGCATGTAACTATCTAGATTCATCAAGCTTGAAGACGTTTCAAAGTGATCCTTGTGTTTTTTTGTGGACTTTCCACACCACTATCTAGCCCCAAACTAAGCCAACACTTGTAATATGGGAACTAGATAGCTGATATAATACGTGAATACTTTTTTTTTGTAAATACATACTTATAATATATAATAACACCCAGACAGAGAACAAACATCTATGTTCAACACACAAATGATTGTTCTCGGTAGGGATCGAACCCACGGCCTACGGCGAAGAAGGGTGAGCTACTACTAACTGAGCTGTGAAGGCTGTCAACTAGTTAGGCTGTTCATTGCTATTGTCTTTTTTTTCCTGATCATCCTGATCATCACAATCTGGGTCTCTTGAAGGCAAGAGTGAATAGGTATTTGCTAGAACCTTCTGCTCTACCGTCGGCTGCATCGTCGCTTTTAGGTGAGATTGTACCCAAAAGACTGTCTATTATAAAAGTCATGTATAAAAAAGCCAGTTTTAATTCCTTTATGTATTCCAAAGTCATCATGGTATGCTTATACATATACTAGGAATTTAATAATGAATAAATTAAAATATTGGATACATCGATATCCAATAATAATAAAAAAAAATATCTATAGTACCGACTGTAGATATTTTTTTATACTACTTTCTGATGGAATAAGCAGAAGGCCCTCCTGATGTTAAGTGGTAACCAACACCATCAGATGAGATGCAATGGATATTTTGTCGGTCATAACTGGCGTCATTTTGTCTAGCACCCTTGATATCATTGCAGCTTGGATCTTATTCATATTATGTTGTTAATATTTCAAAAATCGAAATTGATATTTTATAATAACATTCATAAACTCCCACAGAATGAGCTATTGTGCTCAATATTGTTAATGCAAATTATTATTCAAATGATTCATAAATTATCATTAATTTTTTAGGGCACGTCCATCGTCCGATGGTTACGAAATACCCAAGATACCGTTGATTGGCCATAATTTAGAAATAATAAAATTAGCGACAATTAAAATCGAGTTTTCTAATTGGTAGCACCCATGTTGAACGACGACACCTACTGTTTTATTGATTTTAAGTTTAATCAACTTCTTATTTATCGTGGTCCCCCGTTGTGGATGAGCTCATTTTAGATTGGTAGGTAATTTTAAAATAATGACATTATAATAAGGAGAAAACAAACGGTGATGTATTTTCTACAAAATGTAGATAAACATCTCTAGAGCACCTGTTGTGTTAAATTATAGAATTCATTAAATTAGTTTTTTTATTGCTATGAGTGGAAGATTTTGAAGGAGACTTTTGTGCAGTGGGACACAATAGGTTAATCATACATACTTCTGATAGTATGAGGCTCAGAGGACCTATCAATCGCCTTTCTTTTATCCAAGTATATTTGCTTATAGTCGCGTTAAACACTCGCTGCAGGCTCGGTCATAAGTTATCGGAACGAGACAGCAATATTTCTCTCTCTCTCTCTCTCTCTCGCACTTAGGAGAACGGACGATCTTTTTGTTTAAGCGTGCGTTGAGATGATTTATGACCGAGTTTGCAGCGGGAGTTTAAAGCGACTATAGGTTGAGCACTGACCGAGCCTGCAGCGAGAGTTTAACGCGACTATAGTACAATAGAGAAGGTTTCTAAAAAGTCACTCAAGAAATGCTCTAGCACTTATCAAGAGGGACACATTACTTCACAAAATATTTGGCTATGCTACGCATTTTTATACATCATCATCATCAACCTGCTGCAGTCCAGTTTGCGATTCTACCCGTTCAGTTAATCCCCCACCGCTAGCCTTCGTTCATCTAGTCTGAAAGCGTCCTACACTACGTTTGTCGAAAGCGTAAGCCATAAGGTCTGGCACGAGCGTCTCTCCATTCCATTCAAACTTCGCACATAATACACGGAATTAAAGTTGCAATTTGAACACGTTGAATGGTATGGAACGGAACGACCGCACCAGGGCGCCATATCCTCTTGTGGCTTGTGACTAGACGCGGTCTACACTCCAGAACTCATTTCCTCCAACAGTCTGGCAGACATGACCGGCCCACAGCCAATTCAGCTTTTATAGGTATCGTTCTTTGGGCTGTTGTAACAATTTCGATGACAACAACAGCTCTTTACGCTATACCGTTTTACGAAAATGCGTTTTTTATATTTTATAAAATAATACGCATTCTGTTTTTTTGTTGGCCCACGTCTTAGAATATTGAATACTAGCGGCCTGTCCCAGCTTCGCATGGGTGGTCATAAATTTTTTAAACATTTTAGGATAAACTTAGACGGTGTGGGTTCGAGCCTCGCGTCTACTTATTTCATACATTTGCACGCGCTTCTCCTTGAGTGAGTGAAATCGCAACCCGCGCGCTACCCGTGGACCCGTTAACATTTTTAATTTCATCATATCTTTTGAATGGAATGTCCGATTTGAAAAATTTAAGAAGTAATCGATAGGTATTAAAACCGTCTTAATTATGAAATGATTTATTTGGATAAGGATTAATACCAAGGTACAAATAAAGACCCTTTTCTAGCGGAGGCATTTCAATTAATTTTTTATAATAAAAGAACACTTATTGTGAAATAACTATAATAGTTAGACATATGCTGTCGCGACATTTTTTGTAGATGATGACGTGTTCTACAAAATCGTAGTACATTATTTTGTTCTATCTTCAATGGTTTTCGCAGCGCACGCGATGTAAAGTTTTTGTTTTCCACCTTGGGTTACATTATTGAAGTTTTAGTAAGGATCCCTGATTTTTTTGAAAATATAATATAGCCTATGTTACTCAGGGATAATGTAGCATTCTAATGGTGAAAGAATTTTTGAAATCGGACCAGTAGTTTTTGAGCCTATTCGTTACATACAAAAATACAAAAATACAAAAATACAAATGTTACCTCTTTATAATATTAGTTGAATGTAGATGAATGCGACAATCAGACATGCTACAGGAAATTTCGAGCAGTAAAAGAAGCTTCTTTTAAAATACTGGACAGACGAAAATTATTGCTAAACGTGTGTCGCGGGGTTTGCTTTAAGTCGTAATTTTGATGGTAAATAATAAATTAAACAAATATATTCATAAATTTGTAAGATTCCGGTCTTTTAATTACAGTCTATTAGAAAATAAATATTGCTATGTAAAAACGTCGTTTGTTAAGATAAAGATCCTCGTGTGTCAGACGAAGAAATGGAGAAAATACGCGAAATTCCACCGCGTTTATAAAAAAAAATAGGTACCTAGGTAAGTACAATAAAACCTTATTATCACTATAATAAAGTATTCATTAAAAATACGAGAGAAAAAGAATACTGAAATAATCTCTAACAACAATCGAATTTGACAGCTTTTTAGATGGACTTATAAAACAAAAATCTATTGTGGGCAAGCTTTGTAGTTTCTTTATCGAGCTAAGTCTTTTGTGTTTGGAGTCTCATGATCTACTTATTTATAACATCAATCAATTAAGTAAGCAGTCCTCCTACCCGATGGTCTGACGACATCGTGAAGATCGCGGAAAGTCGGTTGATGGAGAGGGCTCAGAATCTTTCTTGCTAGGGCTAGGGCGGGCCTATATCCAGCAGTAAACTTCTTCAGGCTGATGATAATGATGATGTAAGCAGTGATTAACAAAAAAATAGATTTATGAAGTCAAAACTTAATTTTTAGTCCACTTCGTTTAAAGAAAAGTTAGATTTAAATCCATGGCAATCCTGCGACAATTTTAAAAGGGTACAAGCACAATTTTACGATGGACATTAATGCCACATAAAAAAGGATACCGTGGTGTTTTAATTTCTCTCCGCTCAAATGAGTCGGTGTTAATTTTAACTCGCCAGGGAATGTACGGAATACACTAATTCTTTATCATTATAAGGAATTTTATTAGGGTTCCGCTGTAAGTTGTTTTTTTTGATAGGTAACCTGAGGCTTGCAGATAACTAAAAGGTGTTCTTTGTAAGAAAAAAATAATAAGGTTTTATTTTATTCTTCTACAGTTATTTCCATATATAGATGCACCCAACGATATAAAACTTGGTGTCAATTTAAAACAGAGTAATAAAAAAACTATTATTAACTTATATTATTGATAATCTTATCAATTTTTAAAATTCTCATCAATATGCCTGTTCTATTTACAGTAAAGGGTAAAAAACTGGGTAGTGTAAAATATTATATTCATTTCACTACAATATTAGAGTATTCCCTCAGAGGTCTGAGGGGATATCTACCGTGCCTAGGGATCAAAGTCGTGAACCTGTTTTTGCTTTTTAATATTTTTTAATTTTAAATAATAATAATAAAAAAAATTACGGCACATCCTGTCGTAAATTTTTAAATAATTATTATTTTAAATTTAGAAGTATTAAAAAGAAAAACAGATATTGATTTTGAAATTGCATTTAGGTGTTATTATCCGAGTTTTAAAGGTAAACTTATTACGTCACTACGGAACATATTCTGAGATAGTCCCATCACGCACTTTTCTAGTTTTATTTTCTTCTCCGCATAGCTCATGGCCGTAAATAATGTCCAGTTATGTTTGTTGGTTTAACTTTAATGTGTTTCATATAGATTAAATTCTAATTTATTTATATGGCATCCAAAGCAGTTGCTAGGATTATAGTTAATACAATTTTTTATTAGACGTGAACTGGTGGGGTCAAGTTGTTGAGTTTTTTTTAATTGACTTGTTTTTCGAAGTGTCAAATAAGGCGCTGGGCACACAACGCATTATACATGCGTCCGGAGGTGTAATATGGCGATCGGTGAGGCAGATACAGCTTTGTTGCACTATTCGTTTCAATCGGTTTTTGTTGGAAACAGGTAAATGAGATGGCTTTGTGGTTACATATTAGCTACAGTTGCTAACAAAGTTTGATTATAACTGGTGTTTCGATCGGTTGATAATCCCAAAACTTGGTTGATTGCGATTTTTACTAATAATTATGTTCAGTGATTTTACATCTTTCACAATGTTGAAATGTACAAGCGAGAGGTAGATACTTTGACCCTTAAAATCACGCGTTGGCAGCACGTTTTAAGTATAATCATTTATGTCGTACACTTTTTAAGGGTACGTTGAAAAATAAATATAATTAAATATTAATGGACTTTCCACACCGCACTATCTAGCCCCAAAGCTTGTAATATGGGAACTAGATAGCCGATACAATACTTAAATACTTTTTTTTTAATACATACTTAAAATATATAATTACACCTAGACAGAGAAGAAGCATCTACGTTGATCATACAAATATTTGTTCTCGGTGAGGATCGAACCCACGGCCTATGGCGCAGAAGACAGAGCTACTACGAACTGAGCTGTGAAGGCTGTCCAAGAGTGAAAAGTCGTATGCATAGGCTCTAAAAGTAAATATTTTGATATTACTGTGCTTTCTGTGTCTTATTTAGGAGCAATGACTCATATATTTTTTTAAATTCTGCTGATCTGTATACTAAACATTTTATACCTATTTTGAAAAATATTTTAGTTTGAGTCAACACCTTTTTACAACATTCATTATGTCAAGTTCGATCATCGATAAGATTCTTGACACTCGTAAAACGTCTCTAATGACTGCATTCCCAATCCAAGATTAAACAATCTTGCGTGATATTTTAAATAGTTTTATATACATCGTCTGTGGCATATACAAGAGCATTATCTGAATGTTTACGGAATAAATACCCCAATAAAGATAAGAACTAAAATTCAACTCTAATTAGTGACAAATTGGTCTCCAAAAGAAAATATACGACGTGGATTTCAAAACATTACCTCGTGTTACTTTGACAAATTTGGAAAATTAATCTTTATTGTGAGGGCTATAGCTCTTAAACTTGACTAAGAAATTGATTTTAGAAAAAAGTAACCGACTAGTGCTTATAGAATTTTTTGACAAATGGAAAAAGTGTTGCCAACAAGGAATATATAAATAAGTGAAGACCCAGGAGTCAAACGCGTGTGTCATTGTGACATTCAATAGGACTGGTTTCTTCGATCTTAAAGTATCTGAATATTTGCATATTAATTACATTTGAAACTAAATACTTTAAAGGTTTTAATTTAATGATATTGATTTTACTTTTAATGTGTTGGGTTAGTGTGAGAAAAGTCAAGAGCCCCATAAATATTCCTGTTTAAAAAAATACTGAGCAAGGACAATGTACTAATAAAATGTTAGAGTAGAATATATTTTGCAGATGCAAATAATATAAGTTGATCAAACAAAATAAAAACAAAACTCGTATAAAAAATCCAATCACGCGCGCTTTATCAACAACAATAATTCTCGTACATTATTTGTATGATATTTTAGGCACAAAAGTGACATGTAAATATTGGTTTCATTGTGTAAACTTTCACCTTTAATGAGTACCAAGAGGTGTCAACCCTCGTATTTTTTGATGTCAGGTGCCTTATTACATGACAATTAAATTAAATATGATTATATATGGAACTTACATTTCTTGGAACAACGTCAAATCAAATCATTTCATCAAATTAAATGATTATGAATTAAATTAATAAAAAAAATACGGACCTTTGCCCTGCAGAGGGACAGTACAGGATAAAATAACAATAAATAATGTTGTAATTCGGTATGAGTTGAGTGGTTATTAAAACAAACATGACATAAAAATGAATCACAGTCAAAACGACACATTTAAAATTAAATCATAAAGATCACTTTGATCGTTTACTTTGATTTTAAACCTCTAGATGATCCTCAATTACAGGAAATAGAGGCATCCTTATTTTTAACTTTGTAGTTTCACCTTTGCCTAAACCAGCAACTAGCCCAAAGTAAAAAATGAGGACGAGATATCTCAATATCACAATCCTTTTTCGTAGTTCTTCTGGTTTTACTGACTTGTTGTTTAAATATTGAATGCAATAGCAACAGTTGCTCCAAGTTAAAAGCAACATGGAATACGCTCGACCCGGTCAAGTTGTACCCATATATTTACTTTATCTTGTTCAATACACTTAAATACAAATTAATACAACCGAAGGCCTGGACCTTAATGGCGGCCCAGACTGTTTATTTTACAACTCAGGATGGTACAGTCACCTGCATTGAAAAAGTTAAACCTTAAAATTTTAAAATAACTCATGTCTCATTTGTCTGAACTTCTATATAACGGCTAAGTTCAGACTTTTGTTTAGTTTGTATTACGTCATTAAGTTTGAATTTAGAAGATCTGTGATGTCACGTATTTTCAGCAATAAATTTGACAATGCAACATAAGCCTTTTGAATTAAGATTTAATTATAACCATCTTAATGTTAGTGACTGTACTTGTATTTTATTTTATATTCACCTTTTTTTGGGCCCGAATCACAAACCTAAACATGTTATGCTTTTAGCGTCATTTGAAATCACTATAGGAAGTTATGAGTACATCCCTATAATTAGTATTAAGGTAACTAGGATTTTTCGTAGTAGTTTCTAGTTTGAACCTACTAAGGTATATCTTGTGTAACTGGGTGGGTATCGCCAGTAATGAACTAGCTACAGAATAAGATGGACGTATTATTGCCAACCACTATACTATCTGACGATGGGGCCGCGATCTATCTTGATTTTTTAGCCCTTGTGCCGAAAAAATCGTTAAAATAATTTTAAATTAAATTAATTCGAAAAGCCGTTTTAAATATATTTGATGAAAAAGTTCACGAATGGAAAGTAGTCTACAGCACCATTATTTCACTTTGTTTGAACGCATCATCAAATACAAAGCTACAAAGCTACACATACTGCATTATGACGCCTATGTTTCCCTATAAACCTACCACGAAGTCCAGGAATCCCTACTAATTGATGAAGAAATGACTAATGTCCATTCCTAGGCATCATATACCATTATGTTAAAATAATAGTAGGACAGCGATACTCACCAGTAATTATTTATTAGAGAATTATTCAAATCGTTACTTTATCACGTGTTAAATATTCAATTTTATTCATCAACCTCCATTCATACACGCTCCTTATAAATTAGTATTCTGCAGTAACACTACGCTGAACATTGCTGCGATAGATTCCATACAAATTCATTAGAATTTCTATTTTCATTTTACATTATTAAAGCTTACACCTAGGTACTTATTTTAGTTCACAGTAAAGATAAAATAATTTGCAGATTTTTTTTTTATTTGAATATCGGTAGGTACCGTTCATTAAATAAGTTTCATTATATTGTACTCCAAGGTACCTTGGAGTACAATATACTAATGAAACTTTTTTTTTTTTGTAAATACATAGTTGTATTCAATTATTAAATAACAAAAGCTTAGAGACTAGAACGTACATTAATAGGAGTGTAAATTAAATGTAAACCAATTAGTGTATGAGACTATTCGATCCCTGCATCGATTTTAGTTATCGATACCCATATAAGTAATCAAAAAATATTGTCAAAGCTCCGCACTGGCCGATAAAAATGTCGGGCCACACGCAACAGGTCATTAGACACCTCCCGAAGGAAAATAAATTAAAGAAAACGAGAAACCTCGACTGGCAACCTTATTACCGATGCGCAGGCTCCAATTTACACTACTCTTTCACGATTCACCATACTCATTGCTGGTTCAAACCTTTGACTTATCTGATCAGTTGTGTTAAACCAGAAATGTATACTCGATATACCATTAGGTGTATTGAAATTATTTTATAGGAATGTAAGCCTCGGATCAATTAAATGCTATAAGATACACGCACTATAGGTCAGTGCAAAGGCAAAATCCAAGAAGTAATGACTAGGACCTTACTTTATGAGGTAAAAAGAAGTGTAGTGTCTCGTTTTACCCTTATCCAATTTGCTAAACAGTATTTTAATTTGTTTTTTGACTTGTAATCGTGTAAACAGTCTCACAGCACACACAGCTCAGTTGGTAGTAGCTCTGTCTTCTGCACTGTAGGCCGTTGGTTTGATACCCGCCGAGAACATACATTTTGTATAATTAATAGATGTTTTTTTTCTCTGTCAGTTGTTCTATTATAATTATGAAGGGTAAAAAAAACTATAAAAAAAGTATATATTATAAGTTTTGCTTAGGTTAGATAAAGCGGTGTCTGGTAAATGTCAACCAATATAAAACAAAACATATTCTGGGAGGTAGGCTTTATGTCTATAAAGGTTTAAAAGTATTCCCTTTTAGAATCAATAATAATAAATTACAGAAAATCACTAGACGAATGCTATATTATACCAATTCTGATAAAAAAACACATTGATTCTTTAAACAACGACTTTAAGTTAATTTTGGGCTTCTAATGATGCGAATTTACAAATAAATCTGTATTTTTATCGACAAGCACACAAACCTACTTAATTTTATTTGATTTTCATCACCATGTAAACAAATACATTACCGTAGTCAAAATTAATGTCCTACGAACTTTATTTTACGACCTCTTTCTCTATCAAACGAATTCTAAGAATACAAAGTATCAACCGCCAATTGGGACAAGACAATTAAAAATCTATTTAGTATGCTTGATGATGCGCACTTTTATCCGTTCACACGCTTTTGGAAACAGTAAAAATGGTTTTACTACCAGTGAATTTATTTTATATAAGAAAAAACTCCAAAGCTTCTATGAACGTGGCAATGAAAAGTCTAAAAGACATATTTAAAAAAATCTATAGCGTCAAAAAATTACTAATTTATATGTGTCTGATAAGACCTCTTAAACTATACCAGGCGGTATATCGGAAACCATATGCTGAGACTTAGTTGTCAAAAATTTAAAAAGCCAATAACGTGATCTCCCATTTGTTGTGTTTTCAATGACTTATCCCCATACTTATAAAAGTTCCTGTTTTCAATTAGGTACCATTTGCGTCACACTGCAATACTAGATTTGCATTCGACAGATTTTTAGCAATAAGGTTTCTAGGAGTGAGTCTAGCATATATTTTTTATATATGCTAGATGGATTAATCAAATGATGCTGTAATGTCAAACCATTAATATTACGGTCGCTTGCATGTCGTCAGTGAGGCCTTAAACATATTTAGGCCCAGTTTCACCATGCTCTGTTAGTTACTAATCAAGGATTAACAGGCCGTTAAATCTAACCTTAGCTGTTAAACACGTACATTTTGACATATTTAACGGCCCTTTAATCCTTTGTTAATCTAACAGAGCATGGTGAAACCGGTCCTTAGGAAGCTATGTACAAATTAACGCCTTGCACAATAAAAAAATATACCGCTAAACATGATTAGCGAACTGTCAGACAATAGAAATGATATTTAAGCGAAATCTGTTTATTTTGGTAAACTTGTGTTACTTAATACAATCAGATCGCACTATGGCATCGCACGTCTTTAATCACCATTAGTTAACTAAATGGGATTAGTGGCTCGTTAAATACGATTAGCAATTGTTGTGCAAGCGGCTTTAAAGAAGTTAGTACCCGTATCACCTTATTTATATAAAATTTAAACTTTATATTGGAGAAAAACAAAGCTCGATTACAGCTTAAACGAAAGAATACCAATCAAGAAAACTGTCTCAACATTATGCAAATATTTTAAAAGCAATAAAAACTGTGACGATACTCCCTTGTCAAAGCTTACTTAATAGTTCTGTTTTAGTAGTTAACCCGCTAATTTACGATTCTCGTTCGCAGCACGCAAGTATAAATCAAGATGAATTACAACAATGATCGGATTTGGCGTTCGATATAATCTGTAATATTAGTTACAAACTAGAGATGTCGCCACTGAAGTGAGAATTAGAATGACACGGTCATAACTTTGGGAGATATAAAATTACTAGCTTCTGCCCTCGGGTTTTGCTTACATTACTCTTAGAATCAATCATAATACTTTTTCCCTCTAGTAATCTCCGTAATGACTGGCACGGACTTGAAATATACGAAAGTAACCCATTTTTAAAAATATTAATAATTTATTTTATATATAAATATATTTTTATAAATATATTTTTAAATACATACCTACATTCAAGTCTGATCAGAGAGGTAGAAAAAAAATATTTAAAGACTTCTATGTATTATTATGATAATACATTCTTATTTTAAACTGATGATGTTTGCTTATCTTATAATTTATTTTAAATTACTTTCGACAAATGTCATAAAGAATTGCGAAAAAACCTGTCTATTTTCAGACAAAAGATATTTATTATCGCAGCGTTTTAATCAAACGCTTAGATTTTATCGAGAAGATTAGAAAGTAGGAATGGTTAATGATGAAATTTGCATTTAAATGACATACCAATGCCTCCGGATTTAACTCAATTTCGATGAAAATGAAGCAAGTTACGAGCAATTAAAATTAGTCCATATTTATTGGTTTACGTGGGTAGGTCTGTTTTTTAATGGTTCTTCTATTTTTACATTCTTATGTCACTACTTAACCTACTAGCTATCAATAAATTAGTGAAAAGAAACCTTAAGATTAAGAAAAAATTAGAAATATTTATAAATAAACTTTCTACGGCTTAGATTTTGTTGCAACTTAAATAACAAACTAATGGGTTCAAGTTTTTTCTAAAATCTTTGATATAAAATAATAGATAGAGAAGGAAAAGACTTACCTGATAAAAGGAAAAACAATTATATTCAGACACCATGGTCCATGGGGTTAGTAACAGAAAAAGTTTATACTAGGTTTTTTTTTACATCTCGCTGATGGAACAAGCATATTGCCCACCTGATGTTAAGTGGTAACCATCACCTATAACAAAGCATTACCTCGTAAGTCACGCACGTGAGGGACGTATCCTACAATGCACTGCCCTACGTCCATCAACTTGAGGCATACAGATGTTAAGCCTCATGTGCCTGTAATTACACCGGCAACCACACTCTTCAAACCGAAACACATCAACGCTGCTTGGTGGCAGAAAAAGGCGTAGTGGTAGTACTTCCCCGGACGAGCCCTTCACAAAGAGCTCTACTACTCTTGAAAAGTTAGTAACTTACGATTTGGTCCTCTGGATGAGTTTCCATGCCAGAGCACAATTTAGTATTATCGTAATTATATGGATTGGAAAAGTACCTATATGAGGGTGGATTTGACCAAATTTACATTCGTGCTATCCGCCAGCTAAAAATATTTCCGACTCTAGACGAACGTTATTAAGAATAACGTTAAAAAACATGGTAAAAACCGCCCTTAATCTATTAACCGACTTCGTACATGTAAGTAAAATCAAAAACTATCATGAAAATCTACTTGTTTGTTGCCCCAAATTGACATCTCATTAATTATGTCCATGTGTCTCTATACAGACTGGTGCGGTAAACAACGGAGGAGAGCACCAGTTTCTGACGTCATCAAGTCGTTTGTATATACCTATGTCGCTAATACCTATTCTTTCTGTCAAACATAGTTGGATTTGTAACATTTTCCCTCATACATAAAAAGTGTTTAAATTTAGATAATGCTTAAAATTTGCGCTGTCTTTGGTAAGAGATGGCAATAGTTTAAGCATAGTTAATTGTTTGACAGTTTTTTTGTAGTAAGGCCGCTTATGTTTTATTTTTCACTGCCCGGGAGGGTAATGAAGATTTCGGTCATCTTGAACAGTTCAATTTAAAGCCTGTATAGTAATTAATGAAAAATAAGTGAAATAATATAAGCTCTTGACTGTAGTCTCCAGGCACGGTAGATATCCCCACAGATCTCTTGGTACCTAGTAGCTACCTACTCAAGTTGCCTATTCTCCAATGCTTAGTTACGTGGAACTGCCACCTAGATAAACCTAGCTTTGAAATGTTTTAAAGTGATCCTTGGGTTTTTTTTATATTAGGTTTGACTTTATTCCTATAAGGAAGTCTTAGGAACTTTCCTAATAACGCCTCCTTAGTGTTCCCGCACACGGGCCTCCAGCCACAACCACAAAACGACGCCACTGGCATATTTCCTGTAGTTTTCTTACATTTTATATGGATACGCCGGTAGCCGCCACACGCTACAAATCGTCGCTGCTCGCTTTGTATGAAAACTACAGGAAATATGCCAGTGGCGGCGTTTTGTGGTTGTGGCCGGAGGCCCGTGTGCGGGAACCCTAAGACTTCCTGAACGAAACAAGTCGGAGATACACCCAAAATGACACTTGGCATTTTTCAACTTTGCTGTAGTTGTGTATTCAATGTGACAGGTTGCAAGCCCAACGCCGGACATTATAAAACCCTAATAATACTATTTGTGAAGGACCTACTAGAACTCATAATAAAGACAGTACCGATACTCGTGCTATAACTAAAGGATCTGATATTCGTAGAACAATACAATTGCAAACTACAAATTAGTCTGTGTCACAATGTAGGCCAAATAGGTTTAGAAAGGTGTGATGTCGTGGCCTAAGGGAGTGTTTACGAATAAACTACGCTATTTAGCATTTAACATAATTCCAAATATTATGCAAACCTAAGCAAAGTTTTTTTTTTTTTTGAAAACGTAGTTACAAACAAGCCTTTAACCTAACTAAACTTATTTTTTTACATACTTATGTATACACGATGAGAACATTTTTAAAATATTAATGTACCTTACATAGGTATTATTAACATTCGTTCTATAATGATGCTATAGATAGATAGATAATTATTTATTACAGAAACATAATAGGTACTGGGTTAACATACATTTTGGCAAAACAATGGGCGACCTTATCGCTGAGAGTGATCTCTTCCAAGCAACCTTGCTTACTGCTATGATACCTGGCCTGCTTGCTATGTTCAATTGTTCAATAAGTAAGTCGCATTTATCAAAATCTGTGTTCAGTGATCGAACAGATTTACAATAAACTCCGAACAGGTTAGTGAACTATCTCGGAAAGTACTCTCCTAGTCTAGTATTTCGTGGTAATACGATACTAGTATTTTCTGATACCCACAATACAGACTAAAGTAACTACTGGGTGTTATGTTCGACTAAAACTAAAACTGGTAATAGGGGACACCGAAAGCATGATCCAACCCGCGCATGCCAAAGGCCTTACGTCACCAGTACGTGTTTTACCGCTAACAAACATAACATTAATATGGAAAGCTCGCTCTGCCAATGTGCCGGCCAACGCTGCCCCACGAAGATGGCCATTGTCTTTTCAAAACGTGACTTCAAATGTTAATTGGACCATTAAAAGCCGAATGCGGGTCATTCCGACCATTACGGCCGTAGCCCTTTTGAATATGTATATTAAAATTATTAGGCTCAATTTGTGCTAGGTTTCTAATGAGGTTATGCGCTTTCTTGTCACAGATGGCGCCTGTGTGTTGAATGCGCAAGCGCACAGCCGGATGCGCGAAATGGTTATTGTTGTAACTGTGAGCATCCGATGTAGAATATTGTATTAGCGAATGTGGGAGCCGTGGGTTTTGCTCGGTTATGAATTATTCTAATGAATAAAGGCATTAACTACAAAAAACGTACAAATTGGACACTGGTGAGGTCGTAGTACCTCAGCACTAGTGATTAAGTAGTAGAACGGTAGGAACCAAGCCGTAGGTTTGTTGTCTGTTCTTCTAGGCTTTGGTCGCGTGGAACTGGCACCTAGAGTCACCTAGCTTTAAGACGTTTCAAAGTGATCCTTGTGGTTTTATTGAATAAATACCTTTTGAATTTGACGTTGACTTTGACTTTGAGCACATTGTTAAAATAAAGTGACCACGAGTTCTTAGGGTCATGGATTTTAATTTGGTCATTCGCCAATACATTTTACTATAAAAAAAATCGCGTCAGATACGTCAAATACTGTTTGTTCAAAGGTACTTTGTTGTCTTTCAAAGTTAAGCTTGCAAGTTAGTGCTTTTTTTCGTTTTCACAAGGCTTTATAATTTTTTTATTTAGACTACACGTACACTACTAAGTATACGGCCCACTTGTTGGAAAGCAGGCAGTTACCTTAATCTATGGACGTATGTTAGATTAGAAGCATCACAAGCATTTTGCCAATCTTTCAAGATATTTAAAAACTTTTTGACGTAAAAAAAAAGATTAACACTTAATTTAAAAAAATTACTAGTACCGAGTGCAATTTTTTATAGAGAAAATACGTAGAAATAGAACATTTCTTAGTTCAAGTAAGGCTAACGATATCTTTATCAAGAACCCATAGCACCTAGGTGATATGAATGCGAATTTACAAAGCAAACGAGATTACATCTGCCGCTAAGCAGTTAGGGTGTACACGGGCAATTTGTTTACCAACAACAGTTTAAGACTTAAGACAGTTTAAGAGTTGCCAAAATCGCTACAGAGAAATTGCAATCGATGCGATATGAAATGAAGTTTTACAATACAAATACAATAATACAAAAATTATTTATTCAAGACTTCATTTTAACAAGGATCAAAATATGCAATGGACTAGGACTAAGCCTGTATCGCGGGAGACCTATAAAGGTTTACAAATATTGCTAATATGTATATTGTTGCTCTGTTTTTTGCGCAATGTAATTATTTTATTGACACTGAAGTTACTTGCTCATGATCAGAACTAATTTTTTTGAATTTTCAATGCATATAAGAATGTTTTTTAAGCACTCTTGAATTTTTCTTGGATGGCCAAAATAAGTAAGACTAATCATGAACTTTATTTGTTTTGCATTTTTATTTTTCAAAATGCAAAATCGGTACAGATACTAAAAATAAAAATATTCACGTACGATGACGATGTCGTCATAGTTACATTTTGCTTATCAGAATTTCATATAGAAACGCATTTTCTAACAGAAAATACAAATATACCAAACTTGTATATTCTGGAGGAATTAGTATTTTGAAAGCTAAGGCTGTTAGAATAAAATTGCTCATTGTTGCTCAATTTTAATCTCTTGTGTATGAACATCATCAGCATTTGCATGTTTTGGCTCATTATCTTCACAAGTTTCTATTCCGTGAAAAGCTTTCTTGGTTTAATGCCAACGCTAAATATATTCAATCTGAATAATTTGTGATGCATACATATTTACAATTTTTGTTCGTAAACGACTGTTTTCTGCACAAAACAAAAGATAACGAGTCACACCTCGTGACTTGTCCCTCTCATATAGATTATTATATTTTACTAGCTGGTGACTTCGTCTGCGCAGGATTAGTATTTCGAGTAGCTTATATTACCGTGGCGTAGTACATATGTGTAACTCTAGCGGTTTTAGCAGCGCACGCCAGAATAGCTCGCAGATGGTAGATTTTTTCCTACTTGACACTTATCGTCATATTTTGGACAATTCACACAATATCTTTATAAATATTGTGTTATTCTGATGAATAAGATATATTATTGTAAAGTTTCATTAAATCCCATTCTGTGGTTTTTACGTGAAAGAGTAACAAACATCCATCCATCCATCCATCCATACTTACAAACTTTCGTGTTTATAATATTAGTAGGATTAATGTTATTATTATTGAGTAGTATAAATGTATTATTTATGTGCTGAAAACTCTTTTTTAGATTTCACTTCGTACTTGCGAAAGTTCTCGACTCTCGACTACTGAATCAAAAAATTACTTATCCGCTGCTTGTCAATGGTCCTGTTTAAAAAACAAAATTTCGAAACGCTTTTGATTGGCCAATGGCTTGAGCACAGACAAGTGAACAGTGAAACAGTGGCAGTGACACAGGTAAGTGAACGTTGTTAATAATAAAAAAATCATCATCATTATTAACCTGACGCCATCCACTGCTAGACATAAGCATCTTCTACAGATTTCCAGGAAGAACGATTCCGAGCCCTGTTCATCCATCGGCTTCCCGCGATCCTCATGATGTAGTCAGCCCATCAGGTATACCCGATGAGGGCGTCCCACACTTTGTCTTCCAGTTCGTGGTCGCCATTCGAGAACCTTTATTCCCCAGCGGTTTTCAGTTCTTCGTGCTATTTGACCAGCCCATTGCCACTTTTACTTGCTAATTCTGGAAGTGTCGGTTACTTTGATTCTTCTTCGGATTTCCTCATTTCTGTTTCGATCACATAGCGAAAGAGCCAGTCTTTTTCTTATCGTATCACTAGTTTATTTTGAAGCAGTGTGGTGAAAGGATTTTAAGTGCGCATCAAGAGGCTCCTTTCGAGCACTTGGCACATGTTACAGAACTTTTTAGGTTCTACGACATGGTGGTTTCCTCACGATGTTTTCCTTCACCGTTTGAGAGTACTGGCATTGTGCACACATACATTTTTGAACAGAAAAACTCATTGGTACACGATCGGTTTTGAACCCACGACCAGGATCGGAAGGCGGGGCCGCTACTAGACCACCAGTGCTCTCGTAAAGAGGCAGTAATTTTGCTAAATACTGAGATCATAAATTTTAAAATGTTTAAGGTTTATGTATATTTTCTTTGTCTTTCAAAACGTCAAAGCTTAAAAGTTCAAGTGCCAATAAGTACGTAGGTACGATGTAATGACCCTTTTAAAAAAGCAAACATGTACCGATGCGCAATCAAAGTCACTGGACAAATGACTAACTCCCTAAACATCTCTTCCAAGTAAACACTTGACATCTCAAAAAAACAATAAAATAAACGAACACCATGGCTTGCATTCACAATTGTGCAGAATTCAGTAAAATGTTAAAAAACAATGCAATTTCTGTCATATAAATTGTGTTCAACGCCATCTGTCACAAAAGACGTAACATATTTTATAATTAAATAAAAGAGGCAATCTTGGAATAGTAATGATTAATTTTATAGAAATAATCGAAGGTAGAACTGTTATTCCCCACCGAGAACAAACATTTGTGTGAAGAACATAGATGTTTGTTCTCTGTCTGGGTGTTATTATATATTATAAGTATGTATTTACAAAAAACGTATATATGTATTTTTCAGCTATCTGGTTCCCATATTACAAGCTTTGGCTTAGTTTGGGGCTAAATAGTGCGGTGTGGAAAGTCCACCAATATTTATTTTATTTATTTTGTTATTATGAAACACATGATATTTTATCACCGATAAATTCAGTTTACGCATTTGCTATAAATTTCATGTTTGCAATTATAACTTGAAATCCTCTCACACTAAACTTATTAAACACTGTTCAGGTACATATGTAGAAGAATAGAATGCATTTGACAACTGTGATTTTTTTTATGACTTTTTTTTCATTGCAACTTAAAACAAGTATATAATTGAAAAACGAATTATTTATATGGATTATTAGAAACAAACTAGTCTATAAACTTAGCTAATTTAGCCCGATGGACCGACGATATTCTAAAGATCACAGGAAGATGGTGGATGGAAAGCTTAAAGTTGTTCTTCCTGTAAAAGACTTTGTGCAGCAGTGGACTTCTGCAGGGTGATGATGACGATGAACTAGTCTGGGATAGGAACAACGGATATTCATTTTGTCTTGCTTAATTTCTGCGTTCGATTCGAAGGGCCAGGGAGACCGACGCGGTGCGAATGTCGAATGCGTGCGTCGAAATGATCAAGATTTCTCGGTCGCGATCTAGAAACAGGTGCTTGCATCGCCGTGTCGACGCGTGATTTATTTCACCAATTGATTTATTTATAGCAGTTATTTGGAATTTAATTAAAAGTGTCAGCCGTGTCGATGTCGGTGGACTTTAGGTGAGTCAGTGTTGCAGACTACGAATGCGGTATTTTTCATTGCAACACATTTTTTAATGTCAAAGAGTACCTTACCTAAGAAAAAGTATCATGACCGTAATTCCCGATTCAGTAACACAGTTTAATAATTCCAGTCATGGATACACTAGAACTAAGCACATGTTTAACAAACGTTAAGCAGTGTCCCAGTGCCAAATATGTCCGCTAGAAACGATTTGCTGTCTATTTATGGGACTCAAGGCGGACCGAAAATTTCAACTCTTCAATACTAAATGAAACTACAAATCTACGAAAACTGCAGTTATCTGAGTTACTTTTTCACTTTGTTTATCTTCAACTATGATGAATCCAAGAACATAGTTCGATTGAACGCACATTAAGGTATCTACGAACACACCGGTTCGATTGATCGAACTACAAGAAAAAAGTTCTTGTAATTCTATTAATCGCAAGATAAGGAATCTAAGACCACTGTGGTTCGATAGATTGCAACAGCTGGGAAAAAAGTTCATGTAGTTCGATTGATCGAACCATAAGGAATCTAAGATCATAGTGGTTCGATAGATCACAACATCAGGAAAAAAAAAACACGTAGTTCGATTGATCGTATAATGCTTTCGGATAATTATTTATAAGCTGTGATTTTATTTTGTTTGAGTCTAGTTTTAAGAATTCATAGATTCAAAAAAAATAAAAAAAATAAGCTCAGTGAATACAATGAAGTAAGGCTAGTTACTATTCTTACTATTCTTCGTTAAAAAACAATTTTATTTTAAACCAAAGCAAAGGATATCTACCGTGCATTGAGATCAAAGTCATGATGCTGTTTCTGTATAGTTTAAATATATAATATATTTCAAACCAAGCGTACCAAAACCTCTGATGATACATGATAAGCAAAGACAAGATGGCACAAGGGTGTCACGAATTCAGAGAGTGCAGTTTTTTGAAACTTAACTAGTTAACAATCAGGTTTCCCCCGCGGTATATCACAGTAAAGCGGTACTTTTATTCTGTCTAAGATACACATCTTGTACGTGAGTGTCTTCATAAGCACAGCACCGGGTACATCTATGAACGTCTTTATTACATTATTCTTCGTCATTTGTAAGATTTTCTCATAATGATTGTCCCAAAAACGAGTGTTTGTGCCGGCAAAGCCTTTGTCTAATCGCTGTCATGACTTTGTATCACGTGTTCGCTTATTGTTGTTTTAATGGCTGTTTCCGTTATGTATGACTTTTTGGAAATAATGTACGGGTTTTGTAGAAAGTGCGGAAAACATCAGAATTCATTTACAAAGTGTTATACAAGGTGTGCCCATACTTGTATTTAAAGCTTCAGGGGGCTAAACTATACTGTGAACGCGAAAAAAAACTTTCGCTTTCACAGTGTTGGTTCCTTAGAAAAAGTTATTCATATTGATGGGTACTTTAGACCCCTGAAGTTTTAAATACAAGTATTGGAACACCTTGTATATTTATTTTGGTTCGTTTTTCTTTCATAATAGACAGCAATTGTTTATGGACGCAGAATAGTGCTTATTAAAATATAATATCATTTATTAAAAAAGATTTGCACAAGGTAACAATTAGGTATAAAATTAATTTGGCATAGTTTGTGTGACATCAATCTTTCGTCATTTTATCTGAATTAGGGCAGTTGTCAAGTAGGCACGTTGCTATTGTAAGTACGTCATTTAAGGGGCAATGCTTTGTCACAATAGATAATGGTTACCACTTAACATCAGGTGGGCCATCTGCTTGTGCCATCAGTATATAAAAAATACACAACTCAGTTGTTAGTAAGAAGGCAGAGCGCCTTCTGCGCTGTAGGCCGTGGATTCGATCCCCACGCAAACCATAAACATTTGTGTGATAATATGGATATTTGTTCTCTGTCTGGGTGTGATGTATTCCAAGCCTATATTTACAAAAAAAGTATATAATTATTATATCAGTTATCTGGTTCCCATAGTACATGTTTTGCTTAGTTTGGGGCTAGACAGTGCTGTCTGAAATGTCTACCAATATTTATTAATAAGGCACTGTTTAAATTAGATGCACTACCACACCTATTTATAAACATATAGATTCTTAGTAGATATCCAGCAGCAAGATTTGAAATTCAAGAGCCTTCTTTCAACACATTGAACCGATATAATCAGCCTTTGAATCACCTAGCAGCACAGCTTAATATGTTCCACTTACCCATACCTATTGATAGGCAATATTACTATGGTAATGCAGAAGGGACGTGACACTTCGAGGTATGCAATATTATTTGCATTCGTATATCGGACACCCACATCGCATAACACTTAGAAGCCGGATCAATGTGTAATTAAACTACCAATACACGGACTCAATATGAACATCTTATAAATACTTAGAATTTAAATTGAAGCGACAAATATAGAAAACAATAATTATTTAATGAGTAAAATCTGAACGCAGATTGTACTGATTGTAGCAGATGTTCTAGAGAAGGGTCAAGTCAAGAGTACCCTAAACCGACGAGCATGTATGAAGAATGTTATGAGAGTGAATGAAGCGAAAGAGGTATGTAAGGACCGTAGCAAGTGGAAATCCGTGGTCTCTGCCTACCCCAATGGGAAACAGGCGTGATTTTATGTATGTATGTATGTACAATCTGAACGAATACATTATAGGAATAGATAGAGAATATACAAGGAAAAGATGCCAATGGTCTTAAAAATATATAGCAATTTCTTCCGTTATTTTTCGCTTTTTATTACATGGCACAAAACAAAATTCCTTAATGACGTGTTATGCGATATTATGCAATTGAAAAATGTCAAACAACATCAACTGGACTATTTGCCTTTTTAATTTTTGCCATTAAAATTGTGGATTTACCGTAATCGTCTTCACAATCGAAGTCTATTCTTGTCACCAGCCTACATCATTGTCCATCGCTATGTAGCCCAGCGGTTCTGCCAAAGCATACCGCGATAAAATTACTAATGAACAAGGTAAGGCTTCCAAGTAACGGTTGGCGATGCATAACATACATGCTATGAATTATTGATACAACAAAACTAACGAATCTGATAAAACATTTGTCTTACACTTGTTTATAGTTGTGTTTAATCGTTGGCGATTTTAATGGCATCCTGCTTTTGGCCATTGTCCAAACTTTCGAGCTTGTCCTACGTGATGTGTTTGTTTGAAATCGATGTTAACGTAAGTATTTCTAAATGCGGCAAATACTGTTTCAGTTTAGATTACAACTATGTTCTACTTAACACACAGCTTCGAAGGAATTACCTCCTTATTCACACAAATGGCAGTTCATTTATCTTCTTGTACGACACAAGCCTTTTGCCACCAAAGTTGGCCACACAACCTTACTAAGGAAATTAATTAATTATAGGAAAGAATTACGTCCGGGGAAGTACCAACTACTTATTTCTGAAGCTGAATTCCGATTTCATGTAAATGCCTCTTGACATAGAGTTGGGCGTCTGCTAGTTCCATTTCTTTATCTTAAAAATAGTAATAAATACAAACGCTGGCACAACAATCTCAATTTATTGTTTGATTGTTTGTTTGACAGCCTTCACAGCTCAGTTGGTAGTAGCTCTGCCTTCTGCGCCGTAGGCCGTGGGTTCGATCCCCACCGAGAACAAACATTTGTGTGGTGAACATAGATGTTTGTTCTCTGTCTGGGTGTTATATAATATTATAAGTATTTATTTACAAAAAAAAAAGTATATTTGTATTATATCAGCTATCTGGTTCCCATATTACAAGCTTTGGCTTAATTTGGGGCTAGATAGTGCTGTGTGGATAGTCCTCCAATATTTATTTATTTATTTTATTGTATTTAGTCAATCACGTTCACCAAACTAAACAGAATTAGTGTAAACATCATTTCCAGTGTCTGACAGTTCGCTTATTAATATTTAGCAGTTTATTTTTTCTTGGGCATGATGCTTAACATAATAAAAATAATAACAATTACCTAAATGTGATTAGTGGCTTGCTAATCACGATTAGCGGTCGGTGTGGAAGTGGTCATAAAAGTATTTTTTTTATAATACGACTTTACAGTAAAACAACTTCTTTGTCTTTGTTTATTCCAATCATTATTGAAGTAGCAACAGTTACTCATTATCTGTTTAAAATTTCAGCTTTCCTGCATAAATCACAACCCCACAATTCACGGGGCGTTCCTCAAACGTTCGACATTAGGATTTTCGCCATTCGAATATGAATTTTCCACACACAATAATGTTCATGTAACCCTTCTAAGGTACATTTAACTTAATTATAGGATTAGTACCGGCTGCATTTTAAGTCGTATTTTGGTAAAATAATAGTCAGATGGCACGCCTGATGCCGGGCTGATACTTGGAAAGCTTTGCTTATTATGAATTCGGGACGCAAACGGTGTGTGTTTGGCCGCGAAGAACAAACGAACGTATTAATTATGTACCGGATGGATTATGTTGAATTAACTGAGGTTATATAGATTTTATTTCGCGCGTGTGAAGGGTTAAATCTAAATTATAGTTTTTATTGCCGGATATGCGTGTGTTGAATTTGTTCAAAAGTAATATAGCTCGATATTATTTTGGAAAACACAATATACTTTATAAAATACTCATATAATTATATTTATTTGCAAATTAACTACTAAGGTGGCTTTTTAGTTGTAGAGTGAATTTAGTGAATTTTATATTATCTGTTATCAAAAATTTCCTAATACATAATGTAGTGAAATTCAAGGGTCAACTTCTATGTGACTCAATTTGTAGTTATCTACTTTGAATTTCGCAAGAGGTATGAGTATAATAGGTAATAAAAAATAATTGCTTTTTTTATATTCATAGTCCACGAACGTGGTATGTTTGAATAAACCTCAAATGATTACTAAAATATTTTAAAATGTAGGTATTTTTAGATCGAACATGTTAGATGTCACGTTATTTAATTTTGGTATTAAAATATTCTTCCAAAGGGCATTGTAAACAAATTACGTATTAACTTGTAATTTGTGAGTAAAAATTTCAAAGTAGATATATATTTAGACCTGCATTTTCGGTAATTTAAAAAAAAGGCAGAGCCTCAAAGACAACCGCCGCTAATGTATGTGGGACAATCCTTCAAGATGTGGATTACCATTTAAACAACATCATCAAATTGTCCGATTTCCATGTGACTTCTGTTTTTCAAACAAAAAACCAGTAGCCGATGTTCATGTGCATACATATCGTCGATATTACTTGCCTCTACCTGATTTTGATGCCAGTGTGCTTCGAGAAATAATAAATCGCGGGAGATTCATCTTTTTAACCGACTTCAAATAAAGAAGAAGGTTCTCAATTCGACAGTACGTGTTTTTTTTTTGTTTGTTACGCAATTACCCCGGCAAGTATGAATAAATTTTTATGATTCTTTTTTTGTTTGGTACATCATTCTTAGAGGTAATCTGTATACAAATTTAATCGAAATTGATTTAGTGCTTTTTGAAAAAAATCTACAAAAAATATACAGGGTGTTAAAATACCACTGAAGTTTTCAAGAGTGGTATTTTTACACCTTGTATATTGTATACACAGATGACGTTTTGGTTTGTGGTTCTCTTCAGCAACAGTTTTGGATTATGGTATTCAGTGTTTTTGAAGAACATTTTAATGGAAAAAACTTATATTATTAATACAGCTTTTTGTATTTTATGAAAATATCTACTCATTCGTGATACCGTTTCAACAGTTTTAAACATCGGAAACTGGTGGGAAATACCATTTTACATTTTTTATTTGATCAAACAGGAAAACAAGAAAACAAAATCCTTACCTAATAACGAATATATAAAACTTGCATTGAATACTGAGTAGCTAGGACTCAATTTTGTAATGTGGAAATCATCAACAGTTTAGCCATATGGAAAAAATAGCATTCACTATTAACACGAACCTTTATTTCTTTTGTATTTTTAATCGGTTCGATAATTTTAAGAGTAGCAGAGCTCTTTGTGAAGGGCTCTTCCGGAAAGTACTACCTCCACGCCTTTTTATGCCGCCAAACAGCGTTGCTGTGTTTCGGTTTGAAGAGTGTGGTTGCCGGTGTAATACCAGGCACATGAGGCTTAACATCTGTATTGTCTCAAGTTGATGGACGCAGGACAGTGCATCGTGGGGCACGGTCCTATAACTATTACAGGTTTTCTTAATTCTAATCTAAGAAAGGCTTTTACCAAATTTTGTGATTGGTTTTGTCAATACTGGCTTGCCTTAGTATGAAGACTATTGACAACTAAATAAAACCTGTGGCGATGGGCTTGCAACCTGTCACGTTATGAATACTAACTTCTGCAAAATGTGGGCGTGTTCAATATGTAATATTTGGATATGATATATGTTTTCTAGCTTCGGGAGCTGGCTGACCCTCTCTTATCAAAGCTTAGGTTAGAGGGCTCCCTGAACTCCGGGGCCCTGGTGCACTGCACCACCTGGCCCTACGATAGTTACGCCAGTGGTGGTACAGTAGGACTTATAGTAGTAAGTAGGCACGAGAGACCTATACATAGGTACGTCATTACCCACTTTGCAAGGGACTGGATCTCGAGAGAGGTTTAAAAAAACCTGTAGCCCCATTCTATTTGCGTAGTCGGAATTACCAACCAAAGATTTAGATCTAGATTACTCAAACGATGTGGTACATGACGGTATTTAGGTGTACTTTAGAAAGGAGTCCACTATTAATATGCACTTACATGCAAACCACTTAGCTAAGCACAAAACAATTTGTTTTTCCTCGTATTTACATTTTGTATGCGACTCATGTAAATAAAGAAATTTTGTGACCGCGTATTACAGAATGAGTCATTTTAACAGCCGTTATTTTGACAGTAAAACATTCTAAAGCAACGGTTTGGGACACACTTTGCAAGTTAAATAAGCATTTATTTAGTTTTAAGTAAATTTTAACATAATCGTAATATTAGATATAAACTAAATCAAAATGAATGACGTGTTTTCATGAAAATAAAAATCTTTTGTACTTGGATTTACGTCTACGGTTGGTTGAGAGTATCTCTTAGTTTTTATACTTTTTTATACTTCATGCCGATGGAAAAAGCAAATGGCAGATGTTCAGATGTTTAAGTAACTTGTTTTTTAAGAGTCGTAGAGCTTTTTGTGAAGGGCTCGTCCGGGAAGTACTACCACCAGGCCTTTTTCTGCCGCCAAGCAGCGTTGCTGTGTTTCGGTTTGAAGAGTGGTTGCCGGTGTAATTACAGGCACATGAGGCTTAACATCTGTATGCCATAAGTTGATGGACGCAGGGCAGCGCATCACGTTCCTATCGTGCGTGACTTACGAGGTAATGCTTTGTCATAGGTGATGTTTACCACTTAAAATCAGGTGGGCCATCTGGCTTGTTCCATCAGCTAGTTGTAAAAAAAAACACAAAGCAATACCTCGCATGTTACGGACGAAATGAATGTGCCCAGCGATGCACTGCCCTGTGTCCATCAACTTGAAGTATAGATGTTAAGCCTCATGTGCCTGTAATATTATATAATCGGCACCCACACTCTTTAAACCTTAAACACACTTTTCCGGACGAACCCTTGACACAGAGTTCTACTACTACCTAGCTTAAGTCAAAAGTCATTTATCACGTTGAAAATAATTCCATTTTTTTATTGACTGAAACCACGAATTATATAATTTTATTTCATTGATTGTTTCACAGGCACTGAACAAGAAAATCACATTTTGATTTTTATACCAAAACTGGTATTAAAATGTCGCTAAAATGACCGAAACATAAAGAACATACGATTTCCAAAGAAGTATAATTACACAAGTAATGAAATGCAGTGGGTGGGGTCGTTTAAAAGGCAGTAAACAAAATTATATCGACCCACGGCTGCAATTAGTTCAGCTAGAATTAAATCGGACGTTTTCGTAAGGGACTTGTACACTGGTACTATAAGCTGGTATCAACCGTTGCTTCATTACTCTGTAAGAGCTTTTTGAATAATCTACCTTCTGCGCTGTAGGCCCCGGGTTCGATATCTACCGAGAATAAACATGTACTTATTGATCGAAGATGTTTGTTCTAGGTGTTATAAAAAGAAATAAATAAAAAAGCCTGTTTATTTCATCACTTTTACAATTAAATATTTTTTTCATTGACAAAGCATGCATTTCTTACAATTATTTTAGACATGATTATGATACATAATTTATATCTGGGTTATAGTATTATAAATATAATTCACTAAAAATATGAAGGTATGTAAAGGTATTATAATATTAGGTCTTCCCATAGTACAAGGTATGCTTATTTTGGGGCTAGACAGTGATAGTGACGTGGGAATGCCCACCATATTTATCATTAATATGTTTTTTTTTATATTCCTTATTCTGGTCAACTCTCATTCTTTAAGCTCAGATTCAAGTAAGCTATAGGTTTTTTTTAATCCTTTTTTTTCAGTAATTTTTTTAATTTTTACAATCCTAATAATAAAAAAAGTTTTTAAATGCCAATCCATTCATTTTCAAGATCATCATTTTCCTGCCCTTATCCCACTTCTTGTGGGGTCGGCACAACAGGTTTCTCCACTCTCCTCTATCAGCCGTCATCTCAGCAGTCACTCCTTTCTTACTCAAGTCATCTTTCGCACAGTCCATCCATCTTTTCTTTGGCCTACCTCTACTCCTATATCCATCCACATTCATTCATTTTCAAGATGATTATTGAAAAAAATAAAAATTACACTGTCGTCAAAACGGTTTAAACGAGTGATAAAACACTGCAATTGTAAACACCCTCTTACCGAATTAAAAACGTTGCACGCCAAGTAAATGTGAATAATTACGTATTTAATAACGCTTTTGTTCTCGGACGGTAGACGAGGAAATTCGAGTAATTCAATTGTGTTTAAGACTGTTTAATTCGAGTTGATGCAAGCGAGTTGCTTTCTTGGCGCTTTTTGATCTACTTTTACTAGGGTTCGATGTAATTTTAAAACGTATATACAACGTGTTTATTAAGAATTGTAGGGATCCGAAAGCAGGATATTCTACCGGTCATAACGAACAACTTTTGTTCTACGACTTTTAAAATTTCAAAGTTTTTCATTCATGAAATGCCTCTTAAACTTTTATCTAAAATGAATCTAAACGCATCATGAGGCAGCCCTATTTACAGCTGTTCTTTGACCTCTAGTTGTTAACCTTAGATAAAATAGGTAACAGAACTGCCACCAATTACCTAGTAATGTGCCTACCTAAGAATGATGTTGCTGTTTTTAAAGATCTTGGTATGTAAAAGAAATATTTTCGCGACTGTAATCCCTAGTCACGGTAAACATTCTCTGAGATCTTTGGTACTAATACCTATTCAGTAACTAGGTACCTACGTGGCTACGTACTCAATATTTAATAGAATATTTATTTTTGTTTAATTACTAGATGTCGTAAACCAATGTTTATGATATTCATAGTTCTTTAAATTGTAACATGTTACTTTACCACCATGGTTCATTGACACGACAAAATTATTCAACTGCAATTTTGGGAAGTGTCTAGTCTGTCCTATTTAATCTTTGACTAACCTGTCTGTCATTGGTTGCATTTAAAAACGCATATCCAATCAGGACGGCCGACGGCCGCCGATCAGTGTTACCATTTGTGGCAGATTTCTGCCATTTGGCAGATTTTAAATATTTCAAGAAAAATCTTATTAGTTTGAATTTTTAATGAAATAATATTTATAATTTATTTATTTTTTACCGAACTGGAAACTTCTTATTCTTCTTTACCTTTATTGATTTGGTTTCTAAACAACTTCTATCTCGTTTTAGATAACTGCAAACCGTTACAAACGATCAAAAGATAGTAACTGAATGTAATGTAGGTATTTAATTTATTCCGTAGCCACGAAGGAGATGGTATGAAGTCATATTTTTGGTATTTTTATCGTCAAGCTTGGTAGATTTTGACAGATTTTTTGGCAGGTGTGTGGTAGAACCGCCACTTTTGAGATGGTCACCCTGTTTGTGTTTACATGCGTTGTTGTACATTGTTTTGTTGAGAAAATGTCATCAAACGTGATAAAATGGTGATTGTTATGTAAAAAGCCGTCGTCAGTCAGTGTGTGTATGAGCAGTGCCTAGGAGGTAATGGTTTAGTGTGAAGTTTGAAGCCTGTGTCGTGCGAAATCTCGCAAACTTACCAAAATCCAGTTTTATCCAGTGTTATTATAGCCAGTAAATAATGACAAAATCCATAGGAACCAGTAAAAATATCGTGTCAGGGGATTGGCGGCGTACCTACCTACCTACCGAAAGGTAAGTATTTCAAATTATCTCGTAGTTTATCGTTGTTTTTCTCTTTCCTAGATAGAAGCGCGCGTGCGTGTGACCTTGACACGTACACAGACAGGGCTGTTGCAAATTTCTGAGAAAATATTAATTTTACTTTTCTATGGGAATTTCGAAAACGATGTATTCAACCGTTGCACACGTCAAAGTATTCCAGTGCTTGGTCTAAATACACGCTCTTTGTTTCCCTACATAACTTCATCAACACGTTGTATAAAAAAACAGTTTTTTTTTGCTGTAGGTATGTATAAATATTTGAGAGCAAGCAAGTGACGCAAGTATTTTTTAAATTAATTATAATAGCAATTATGTTTGCCTGAGCAGTTCAATCGAAAGAAAACGTGTGCTCCTATTGTCTTTTATTTTAAAAGTGTTGCTAGATCTGACTTATTTCTTAGAGCACTGGTGGTCTAGTGGTAGCAGCCCTGCCTTCCGATCCTAAAGTCGTGGGCTCGAAACCAGTCGTGTACCAATGAGTTTTTCTGTTCAAAATTTATAAGCACAGTGCCAGAACTCTCAAACCGTGAAGGAACACATCGTGAGGAAACCGGCATGTCGTAGAACCTAAAAAGTTCTACATATAACACGTGTCAAATGCTCGAAAGGAGCCTCTTGAGGCGCATTTAAAATCCTTTCACCACATTGTTTCGAAAGAAACTAGTGACACGACAAGAAGAAGACTTATTTCTTACAAGACATACAATAATATAAAAAAAAATGTTATGAAAAATATGAAGTATCTTAGTACTGGCAACTCGTACGTGATCTTTTTTAACAAACTTATTATTCTAAAGCAGTATTTAAGAACTTTCAAAGCAGGTAGCCGACTCCCACTTAACCTTTCGCCAAACTATTCGTAATCTTCTTGTAAATTGTTAAAGTGTGAACGTAGCGTGAATTTTAAACAATTTGTGGTTCATTATCTGCTTACGGTATCGTGATTTCCAACAAAAAAACCATTTAAATGGTTTGACTCATAGAAATGATTGTGACTCATTTGTAACATCCTTAAGGATTCGTGACTTGAGTATTTCATCAGACATGGCTATCATATAATTATTCAAGTTAATGTTTGGTTACAATTTTTGTTAAATTAATATATAAAAACCTCGTACATATCTTATTAATTGAGAAGTTATGTACGTATAAGGCACAATGATTGTTCCCAAGATTTTCACTTCCATTTTGGCTAATAAACATAGTAACATAGGAGACTGCAATAACTACGGCAAATTTTAGATATACAGAATGTACATTAAAAAAATGGGGAGATTCATTTCATAAATATTTTTTTCAATTATGATTTACAAAACTTAGATAGAAATAGATAGATACAAAATTCTTTATTGCACAGAACAAAATGTATCGTACATAGGCGAACTTAATGCTAGAGGCATTCTCTTCCAGTTAACCTTTGTGCAGTTTTGATAAACCGAAAGGGTAGTGCACAAACATGGATGTTATGGAGCTATTTTATACAAATATAGAAAATACATATATTATATAAACAAAACTTTAAAACTTAACTTTTTATTCCGAAAAAAATACGAGCAGTTTTTGCTCCATTACGCAAATTTCTAACTGTGTAAATTAGCGTTGCAATTATATTTATACAAGCTAATAGTAGTAAAAAAAGAAGACATAAAAAAAGCTATAAATTACGTTTACAGCGGGGGTATCATGATGCTAAGGGTACAGTTAATCTGACTCAGGAAATTAAAGCTAGAATTACCATAATTGATACGGTTTCGGTGAATCGGTGCAGAAAACCGATCGCCTTTAGCGGGGGTTGTCGGAAATTTAAGATTTTAATGAACATCGCCTTGAATCGTCAAAATAATTAAAATTTATTTTTAGTAAAGTTGCAAATATAGAGGTATGTTAAATATATTTGGAGTATTTTCACACAGCGCTGTCCAGCTCCAAGGTAAGCAATGCTTGTACTACGGAAAAAACCACCTGATATTAAGTAGTAACCATCATCTAAAAACAAAGCATTGCCTCCCAAGTCACGGACGTTAAAGTCAAAGTCAAAGTCAGAAGGTATTTATTCAATAAAATCACAAGGATCACTTTGAAACGTCTTAAAGCTAGGCGACTCTAGGTGCCAGTTCCACGCGACCAAAGCCTAGAAGAACAGGCTACAAAGTTACGGCTTGGTTCCTACCGTTCTTTTGTATGATCTTTATTACAATGTAATATAATACAATATTGAAGCTCCATTGTGGTGCCAAACTAATTTAGTGAGGCGTAAGTATAACAGAAAAAGGTAAAGATAATCAAATTTGCCTATGAACATGCCCTACGATGCACTGCCCTGCGACCATCAACTTAAAGTTCATGTGATTACAATTTCATCGGCAACCACACCCTTCCAACAGAAACAAAGCAACCCTGCTTATCGGCAGAAATAGACATAGTAGTACTACTACATTTAAGTTGAAAAAAATTGGAGGAAATTTATCCAATATGTCAACTGGTTGAACAGATAGTTGAACATATTGGAGTAGACGACTTCCCCGGACGAGCCCTTCACAAAGAGCTCTACTATTCAACCAACCATCTGCTGGTTCCGTCAGTTTTGCAACATCAAAAACATTTTCAAATGATTTATGACTATCTCGAGATGATAATCATCTAAAGATAAGAATCCTGATGAGAAAGGACTCTCACAGCACTTCACTTCATAGAATCAACATTCAAAACACACACGATCAAACACAATAGCATACCTTCGATTCGATTAATGACGTTTGAGTGTATTCATTGTAGTGATGTTCGTACTTAGCAGGTGAGATATACGGATACGGATGAATTACCGCCCAAAAAATACAACCTTACGATGTTTAGAGCTTACTTTGGTGTTTGTTTTGCTGTGGTAAGATTTGAGAAATGACTTTTGAGTATATTAATTGTATGATGTAGGTTTTCTAAAACATTCGTCAAGTGCTAGAAATGAGCCTCTTCAAAGCGCACTAAATATGTTTTTACCTTACTGTTTCGAAAAGAAACTACTGGCACGACAAGAAGAAAAAGCGAAGTATTTAATTAATTAAAGCTGAGAGAATCAGAATTATATCGATACAGGGATACATATAAAAAACACTCGAAACTTAGAAAATTCCCACATTAGGATGTTTAGACCTTAATTTTGCCTTACCTTAAAACCAGCGATAACATAGTTGTTATATATTATAGTTAAGTTGCTTCGAGAAATAATGCAATTGTAATAGGCAGAGACTCATCATCAGGTTGGCCATCTGCTCAATTCGTAATTTATTTTCATTCAAAATAAATAATTTATCACTTTTAAAGTCGTGCCTATAGTTGACAAAGTTAAAGAAAAATGCCTTCGATGGTATGGGCACGTACAGGGACGTCCCGAAGATCACATGGCTAACGACGAAACGTGGACGCGGAAGACCACCTTTCACCTTGTTGACGACGGTCGAAAAGGACCTGAAAGAAGTTCAACTCGACACTGACACTGCACAAAATCGTGCGCAGTGGAGAAAACGGACAAGATATGCCGACCCCAAGTCGAGGGATATATATAGATTATTAATTATTTATTCTACTGACAGTTGACATTATGTAAACACTGAGAACGGTTCAAAACAAAGTCACAAACTGATGCAGATTACAGGATTTGCATCAGTTTGTGTCTTCGCTTTGAACCATTCTCAGTAAAGGAACGTAGAGATTTTCCGTATCCGTATCTATAAATACGGAAGAGCACATCTCTAGCGCACAGTGACACTCCTACACCTACTTAGTTGACATTATGTAAATACCGGGCCCACTTTACATTGTCGTACTCATTATGCCGAGGAAGATTCGTTAGGTGAAGAAACACATGTTGTTTTATCGTATCTCTACAAGCATTGGAGGAAGAAAGTTCTCAATTATTTGTATTACATAAAAGATTGAATATTATGGCTAGATTGTAATACTAAAATAGTGGGTTAATGACCTACATTTTTATCATTAAGTCTCACAATTATAATATTTGAAATTTACCCTATCATCATCTGTGGCACCTCTTGGGAGAGGCCTTCGTCCAGCAGTGTACTAAAACAGGTTGATGATGAGGACCCTAGCATCATGTATAAAAGTAATTTTCATTATATTGTTTTTTTTTTTTATACTACCAAGTAAGCAAACAAGCGGCCCACCTGATGGGAAGCGGTTACCGTAGCCTATGGACGTTTGCAACACCAGCGGTGTCACACGCGCGTTGCTGACCCTTTAAATGTTTTAGAACGCCTTTTTTGAAGAACCCCATGCTGTACTCTCCAGGGAAAACATCCGCAGGGAGTGCATTCCACAACCTTAGAGTGCGCGGGAGGAAGTTCCTCTGAAACCGAACAGTGCGCGACCATCCTGGTTCCAAGGTATGTGGATGAGCTCCCTGCCTATGGCGAGCAGTACGATGATAGAATGAAGCTGTGGGCATCATTTCAAACAATTCTACAGAACACAACCCATTATACAAGCGGTAGAACACACACAGAGAGGAGAAGTCTCTCCTCAAACTTAAGGGTTCAATACCGCTTGTGAGCTTGGGATCATCAACGATTCTCACAGCACGTCTTTGGACCGAGTCAAAAGGACTAAGCTGGTACCCAGGTGCTCCTGCCCAGAGATGACAGCAGTACTCCATATGGGGTCGGACTTGCGACTTATAGAGAAGTAGTCGTTGTCCCCCATTGAAGTACAACTTCGCTCTGTTAAGCACACCGAGCTTCTTGGATGCCAGCTTTACCTGATTTGGTGATTATAATAAGGCGAATACAAGAGCTAATGTGACTCTCACTCGCACGTACTTTACTAGTTTTCATACTATGCAAACTTTTAAATAGGAAAACTTTTATCGATCAAAATGAATACTAAACGAAATGAAACTCACGCACATTAGCTCTTGTCTTCGCCTAAATGATGAAAACGTATTATTTGACCGTAGTATTTTGCTATAATATTATTGGTATAGTATTATAATATTTAGGTAAAAACCTAACTGATATTTTTTTCAAAGAAGCAATAATTTATATAAGCGATATTGAAACGCACGACGACGAACAAACGACGAATGACGTTTCGTGTAAAGAAAATAACTTTCATCCTCCCGTACCGTACGTTAGATAAATCTTAGCAACACAATGAAATGATTACAATCCGTTATATCTATCTATAATGCTTCACAATAAAATAACTACGGCATGCGCTAGTGGGCGAACGAAAACAATGATGCTCCTTCTTGCTCTAATTTCTAAGGTATGGCACGCAGAGTGATAAATATCGGAAAGTAGAGCACTGAAAATTAAATAACATCCCACATTTGAATCCTACTAATATTATAAACGCGAAGTTTGTAAGTATGGATGGATGGATGGATGGATGTTTGTTACTCTTTCACGTAAAAACTAATGAATGGATTTTAATGAAACTTTACAATAATATAGCTTATACATCATTGTGTGACTAATCCTGCGCAGACGAAGTCGCTGGCACCAGCTAGTAATTCCATATTTTTTAATCGTTTGTTTGTTTTTTTTATACTACTTGCTGATAGATACCTTAAGGCCCTGACGTAACGTGGGCCATATGGCCCACCTGATATAAAGTAGTAACCATCACCTAAAAATGATTTCCTCGCAAGTCACGCACGTAGAAACGTGCCCTACGATGCACTGCCCTGAGTCCATCAACTTGAAGCTTTCAGATTAAGCCTGTGACTGTAATTTCTAATAATGGCCGCTTCATTATCGTTGGCTCAGTAGATAATTATTACTCTAAAAACATACAAGATAAATATCTCCAGAATGATTTGATTAATTTCGGACAGGCCTTTAGAGAAAGGGGTAAGTATTTAAATTGCTGACGCGTGTCGATAGACATCTACTTAAATGTGTAAAGTTATTAATAATTTTGTTTAGTAGTAACGAAGTTTTAATGGTTCTCGTTTTTTTATCGCAGCTGGAAGTGTTTTTTTAATTTGGTTCAAGTTAGCTAAAATAGTCAGGATGGACTAGATTATAACGCTTAAAAAATATATTATATAAGCTGGTGCCCGTGACTTCGTCTGCGCAGGATTAGTCACACAATATCTTTATAAAATGTAGCCTATGTGTTATTCTGATGTATAAGCTATATTATTGTAAAGTTTCATTAAAATCCAATCAGTAGTTTTTACGTGTAAGAGTAACAAACATCCATCCATCCATCCATCCATACTTACAAACTTTCGCGTTTATAATATTAGTAGGATATAAGCAGCAATTTGTAAATTTGTAAAACACAAGATGCTTATAAATAAATAAATAAAAAATAAATAAATACATCAATGGTTTTAATTAAAATAATATAGGCAAGCTAGTGGCCATTCAAAAATGTAAACAGAACGAATAAAACTCATGACAAATGATACCAACACAACGGGCTAAGAACGAAACAAAATTAGTAAATGAATTATGCTTAAATTTATAATTTTTAGAAGAAAACGTCGAAGAGTAAAACGATCGGATATGAATACAATGGATCTCGGATCACGGCATCGGTGTCCCGCTGCGCCCGCGCACACCACACAAAATAAGATAAAAATTTAAAATCCTCATGTAAATTAAATTTTGTATTTGAATGCGGAGATTATAAATATTGTAAAGTGACAATACAAGATCATTTTGAAACTGATATGGAGCAGTGATGAAGATAAAAAAAACTTTTTGCGGTGCGTTTACAATGAATTATGGGGAATACAAAAGGCGTAGGTGTATAAAGCATTCATTCTAATTTAAATTGATTTTTTAAGTTTTCGAAAATGTGTCAAAAGTGTTTAGCTGAGATAATTTGTATTAAACTTTAAAAAAAATACACCTTTGTGCTACTAATATATCCATCAGATTTATATATAAACCTATAGATGATTAGTACGTCAGTAGCAGAGATCTTTGTGAAGGGTCAGGGGCCTTATGCTCACTTCGACCGAGATTATCTCACGGTAGAGATGACGTCATATCTCGTTCAATAATTCGTTGACCTTGCGTCTCGCATGAACTTTGTATGAGAAAATTGGGGAGTTAGATGGTGAGAATGGGGATAAATAGTTATCGAACGAGATATGACGTCATCTCTAACGTGAGATAATCTCGGTCGAAGTGAGCATAAGGCCCCTGGGGATGTACTACAATCATGCGTATTTCTGCCATCAAGCAGCGTTGCTGCATTTCGGTATGAAGGGTGTGATAGTGAAATTACAGGCGCAGGGCAGAGGATCGTAGGGCTTGTAGACTGACTTCACATCATCACTGAACATCAGGCCATCTGCTTGTTCCATTAGCAACAAGTATAAAATAAGAAAATAAATAAATTAAAACCGGCTAAGGGTTCCGTACTATTAACTATAAAAACGGCAAAAAAATCAGGTTTTTTGTATGGGAGCCCTCTGAAATATTTATTTTTATCAGTTTTTTAGTATTTGTTGTTACAGCGGCAACAGAAATACATCATCTGTGAAAATTTCAACTGTCTAACTATACAGTTCATCAGATACAGCCTGGTGACAGACGGACAGACAGACAGACGGAAGTACAGCGGAGTCTTTGTAATAGGGTCCCGTTTTACCCTTTGGGTACGGAACCCTAAAAACACATAATTGTGCAACCGTGACATATTGGCATCAATATAGAAATGTGTTCTAGTAATAATGAATGAGTACTATTTGACACACCAACAAGAAAAACAAAAAGAATAAGAAGAGATGGGAAACATAATAGGACATAACATATGACAGCCTTCGCAGCTCAGTTGGTGGTAACTCTGCCTTCTGCGCCGTAGGCCGTGGGTTCGATCCCCACCGAGAACAAACATTTGTGTGATAAACATAGATGTTTGTTCTCTGTCTGGATGTTATTATGTATTATAAGTATGTATTTACAAAAAAAAAACAAAAAAGTATATATGTATTATATCAGATATCTGGATCCCATATTACAAGCGTTGGCTTAGTTTGGGGTAGTGCTGTGTTTAAAGTCCACCAATATGAATTTATTTTATTTATATGTATAAACAAGTAGGTACCTAAAAATAAGCGCAAAAGCATTACTTCTTTTTTCAAGCAGATAGTTTGTCTAAGAGGCCCGGTAGTTACCAATTAACTCGTCACAAATCAAACAGAAATCCAACACTGAATAAACATACCAACAAAATGATTTACAGTCCTATAAAATGTTATAATTTATTACAAAATGTAAACTGGCTAGGTTCCGATTGTAAATTATTATGTTACCCACGTTTATGAAAACTATTTTAATTAAAATATAATTTTATGGCAAGCTGAGATTAACTTGGCTTTTGGTACTTACCTACGTAGTTTTATTTTGATAGGTGTGTGCAAATGAATCGAATTGAACAATATACTGTAGATTTTAAGTACCAGAACATCTGAGAGCATGTCTACCGTGCTGGGAGATTACAGCCATGAGCCTATTTATAGAAAAATTATAAACACATACTATATTCAAACAGCGTGATATAAGCTGTTCTCTCTCCCTTGTCGTGTCACTAGTTTCTTTCGAAGCAGTGTGGTGAAAGGATTTTAAGTGCGCCTCAAGAGGCTCCTTTCGAGCACTTGACAAATGTTATAGAACTTTTTAGGTTCTCATGCTGGTTTCCTCGCGATATTTTCCTTCTGAGAGTACTGGCATTGTGCACATACATTTTCGAACAGAAAAACTAATTGGTGCATGATCGGTTTTGGCGGGGCCGCTACCATTAGACTATCAGTGCTCTCAAAAGCTAATAAGCTGTTGATTTTCCTATAAATAAATACTTAGCCCCAAACTAAGCAAGGCACACACAGATACACATACACTGCCCTCTTCTTTGTCACACTTTCGTCATTTTTCTTCGACTTTGTGTAGTTTGATCTGTATCCGCGTGCACTATAGAATCTACATAACTGATATACTTGTATGCTTTTTTTTAAATAAATACCTATTTATTAGTATTTTGTAAATATTTATTAAATCTTGACAGCCTTCACAGCTCAGTTGGTAGTAGCTCTGCCTTCTACGCTGTAGGGCGTGGATTCGATCCCCACCGAGAACAAACTGTGATGATACTGATAAACATAGTTATTTGTTCTCTGTCTGGGTGTAATTATATATTATAAGTATGTATTTACAAAAGTATATGTATTATACCAGCTATCTGGTTCCCATATTACAAGCTTTGGCTTAGTTTGGGGCTAGATAGTACTGTGTGGAAAGTCCATCAATATTTAATATTTATATTTAATCAAGCCTTTGTATTTCCGATAGCTTAGAGCTGATTTCAGGTCGTTAAATCTAACCTTAGATGTCAAACGCGTACATTTTGACCTATTTAACTGCCCTTTAATCCTTTGTTAATCTAACAGAGCATGGTGAAATCAGACCTTAAAATTTTAAATTTCTATAAAAACTGAATTAACTTAATTCTTATAAAAACGATCAAAAGATGAAAAAGAAACACCATTATCATACAAGTATTTTCATTAAATCTCTATTTGTAAACTAAGAATTATTATAAAAGCAATGTATTACAATATGACAACACGGTGGCCGGCCGACACCTCTGTTTCGACCATTATTTATTGTACTGAGCCTCTATATAAGTACCTTAGACCACCGTAGGTGGTGGGGTGGATACGATTGGCCCCGGAAACTGGTCTAGACATCGTAACAATATTATTTTTGTGCCGTAATATTTACATACATTTTAAGAGTAGTAGAGCTCTTTGTGAAGGGCTCGTCCGGGGAAGTACTACCACCACGCCTTTTTCTGCCGCCAAGCAGCTTTGCTGTGTTTCGGTTTGAAGTTTGTGGTTGCCGGTGTAATGACTTACGAGGCAATACTTTGTTATAGGTAATGGTTACCTACCACTTAACATCAGGTGGGCCATCTGCTTGTTCCATCAGCTAGTTTCAAAGAGATCCTTGTGATTTTACTGAATAAAGACCGTTTTGATTTTGAGTAGTATACAAAAAATCAAAAAATTGTGAGTGAAATATACAGGCAACATTACTAATTTGCAAAAGTCTTACATAAAACCGACAAAAAGCTATGTCAAAACTGTTCACGCTATTTTTATAATTAAAAGTATTTTTTGAATTTTTTGAATATAAGAATGTTGCACTACTAATTTTATATAATTAACAATTAATACATTTCAACATCTTTATTTTACATGCCTTTAGCAGGCCCAAACTAGAATAAATTGGATCAATAGCAAAATGTAATTTAATATTACTTATTAATATTATATAGTCCTTATTTTCAGAAAAAAAAAACATACCATAGGTTTTTAAATTGTAGTACAACTAAGATATACAAGGTTGTATTTAAGTTGCAAGATTTAAATAAAATAATCAAGTTCACTGGGTACCAAACGAAACTCACCCAAATGAATGAGTCGCCTATGGCATCCACTTATCGGGCGATTGTTTCCAATGTCATTACAACTCTCTCGACTTTCAACTACCTTCTAGATAAATAAATTAATAATTGATTGACAGAGACAATACTTCAGAAACCCTGGTGTCACGCTCAAGAATGTTGAGTCAAGGCAATGTGCTTATCGAATTAATTCAATGTTGATTTATAATTACCTTTTGTTGACTATGCAATACGGCAAAAACATCACCATGCCTATTTCTGGCGCCAAGCAGCGTTGCTGTGTTTCGGTTTGAATGGTGTGGTTGCCGGTGAATTTACAGGCACATCAAGCTTTACATCTGTATGCCTCAAGTTGATGGACGTAGGGCAGTGCAAGGGCAGTCCTATCGTGCGTGACTTTATGGTTACCACTAAAAATCAGGTGGGCAATTTGCTTGATTCATCAAAAAGTATTATTAAAAAAAACATAAAGACTCTACTGCTATCAATTTGGCAACTCTTAGTGTAGCGTGTTACGGCTATAATGTAGGAGTGTAGAACAAGTTATCTTTGGTTCAAGATGTTAACTTAAACTTAAAAAAAAAGAAATATCTATATCAATTTCTAAGCCTTACTAAATCTGAATGTTTTAATATATTAAGCAGCAAATTATAATTGCATAATAATAAATAAATAATCATATAAATAAATATCGAGATTCACTACACAGCACTATACAAGGTGTTCCAAAAATTGGGCTTAAAACTTCAGGGGGCTAAAGTACCCATCAATATGAATAACTATTTCTAAGGAACCAACACTGTAAGCGCAAAAAAACCCAATTATTAGGAATACCTTGTATATCCCAAAACTTAGCAAAGTTATGGAAACCAGATCACTCAAAACAAAACTTATATTTTTTTGTTTTGTATTATAAAAACAAATAACATTATCTACACTAATATTATAGAGAGAAAAGATTTGTATTTTTGTTGTTTTGTTGTTTTCTTGTTTTGTTGTTTTGTATGTAACGAATAGACTCAAAAACTAATGGTCCGATTTCAAAAATTCTTTCACCATTAGAATGCTACATTATCCCTGAGTAACATAGGCTATATTATATTTTCAAAAAATCAGGGATCCTTACTAAAACTCTAATAATGTAACCCAAGGTGGAAAAAGAAAACCTTACATCGCGTGCGCTGCGAAAACTATTGATGATAGAACAAAATAATGTACTACAACTTTGCAGAACACGTCATTATCTACAAAAAATGTCGCGACAGCATATGTCTAACTATTATAGTTATGTCACAATAAGTCTTCTTTTATTATGAAAATTTAACTGAAATGACGCCGCTAGAAAAGGCTGTTTATTTGTACCTTGGTATTAATCCTTATCCAAATAAATCATTTCATAATTAAGACGGTTTCAATACCTATAGATTACTTCTTAAATTTTTCAAATCGGACATTCCATTCAAAAGATATGACGAAATTAAAAATGTTAACGGGTCCACGGGTTACGCGCGGGGTGCGATTTCACTCACTCAAGGAGAAGCGCGTGCAAATGTATGAAAAAAGTAGACGCGAGGCTCGAACCCACGGTCTAAGTTTATCCTAAAATGTTCAAAAAATTTATGACCACCCATGCGAAGCTGGGACAGGCCGCTAGTATAACATAAAGCAGAGATCACACATCAATGTTCATCACACAAATGTTTGTTCAAGGTTAGGATCAAACCCACAGCGGAAAAAGAAGAGCTACTACCAAGCTGTGAGTGCTGTCAATTGCATGTGAAATGTATTATAATTGGCACCACATTATTATTTTAAACAACGCAACTCATTACGGTAGAGCACCGACGCATCTGCCGGGTATTTGCATACCCTGATTGGGATGCAAGATTAATCCCTATAATATTTTTTGTCTTACCATAATGTAGGTGCAATCAGGCGTTCGAAGAAAAAAATGATCATTATCATGCTTCAGCCCTTGGCTATTTTTTCAGACAAACAAAGGGTTGCTTGTTTGTTATTAGGTTAGGGGCGATAATGTAATGCAATTACTTTTTTTGGGCAAAAAAAGTTTTATAATATTATTCAAATCCGCCAGCTGAGCAAGCGGAATAGTAATTTAGGATTTGGTTCTTAAACCGAGTCAAAAAGATTCATCGATTTTAATAAAAAAAATAATTAAATTAACCCGCAAAATTCAAGTCAGTCAAATAGTGAATAGTACATCGGAGACATTAATAGTCAAGACGCATGTGGTTTACGGTCAAAGTCAAAGTCAAAAGGTATTTATTCAATAAATTCACAAGGATCACTTTGAAACGTCTTAAAGCTAGGTGACTCTAGGTGCCAGTTCCACGCGACCAAAGCCTAGAAGAACAGGCACCAAACTTACGGCTTGGTTCCTACCGTTCTTTTGTATGGTCCTTGTTACAATGTAATATAATACAATATTGAAGCTCCAGTGTGGCAACACGGCAACGTTCACAGCAATATAGTACTCGGAAGTGTAAACACAGGACACATTTTACCATAAATACTTATCTTAAAACTAAAATACATGTTATCATAGTACCTAATATAATTCACTTATATAATTAGCAGGTAGGTAATACTTGCATAAAGGCTAATATAAAATAAAGGGTAACATATAGCTAATATAAATTAATTGTATTGTAAGTATTGAAACATTTATAATTTCTCAACAGAAATCCCTATTTTTTATTACACACATTTTCAGAACAAACCTATTAATTATAGAGAAATTCATACAGTGACTTATCACTTCATCTCGTAATAGTAACGACCCCTCGCAAAGGCATCATTAGGCGAAATAAGACCATTAGCAGTCCTTTCTCTTAGCAGCAATGAAAGGGTTAAATCGGCCCTTCTGGCGCAATGGCTTTATTTAGAGTTGCTCTCAGTATTCGGCACAAAAACTGAATTCGCATGCCGAAAATTCAGTTGATAGAAGAAAAAAAAAGAAATACGTTTATTTGTGCAACAATATGATTTCGTAAGTACATTTGAAAAACAACAAGAATACATTAATTTGGTATAATATCGATAAGAGTCTATATTATACTAGTAGTAGTAAGGTGTTCCAATTCTTGTACTTAAAACTTCAGGGGGCTAAAGTACCCATCAATATGAATAACTTTTTCTAAGGAACCAACACTGTGAACGCGAAAAAAAACAGCTGTTTCATAAGTTTTAGCCAGGTAGGTATTGAACTTTTGTAAGATTTTTGATTGTAAGATGGGTACTTTAGCCCCTTGAAGTTTTAATTACAAGTACCTATTAGAATACCTTGTATACGAATGTAGATCGAATTACACAAAGCCAAAAAAAATTACGCTTACCTACTAAAAGGACATAAAAGTGAGCATTGTATAGCGTTCCGTGCATACTGGTATTTTTATAGTGATTTTCGGGTTGAAATCAAAATAGTGACTGTCACTTCTCTACTTTATTCTATTACGGTCCCGCTTACACGCGCGATGTGATAAATATGAATGTTGAACAACGTGGATTATACTCCTTTGAAAGGGTCAAAATATTTGAATATGCTAGAACAAATTTGTAAAGGGTTAATTGACAGTTGGGATTGGCTAACTCAGAAAAGTTGGATGCGGTTCTGGAAATATATAGCAGCAAAATGTATGAATACGAAAACAAAATGATGATGATAATTAAAGAAAATGGCGTTGAAAGGGAAAATTTTTACAAAAGTTTAAAAAAAAATATAATTTTAGTACCAGTACACGGTTTTGTTACCAAGCTATGCAATTTTAAGTCCCAATATAGAAAATACTACAACTTTGTCTTGATTCCAATAAAGCCGAATATCCATTCAAAACATCGAAATATGACACACTAACACCATACTCATGTTACACCAAATCCAATAATTACTGGCGAATAATTATCACTGTAATCCGCGGGGCGAACAGATGCGTCTACACCGAGCCACTCGGCGGCCACTGTTTCGTTCATAATTGTTTTTTTTATTCTTTTCACTAGGCAAAGCGCAAAGCCCCCATTCAGCTCTTTGTAATTAGCCATCGGCTGACGTTGATTCTCTGAGTGATTATTATGCGGACCGGTTGGTGATGGGATTGAGAGCACTACACTGTGTTTGATGGTGTTTTTTTATTCAAACTTTGTGACGGTTTTGTGAGAATTGATAGTTAAAATTCTAACAAACGATAGATGTATTTATGCAAATAATAATTAAAAATAATCCTAATAATGATTTTATGCACAAATTTAATAAATAATAAATGGGCTTAGATGCGTCACCAGATCTAGCCAAACTGTATTAAAATAACTTACTTTTCTTCAAAGAATTGATCAAATGTTTGTGATATATTTCATTCCAATTTTAATAATTTTCTACTGGTCAAGTTTAAAATATTGTCCAATGAATAAATTTAATAAAGTTCTTTGCATTTCGCATTAAAAATTCACAGTAACCGTTTCATAGTCGAGATTTCAACCCCTTGTATAACGTATGGCAAGGCACGCGCCACGAAAAGGGTTAGTATTGTTTCACTGCCGAAACAAAACGAGCTAAAGAACACCCTGATGATATCGTTTTCAATGACGTAATTACTACGATCCCGCTAATTGTTCCCGAGGGGTATGAGTGCTTCGCTTTCGCTTTGACGGCATTCGCATGCCATATTGAAATTGAAGTGTTCTGTTTTGTAGCAGACAGTTTTATAGCAATATAAAAAGCCATTCAGTGGATTTTCGGCTTTGATGCCATTTACGTATCAAAGTTTTCATTCACTCCGCGTTTTTTATTTGATGCTGAAAATATTTCGGCTTGCAAGCTGTTTAGCGGAGCGGAATCTGCGTACATTCTGCTAATGAATGTTGGGAATTGAAACAAAAATGTTGTTACGATTTTATTCACATAGATCCATTGGAATGAAGGTTCCATCCAAGGTTTATTTTCTAACATCTAGTGGTTCACTTCAAGCACAGTCACCTCACAAAAAGGTTTTATAAAAGAGCGACCATAAAATTACCAAAAATAAAAAACGGAGTGAAAATAATCTTACATTTTAACCCACTCCGAAATAAAAAACTGCCAACATTATCGTAAGCATCAGACTTAAAAGTGTCCGCCTTCTTGCCTCATTCACAAAAATATGTGACTTCATTCAGATACAATCCTCAACTCAAAAGGCTCAAATCGATAGTGAGCTTGTTGCAAAAAGGGTTCATGCGTTTTAGAATTCATTATCGTAGTTTAATTACACATTCATATGCAAATGAGTGTTTGAATGCGTCAAAGATTCGTTACGATTCGTGTACATTATTTTGCGGGTTAAAATATGCATTCGTGGCGTGCCTCTGTATTGTGTATGACTGTAATTAGCACAAAGATGAATGGGTATTTTGTAGAGTACCTAGCGATAAAAAGTAACATGATTTATTCTTTTAGAATTGCGTTGGTGTTATAAAAATAAATAAAAATAGTACTTTCCGTATGTAGTTGAACTTTTGTTTTATTCATAATGAAAATTTATTTATGTGTTCTCAATCGGTGAAGGCAAACACCGTGGGGAAACTAGTTAGGATTCTAACAGCGGTGATGGGCTTTCAACCAGTCACGTATGGAATACCAACTTATGCAAAATGTGGGTATGTACCAAATGTAAAATACGTACCTCTGACTACCTCCTCGTATTAAACCTCCTGAAATAATTTTATGGTAGTACTTTGTACTCAAAGATTTGAGGGGATATATACCGTGCCTGAGGATGAAAGTCTTATCAGTATAATAGTTTAGTGAGCAAGACAAAAAAAAAAGACTTTTTGTCTTTAACTGCACGGCAAGTAGTTTACAGCTTATGGAAGTCAGTGGTTTATGTAATAGACAAAAAATATTGGTAGCTGTTTTGTCATGCATAAGAAGTTCATTATAAAATTTAATTTTACTACCGCGATGAAAGTATGTATTCCAAATTTAATTTCCGTGTAATTTTATACGGTGTAATTGTTCCGAGTTCGATTACATTTTTATAAAAACCAAATTTTATGCATCGATGGCGCTATAAATGTAGGCGATTGGTTTTTCGTCGTGTAGGTACGATCGCCGATCGCACCAAAGATCGAAAAGCTGTGCTTTGAGCAATAAAATAAATCTTGTTTTAAGAGGTATACCTGACCCGAGGCCCTAAACAAGCCCCGAGTCTTCGTTACGGGCTTAATTAAAAAACAAAATCAATTTTATTAATTGGAAGTGTTAAAAACGGGCGGAAGATGCGTTCGGGGCCGGTATCTTGCTCGTATCTCTTCTTTAATCCGACAGAGAATGTGTTATTTTTACTCTCCTCAGTGGATTTCGAATAAATTTTATCGCTTGGGACTAATTTGGTTACAAATTTATTTGGTTGTGGGATCGTTAACAAGGGGAGTACATCCACATGGTTATCTGGACTGCACTCCTTAGTACCCAGGCATGGCCGTTATAACAATATATCGACACTTGAAACTTGATAAAATGAAGACGACACTTCGCTTAGGATTAAATAATACGGGTTTTTAAGAGCGTGTGCCGTGGTACCTACATATTTTACTGTTATTTTTTTATACTGCGACATCTTTAGAAGTTTTTTAGAGTACCATTAAGATGAGTAACGTTAAAAGTATCGTTATTTTACTCATTAAATTAATTACGTAGATAGTGCTCAAATATACGTGGGTACATATAGTTGAAAAGCATAGTTTTATCATGATACCTATCTTTTATTCATTTTTAAGAGTTTGAATCATGTTCAAATAGGTTTTTTTAAACAACTAGCTGATGGAACAAGTAGATGGCCCACCTAACGTTAAGTGGTAACCATCACCAATAACAATGCATTGCCTCGTAAGTCACGCACGATAAGAAGGTGCACTACGATGCGTTGCCCTGCTTCTATGAACTTGAAGCAAACAGATGTTAAGCCTCTTGTGCCTGTAATTACACCAGCAACTACACTCTTCAAACCGAAACACAGCAACGCTGTTTGGTGGCCGATAAAGGCATGGTGGTAGTTCTTCCGCGGACGCGCCCTTCACAATGAGCTCTACTACTCATTACCATGATTCTACGAGACCTCTCATTCATTTAAATTGATTTGGATAAATGTCAAAGATTCTGTTTACTGATTACAAATATAAGCTTTTAATGTCATAGATTTTTACATCGATATAAATTTGCACCTTAATTTACAGCAATACCTACTAAGCGGTATCCACATTGTTTACAAGTTGGCTACTTATGTAATGTCGTTGACTTGCCGGTATGCGCATTGCCTGCATACTTCGGCCGATTCGATAATGTTCTGAATTCCTAAATAGTCGTTAAAATTAATAGCTCTATTTACTATAACATGGGTAGAACTCATTTTGATAGACGCTTTCATCACCTTTGTTTTTTTTATACATCTTGTAGATGGATAAAGCAGATGGCCAACCTGATGTTATTTAGCAACCAACACCTTTAACAAAGCATTGCTTTGTAAGTCACGCACGATAGGAATGTGCCGTACGATGCACTGCCCTGCGTCCATCAACTTGAGGCATACAGATGTTAAGCCTCATGTGCCTGTAATTACACCGGCAAGCACACTCTTCAAACCGAAACACAGCAACACTGCTTGGTGGCAGAAAAAGGCCTGGTGGTACTTCCCTGGACGAGCCCTTCAAAAAGATACTACTATTATGTTACTCTTATGTTTATGCTATATTTAGTAAAGGTTCATCTGACGTACTTACTTTCACACTTACCTATTTAGTGCTTCATTCGTGTGGCATTTTGCTGCGCTGATCATAGCTTGTAAAACAAAACTGTTCATTTGAAACTTTGATCAAATAATATCAGATACATCTACGTATTGGATAGAGTTTATTATGCCCATGTAGTTGTTTTTTCTATACAAGTATCATAATTATTCCCCTACGTCTTTTTAAATCACTTGTGCTTTCGACAAAGACATAACTGCTTTATTTTTTTTACAATTTATAGGTAAAACTTTTGACCGCAATCTCTTGAGTTGATACTTATTTCATATTTATTATTTTGTTAAATAAAACTCACTAGAAATCATAGACCATTGTCAATTTAAGATTCATTTGTAGAGTCTTGTGAGATCTTTTTAGAGAGCACAGGTGGTCTAGTCGTAGCTGCCCCGCCTTCCGATCCTCGTGGGTTCGAAACCGGTCGTGCACCAATGAGTTTTTCCGTTCAAAAATTTATGTGCACAGTGCCGGTACTCTCAACAGGTGAAGGAAAACATCGTGAGGAAACCAGCTTGTCCTAGAACCTAAAAAGTTCTATAACATGTGTCAAGTGCTTGAAAGGAGCCTCTTGAGGCGCACTTAAAATCCTTTCCTGTTTCGAAAGAAACTAGTGACACGACAAGAAGAAAAAGTGAGATCTTTCTTATCTTTAAGACGATTCAAAGTGATTTTCGTGATTTTATTTATAAAGACATAAATTGATTGAACGTCCAGCCTAATACTAAGAACGGTTATAATTGTAAGCGAAAATAACAAATGGTTATTTTTCCACATACCGTCAAACCGGTCGGAGAACAAGAGCGATGTAGACGAAATCTATTGTAAAGTGAACAATAGTGTGGACACGTCGTAAAATGAAACAATGCGAAGATTGAACATAGAGAATCTAGAAGAGGCGGAATGGTGTTAGTTATTCCAGTGAATCAATAGACATTTTATTGACACTCGAATGCTGTAAATGACAATGTAATATTATAAACTTTCTCCATTTTAATGAATAGTCAATTACAACACTATTATGAAGAGGTGCGTTAGAAAAACTCACATAGATCCCTGTTGGTTTATTTTAGTAACATTTTAATATCGTATAGTACCTCTATAGTATTACCAGTATCATGGTATCGCAATACTAAGGATTAGAACATCATCATCATCATCATCATCAACCTATGTTCGTCCACTGCTGGACGTAGGTCTCTCCCAAGACGTGCCACTGAGCCCGGTCTTCGGCTCTTCTCATCCAATGTTTGCCAGCTACATTTCGCAGATCGTCGCCCCACCTCGTCGGAGGGCGTCCTACACTACGCTTACCTAAACGCGGTCTCCACTCAAGTATTCGTTTGCTCCAACGATTGTCGGTTCTACGGCAAACATGGCCGGCCCACTGCCATTTCAGCTTGCTAATCCTTTGAGCTATGTCGACTACTTTTTAGACTAGGATTAGAACAAATATTTGTAAATTATGCTAATATTTCTTGATCTCGGTGGCTTGACCACTAATAATACCGAGCGTATCTTTAATCTAAACTCTTTCAGTTTTGGTATGATTAATAGCATCTTGGCTTGTCCCCTGTCGGGTTAAGCCAAGATGTTATATAGGTTGGCAGAATTAGGGTTAATTAGGTAGAATAAGTTTTGATATGAGATGTATTTTTTTGATGTTTTATTATAGGGCAGTGTGACAAAGCCTTCTTCTTCTTCTCCCTGTCCCGTATCCCACTTCGTGTGGGGTCGGGCCTTCTAGTACTTCTGCGCCAGGACGCTCTGTCCTGAGTTGTCGTTGATGCGATGTTAAGGCCTTGATATCTCTCTCGACAGTGAACCAAGACCAAGGACACAAGTGCGACAAAGCCATTAAGATAAATAAAAATATAAAACTCTTTAGTTCAAATATTCTCTCAGCATATCCCAAATTAAACAGCTCAAGTTGTCAGAACAACAACTAGATACATACCAACTTTTTCGATCGGTTCATCATTCACGGTGAACTCAACATGCTCTTTGCTACTCATCTGTATGCAAAGATCGGCTGAATTCAGATCAGGAAGGTTTGTATCGATAACAATACAGAGCCTATATTTTGTACTCTTCCAGCAGAAATGTTAGCTCAGCGTGCCCCGAAGTTTTCTAGAATATACCTATTAAGCAAGATTTCTCTACGAAATTCTACTTCATTAACATACAAAGTAGACAAAATATTCACATTCCAAAATTGGCAAACTTCTCGATCTTTGCACCACAAGCTATTGACAATACCGAGATCATCATCTCCATTACACCACAGGACAAGTAGACGCACGGCCCAGTACCATCCATACCTGGTTAGCATGCCACCAATTCGCACGAAGCGCTTTGCTTCAATTTTATGCGAACCGCTAAGGAGTGGAACTCATTACCGTCGTCTGTTTTTCCTGACCACTACAATATCAGTCTCTTCAAGGCAAGAGTGAATAAGTGTCTTCTAGACCGTTCTGCTCCAATGTCGGCTACATCGTCGCTTACCATCAGGTGAGATCAAAGGACGGTCTATTCATTGTAAAAAAAAAAAAAAGAGAGTCAGCTCAGAGTGCCTTAATATGTCTAGAATAGACTAATTAAGCAAGATCACTCTACGAACTTCATACTTTACAATCTAGACAAACTACTTGATTTTTGCAACCCAAGCTATTGATAATACCTTTATATCTTATCCGAGTGTATCCTTGACTTTGAACTCTTTCAGGCAACATCAGCTCAGCTACTAGAATAGACTTAGCAAGCAATATTACTCTACAAACTTTTACGTTTTCACACAAACTAGACAAACTTCTCGATCTTTGCACCGCAAGCTATTGACAATACCAAGTGTATCCTTGACTTTGAACTCTTGCACCAACTTCAGCTCAGCGTACCTTAAAAATGACTAAGATAGACTGAGTTGCTGGATGAGCACACAAAGCTCATCCAGCAACAGCTCAGCCCACCCTAAAAATTACTAGAATAGACTTATCAAGCAAGATAAGATAACGAACTTCATACTTTACAAACCAGACAAACTACTCGATCTTTGCTCCACAAGCCATTGACAATACCGAGTGTATCCTTGACTTTGAACCCTTCCAGCAACGTCAGCTCAACGTGCCAGAATAAACAGATCAAGCGGTATCACAGTGTGGGCCGCCGCTGAACACGGCGCAGCCGCGGATTGTAACTCTCTGCTACATCCGAACAGGGCCGGACTTGTACACCTATCGATGTGATAATTCAGAAGCGACACGTGACAATAGAAATGAGGATGAAATATGAATCCCGGTGTTATGACTATGACTCAGCTTGGGTGTGAATTGGAAATTGAAATAACTATATCTAAATCGCGTAGGAAATAAATTTTTGTTTTATAAGTTCGAAAAGCTTTATAGATGTGAACTCCGGCTCTATTGTACATATTTTTCTCTCTTTTGATTTCTATTAGATAATTGGAGCTTAGATAAATTAACAAAGTATTAATTTTATATTCATTAAAATGTTAGAGGACATTTAAGATTTATGATGTGCCATTGCAAAAAATGTATCATCATTAGCCTAAAGAAGTGCACGACTAGACACAATTCCCTATACATTTCTAGGAAGAACGATTTTAATCTCTTTCCATCCATCAATTTCCCGCGATCTTTACAATCTCCACCGGGTTGTTCGTCAAACGTGTCTTGTTCTTGTAAGCTGGTTATAAGCTGTATAAAAATATAATAAATCACTTATAAAACTATATAGCCTTACATTTTTGCTCCAAATCCGGGCCACGTGAATGCGAAGTGCAAAACACTGTCGGCGCAAGGCAGCGGTGATATACTGCGCGGGGGCAACCCAACACCTCCACGTGGGCCGAATCAGCCATTTCACATTGAATCGATCGTCCTAGTCATTTGAGACCATTTTTTTATTTACTGAATCTTTCGAATTTCATATAGTTTTGAGGCTTGGATTTTTGAGTGAGAGGCATTTGTTCGAAGTAACAATATCTGATTTTTTTATTATCTTTGATTCTTTTATTTCTTACTTACTTGATACCAATGGCTGTATTTTTCTGATTCATTTATATCGTCTTCAACTTTGTTCTACATTGTTTTTCTTCTTCGAGTTTATGTGTCAAATCAATGTTTTCTATCTTAGGTACATTCATTACCTACAATAAACAAAAGTAAAAACACAAACATTCTACTTTTAAAAACAACTGGAACTAGAAAGAGGTAAGTAACGGTTTTGTAATCATATTGTTGAAGTTATAGTAGAAATTTATAATACCTAATGCAAAAAAAAAAAACTTCTATTTTTAAACATTTACCAGAAACATTTGGAGTCCAATCAGATAAAGAAAATCGTAAAGAAGCTAACAAAATAACTGAAACAACTCAACCACGTAAACCCATAAATCATTTCACAGGTGTTACTAGTACCGTGTAAACTAACAAGCGTGTTAAATCAATGTCCAATCAAGCAGTTGAGCTTTGAATGACGTCACTGAAGCTGGTTTTTATCTATAAATTCGTTTGACCCCTGGTCTGCCACACACGAAGCTAAGTAACTGGTATTGAGAATACAGTCTTCGAAAACTATTTTAACTACAGAAAAGTATCAATATTTTCTTTTTGAATTTTAAATTAGGTAGATTTAAAATTAGAAAAATATGATAAATAAAATAAAAATGTAGATGGTACACACGGATACAAATCAAGATTCACAAAGCCAAACAAAAATGACACTTACTACAAGGACATAAAAGCTAGCAGAGTATAGTAGTATACTCAAGATATTTGAGGATGTAGGGGTAAATCATTTGCTTTACCTTTTATTATTAAATCATTTGTTTCGAAAAACCGTAAATTAAATCAGAAAAAGTTTTTTGCTGAAATTACTAAATAGACTCAGTAATTCATTTCAATTACTTTTCTTAACCTACATCGTCTCACTACTGGGAAAAGAACTCGAAGCGTTGGCGGAATGATTATGACGCCTTTAAAAGGAGATTGTAAGAGAAGGCTCGGGAAAGAGAAGAAGTCTGCATACTGATCTGTAACGTGCTGTATTTCACTCATGATGACATGGAGAAAAATGGATTTCATCACCAAAATGGCCCAATGGATTTTCTGGCCCACCATAAAAGTAAGTTATCAATATGGTACACACAGTAACATCGTGTAACATTTGACCAGAGAGATATAGAAATCATCGGACATTCACACGCGAACGCTCTCAATTTAGCATCAAAAACAAACATTCGAATAATGAGATGTAATCAAGAATCAAGAATCCATGTTTGAGTCATGTGCCCAATTCGGTCTGACCCCGGGTCGGGCTCTCACCCGTCGAATCATAATTACCAGTGAAATAACCTGATTGTGATCACGACACGCACACACGCACGCTTTTGTGTTTATTTGACCAGTGGTACTCAATATTTCGTTGGACCTTTTACAAAAACGGGCAAACATGTTTTTATTTACAAAAACGGGCAAATAATAAATCCTCTGGAAATGTATGATGGATACATAGTGTTTTTATATAAATTCTGTACATGCCTGTAAGTGACAGCCCATATAGGTACTTCCTACTTTAACATTACATTATAATTATTTACTCTAGTCTTAGGTATCTGTCGTTGGTGTGTAGAAATAAAAAAAAGTATATACAGAATTTGAATAACATGCACTGAATAGAGAAATAGCTCCATATTGTCGGTCGGTTATAAACAATACTCCTAATATTGATGTCACTCTCGTGATTGAACGAATCTCTGTTTTTTTTCATTGAAAACGTTATTTCATAAACCTTTATTATGATTGACATGGCCTGCCTATAATTTTAAACTAGATACCTATAAACCTATAGTTTTAAATTTTGAAAATAACAGGATCAACAAGAATGCTTCTAAAGTTTGAGAACCATACCCACATTCTTACAAGCAAATCTCGCAAGGCATCCCGTCCCATACAGGCGCAGCATTTTGTCTATCCGACTGTTAAATAGCCGGTTAGAAACGTCGATACATCAATCAAACAAACAAACGTACCATTTGAGATATTTTCGCTTCAATTAGATCTTTTGTTGTACAAGCCTTGATGTGAAATTGAGTGTATTTAGACGTATTTAAATCGATTGTTATGATTGTGGTGTAAGTGAATCTTTGTCGTACTTTTAACACGTGGTTTCATAAGATTTCGTTTGATGTTCTTCTTTCTTGTGCTATTGATGACGTCTGTCTTCAATCAGTTATGCTTTTCATTTGTTTTTTTTTTGGAATTACGACATTATTAAAATATTAAAAGATCAAGTTCTGGATCTATCTCAGCTATATAAGGTGATCCAAAAATTGGGCTTAAAACTTCAGGGGGCTAAAGTACCCATCAATATGAATAACTTTTTCTAAGAAACCAACACAGAAAACTTGAAGTTTTAAACCCAATTATTGGAACACCTTGTATAACACAAAGGTATATCTTAAAAACACATATTATTAATACTATCATTGTTTGTCATAACTCGTTTTCTGAGAGTTTTGTCATGGATTTTCAATTTCAGTGCTAGAAAGCGCTGCCTCTTCTCAAATGTCTACCAATATTTTTATATTTTCACCATTACCAGGATGAATTACAAGCAAAAATTAAACCGTGGGCGTATTATCCTTATTAAAAGCATTGATTCACATCAGAGGATCTAAAACCGAGTATCATTCAGATAAACCCAGGTCCATTTGATCAAATCAACCGTGTCGATCAACATAATTGATCATTCAGCGTGCAAAGCTAAAGGAAATATTAAAAACTCATGCGCAATCAATTTAGTGATCACTACCACCACTCAATCATTCAAATCCCTTAACACCAGTTTGCACGTTGAGTTCGCTACTGAGTTAGTTGCAGATTTCAAATCATCAAAATAATAAATAAATAAATAAATATTGGTGGACATTCCACCCAGCACTATCTCGCCCCAAACAAAGCCAAAGCTTGTAATATGAAACACTTATTTTTTTTTTGTAAATACAGACTTATTATATTATACAAGGTGTTCCAATTCTTGTGTTTAAAACTTCAGGGGGCTAAAGTACCCATCAATATGAATAACTTTTTCTAAGGAACCAAAACTGTAAACGCGAAAAAAAAAACAGCTGTTTCATAAATTTTTGCCAGGTAGGTAGGTATTGACCTTTTGTATGAAAAGGCTGTTTTTTTTACGCGTTTACAGAGTTGGTTCCTTAGAAAAAGTTATTCATAATGACCCATCATTATGCTATATCATTATACTTTAGCCTCCTGAAGTTTTAAACATAAGTATTGGAACACCTTGTATAATACCCAGACAGAGAATAATCTTTGTAGGTAGTACCAACGGTCAGTGGATTTAGGCAAACGTGAAGTTTGACGTAGGACCGCATAAATGGTTTTGTGTCACTGCATAAAGTCGTAAATCGTCTGTCGCGAAGCTAAACGGCTAACTTTACGTTCGTCTAGATCCGTAGACCAAACTGAGTTGCAATGTATTGTAAATGTCTAAATAATATAGAATTAAGAGTAGTAGAGCTCTTTGTGAAGGGCTCGTCCGGGGAAGTACTACCACCACGCCTTTTTCTGCCGCCAAGCAGCGTTGCTGTGTTTCGGTTTGAAGAGTGTGGTTGCCGGTGTAATTACAGGCACATGAGGCTTAACATCTGTATGCCTCAAGTTGATGGACGCTGGGCACTTGGGCAGTGCTTCGTACGGCACGTTCCTATCGTGCGTGACTTACGAGGCAATGCTTTGTTATAGGTGATGGTTACCACTTAACATCAGGTGGGCCATCTGCTTGTTCCATCAGCTAGTAGTATAAAAAAAAAAAAATACTTATACGATTGAGTTAAATTGCTTTTTGGTAGGTACCGTCCGCTTAAATTCAATGCCACATCTTTAAGAAGTGTTGAGAAAAAAAAAATGTTTTTGACTACAATTTTTTTAAATACGTATTGAAAAAGTTTTTTACTAAAATTTCTTTTTAATTCTTATTTTAGATTTATTGGGCCATAACTAGCTAGTTATGGCAAAGTTTCAATCTCTTTCTAAAGCCGTAAAAAAGAATATTGAATAACTAAAACCGTTAATCTACTACTGTCGTTGGATGGAAGTACCATATTAAGAATGATATTGCGAAACTCATGTTTAGAGCTTAATAAAATTTCACTTCGTGCAAATAACTAATCGCTCAGACAATTCGTCAGCATCACCAAAGGGCAATCTCAAGTCGATTGGGTGCGACCTTATCTGCCTTTATGGTGCGATCTTAAAAAGATTTATGATAACGCACGGTCGAGCCCACAAACAGTCTAAGTGCGCTTTTATACGGGCAACTTTAGTCGTAACGATCGCACGGCAACTGTAACTAGTTGGCGAGGTGGTTTTTAGAATTTTGGTCCGGTATTTTAATAAGGAACACCGGATTATAATTTATTTTCTGATTTGGTCCTTGAGCAAAAATAGCCAATTGAAAGGCATGTGCACATCGCTAACATAGCTTGATTTTTGCTTCTTCATAATTATTATTTTGATGAAGAAGACCTCATTGAAACAAATTTAAAATCATTTGAATTTTAATTAAGTTAAAAAAAAATTGAAAGAAATCTTACCTGCAGTAGTTTATAGACTGCGCAGCTTTTTAAATACAATACCATTAAGAAAAAAAAATGCAAATAAATTTATAAAAGTACAGGTATTTACAAACTGTACAAAATACATATGAAACAGTTGAGCTATCTGCAGACCGTTGCGAAAGATCTAGAGATAGCTCAACTGATACAAATCAGTGCCGATCGAAAGACACAGGCTGCATTGCCTCAAAATTGCTCGTTTGGAAGCACGTTTAACATAAATGACAAGGAGTCGCGTCGAATTGTGATGGAAATGCTTTCTGCAGTAAAATTAAACGATAACCCAGTCGTTTAGTGAGATTTAAATGGCTTAGGCAGTTTTATTGGATGTTCAGTCGAGGCTGCGATCTTATAGCTCTATAACCCAGGTAGTGTCTGTGTGGTATTTGAATGGCTTTTTGGGCGAGTTTTCTCTAACAGAGTAACGCTATCCGTCAAAGAAAAATATTTCTGTCCTTGTTTTTGATAAGTCTAAGATAGAGGCGGAAATACCTGACGTATGCGCCTACTTTGAAATGACGCGATAGTGCGATTATTGTTATGGCAGTTTCTTAATGTTGCTGTTGGCAAATTATATGAAAATATTGAAAAGACAATTTACTTTTTTTATAGATACAGCAAAGTAGTCCAACAAGCTTGATCCCTTGATGGAAAGTAGTTAGCGTATCATGGAAATCAGTCAGGAGATCCTTCCACAACCTGAGTGTTCGTGAGGAAATTCCTCTGAAACTGTATGCGACCACCACCCTGCTTCCAAGGTATAAGGATAAACTCTTGCAGTGTGATGATATAATGCGGCAGTACTATGTGTGAGGTCGGATTTGTGATCTCACACCATCACAATTTTGCTTATTTCCGTGTCTTTTTTAGACTCGTGAAAAACAAAGAAATATTTTTATCTGACGGATAGCGAGTGACTGGTAAAACCTGTCCTTGGTGCAATAACAATAATAATAATAAATGATTAACTAATTAATTTAAAAAAAAAAATAACAAATAAGCTCTTTTTAGTCTCACTATGCGAAAACGTTTTATTGGGCAGTAAAAAGTACTGTTTGTTTTCCTAAGAAATAAAAATAAATAAATAATATAAAGCTAGAAAAAATTCTAAGCTTAAGAATGTGATTTGAAACTAAATCAATTTTAATCCTTTATTTAAATCTATTTATTCAGTCGTCCAATTAATAGAGAATTCCAATGTATTAGTAAAAGTTACGATTATAATCGAATATAATCGGAGGTTCGTATCTGGCTGAGATTATCTCTTGAGTCACGGGGCTATTGAAATTATTTTATTTATTTAGGGTTGGAATCTGGCTTCCTTTATCCGGCTCAAACTAGTCTAAGTATTATTTCTCTTCGGTTTCTGTCACGAGTTTTTTCGGAATAGTCGGAATAGTGTGGTGAAAGGATTTGAGGTGCGCCTCAAAGAGAGCTCCTTTTGAGCACTTGACACATGTTATAGAACTTTTTAAGTTCTACGACATGCCGGTTTCCTCACGATGTTTTCCTTCACCGTTTTAGAGTACTGGCATTGTGCACATACCTTTTTGAACAGAAAAACTCATTGGTGCACCGGTTTCGAACCCACGACCTTAGGATCGGAAGACGGGGCCGCTACCACTAGACCACCAGTGCTCTCATAATCTCAGTACCATAATGATATAATACCTTAATTAACTAACTTAATTTTAAATTAACTAACACTTTAACATTTCTATTTCAATTAATTATATTTTTTTTAAGAATTTGGTTCTATAGATTTTGACCTGATGTTGAGCGGACCATCTCTGCCATTATCAATTGGATTATTTTCCAAAGCAAAGTCTGTGAGAGTTTATGTTCGACTTTTTTGTGTCCGTCCAAGTTTATGTCCGGCTTTTATTTTTCATCGTATTCACGAAATCCATTGAAAGCTTCGGGTTATCATATGAAATAATAATAACATTACAATATTTTGTACATTAAGTGCGTTCGGGGTGTGGTGTTTCGGATAAGTGAGACGGCTTTGCTTAAAGATACGAACTGTGGACTAAGATGGGCGTAGAGTGGACATGTTTCATTACAATGTTAAAGAAATTCGCAGAAAAATCCTACTCATAAACGGGAAATTTGTAAGTATAAATGGATGGATGGATGGATGTTTGTTACTCTTTCACGTAAAAACTACTGAATGGATTTTAATGAAACTTTACAACATTACAGCTTCATTTACAATATTATAGCATCAGAATAACACATAGGCTACAATTTATAAAGATATTGTGTGAATAATCCTGCGCAGACGAAGTCACTGGCATGAATAATAGAGTAATTATCTTATTCCTATTCTTGATCTAACTAAACCATAACATATTACATATAAATTGGCCTTCGCAATTTCGTTAAGAAATTTTACATAATTATAATTACTTACGCCACAAGACCACCGTAGCTCTTTAATTTTTTTTATGCAACTAGCTGATAGAACAAGCAGATGGCCCACCTGATGTTAAGTGGTGACCATCACCTATAACAGAGCATTACCTCGTAAGTCACGCACGATATGAACGCGCCCTACGATGCACTGCCCTGCGTCCGTCAACCTGATTATTATTATAAAATTATTTTACAATTATTTAAATATATTTTGTATAAAAATATAAAAATATAATATAAAAATTATAATATTTATTTTGATTAATTACCAAAAAATTGACTCTGACAACTCTGTAAGTTCTATGGTCAATATAAGAGCAGCCGTAGGCGTTGCTAACGATTTTCCAAAAGGTAATGTCGCGCCTAAGCACGCTCTAGCTAGCACCTTTGCTTTGTCGGATTTAGAGTTCTGCTGAAAAGCGAGTCATTTATACATTCATCGTCTAACGTAGGCGTTACAAACAAATTTTATTAAACCGAATTAGACTTCAAGAACAAAAACAGTCGCTTTTATAATTAAAGTATTAAAATCATAGCAGATATAATTTTTATAGCACGTTCCTATCGAGCATGACTTGCGAGGCAAAACTTTGTTATAGGTGATTGTTAATACTTAACATTAGGTGGGCCATGTACTTGTTCCATCACAAGTGTATACAAAAAGGCAACAAACTTACGGCCTATCTCATGAACTCTAAGCTCGCCTGTCAAGTGTTCAAAAGGAACTTGACACATGTTATAGAACTTTTTAGGTTCTACAACATGCCGGTTTCCTCACGATGTTTTCCTTCACCGTTTGAGAGTACTGGCATTTTGCACATACATTTTTGAACAGAAAAACTCATTGGTGCACGACCGATTTCGAACCCACGTCCTTAGGATCGGCTACCACTAGACCACCAGTGCTCCCGAATGCTTAGAGCCTTAAAGTATAGACTGATATATTTATATCTGACAGATAGCGTAAACCAGAGAGGCACTCATGTTTTTAATTTCATAACCAAAACGTAAAAAACTGAAGTCCAAACATTACATTTGGCACATACCCACATTTTGCAGTAGTTGGTATTCCAGACGTGCCAGGTTGCAAGCCCATCGCCGCTGATAGAATACTAACTGGTTATACGGAACCGTGTGCTTCTAAGCACATCTCACACTTGAGAATTACCTTTAAACCCTCACATGTAGGTTCGAGGACAGTTCTTATAATAAAAGATACTTAGTGAACACTTAATAAAATGTGGGCGGACCTTAACTTGAATGAAATACCTTTATTGCGTAAATATTTTGAAAGGATGTTGGTTTACGATGTCAAATTACTTTAGTAATTATTGGTTCTCGAAGAAATACGATTGTAGCATTTTGGAGTCATTATTATTTGTGAAAAGCTGGTGCCCGCAACTTATGCCCGGACTAGATTATGACGCTTATAAAATATATTATACAAGCTGGTGCTCGCGACTTCGTCTGCGCAGGATTAGTCACACAATATCTTTATAAATTGTAGCCTATGTGTTATTCTGATGTATAAGCTATATTATTGTAAAGTTTCATTAAAATCCATTCAGTAGTTTTTACATGAAAGAGTAACAAACATCGATCCAACCATACTTTCAAACTTTCGCGTTTATAATATTAGTAGGATAATTTTGGGCTTAAAAAAACCGGCATTTTAGATTTTTTTAACCTATGTCGTCTCACATTTTGGAGAAAGCCGCCCCTGAATTTCTTACATCAGTATAGCCCCCCCGTATATGGGGGATATATGGGGTGCTAGCTAGAAGTTGAACTTGCTAAGCTATGGGTGTGTAGCAAGTTTACTATACCAGACAGCCTTTTAGCTTTGTCTACTAAACAGAATATTAGCAACTTTTTTTTCGAAACATTTACATATTTTAGAACAAGTTTTATAGTTTTTTTTTTTTTATATAACTTTCTGATGGAGCTAGCAAATGACCCACCTGAGTTTAAGTGGTAACCATTACCTACAACAAAGCAATGCCTCGTAAGTCATGCTTGCCCTACGATACACTGCCCTGCGTCCATCAACTTGAGGCATACAGATATTAAACTCATGTGCCGTGCCTGTAGTTTCACCGGCAACCACACTCACAAACCGAAACACAGTAACGCTGCTTGGTGGCTGAAAAAGGCATAGTACACAGGCACAGTACTTACCCGGACTAGCCCTGTGAAGCGCTCTTCTATCCTAAAACTCTTTTTTCCCGGTGTTCTAAGAACATTTACTACACATGTCGTGTGCTTATTTTTCTCAAAATATATCTAACTTAGTAGGTATCGACTCTGTGTACTAAAGGAGTCACAATTAAAGAGAATGCGGATTTGATCAGCTCGCCTGATGTAGATTGTTTTAATTGTTTCGAAATGAGTTCGAGGAACGGTGTCAATGAGAGGTCAACTGGAAACGTGATTGCTGATTACCCTGATTAGTATTTGAAATTGATGTACTGGAAATAAAAGTTTTATTGGCAGCTTATGTTACTCGGCAGAATATGGGCATGTAGCCAAATATAATTATTTGGGAGTGGCATAACTATATTCGGATATTGAGTACCAAAAATATTATATTGAATTTATGAGACCGTATCGTATACCGGGATTACTCTCATAATGAATGAATGAATGATTTTTTTATTTTTGAATGGAATTTTGAATGAATGAAAGTAATTTAATTTAATTTAGTAATTTACTCGTAATTAAAATTTATTTTCTTTAGCTTTGTTTAAATGTTACCATAAATTAATGGATGGTTACTGAATATCTTTCATGCAATCTTATAACACCTTAATCAAAAAATCTTAACACGAATTCTAAGACTATATTCAGATCATGCCAAATTCTCCAATTGTTTTTCAAATATATTATATATATTATATAAAGTATATTATATAGTTTGTGTACAAGCAAGTTGTCCTTTGACGAATCATGTGACTAAATTGCGCAGTATGCAATTTTGAAATGAATTTTTATATGGCTGTTCATTTAGCTGACAACTTGTTTCTCGTAAAGTACGAGAATACAATTAATTTATTATATAAAACTACAATCAACAGTTTGTTATTCCTAATAAGTAAATAAATATTTTATAAAAAAAAACTACAAAACCAAAAGCATGAGTCAGTAAATATTATAGTGAGAACTTCTACGCTGTCAATGAATAAAATTATAACTTGTGTCATAACAACATTTTTTCGTGCGATTCATCTTTAGTTTTTAAACCAATACAGGTTGTTGCTTTGTTGATTTAAACCTTACGTTTAGAAAGACAAGATTCAAAATGGTTTTAGCAATTAAAAAATCACCGCTCGGGGTGTCTAGTCATTGGTCGTTAATCTATATTAAAATTAGGCTTATTGTTTAATTTTAAAAACAATGATGTGTAAGTGAACCCTGTTTGTAAAAAAAGAATAGATCCGTTTGGGAACCTTATTTTTTAGTTCAATAATAGATAGAGGCAAGTGAGAGGAGAAACCACGATCTGGAGACTAGCACTCTAAAAAGAAATGTCAGCTTATGACATTTATTTTTAGGGTTCCGTACCCAAAGGGTAAAACGGGACCCTATTACTAAGACTCCGCTGTCCGTCTGTCCGTCTGTCACCAGGCTGTATAACATGAACCGTGATAGTTAGACAGTTGAAATATTCACAGATGATGTATTTCTGTTGGTGCTATAACAGCAAATACTAAAAAACAGAATAAAATAAATATTTAAGGAGGCTCCTATACAACAAACGTGTTTTTTTTGCCGTTTTTATACCCGGTACAGAACCCTTGGTGCGCGAATACCAAATCGCACTTGGCCGCACGCATAAAATAGTTGAGCTATCTGCAGACTGTTGCGAATATTTCTTTATAGGGCTTTTCGTTCGAATTAAGAAGACTTAGTAAATAACATACCATAAAAAGGTAGTACTACCTCTTTTTTACCATACCTCTTTTTGCCGCCAAGCAGTGTTGCTGTGATTTGGTTTGAATAGTGTGGAGGCCGGTAGTAGGGCACGTTCCTATCGTGCGTGACTTACGAGACAATGCTTTGTTATAGGTGATGGTTAACCCTTAACATTAGGTGGGCCAACTACTTGTTCCATAGCACGAAGTATTTAAAAATATGGTTTGAAATAAACTAATAGGTATGAACTATTCCAACTTCATAAGACAATGAGGTAACTTATATTAGGTATTGTTCACGGGTAATACCCTATTGCCAAAGAGCGAAATGTACGTGAGTTTTTTTCTAATTCAATAGAACCTTTGTACTTGTAGCGTTACTTGCCAGATATTTCCTCAAATCGAAGTTAAGCTACGTTCAATGTGGTGTCCGTTTACACACTGTTTTGAAAAAGCTATTGAGACCACAAGAAGAAGAAGAATGAATAATTCATCATCATTATCGAATTGTTAGCCGCTTCTGGACATAGTCGTCTCTCATGAGTTTCCAGAAGGAACAGTTTTGAGCCTTCTCTTTAGAGTTATGAGGCTCTGCTGGCTGATAACGTAACTTTGTTGTAATCAGTTTCAATCAGTTTCTGTTTGTAATAAGTAAATATGACGGCTATGCCGTTACATTTTAGCTGCAGTTGCTAACAAAGTAAGATTACAACTAGTGTTTCTATTGATGGGTAATCGCAAAACTGTCATATTGTTTTATATACTTATTGGTTTCATATAGGAACTGATTGCAACAAAGTTACGTAATCACCCGTTTCAAAGTGATCCTTGTTATTGAACTGCGTCTCGGAAGACTAGCATTTTAATAGTGCATCAAACACTATTAAAGCAAAAAGCTGAGTGACGACCGATTTTTTTGTCCTAACCAATATTTTTCTTTGTATTTCGCCTATGTTTTTGTGACACAAATTAACGTTTTTTGATTTTGAATAAAGACTTTTTTAGTTTTGATTTCATTCCACCGAATTCCCGCAATCTCTTTATCATTGACCGAGGATTCTGTTCTTTCAAACTAGCTTACCATGTTGTATGTACCTTAGCCATGTTGGAGCAGCGAGCACTCGAGCTAAAACTTGAAGTTTACTGGCTTATAAGTTCGTTTCATCATTTGAAACAATCACAGCGGTAAAGCTCCGAGCTAATCAGAACGCTAAAGATTGTGTCGGAAGACAACAGAAAAAACGATCATACAATATCGCAAGTCATATACATAGTTTCCAAGAGAGCTTTCAATAGGCTTAAAACAAGCGCCTGTGACAAAGTCTATACCCGATTGAAATTATTATTTTACAAAATTTATTTGCATTGTTATTTAGCTTCTTGTTATTTTGTAGTACAGTGAAAAGTTTTGCAAAACATTAATTATTAATATTTTCATTTTTTCTGATAGTAAACGTGCGTCATTCTGTTTCATTAATTATAACACAAACATGGTTTAACTATTTTATTAGTGAAATTAGACAAATAATTACAAAACTTTTATACAACACGATACATACTTTTGTTTATAAAAATGTATATGTTGCACTGTTAGGTGCAATTACTAACACCAGTGCCAACACTACACGGCGCAGTCGGCTCTCAATAGATTGTGGCGATATCTAGTCTGGGTGTTTGCCAGTTCAATTATCATTATGAGTCGATATTCGTCGAGTCATGCTGTGGGTGACCCGCATTCAATCGGTTAATTCGAACTTTTTATCAACTCACTTGTAAGGACAGCAGTCTATCAAAGCAAGTTAGAGTAAAAATTTAAAAAGTAAAACAAAGACTTCTATGTCATTTAAGCTACGATGATACTAAAATGGTACAGATAGAATTAAATGCAATGACAGTAAAAGAGCGTCTATGAACATTCCAAAAAGCCATAGCACTTTAACTAACGTAGCTGCGGCAGTTAAATTTATCTGGCGCAGCCAAACCAAACGTTACATGCAGTTACGCGTAGAAATCTAAAGTATCAAAGTTCTAAATATATTTAGACAGAGGCAAAACTAGTATTTTCTCAAGACAATTGTTGTTGTATGATATTCTATCCCCTTACTTATAATGGATGTCAGGCCTCCACAGGGTTTCATTTAAAGACTGTTTGATCTTGTTGTGGCACGGGACCCATTGTTGCACCTCCCCGCCTGGCTTAGTGCGATGGGAGTGTGCTATGTTAATAGTTATTACCACTGATTGAATATATTGAACGTGGTGCAAGACTGTTGAAGGTTCTGTTTTACATTCAAAGTTTTCTTTTCCCTGTCTCACTGCGCACTATAATACTTCTAGTGTTTTTTTAATCAAAGCTAGAAATTTTGTCATAGAGATCGTACTTTTAGTGACCTTTTTGCAACGTACATCGTTCACATTGATATTCATTCAACATCAAGGATTATGATCGAGTCAAGCTCAATGGGTGTACATCAATGCTTCAAAGGGCATGCTGTCCCGGCTCTTGTAATCGATGAACCATGATAGAGGCCTTGGGGCGGCTTAAAAACTCCGTCACCAGCTGTCACTAGCTTATACAAACCAACGAAGATGCTATGCTAATTTGAGGAAACTTCATTTACTAGACGTGGTCGCTGTAGATGCTATTTTCGAAAGTCCACTTTTAGAAAGACAAAATGCCTGAATGACGTAACCGTATACAAAACATTCCTATGCTATCCAGTTTAGGCAAAACTGCAAACCACAAGCAACATACAACAGCTCACATTCATAGACAATGCACGACACAAATGAGCAGCTAATTGGAACATTGCAACATTACTTGCCGAAACCGTGATCCGATCGTGCGATAGTGGGATTCACACGTAACGAGGACTTAATTTGCAATTGTCGGTTTCCAGAGAAGGTTATTTCTTGTGTAATACGTTTGTGTTCCATATCAAGCGTCGGTCATTGAGAGAACATGATATTTTGTAGATTTTCTCCCGCGTATCTGACTATTGAGAAAAACATATCACAAATATATCCTCTATTGATAGACTATTGACCCTGGGGGATAACGGACACAATCGTATTCAAAGTTGCCTAGAAGAGATTGCTCTCAGCGATCAGGTCGACCATTATTTTCCATAATAATGTGTACCGACACAGTCAAGTCCTGTATATTTTTTCTGTTTGGTGAACAATAAAGAGTTATTTCCTTTTAAATTGAGCCCGATTGATCGCACCTATATCCAACGCTCAATGTGACAAATCTTGGCAAAGTAGCAAGGCTCACTTCATTACTTTCCGTCAGCTTCTCTATTTATGCTAATTGGTCTACAATGTGAACCTATTAGAACAATGGGGGCCAAAGGGCCAGCAGTAGCGATAGCCGATAATCCCCAAACTGACTTCCCGACTGATGGCATTTTGAAGTATGTCAGTCAGTAGGATGTCGTGATGCCGAGTGGCGACGTCGTGATCCAAATTAATTAAACAAAAGCTATCGAGATTTGTGAGGTACACTTGGTGTGGATAAGACATAATTAACTAATGAGGTGAACTTTGAAGTTCTGTTTGGAAAGAGGATTTAGAAAGGTGATTTTGTAACATAATTAATCTGTTTGATGGTGTTATAGCACCTCATCAACAGCTTGAAAAAGTCCATTGCTGGACAGAACCTTATGTTATATATTTCTAGCTTTCTTAATACCTTAAGTTATCACCTTTTTTTTTCTTCTTTTTTAATCTTTCAAGATGTCATATTTTAACGGATGTGGGTATCCTACTTCGTGTATTGTTTTATAAATGATTAGAAAATAAAGTAAAACTGTCACTTTTTTTGTACAGCACTTTTAACAGTATTAGATGATTAATCAAAAACCAAGTATCAATACATCTGAGCGTGTATTTAAAAGCCTGAGGTTAAGGCGAAGACAAGAGCTTATGTACCTCTCGCTCGCACGTTTCGACATGTTGAAATATATAAAATCACTTACACGCCATTAGAGGTGAGCCATTATTACAATAGGTATTCGCCATAAAAGAAGTGAGCCTATTGGTTTATTATAATGAATTTATAATAAAAATCTACCAAATAATAAACAGCGCTTAAACTAGTGTAAGTTATGCAATATTTATTTATTTATCTTAAATTTAACATATTGTTACATACTTAAAAAAACAAGTGAACAAAAGGTGGGTTTAATGCTAGGAGCATTTCCTACCTGCCAACGTTAAAGGTACAACGGTAACGTTCATAATTAAATGGGTAAATTATTAAAACTATAAATAGCATTGAATTTTGCATTCAATGGCTGACGCACCAAAACATATTCCATAGAACTAAGCAGATATGCTACGCACGTTTTAGTAATAACAGTATGCAGTTCTTAGAATTATGTAATTAAAAACAGGATGCAGGTAATGCACTAAAATATTCTGATTGAAATAATTTATTCAGTTCGTCATCTTTTGTTGTGACTGGGATTTCCAATGTAATTAATCAAATATAATTGTGTTAAGTTGATATTAGTTTTGCCCAAACTGATCTGAGAATTACAAATGAGTGGTATAGGTACACACAGATCAAGCGACAGAAAGCCAAAGAAAAATGACGCTTACTACAAGGGCATAAAAGCGAGCAGTGTATACTGTTTAATCTGATGAGTATCCGTGCGCACGTACTTCCATGATAGAGTATAAGGTAAGTACTCAGAAAAATCAATGTAAACCCAGTTTTTTTTTCATAGAGGCATTTCCATCTGTCTAATGGTGCATTTTTCCTCTTACTGATGGTACATGTTCAGAATCGGAAAAGATCGTCTATACCTGACGTTATTAAAAAAATATATAACCAAATCACAGCAAAAAGAGCCTTCCATAATACAACGAAGTAACACTTACGTAAAATTGCAATAATCTCGATGAAGTGTGAGGTTGATTCATTCCATACCTACATTACGTACACACTCGGACATGTCCATACATTGTAACCCTCATAAAATCCTTCCCAGCCCACCGCTGAGTAGCATGAAACACACGCTAGCCGTCACATTCGAAATACAATATGCTAATTATCATCTTTTTCACCTCTCAGAAAGGCTTTGCGAAGCTTTAATTACAATTCAGACACGACACGTTGTTTTGAGAAAGACACAGATTAACAATAAGTTTGCTGAGGCTTAAGGCTTTAACCCATAATTCTTTGCCGTGCTTATGGTAAGCAGATTTGTAGAGCTTTAACTATGAAAATGTTTATTTGTTGGTTCTTGTTATTAGGGTTGTCAAGTTAATACAAAAAAAAATGGTAAAACATGTATTGCTCGAAGTACGAAACGAGTTTTTGTTTTCATTCGCTAATTATACGTTTTTTTTACCTAATAATCATAATATTTTTTAATGTAGTAGCTATTTACCAAAACCACTGTGCTAAATGTTCTTGTCTATAGAACATGATAAAACATGATGCATACCTACATACCTACATAATTATATCGTTCAAGACCGAGTTTGTTAATAAATTCAACTAAATTGAGAGATTATGCAAACGTGCTGCACACAATGTCAGCAAATATGGGTATCAATTTATTCTCGAACTAGCACAAACATCCATTAAGATCCTTCTTCGAAATCCGTTTCAATTATCAATCTCAGAATCAATGCACAATCAAGATAGACCCACCATTATAAGTGTCCCCAATCAACAATGGCGCGACATTAATTCTATCCATCATGTCGAACCCAAAAAGGGTTGAAGTTCATTAAGAGATGCATTCCTCAAGTATTATTCTTTGGAAACTGGAAATAAAAATAATAACAAGGTGGCCACCCTGCCAAGTGATATCAGCTCCATCTGTTGTCGTTGCGGACAAACTCACCTAATGAACGATGATAAATCATATTCGAGAGGCGGCTCGCGGCCCTGTCCGTGCTATTCTTTCGATACGACCTCTCTTTTTGCCTCAGCAACCATTGCTCGTTTCACATACTGTCAGTTTATAAAGTTTCTTTTACATGCAGCGATGTGTGGTGTGTTCAGTGGAAAGGTAGGTTCCAAGAGGATTGCCTAAGGAGTATTTGTGAGGTGTCTCGCACCGTGTCCCTGCACACCATTGTGCTTACTAATGATTTTATGCAAATGCAGCCTCTTTAGATCGAAGTCTTAGCGCGATCTCGAACCGTCAGGTACGAAGCTCATTATTAACAATTTGAAATATGAGTTGCATAATTTTTATCTTAGTAGTCCTTTATTTAAAAATAATACTTCACACATAAAATTTGAACTTAATATTAATGCTAATGTAAATATGTATTGGCCATATAAATATTTCCAATCGGAAAAGTTTTCAAATGTTTTGAGTAGTAGAGCTCTTTGTGAAGGGCTCGTCCGGGGAAGTACTACTACCACGCCTTTTTCTGCCGCCAAGTAGCGTTGCTGTGTTTCGGTTTAAAGAGTGTGGTTGCCAGTGTAATCACAGGCACATGAGGCTTAACATCTGTATGCCTCAAGTTGATGGACGCAGGGCAGTGTATCGTAGGGCACGTTCTTATCGTGCGTGACTCACGAGGCAATGCTTTTTTATATGTAATGGTTACCACTAACCATCAGGTGGGCCATCTGCTTGTTCCATCAGCTAGTTGTATAAAAAAATCCTACAAGACTCATTGACGGCAGCGGTTCTTCTTCGGCGGGCGTGACCGGCCCACTGCCACTTTAGCCGAAATAGCTCACGTTGACACTCACGTGACCGTAACGTGAGTGCGTTACGGTCACGTGAGTATTGACGTGAGTGTCATGATAGGAACGTGCCCCACGATACACTGCCCTGCGTCCATCAACTTGAGGCATACAGATGTTAACACACACACACAGCACACTCTTCAAACTGAAACACAGCAACGCTGCTTGGCGGCAGGCAAAGGCGTGGTGGTAGTACTACCCCGGATGAGCCCTTCACAAAGAGCTCTACTACGCTTGATCATGATAAAACATAATATCTACCATTTATCTCCGAAACCTTGGTTTATGGTAGCCATCCAGCGCAGTCATATGATCCATTAACCAAATTACATCTCCATACTGCTAATACATCGTGTAATATCCATTAGATACCCACAAATTGAAAGAATATTCAGGTTTTGTTACTTTTCTGACGTAAAACGCACGTGAGGATCGAGATAACAAACAAAACTTAAATAGCAATAATCGTGGTCTTCATTAGCACGTATCGGCTAATATTGATCTCAATGAGTACCTATTTAAAAACAAGGATCTTGTTGTAAGGTTACAACGGTGTTTGTTAACTGTCGCGATCATGAAACATATTGTTATAGGTGATGGTTACCACTTAACATGCGGTGGGCTTGTGCCATAAGCAAGTAGTTTAAAAAAATATTTCACGGCAAGTACCAACTCAAAGATTGTTTGAGGATGTCTATGGGATGGTCGGAGGTATGTCCCAGTCATAATTTTTTTTTAATACAACTAGCTGATGGAACAAGGAGATGGCCCACCTAATGTTAAGTGGTAGCCATAACTTATAACAAAGCATTGCCTTGTAAGTCACGCACGAGAGAAACGTGCCCTACGATGCACTGCCCTGCGTGCATCAATTTGAAACATACAGATGTTAAGCCCCATGTGCCTTGTAGGGCACGTTGCTATGTAACTTACGAGGCATTGCTTTGTTTTAGGTGATGGTTACCACTGAACACCAGGTTGGCCATCTGCTTGTTCAACCAGCTAGTTGTATTAAAATTATAAATTATAATAATTGTTAATAATAGAATTATTATATATTTATCCTCATCATCAGCCTGACGTAGGCCACCATAGATTTCCAGGAAGAACGATTTGTAGTTGCCTAATTTGGACAGCTAATTAAATCACTCAAACAAAGGAAGTTTCTAATCACTACTTAGCCTTAATTGCAATAATTACCCACTGTCCACTCTTGCTGACAAAATGATTTATTGCACTTAAAAATAGAGTTGTCAGACTTCCGGCCTAAGTTTATAGATCCGACTCTTTACAAATCTTTAAGAGGCTGACAACCGTGAAACAACTTATCGTTCGCACATTTCAATATTTTTGGAGATAAACAATTACTGAAGGTTATGAAAAGTGGCAAACAATATACTTTCGCAGAATAACATTAAAAAGGGCATACATAATGTTACAATAGAATAACATTATAAAATTTTTTGGGCCATTATTTTCATTTATACCTTTAGTATTATATTAGTCTACATCTTTTATCTGTACACAAACCTACCACTATAGTCACCTCTATCTAGCCTCTAAAGTTTTCTGGAAGTAAACTCGTGTTAAAGTTAAGCTCGCCTTTGCACATGTCCTCTATTTCTGTCTTTTTCCTTTGTATTGTGTGTAATAAAGAATTATGAATTAAGTTTCAGCCTAATTTGTATTTGTATTTATGTCCAGCAGTGGACTTCTGTTGGTGATGATGATGATTGCATTTTTTTTGTAAATAAATAAATATTGGTGGACATTCCACACAGCACTATCTCGCCCCAAACTAAGCCAAAGCTTATGATATGGGAACCAGATAGCTGATAAACTACTTATATACTTTTTTTTTGTAAATACATACTTAGAATATAAGATAACACCCAGACAGAGAACAAACATCTATGTTCATCACTCAATTAATGTTTTGTTTTTGACTTTTATAGTTTTCCGGCCTTTTAATATCAGTGCAATATTTTTCCGGCTTCCATATTTCCCACAGGTGTCCAAACTACAGCAGCTAAATGCTAAATGTAGCTAAATATTCAGCTAATGGGCCGAGATCGTGAGAACTTTGTCGGTTTGTTTTTGAATGGCTTGAAACTGTTAATGAGTATTAGAACGCTAAATGGGTAAGATATGCTAAGTTATTTGTTAAAATAGTAATAGTAGCACAGAATAAATAATAGTGCTACAGCTTGTGAGAAGAATCATTATTTAAAAAAATAAAACCAAAATTAACTTAAAATCGCCGAATCGTGATTTCAAGTAAATGTTATCAGATATTTTATGTAAATTTTTTGACTATCTTCTATACAAAATTACTAATCTAAGACAAATTAATTATACTTTTATGATTTAACTTTACGATAAGTGTCCCTAATTAAAATATCAGTGCGATGCCTATATAACTATTAAGAGTAGTAGAGCTCTTTGTGAAGGGCTCGTCCGGGGAAGTACTACCACAACGCCTTTTTCTGCCGCCAAGCAGCAACGCTGTGTTTCGGTTTGAAGAGTGTGGTTGCCGGTGTAATTACAGGCACATGAGGCTTAACATCTGTATGCCTCAAGTTGATAGACGCAGAGCAGTGCATCGTAGGGCACGTTCCTATCGTGCGTGACTTACGAGGCAATGCTTTGTTATAGGTGATGGTTACCACTTAACATCAGGTGGGCCATCTGCTTGTTCCATCATCTGGTTGTATAAAAAAAAAAAAAAACTTTTCGAAAGAATTTCAAAATACGTCATTCGCTTTATTTACTTTAAAAAGGACACTTATTGCAAAAATGTATTTCTCAAACTGATCGCCTTAAATAATTTATCACCGTGTAATTAAACGATCTAATTTACAAGTCAAATATTGCAATAAATATTCACAATCATTAATAGTAATGGAAACAGGTAAATCTTGTCAATTAGTCGTTTTATGACAGTTGCTGTAAAATGGTTACTGTCTCTAAATTACTAATTAAGCATTTCTTTGAGACGATTCTAATCAGTATTTTAATATAATGCTTTTAAGGCGAAGACACACACACCTTTCAACATTTTAAAAGATATTAAACACTGATCCTATTTACCTGTGGAACCAGGAACCCTGAACCAGGAACAGGAAAACGAAGCGTGGGACGCCCTCCTACCCGATGGACTGACGACATTGTTAGGATCGTCGATGGATTGACATTGAAAGTCGATGGATGGAGAGGGCTCAGAATCGTGCTTCCTGGAAATGTATAGGGGAGGCTTATGTCCAGTAGTGGACTTCTTTGGGCTGATGATGATGATGATCCTATTTATGACAAATCGCATTCAACCGAGTTGTGTGCAATTACATTGCACACAGTTCAGCAAACAGAATTTTATGCAAAGAAGTTTTCCTGTTCAATAGTTTGTATAATTACGACAACTTACTCAGTCATTTAATTTTTAGGTACCTTGATCCCCAGACACAGCAGATATTACCTCAGATTTCTTAGTACTACGTACCAACTCAAGGTTCTATGAGGACTTCTAAGGGGGATAGTTAGAGGTACTCATACGTCCAAATATTACACATAGCCACATTTTACAATAGTTGGTAGTCTATAGTCTATAGTCTATTTTAGAAGGAGAGGCAGGCCAGTAAGAAAGGTGTGAGCACTGAGATGACGTATGATAGAGGAGAGTGGAAGAAGAAAACCTGTTGTGCCGACCACACTTAGCGTGGGATAAGGGCAGGAAGATGATGATGATGATGGTAGTCTATACGTGACAGGTTACAATTCGATCACCGCTGCTAGAATATTAAAAGGTTTCCTCGAGATGATATCCTTCCTTCCCAGAGCACTGGCATTGCGCACAAAAAGTTCGAAGAGAAATATCCATTGGTGCACGACCAGATTCGAACCCACGACTGTACAATCAGAAGGCAGGGTCTCTCCAACTTTCGATCTTTTTAGGCTCTACGACATGCCGATTTCCTCACGATGTTTTCCTTCACCGTTTGTCAGTACTCGGCATTTTTCTTTAACATAATTTTTTTAACAGCAAAACTCATTGTCGCACCACCAGATTTGAACTCACGACTGTACAATCAGAAGGTTTCAAACCAGACCAACAGATCAAAGTCGTAGACTATTTTTCGTACATTGAACACTCGTATCAAATATCAAGAGTTTTACTTGCGCCATCGATGGTGACTCCAATTAATACCCGACTATCATAAATTGGTACTAAATTCCGTGAGTGTTATTAGTCATTACGTCGTAACATCACGATTGTATCACCGTTTATAAATTAGTCAACTCGACTAAGGCGTGAACACTGTCATGACTCTTATCTATGAAAATAATAGTGAAATGTTAGATGCATGTTCTGTATAGTAGGGATCTTTGTGAAGTACTCACAGTCAAAGTCTTCAGTTCACAAAGATCACAAGGATCACTTTGAAACATCTTAAAACTAGGTCTCTTCTCTTGTCTTGTCACTAGTTTCTTTCGAAACAGTGTGTTGAAAGGATTTTAAGTGCGTCTCCTTTCGAGCACTTAACACATGTTATAGAACTTTTTAGGTTCTACGACATGCCGCTTTCCTCGAAATGTTTTCCTTCACCGTTTGAGAGTACTAGCATTGTGCACATACATTTTTGAACAGAAAAACTCATTGGTCAAACTCAAACTCAACTCAAACTCAAAAAACTCACTCAAACACACGATCAGTTTCGAACCCACGACCTTAGTATCGGAAGGCAGGGCCGCTACCACTAAAGCATCAGTGCTCTAAAAGCTAGGTGACTCTAGGTGCCAGTTCCACGCGACCAAGCCTAGAAGAACAAGCAACAAACTTACGGCTTGGTTCCTACCGTTCTTTTGTATGATCCTCCGGACTTGTCCGAGGAAGTACTAGCACTATGCCTATTTCTGCTGCTAAGTTGCGTTGCTGTGTTCCGCTTTGGAGGGTGTAGGTGCCAATGAAGTTACACCAGTATGCTTCAAGTTAATGGACGCAGGATAGTGCATCGTAAGGGCACATACCTTACATGCATGGCCTACGGAAATGCTTTCCTGGTGATAGTTCCTGCTTAGCATTAGGTGGGTCTTCTGCTTGTTTCATAAGCAAATAATTCAAAAATTCTAAATTAGAGTCTAAAATCTAAATTAGAGTTTGAGAATTAGTAGCGTTATAAAAGTGCAACAAACACTATATTATAAACTGAGTGACGACGGATTTTGTTATTTGACTCTTCGTTATATCGCAATGTTTTTGTGACACAAAACGTTTTTTTTTGAGACTGCATTGTTAAAGATTACAAAGTACATAATCGCACTGAAAATAATCACAAAGAAATCGAAATGAAAAAAACCTGCTAAAAGTATTTTGAGTACAAACTAAAGCTTCTTATCCAAGACTAAGCTTTCTGAAAATATATCTCAGAAAAACTTTTAATCCTTTTCTTATCTCACCTGAGATTAATTAAATTATATTATTCTTATACTATTTTTATAATTCTCGTTCTTTTTCACGTGATCAAACAAATTCTTGTTTATAATCATTGCGCACATAATGCCGGCAAAATGCCAAAAATATCTTCCTACTAGTTGTATCAATGCGAGAAGTGATGATGTTTGTATGTTGAGTACCCAATTACGATGTAGCGACTTATTATAAATTAAATTTTAATAGTACTACTACTATTAATAATACTATTAATATTATTAGAAACTTTTATTATAATGATGTACCTACCGATCACGTATTTTTGGCTGAAACTAAGTAGGTAGCAAGTATACCTCTATACCTGCTCACTAAACTTTGTAAAAAAATAGGTAACCATACCAAATGCTATAGTTATAATTACTATAAATATTTATATTAATTATTATTATTAAACCCATAAAGTGCCTGCATCACTATGCAGGAAAACATAGAAACGTAGTATTCTTAAATAAAATAAGCTTCATTATGATATTGCAGGGTCCATTGTATAATTAGATTCTTACTAAACTGAATTCTCGAATAAATAATTTTGTATTTAATAATTTTGTATCACTATAATCCTACTAATAAGTATGGCTAATATAGCTTATACATCAGAATAACGCTACAAATTATAAAGATATTGTGTGACTAATCCTGCGCAGACGAAGTCACGGGCACCAGCTTGTGGAATATAAAAAACACGATTTAACTTTATTTATTCGAAACAAAACCCGCGGGCAGAAGCTAGTACTGAATAAATTAATGAGTAAGCCTGGTTTATTATATTGAATCTCATTTGCGTCAGAAGAATGTAAGATGACGTCAATAATATCAGAGTCGAGATTTTTATTCACAAAATTGCAATTAGTCTACTTTTAAAAATTAAATACAGCGAATATTATCATTATTTTTAAATGCACCAAGAATTTGGCACTTTTCCTTTGTTTTTCTGCGAATATTTCGCTAGCTTCATGATAATTGACAGCCTCCACAGCTCAGTTGGTAGTAGCTCTGCCTTCTGCGCCGTAGGCCGTGGGTTCGATCCCCACCGAGAACAAACATTTAATTTTGTGTGATGAACATAGGTGTTTGTTCTCTGTGGGTGTTATTATATATTATAAGTATGTATTTACAACAATTTAAGGTATAAATGTATTATATCAGCTATCTGGTTCTCATATTACAAGCTTTGGCTAAGTTTGGGGCTAGATAGAGCTGTGCGGAAAGTCCACCAATATTTATAAATTTATTTTTGAGTATCATTTCACTAGTGAAATTACAGGCGCATGAAGCATAAAATCCGTATGTCTCAAGTTGATGGACGCAGGCCACGTTCCTATCGTGCGTCACTTGAGAGGCAATTCTTTGTTATAGGTGATGGTTACCACTTACCATCAAACATATTTTACCATCACCAAGTTAGTTTAAAAAAAAAGTATTTCCCGAGACTCTTTCACGAAGAGCTCTAATACTACTAAAGGACTAAAAGACTGTGACGACCACCAGTCTACCACTCCTTTCACAGTATCTCCACTGTCAATAATAGTTAATACCTATTCACTCAACTTGGCTTGTCAAAAGACTGCGTGGAGGGTCCTCTTGTAATAAAAAAACATTCGAATCATACGTACACGGTTAAAGCCTGTCAAATGACAGCCCACATTACTCGGAGGCAAACAAAGATTCACAATTCGAAATCTTTTAATTGGCATTAAGTATGACGAAAGACAGTGACTTGCCTAATCCGTTGGTTAATGATATCAATATAGAGCTGCGCGAACATAACTTTACTCAAGATGAAATAGTAAAAGTAACAGTAAAAGTGACTTAAGAGTAGTAGAGCTCTTTGTGAAGGGCTCGTCCGGGGAAGTACTACCACCACGCCTTTTTCTGCCGCCAAGCAGCAACGCTGTGTTTCGATTTGTAGAGTGTGTTTGCCGGTGTAATTACAGGCACATGAGTCTTAACATCTGTACGCCTCAAGTTGATGGACGCAGGGCAGGGCATCGTAGGTCACGTTCGTTCCTATCGTGCGTGACTTACGAGGCAATGCTTTGTTATAGGTGATGGTTACCGATTAAGATCAGGTAGACCATCTGCTTGTTCCATCAGCTAGTTGTATAAAAAAAACATTCCTCATACAATATTTGTTTGTATAACCTACTCATTGGTTATGGATAAGAATACTAATTATCTCTTGCTCGTTTCAGCCTAAACTAGGGGATCAAAGCCGAGTAGCTGTTTCAGTTTTTATTTGATTCCAGAAAGGCTAAGGTGAAAAAAATAATACTTTTATCACAAAAAAATACAGTCAGTATTTGCAAAATATACAAATCAGTAGCGTTCCCATCAAGACGCTGATTAGCAATACTAATATGAAAATGTATAAATAAATAATCATATCCTTTTATATCCTATCCCTCCTAGATGTTTAATGTTTGTGGGTCAATCACGAACTAAACACTGAACCGATATAGATGAAACTTAGAACAAATGTAGTTCGCATCCTGGATTACTAAACACAAAGATTACTTTTTATTCCGAAAAATGCTGGATACGAATTTGAAAAAATCAACAAGTTCAATACAGGGAAACCGCCTTAAATATTATCGCCATTCGAGAACCTTTATTTTATTTAATAGAAATTGTATCAGCTCTAAGAATTCTATGCTTAGATTCCATTCTAATCTGTCACGTCTATGAGGTCGGCTGGTGTAAAGTTCATCAATGCTGAATTCAATTATCGATTACACCATTGTGTTCCGCTTTATCGATTTATATTTAAATACCAACCGTTTATGAGAAATGTATTGTGAAATTGGACAAACGGAAACTTATTTATTGTGTTTGACGGGACCGCCCGCTTTTGCTTATCTACATATTTTAGTTTCTAATTTATGTACCCACACAGCTCAGTTGGTAGGTAGCTGTGGTTTTTGCGCTGTAGGCTGTGGGTTCGATCCCCACTGAGAACAAACATTTTGTGTTAATGAACATTAATACTGGCCTTGTTATTTAGATGGCTTTAAAGCGCTTCAAAATAGTCCTTGTGATCTAACTAAACATTGGCCTTTTGACTTTGACTATGACTTTAAAACATTATGGCTACGTTGAAAAATCCCAGATTCGTATCTTTGTGAAGTTTACTTATTTATTTATTTAATTCTTTATTGAACCAAACAAGTTTGTACAAAAGGAGAGCTTAATGCTAGACAGCATTTTCTACCAGCCAACCTTGACAAGTGAAGAACAAGAAGTTGGCGTGCTTAAACCTAAAAAAAGACAATTTAGTATTACATTTACTAAAACAAAACTGTATACTAAATATAATAAATAAAAATACTATACAAACTACAAACTACAAAACAATAAAAATAAATATATGTGTATTTATATATATATACCTAAAAAATAATAACTCATCTTAATATAAACTTAACTCATTTAAACTCAGTGAAAATACGACCAATAACGTACCTAAAATTCGTAACATTGTCCAATTAAACAACATCTAAGCACTTCAAATCTATTATTATTTTACCAATAAAAAACTTATGACCAACAATGTTAATACAAAACATCTATCAATCAATACAATCAAAAGACCAATCATTGTTATTCCAAAGAATAAAAAATACAGAAGCTCACCAATTAAGAACGAACCATGTCTCATAACAAAAATGTATCGGCTGATGGAATGAAGCGACAATTTCCTTGGTGGTCTCTTTGGCTCGTCGTAATCTGTCATCTGGCCTGTCAAATTACTAACGGGTGGACGAGCGATCGGCTACTGAACTTGTTGTAGATAACAAATGCATTGGAACCAGCTATGATTTTCGATCAGGTGAGGCTTTTTGTGAGCAAAGTACCTATTGCCTCACTGAGGCTTTTGAATTGGAGTGTCAAATTTGCTGGGAGCCAAGCCGTAAGTTTCTTGCTTGTTCTACTGGGCTTTGGGCACCTATTATTATTAATTAATTAAGACGGTTTTTTTTCAGTTCAATCCCTAGAATCACAAAATCGTCTTATAAACTAGGTTTTTGTTTAACTATTCTTACAGTTAATGGTACTTTATTTTTTTTATGACTTTGAGTTAGTTCGAGTCGATGTCTTTGTCATTCTTTGTCTGCTTAAAATACAAAGTATTCTTATTCTAAATATAAGAATACTTTGTATTTTTGTAAGTAACTCTTCTTCAATGCCGAAGCAGTTAGTTGATGTGTTTTTTTTAATATCGTGAAAATAAATGACAGAACAAGCGATTGGTGGCCCACCACATATTGAGCATAGCAATACTTACTTCACAGGACTTAAAAAGACGGCATATGTGCAGTGCGTGCATCACTCTGAGACATAAGTTAGAGTTTTATAGAATCTCCAAAAAGTTTTTTTTTATACAACTAGATGTTGCAACAAGCAGATGGCCCACCTGATGTTAAGTGGTAACCATCACCTATAACGAAGCATTGCTTCGTAAGTCACGCAAGTTAGGAACGTGGCCTACGGTGCACTGCCCTGCGTCCATCAACTTGAGGCATGTTAAGCCTCATGTGCCCGTAATTACACCGGCAACCACACTCTTTAAACCGGAACACAGCAACGCTGCTTGACGGCAGAAAACGCTTACTATGTTATGTAGGTATAATATTTTGTATAAAAAGATAGATGCCTTTCTGTTTCTTATCTTTGACGGTATACAAAATAAATTGAATGAACGTAGGCGTCACATGGGGACACCTGTGATACTTTTTATGTTTTTTTCACGGAATTTTAATTAATTTTTGCTGTCGAACGATCTCTAACAAAATTAAAGATTAATTGCTTGCCTTTTCTTCCAGGTAAATAAACTTGAAGCTTATTAAAAATGTCAAAACTCTTAATGTTCGTATTTGCATGCCAAACGCATGAAGTGGGTTCACATCCCGCTTGGTCATAGCCTTTGGGATTCTCTAAAATGTTTTACTGCTTCACAAATTGTATCCTCGGGCACGGTAGACATCCCTTTAGATCTACTAGTACCACGTATCCAACTCTAAATTATTTAAGGTTGTCTAAAGGGGTAGTTAGAGGCACCTCCAAGGTATATTTGGCATTATAGGTACCCACTTTGGATAAGAAACCTATTCAGTCGTGCCTCAAAGAGACCCAGCCAGATTGTAGACTGCGGTATATTAACAAACACTTAAGGCGAAGACAAGTACTAATGTGACTCTCGCTCGCACGTGTCGACATGTTGAAAGATATAAAATCACTAAACTCATTTTCGAAAAATTTCAATCAACCATTTCGTGTGAAATCACATTGCACACAGTTTAGTAAAAATTTCATTTTGATCGATACAAGTTTTCCTACTTAAAAGTTTGCTTATGTACGATAACAACTAAAGCAAACTTTTGAGTAGGAAAATATGTATTGATCAAAATGATTTTTTTAGTAAACTGAGTGCAATGTGATTGCACACAAAATGGTTGATTGCGATTTTTCGAAAATGAGTTGAGTGATTTTATATCTTTCAACATGTCGAAACGTGCGAGCGAGAGTCACATTAGCTCTTGTATTCGCCTTAAATTGGAGACAAAACCAGATTTAAGTGTACACAATAAATCAATATTCACCACTCAATTAAATAGCAAATTAAAATGTATTGCGAAATCAGTCCTCGAATGAAGAGTAATTTCGGACTTCGTATTGCAATCAATTTTGTTTTAATAATGCTTATTGAGACAAACGACGGGTAAGCGACCAATAATAGTAAATTAACTTCTACTTATATTCGTAACTTAATGGCTTGCAAAGTGGATTGACCTTTGAAAAAAAAGTATATTGTTCTGTATTTGTTCGCTCTTGTTTGCCTCGATAATTCTGGAAATGTATGGGAGATGCCTATTTTCAGTAGTAGACTTCTTCAGGCAGATGATATGGTTGATTTGGTGTCAAGTTTTGGAATCAGATGATATAGGGTCGTGACTAGTATAAATAAATATAATTAGTATAAATATATATATATATATATATACAAGGTGTTCCATAAGTTGTGTATATAAACTTCAGGGGGCTAAAGTACCCATCAATATGAACAACTTTTTCTAAGGAACCAACACTGTGAACGCGAAAAAAAACAGCTGTTTCATACAAAAGTTCAATACCTACCAGGCTAAAATGTACTACTATTTATATATATATATAAATAGTAGCTCTCTGAAGATATCTCTCAGATCTTTTGATACTAAATTGTTCAAGAGGGGGGTCATTGTCAAGTAAACACATACCATTTAGCACCTTCCATTTTTTTTATGTAGTGCTGACTCAGTAAAGTATAAATTGTACGTATGCCTACTCGATATTTATCTAAAAGAAAAATCCATGGTGCCAATTGGATTCAAACGTCAAATAGAAAGGTCAACGAACTCATCTTTTTCAGCAGTCCTCTTCTATTACATGTGTCAAGTGCTCGAAAGGAGCCTCTTGAGGCGCACTTAAAATCCTTTCACCACACTGTTTCGAAAGAAACTAGTGACAAGAGAAGAGAGAAAGAGCAGTCCACAGATTTTTGAGCTGGCTTTCTGTAATTTTGACCATATCTTCGCTACAATAGAAACCCAGCTCGTGAACCCCGGGTACCATTTATTCGAGATCCTTTATTCCCCAGCGGTTGGCGATTCTACAAAACCAGTTAGAAATCATAATCCTAGCATACACCATCACATTGACTGTTCGCAAACTAGCTTCTAAAGCTGTGTGGGGTAAACACCATTACAAAATGGACTATCTAATTTCAAAACCAGAAGACCATTAATTATATCGGACGATAACGAACTGGATTCATTCTCTATTGTTCCACGCAGCTCTCAAAATGTCACATTAATTGATTTAAGTCTTATGCTACGTAAACTTGGTTTAAATAGGTAAATGTCACCCGTATTTCAAAAGACGGGTGAGGCAACTTGCACAAACTTCAGTTTCACGCGATAAAGTCTTTTGTAGGTTTATGTATTTTATCTTGTTTTTCTAATAATCTCTATCTCTAATACTATAAGACTCAAAGTCCTGACTGACTGACTGACTGACTGACTGACTGACATATAGACAACGCACAGCCTAAACCGCTGGTCCTAGAGACTTGAAATTTGAGGAGTACATAGCTCTTATGGCGTAGAGGTGCACTAAGAAGGGATTTTTGGAAATTCAACCCCTAAGGGTGTAAAAAGGGATGAAAACGTTTGTATGAAAAATAGTATTCCTTGAACCTACAAACTTGAAACTTGGAGAACATATACCTCAAAGCAAAAAAATAGGAAAGGCATTTTTAGTTTTTTAAAACTACCCTTAATAAGTGTGCAAAGGGATGTAAAAGTTTGTATGGGAGTTTTTTGACCGATGGTCCTAGAGACTTGAAATTTGAAGAGTACATAGGTCTTATGACGTAGAGGTGTACTAAGAAGGGGTTTTTGGAAATTCAACCCCTAAGGGTGTAAAAAGGGATGAAAGCGTTTGTATGAAAAATTGTATTCCTTGAACCTACAAACTTGAAACTTGGAGTACATATACTTCAAAGCAAAAAAAATAGGAAAAGCATTTTTAGATTTGTAAAACTACCCTTAATAAATGTGCAAAGGGATGTAAAAGTTTGTAAGGGAGTTTTTTGACCGATGGTCCTAGAGACTTGAAATTTGAAGAGTACATAGGTCTTATGACGTAGAGGTGTACTAAGAAGGGGTTTTTGAAAATTCAACCCCTAAGGGTGTAAAAAGGGATGAAAGCGTTTGTATGAAAAATTGTATTCCTTGAACCTACAAACTTGAAACTTGGAGTACATATACTTCAAAGCAAAAAAATAGGAAAGGCATTTTTAGTTTTGTAAAACTACCCTTAATAAATGTGCAAAGGGATGTAAAAGTTTGTAAGGGAGTTTTTTGACCGATGGTCCTAGAGACTTGAAATTTGAAGAGTACATAGGTCTTATGACGTAGAGGTGTACTAAGAAAGGGTTTTTGGAAATTCAACCCCTAAGGGTGTAAAAAGGGATGAAAGCGTTTGTATGAAAAATTGTATTCCTTGAACCTACAAACTTGAAACTTGGATTACATGTACTTCAAAGCAAAAAAATAGGAAAGGCGTTATTAGTTTTTTTAAACTACCCTTAATAAGTGTGCAAAGGGATGTAAAAGTTTGTATGGGAGTTTTTTGACCGATGGTCCTAGAGACTTGAAATTTGAAGAGTACATAGGTCTTATGACGTAGAGGTGTACTAAGAAGGGGTTTTTGGAAATTCAACCCCTAAGGGTGTAAAAAGGGATGAAAGCGTTTGTATGAAAAATTGTATTCCTTGAACCTACAAATTTGAAACTTGGAGTACATATACTTCAAAGCAAAAAAAATAGGAATAGCATTTTTAGTTTTGTAAAACTACCCTTAATAAATGTGCAAAGGGATGTAAAAGTTTGTAAGGGAGTTTTTTGACCGATGGTCCTAGAGACTTGCAATTTGAAGAGTACATAGGTCTTATGACGTAGAGGTGTACTAAGAAGGGGTTTTTGAAAATTCAACCCCTAAGGGTGTAAAAAGGGATGAAAGCGTTTGTATGAAAAATTGTATTCCTTGAACCTACAAACTTGAAACTTAGAGTACATATACTTCAAAGCAAAAAAATAGTAAAGGCATTTTTAGTTTTGTAAAACTACCCTTAATAAATGTGCAAAGGGATGTAAAAGTTTGTAAGGGAGTTTTTTGACCGATGGTCCTAGAGACTTGAAATTTGAAGAGTACATAGGTCTTATGACGTAGAGGTGTACTAAGAAAGGGTTTTTGGAAATTCAACCCCTAAGGGTGTAAAAAGGGATGAAAGCGTTTGTATGAAAAATTGTATTCCTTGAACCTACAAACTTGAAACTTGGAGTACATATACTTCAAAGCAAAAAAATAGGAAAGGCGTTATTAGTTTTTTTAAACTACCCTTAATAAGTGTGCAAAGGGATGTAAAAGTTTGTATGGGAGTTTTTTGACCGATGGTCCTAGAGACTTGAAATTTGAAGAGTACATAGGTCTTATGACGTAGAGGTGTACTAAGAAGGGGGTTTTGGAAATTCAACCCCAAGGGGTGTAAAAGGGTTGAAAACGTTTGCATGAAAAATAGTATACCTTGAACCTACAAACTTCAAACTTGGAGTATATGAACTTTTAGGCAAAAAAATAGGAAAGGCTTTTTTAATTTTTTAAAACTACCCATAATAAGCGTGCAAAGGGATGTCAAAGTTTGTATGGGAGTTTTTAAACGCATAGTGCGATTGATTTCAAACTTGAAGTAAATATACTCCACAATAAATTATTTAAAATCACGTTTTCAATATTTTAAAACTACCCCTGCAAAGTTTCAAGGTTTGTATGGGAGATTTTTAACTGTAACTGTGTAATTAACTTCAAACTAAAATAAAATGTGTTCTGTGGATAAATAACATAAAGACGTTACCCTCCTTCGTTGCGCTCGAGTAAAAAGAATACCTACAACGAGGCGTCAATGTTCTAAAAACGGGAATCTTGAGTTGGTACGAAGAGATCTGAGGGTACCTATCTACCGTGCCTGTGGATCAATGTCGTGAAGCTGTTTCGTTTCGTTTGCTTTTGGGGTAGAAACTAGGAACAAATAAGTACATATTTTCCGTGTAAGGTTGTCTTTGTTGTATTTGTCATGTTTGTGCTAAACTCAGTACCTATACCTACCTACCTAATATAGGTAATGTACGCCTATAGGTATCCCTTATACCTACGTAGGTATTTAAAATCCTACCCTAATAATAGTACGTATTTAAAATCCTACCCTAATAATATACAAATCAATGCGAAAGTTACGATGTTTGGATGTTTGTGGTTCAATCACGGTTCACCACTTCAACGCGTGCGAAGCCGCGGGAAGCCACTAGTAATACTATAAGACTCAAAGTCCTGACTGACTGACTGACTGACATATAGACAACGCACAGCCTAAACCGCTGGTCCTAGAGACTTGAAATTTGAGGAGTACATAGCTCTTATGGCGTATAGGTGCACTAAGAAGGGATTTTTGGAAATTCAACCCCTAAGGGTGTAAAAAGGGATAAAAACGTTTGTATGAAAAATAGTATTCCTTGAACCTACAAACTTGAAACTTGGAGAACATATACCTCAAAGCAAAAAAATAGGAAAGGCATTTTTAGTTTTTTAAAACTACCCTTAATAAGTGTGCAAAGGGATGTAAAAGTTTGTATGGGAGTTTTTTGACCGATGGTCCTAGAGACTTGAAATTTGAAGAGTACATAGGTCTTATGACGTAGAGGTGTACTAAGAAGGGGTTTTTGGAAATTCAACCCCTAAGGGTGTAAAAAGGGATGAAAGCGTTTGTATGAAAAATTGTATTCCTTGAACCTACAAACTTGAAACTTGGAGTACATATACTTCAAAGCAAAAAAATAGGAAAGGCATTTTTAGTTTTGTAAAACTACCCTTAATAAATGTGCAAAGGGATGTAAAAGTTTGTAAGGGAGTTTTTTGACCGATGGTCCTAGAGACTTGAAATTTGAAGAGTACATAGGTCTTATGACGTAGAGGTGTACTAAGAAGGGGTTTTTGAAAATTCAACCCCTAAGGGTGTAAAAAGGGATGAAAGCGTTTGTATGAAAAATTGTATTCCTTGAACCTACAAACTTGAAACTTGGAGTACATATACTTCAAAGCAAAAAAATAGGAAAGGCATTTTTAGTTTTGTAAAACTACCCTTAATAAATGTGCAAAGGGATGTAAAAGTTTGTAAGGGAGTTTTTTGACCGATGGTCCTAGAGACTTGAAATTTGAAGAGTACATAGGTCTTATGACGTAGAGGTGTACTAAGAAGGGGGTTTTGGAAATTCAACCCCAAGGGGTGTAAAAGGGTTGAAAACGTTTGCATGAAAAATAGTATACCTTGAACCTACAAACTTGAAACTAGGAGTATATGAACTTTTAGGCAAAAAAATAGGAAAGGCTTTTTTAATTTTTTAAAACTACCCATAATAAGTGTGCAAAGGGATGTCAAAGTTTGTATGGGATTTTTTTAACGCATAGTGCGATTGATTTCAAACTTGAAGTAAATATACTCCACAATAAATAATTTAAAATCACGTTTTCAATATTTTAAAACTACCCCTGCAAAGTTTCAAGGTTTGTATGGGAGATTTTTAACTGTAACTGTGTAATTAACTTCAAACTAAAAGAAAATGTGTTCTGTGGATAAATAACATAAAGACGTTACCCTCCTTCGTTGCGCTCGAGTAAAAAGAATACGTAGGTATTCTTTTAACGAGAGTTTTTCTTTTCTTTTTTTAACGAGGCGTCAATGTTCTAAAAACGGGAATCTTGAGTTGGTACGAAGAGCTCTGAGGGTACCTATCTACCGTGCCTGTGGATCAATGTCGTGAAGCTGTTTCGTTTCGTTTGCTTTTGGGGTAGAAACTAGGAACAAATAAGTACATATTTTCCGTGTAAGGTTGTCTTTGTTGTATTTGTCATGTTTGTGCTAAACTCAGTACCTATACCTACCTACCTAATATAGGTAATGTACGCCTATAGGTATCCCTTATACCTACGTAGGTATTTAAAATCCTACCCTAATAATAGTACGTATTTAAAATCCTACCCTAATAATATACAAATCAATGCGAAAGTTACGATGTTTGGATGTTTGTGGTTCAATCACGGTTCACCACTTCAACGCGTGCGAAGCCGCGGGAAGCCACTAGTATGAATATATTTAATTATATTTTTGCAACTCTCATTTTCCTCATTTCAATGTTCTCTTTCCTTCAAGGTTTGCTGGACGAGAACTATTTTTAGGGTTAAGCTCGTCTTTGTACATGTTTTATATTAAAGTTCACTAAATGTTATTACTGTGTACAATAAATAATCTCTATCTCTAATACTATAAGAATCAAAGTCCTGACTGACTGACTGACTGACTGACTGACTGACATATAGACAACGCACAGCCTAAACCGCTGGTCCTAGAGACTTGAAATTTGAGGAGTACATAGCTCTTATGGCGTAGAGGTGCACTAAGAAGGGATTTTTGGAAATTCAACCCCTAAGGGTGTAAAAAGGGATGAAAACGTTTGTATGAAAAATAGTATTCCTTGAACCTACAAACTTGAAACTTGGAGAACATATACGTCAAAGCAAAAAAATAGGAAAGGCATTTTTAGTTTTTTAAAACTACCCTTAATAAGTGTGCAAAGGGATGTAAAAGTTTGTATGGGAGTTTTTTGACCGATGGTCCTAGAGACTTGAAATTTGAAGAGTACATAGGTCTTATGACGTAGAGGTGTACTAAGAAGGGGTTTTTGGAAATTCAACCCCTAAGGGTGTAAAAAGGGATGAAAGCGTTTGTATGAAAAATTGTATTCCTTGAACCTACAAACTTGAAACTTGGAGTACATAATCTTCAAAGCAAAAAAATAGGAAAAGCATTTTTAGTTTTGTAAAACTACCCTTAATAAATGTGCAAAGGGATGTAAAAGTTTGTAAGGGAGTTTTTTGACCGATGGTCCTAGAGACTTGAAATTTGAAGAGTACATATGTCTTATGACGTAGAGGTGTACTAAGAAGAGGTTTTTGGAAATTCAACCCCTAAGGGTGTAAAAAGGGATGAAAGCGTTTGTATGAAAAATTGTATTCCTTGAACCTACAAACTTGAACCTTGGAGTACATATACTTCAAAGCAAAAAAATAGGAAAGGCGTTATTAGTTTTTTTAAACTACCCTTAATAAGTGTGCAAAGGGATGTAAAAGTTTGTATGGGAGTTTTTTGACCGATGGTCCTAGAGACTTGAAATTTGAAGAGTACATAGGTCTTATGACGTAGAGGTGTACTAAGAAGGGGTTTTTGGAAATTCAACCCCTAAGGATGTAAAAAGGGATGAAAGCGTTTGTATGAAAAATTGTATTCTTTGAACCTACAAACTTGAAACTTGGAGTACATAATCTTCAAAGCAAAAAAATAGGAAAGGCAGTTTTAGTTTTGTAAAACTACCCTTAATAAATGTGCAAAGGGATGTCAAAGTTTGTATGGAAGTTTTTTACCGATGGTCCTAGAGACTTGAAATTTGAAGAGTACATAGGTCTTATGACGTAGAGGTGTACTAAGAAGGGGTTTTTGGAAATTCAACCCCTAAGGGTGTAAAAAGGGATGAAAGCGTTTGTATGAAAAATAGTATTCCTTGAACCTAAAAACTTGAAACTTGAAGTAGATGTACTCCAAGGCTAAAAATTAGGAAAAGCATTTTTAGTTTTTTAAAACTACCCATAATAAGTGTGCAAAGGGATGTCAAAGTTTGTATGGGAGTTTTTTAACGCGTGGTGCGATTGACTTAAAACTTGAGGTAAATATACTAAGAAATAAATAATGAATGACGCTTTTAACTTTTGATAATTCCCCTGCAAAGGGTTCATCAATCAATGACTGTAAAAGTTAGTATGGGAGATTTTTAACGCATAGTGCGATTGATTTCAAACTTGAAGTAAATATACTCCACAATAAATAATTTAAAATCACGTTTTCAATATTTTAAAACTAGCCCTGCATAATTTCAAGGTTTGTATGGGAGATTTTTAACTGTAACTGTGTAATTAACTTCAAACTAAAAGAAAATGTGTTCTGTGGATAAATAACATAAAGACGTTACCCTCCTTCGTTGCGCTCGAGTAAAAAGAATACAACTAGGCGTCAATGTTCTAAAAACGGGAATCTTGAGTTGGTACGAAGAGATCTGAGGGTACCTATCTACCGTGCCTGTGGATCAATGTCGTGAAGCTGTTTCGTTTCGTTTGCTTTTGGGGTAGAAACTAGGAACAAATAAGTACATATTTTCCGTGTAAGGTTGTCTTTGTTGTATTTGTCATGTTTGTGCTAAACTCAGTACCTATACCTACCTACCTAATATAGGTAATGTACGCCTATAGGTATCCCTTATACCTACGTAGGTATTTAAAATCCTACCCTAATAATAGTACGTATTTAAAATCCTACCCTAATAATATACAAATCAATGCGAAAGTTACGATGTTTGGATGTTTGTGGTTCAATCACGGTTCACCACTTCAACGCGTGCGAAGCCGCGGGAAGCCACTAGTAAATAATAAAGTACAAAGTGAAAGTAAACGTCAAATTTTTACTAAACAACGTTTTGTGTGGCTCCCGTCTGGTGTGGAGAGTTGTGGCATTTTAAACTAAGTGTTTCTGTGATTTGGACGGATCGGGTCCAGCAAGGGTATTTTAAAACATTCGGAAACGTCGGTTGCCGAAAAAGATTTCGTTTCTAAGCAAACAAAGCAAGAGCAAGAGAGATAAATTCAGACGTTTCCGATCGGAATCGTTACTAAATATTTTAAAATGGCTGTAGCAGTCGCTAATCTATAACGAAGCTGTTAGGCAGTTAACAAACTCCGCTTTCAAGAAATGTCCAATTTGTGCGAATTTTTCAAAATAAAGAGATCCATGTCACGTTTTTGAGACGCAATTTTTTTTGTGTTGGAGAAAAACATCTTCTTGTGTCGATTCTTCTTGGCGTATTACCATTTCTTTCGAAGCAGTGTGCTGAAAGGATTTTAACTGTACCTCAGAGAGGCTCCTTTCTAGCAAATCCAAGATGATACACAAGGTATAGGTATAGGTATGATATACTTAATACACAAGTTATACACCATAAAACTCAAGCCAAAAAAAGCATTCATAAGCATATATCATTTGACATTTAATTAGCAGCTCAGAATTAAAAACCAGCACTGCGTCGCAAATGCATAAAACAAAACGAGTGATAGCCCACTCATAAAAAGCACCCTCAAACAACAAAGCTTAATGATTTCACTCGACAAATAAAAGCGAGTGGATACGAGGAATCACACATCGATGAGCAATGAACCACGTCTGGAGAGTCATTACGAATACAGTGTCTTATCTAACTTGAATAATTAATGGAAGTGATGCCTCTTGCTGTGAAACGGGTATAGCATATCCCGGGGTTTGGTAAAAGCGGTGACCGTAGCAGACCGTACCTGCCACGTCGGGGCAAAATCAAAAAAATTTAAATCAAAACGGTCTTTAACAGTACAATCAAAAGGATCACTTTGAAACGTCTTATATACTAGGTGAAACTATTTTAGGGCGTATTTGACATACCATTCTGCACGGGACGAGATTTGCTAAGGAACAAGTTTCTGTGTACCTTTGTAGCTACCATTTTTAGGATACCTACAGGTGGTACTACTACCTACTCTGTTTGCCTGTACTTGTAACTTTTTTTTTTATTTGTTTCATTCGTTTAATAAATAAAATAATAACATTAAAGCTGTCCGTTCTGTATTATTCATAATCTATTTATTTACTCTTCATTATGTATCTACTTACCTGTGTTGCACATTCTTTCTTTTACCACTAAACCAATCAAGATAAATCTTAGAACAAATACTATTCGTAACTTGAATGGTACCTTAGTTTGACAAGAGTAGTAGAGTTGTGAAGGGCTCGTCCGTCCGAAGAAGTACCACCACCATCCCTTTTTCTGCCGCCAAGCAGCGTTGCTGTGTTTCGGTTTGAAGAGTGTGGTTCCCGGTGTAATTACAGGCACATGAGGCTTCACATCTGTATGCCTCAAGTTGACGGACGCAGGGCAGAGAATCGTAGGGCACGTTCCTATCGTGCGTGACTTACGAGGCAATGCTTTGTTATAGGTGATGGTTACCACTTAACATCAGGTGGGCCATCTGCTTGTTCCATCAGCAAGTTGTATAAAAAAAAAGTTACTTTTTGACCCGATAAATAATCTGAAAGGGGTATAAAACATGAACAAACTCATTTAAAGGAAAACGTTTATATATTAATGATGAAGATAACTACTCATACGCGACTGAAGCATCGGGCGACAGCTACTATAGAACTCGAAATGCTAGTACCAAAGTTACTTACAATTGTTTTAGTACGAGTACTAGTGTACTCGTACTAAAACAGTTGTAAGTAACTTTACAAAATCACGGGAATTTTCACTTAGTGGATCTGCACTCACTTGGAGCACGAGCTTCGCATCACTCATGTTGGTATTTCCACATTTTTACTCGCCTAAATACTCACGTGAGGCCGCTAGTGATGGGGGAATGTATTAAGGAATGCCAAACTCACTGCGGATTCCACGGTCACTTGGGTCAGTAACCGTCAGTAACCGTCATATTGACTACAATATGACGGTTACTGATTTTTGGAAATCAAATATAGGGCTATGACAAGACCGATGTGATGCCAAACACTTTTTAACTTCACTAAGAAAGGGTGTGTACCTTTTGAATAATCATAAGCTGAGCATATTACTATTCCGTCAGCAAAATTCACCCAAGTGATCGCGGAATCCGCAGTGAGATTTTAATTTTGCATTCTGTAATACATTCACACAACACTAGCGGCCACGTGACTTGTGAGGTATTTTGGAGAATAAAATTGTGGTAATACCAACATGAGTGATGCGAAGCTCGTGTTCGACGTGAGTGCAGATCCACTAAGTGAAACATCCCGTGATTTTGTTGTTTCTAGAATCGATGCCCAGCCTTGTTTGACTTTTTTTAAATCGCAACAGAAGTCAAAATAATTCTTCAAATTAAATGACGTCAAATTTCAAAGACTAACCGCCGGTTTCTGAAAGGCCGATCAAAACTAATCGGATGTCAAGTCACTCGCCATTTCAGCTATTACATCGAATTAGATAGAGATAGCAAGTGACTTGACATCAGATTAGTTTTGATCGGGCTTTCAGAAACCGGCGGTAAGAGCAGATTTCACCATACTCTGTTAGATTAACAAAGGATTAAAGGGCCGTTAAATATGTCAAAATGTACGCGTTTGACATCTATAGATTTAAAGGCTTGTTAATCCTTGATTAGTAACTAACAGAGCATGGTGAAATCAGCTCTTAGACGTATTAACAAAAATTAAAATCTATTAAGATTTCAGTCAATATAATGTGTCAGTAAAAGACTTCAATTGACCACACTGTCTGTGCGTTGTCTATATGCCAGTCAGTCAGTCAGTCAGTCAGTCAGTCAGACAGTCAGTCAGTCAGTCTGTCAGTCAGTCAGACAGTCAGTCAGTCAGTCTGTCAGTCAGTCAGGCCTTTGACTCTTATAGTATTAGAGGTATATTGTAACAACGATCCCGCAAAAGTACGGCAGGAACCACGCCGTAGGTTTGTTGCCTGTTCTTCTAGGTTTGGTCGCGTGGAACTGGCACCTAAAACTTACCTAGCTTTAACACGTTTTAAAGACATTCTTGTAATTAAATTGAACAAATACCTTTAATAACTAAATATACCTACTTACTTACTAAAACTGCACTTACCTAGATCCAGTTTATTTGTTTTTGTGTAATTAATTATCGACTTATGACTCCTTAGTAGCATTTCTTTTACAAACCTTAGTGGTTTTCTTAGCGCTATTTAATTTAATATCTATTATGTATATTTTATAAAGATAAATAAAAAAATACTTTGACACTTCGATTCTTAAATTTCAAATTCGTTATAATTTGTGCCAGCCCTAAAAGTACAGCCGCATACAAATCACATTAAACCACATTTCATTTAGTCCAAGTAGAGAAACTATAGGGTGCAAACTATTATTCCAAGTTGAATAATGACGAGAAATCATTGGAATTATGAGTCTGCAGTTTCCTTTGACCTCAGTGCATTCTCCGATTGATGGATTATTGATGATGGTTGAACAAAATATTTGCAATTGGTGGTTAGTTTATCTTGTTTGTTTATAAAATATTAAGCTAATTTCTCTTTTTCTGTCTCTCTTTCTATCTAGTCCTAAAAATACGAAAGTAATTCAATAAATAAATAAATATTGGTGGACATTCCACACTAAGCCAAAGCTTGTGATATGGGAACCAGATAGCTGATATACAACTTAAATACTTTTTTTTTTGTAAATACATACTTATTATATTATATAACACCCAGACAGAGAACAAACATCTATGTTCATCACACAAATGTTTGTTCTCGGTGGGGATCGAACCCACGGCCTACGGCACAGAAGGCAGAGCTACTACCAACTGAGCTGTGAAGGCTGTGAATAATTTGCTCGTTATATAACCAATGGCAGTTTCGACAATTTCAGAGTAACAAAATCATACTCAAAATCACGGTTTAAAAACTGTATCTATTTAGTCTTTTTTTTATACGACTAGCTGATGGAACAAGCAGATGGCCCACCTGATGTTAAGTGGTAACCATCACCTATAACAAAGCATTGCCTTGTCAGTGTCATTGTCACGCACGATAGGAACATGCCCTACGATGCATTGCCCTGCGTCCATCAACTTTAGGTAACCAGATGTTAAGCCTCATGTGCCTGTAATTACACCGGCAACCGAACTCTTAAAACCGAAACACAGCAACGCTGCTTGGCGGCAGAAAAGGGCATGGTGGTAGTACTTCCCCGGACGAGCCCTTCACAAAGAGCTCTACTACATTATTATGAATATTGGTGACATCTACAGCCCCAAACTAACCAAAAGCTATACCTAGTACTATAGAAACCAGAAAGCTGATAATACTTGAATAGTTTTATGCAAATACATAGTTATAATACCTTTATTATACACGCAGACGAGAAGAAAATTATATCCTAAAATATTTTTTAAAATAAGGCTTAATGTTATGGTAAAAAATACTGCGCAAAAACCATTGGAACAGTTTCACTTAGACCCCGTAAACTTAACAGCCCTCAAAACTTGCCCCAAACGCTCAACCACTCAAGGTAAGACCTCTCGAGTCTTCCAAAACGAGATCCTTGCCAAAAACACTGATTGCTATCAATAATGAGTCATACCAAGTACAAAGTGAACAAAAACTTTCGTATGCCCTAATAAAGATAAACCCTTAGGACTTAAGCGAGAAGGACAAAAAATAACAACATTAAAAGTGAAATCCTCAAGCTCTGATTGACCACAAATCAATATTAATGATCTCTACCAGCGGGTGTTCTATCCGTATCTTCCATTTCATTATTCCGTATAAGCTAGAGAGGGATAGGTAGATATTTGGACACAACGCCCTTAAACATTTTAAGTGCTAAACGAATAAAACCATTAATTACACACAATTCAATGTACATATTGAATTTATTCAAATGGTGATAAATAGCTGGTTGGAGTGTGAAAGAGATGAAATACTCTGTGGGCTCTAGAATGTTTCATTGTAAACTAAGTGGTAGAAACATTAGAATGGAATGTATCATATTCATCGTTAGAAAGTCGAATTTAAATCAGCGCAAGTCAGGATAATAAAATATGTAGTTGAAGGCATATTATTAGAAAATGCAATGATTTTAAAAAAAACCTTGCAATTTATTGATGACTATTACAATACTTATTAAGTTTTATTTATACTAAAAAAATATAAATAATATTAGTAGACATTCCACACAGCACTATCAAGCCCCAAATTAAGCTTATGCTTTGGGATTAGTATGTGAACGATAGCTGATATAATACCTACATATTTATTTATTTTTTATACTACTAGCTGATGGAACAAGTAGATGGCACACCTGATGTTAAGTGGTAACCATCACCTATAACAAAGCATTGCCTCGTAAGACACGCACGATAGGAACGTGTCTTACGATGCACTGCCCTGCGTCCATCAACTTGAGGCGTACAGATGTTAAGAAGCCTCATGTGCCTGTAATTACACCGGCAACCACACTCTTCAAACCAAAACACAGCAACGCTGCTTGGCGGCAGAAAAAGGCATGGTGGTAGTACTTCCCCGGACGAGCCCTTCCCAAAGAGCTCTACTAGGTACTCTTAAAAAAATACATCTTTTTGTAAATAAATACTTACTATACACCCAGACCGAAAAGATACATCTAATTATATTCATTACATTACCTACACAAAAGAGACACAGGCTTGTTTTCGGTGGGAATCAAACCCACAGCCTACAGTGCAGAAGGCAGAGCTGCTACCAACTGAGCTGTGAGTCAAAACTTCCCCACAAAATCTTTCACGAAGAGTTTTTAGCTACAAAAAAAAATTTTAGCTATTGTATAGTCTGTGGCAGCAATAGTCTAAACGCCTGTTCAAATGTCGAAAGGAGTGATTCAGAGCCGAGATAAACATCATTGTAATGTCCGATTCAAGAATAATTATCTGATATTTTGTTCCTAATTAATTTGATTGTGTTGTTCAATTAATTTCGTACACGGATCGGACGACGAACAATTTGTTTTCTTTTTTTTTTCATATTTCTCAAAGAATGTGAGTAGATATTTTGTTTAAGGTGCATTTTAGAAGATCAAACAAGTAAATAGTAAAATTACAGTACACCCGAAAATCATTGCTTTACTTTTCAAAACTTGCATTTTTATTGAAATTATTTTATTGATTTTTTTTATTGAACTTGGAAGGTTAACGGCCGCTTTCTGAAAGCGCGATCAAAACTAATCGGATGTCAAGTCACTCGCCATTTCAGTTATTACACCGAATTAGATAGAGATAGCAAGTGACTTACAGTATTTTTTACTAGTATTGTTATTGTAAGTAATGTAATTTTTTTCACCAAGAGTCAATTTATTTATCGTAACGATTTAAAAAGCACATTTGCATGACATACGAATAAAAAAATCTCTGAACACTTCGTTTTTATTTTATCAGTGTAATAGAATAAACCTTGAATCCATTGATTGAGAAACTACTAGCGCCATCTAGCGACGCGCTTGGAGAAAGTAATAGTGCATGATAAGATAATGAGAAGAGTGTTCTTTTATGTGAATGTATTAAATAAATGAATTAATTTCTCATAAATTAACATTTCAAAATATCTGTAAAAATATAGGTACTTACCTAGTCTCTACCAAAGCATAGCAGGTTAGTGACTTACCTCATGTCATTCCCCATGAAATTAAAAAAAATTGTAATGACGTAATTTCTTCAAATGATTTGCTCTAGGTACCTTCGAAAATAATCGAGCTCACAGACGCCAAAGAATCGCTAAGTTTTCCTTAACGGCCTCAACTATCCACAGAAAGAGGTTGGAAGGCATTAATTTAATTTTATGGTTTTTGTGTTTGTCACACTGCGAGCCAGGGAGATTTGTGGGTCCTCTAACGAGGGATCGGGATTAGAGAGTACCTCAGGGGCTCAAGAGATTTGGGGATTGTTTTAATTCTCATTCTTTTGAGGATATTGATCAGTGGCTTTAGCGTAGGTTTAATGTTATTTGAGAAAAACGCAAGTATTTGCCCAGTTTACAGGCTCATAAATAAGGATTTGCACTTTATTATTGGGCTATTATAATTATTACTATTATTGAGAGCACTGGTGGTCTAGTGGTAGCGGCCCCGCCTTCCGATCCTAAGGTTGTGGGTTCGAAACCGGTCGTCCACCAAGAGTGTTCAAAATATATGTGCACAATGCCAGTACTCTCAAACGGTGAAGGAAAACATCGTGAGGAAACCGTCATGACGTAGAACCTAAAAAGTTCTATAACATGTGTCAAGTGCTCGAAAGGAGCCTCTTGAGGTGCACTTAAAATCCTTTCACCACACTGTTTCGAAAGAAACTAGTGACATGACTAAAGATAGATTGGGCTAAAATAATATTGAAATTGTTGGATATTGCAAAGTGCTATTTAGCTCCAAACCGGTGCAGAAAAACATCTTTATTCATCAGACAAACGTTTGTCCTGTATGGAAGTCGAACCCACATTTAAAGCGTAAAAAGATGAGCCACCAACTGAGCTTAGTTCAACTGGCAAACATAATTTCTTCCTTCTAATCTTAACATTGATTATTGATAATAACTTAAGTTTATATTCCGACTTTGTAACAAGGCCTGTCTATTTGTTTTGCAGTCTTCATCGAAGAATAATTTCCTTTCTTAGAATAAGAAATAATTATAATTCTTTCACGTATATAGGCACTTTATTATAAAAAGTTCAGAATCAATATGAAAGTTTAAATGGAAAAGTGCGCATATTGAACTTTGTTCATTAAAACTGAAGAGTTTTTCCGCTTTCATCGGGAAAAAGGAAATATCGTTTCTCATTTAATATAACGAGAAAAGTATTTTAACGCCGCTAAGGAAAAAATCTTATTCAATCAAACCAAAGTACCTACTTTCTACCTAACATCAATAAAAGTCCCACAGCTGGGTATAACATCTTCATTATTTTTCTTTGTAGGTACTATTTTTAGATCCCACTCTTTATAAATGCTCGAGCTAGGTTATTTTTATATTATTTGATCTAAAAATAATCATTTTATTTTTGAATGAAGTAATGTACAAATTAAGAACGCGTAACGCCATCTAGCGGCGAGTAGCATGTATTTACTAAGTTTGAATTTTCGTGCTAGCTCTGTTAGTCGGAATTTTTATTATTATTTTTTATACAATAAAAATAAAATTATGTATGTACTAAATACCTACGTAAACAGTTTTATTATCTATTAAATGATCATACTCACTGATGGCTATCAATGAACAAATAAATTAGGTAAGTTAACTAGGCAAAGCAAAATAGACCTTCTTTGATAGCTATTAAACCTTTGTTTTCTAATCTCTCCAGGCTACCAACGGGCTGGGCTCTGATAAGCTTCTAATTAATCAGCCAAACCCAACGTATTAAACCTTTTACGATCTTTCAGTTGAAGGTAGGGCACGGGTGTTCAAAAGACGAACTTTTAGTAGTTATTGCAACATCCAATTGCTATAAGGCCTAGAACCTACAATGAAATTTAACCAGGGTTTTTTTTATTGATTTATTAGGATCGCCAAGAGACAATACACAAAACTTAATACTAGACACAAACAAAACAACATCCTACCCCGTGCTACCAAAGGCAACCACAGCTAACACTTAATTATGAATACACATAATTAGGACAGCCTTCACAGCTCAGTTGGTAGTAACTCTGCCTTCTGCGCCGTAGGCCGTGGGTTCGATCCCCACCGAGAACAAACATTTGTGTGATGAACATAGATGTTTGTTCTCTGTCTGGGTGTTATACAATATTATAAGTATGTATTTACAAAAAAAAAGTATATAAGTATTATATCAGCTATCTGGTTCCCATATTACAAGCTTTGACTTAGTTTGGGGCTAGATAGTGCTGTGTGGAAAGTCCTCCAATATTTATTTTATTTATTTATTTATAATTAAAAACATGTGTATATGAACATCATTAAAATAATAAAAACTCAAAAGTAAATTCCAGATTGAAATAATAAAATAATTGTAAATTTAAAATCATGAACACTTCGAATAATTGAAATAATACAAAACAGAACACCACAGAATAGAAAAGAGAATCAAAATTAGGTAGGCATTCAACACAAAGGTGTTACTAACTTTTCTTTATATAAGCTCAAAATATCGAACCAGATATTATGAAACTAATTCCAAATTTGAGCTTAGTTTATTATTAACTTAATTAATTGAAGTTAAACCTATTTACCTTGTGGGATCATTTTATTAGAACTTTGTAACCTCATTCTGAACTCATTATAAGACGCAACATAACTTAACTAAATAAATAAGCAGCTACTCACATAAACGACATCGCCTACGCATTGAGAACACAACAAAAACATGAGATTTCCTTACCCGATAGCGTCTCTCTTTGTTAGGGAGTCCCTTAAAAGATTCCCTACACCTCTTCACTATGAAGACATATTGCGTTTCGCGTTTTTGAACTCGCGATTTCGACGCGTATTTACATATTCACACTCGCATTACTCCTAGAGTACGTCGAGATGAGATGTGGGCGTGTGTGCAATTTGAGTGTGTGGAGTCAGCTTAACAATACCAGTTTATCTAGACCTCTTTTACCTCCCGCGTCCGTACGTAAATGAAGCGACATCGCCGGTGACGTATGCAAACTAAGAGATCTCAAATCGATGGTGATATACGACGTAGGCTTTCACAGATGTGTGTGCGTGTGTTGGTATGCCAGTCGCCTCTAGGCGCGCAATAGACGGGGGTGGGCAGCCAAGAGGATGGGGTATAAAGGAAAACCATTTACATTTGAGCGATTCGTCCAATTTAAAATTCCTACAAGATAGCTTAGACACGGGTGCCATTCTTTTGAAGCGCGGTGGTCATAATCCAAGGGGTAACTATTTGAAGTGCTGGGGAATTTTGTATTAGGAAATCTATCTACAGATATCTCACTATTGATTTGATGAAAGACTCAAGAATTAATGAAATATTTTCTAGGCCGATGTGTCACGTCCCGATTCTTAGATTGGTTCGGGGTTTTGGGCGAAATATGTCACCGTTTTGCGAAGGTATCGTTATGAATATGAATCTAGGGTGCGTCAAATCAGTCGGGGAGCGTTCCATCAAAACGTCATAGGTCGCTCTCAGGACAAATTTGCCCGCTTGCCCACGTCCCACGTTTTACGAGCCGAGCCGACGAAGATTCAGCACCCAAGGGACACATTCCGCCTCCAAAAACTTTACCCGTTACAAATTTGTTTTTTTTCTGCCTTATCTGCTCCCCGCGCTTTTGGAAAACCTAATTCCGTATTCAAAAATATTTCTGCAAGTATTGTGCTCGTACGAGAACGTTTTATTGCCGCCCATATAGCGTTTTAAAAGTTAGCCAGTTTAGCTACGCGGTCGTGTTTTGTTTGTTGCGTAGGTACCGTGGTGTCACTTTTATGTTTTTCCCTATAATTATTATTGTTGTTTGATAACTGTGCTGTCCTTGTTGTTTGAAGGTGCTGTTTTTTATTCCTCGCCTAGTTAAGTAATGGTAGGCGTGACAAAACAATAAAAACTCGTGACTTGTAAGTCTAATCGTGAGCAAAGACGTGTTTGGGTAATTCTTTTTATGAAATCATGTAGAGTATGAGAAAGTTCATAAAAGAGGTGTTCCAATCAAATTTGACACGAACGAAGACAATAATGCTAGCAACTTATTTTGCATTCATAGAATATTCTTAACCCTTCACTAGACTGGCTGACGGATGGCCTATCAAAAATACGGATTATCAAACGAAATAATAAGTAACAAAATTGTTTGATTTTTGTGTACTCAAAATATCACATTATATTTTTTGTGTAAACATTAAGTTTATTCATTGTAATTTATTTTAGAATTGCAACACGGATCATACAAAAGAAGGGTAGGTATCAAGTAGGTATCTAAGTTTGTTGCCTGTATTTCTAGGCTTGCGGTCACATGGAACTGGCACCTAGATCACCTAGTTTAAAGACGTTTAAAAGTGATCCTTGCGCTTTATTGATTAAATAACCTTATAACTTCGATTTTGATTTTGACTTTGACTTAACCTACTAAAATTATAAACGCGAAAGTTTGTAAGAATGGATGTTTGTTACTCTTTCACGTAAAAAATACTGAATGGATTTTAATGAAACTTTACAATAATATAGCTTATAATACATCAGATTAACACATAGGCTACAATTTATAAAGATCTTGTGTGACTAATCCTGCGCATATGAAGTCGCGGGCACCATCTTGTAATTGAATAAATAACATTTAATTTTCGACTTGATACCTACTTGTAATGAATATTTTCCCGAAGAAAATAACGCATGCATGAGAGGGTTAGACGGCCTACAATGGGACATAAGGGCATAAAGTGGCACGTGGGTGCTCCATTCATATTTCGAAGCCAATTGGCTGGTAATTTCAGAGGTCTACGGATAAAGCATTCAGGTGGAATTGGACTGAGCTTAAATGGCACTGCAGATTCTTGAGCCTTCCTTGCAATGGCTTGAATGAAATTGTCGAATTTGTCGAGATAATAGGGAGTAGCAATGTAGCAGTGCCGCTTGGCAGTACCGCAATACTATATAGCTATAATGTAGATTTATGAATGATAACACATACAAGTTTATAATAAAAATATAGAATATCTGATATTTAGCCTTTTTGGTTTAGATATTTACTGTTTAGGATTTGGATTTTCAGAACACTGTTGTTCTGAAAATCCAAATCCTCTACGAAAAAATAGGTGTGGGCTTCGTTTTCAATAAATATTTCCAATTGCATGTCATGCCTTCTCCAGGCGACATTTCAGATACAGTTTCAATTTGATTTCCTTCACATTTCATTTTTAAGTAGCAATCACGATGTTATTTCCATTCCAAATCTATTTTACTACCCACACGTGGTTATACGATTTACTTTCTTCAAATGTTACTTCGTACTAGTTACCTTATTTTGAAAAATTGCGATAAATATATCGCAATTTTGTTTTATAAATGATTTTATAAATGAAATTTAAAAATCTTAACGGTCTTCATTCATTAAACACAAGGATTACTTTGAAAATATTCAATGCTGACTTTGTGATATTTAGGCGAAGATAATGTGACTCTCGCTCGCACGTTTCTGAAACTGAAACTGAAACAGCTTCTCGACTTTAATCCCCAGGCACTGTAGATATCCCCTCAGATCTCTTAGTACCAAGTACTAACTCCAGATTCTTTTGAGGATGTCTAAGGAGGGTAGTCAGAGGTACGTCCAAACATGAAAATTGGCACATACCGACATTTTGCAGTAGTTGGTATTCCATACGTGACAGGTTACAAGCCTATCGCCGCTGTTAGAGTACTAACTGGTTTTCTCACGATGTTTTCCTTCACCGTTTAAGAGCACTGGCATTGCGCATATACATTTTTCGATAGGAAAAATCCATTGGTGCACGACCGGATTCGAACCTGCGACCTTACGATCGGAAGGCGGGGTCACTCCCACTAGACCACCGGTGCTCTTCGCACGTTTCGACATGTTGAAAGATATAAAATCACTAAACTCATTTTTGAAAAATCGCTTTAAACCATTTTGTGCATCACATTGCACACAGTTTAGTAAAAAAATCATTTTGATCAATACAAGTTTTCCTACTTAAAAGTTTGCTTATGTACGAAAACTAGTAAAGCAAACTTTTGAGTAGGAAAACATGTATCGATCAAAATGAATTTAGCGCTTGTCCTCGCTTTAACTCGGTTTCTTATTTAGTACTAGCGGCCTGTCCCAGCTTCGCATGGGTGGACATAAATTTTTTCAACGTTTTAGGATAAACTTAGACCGTGGTGGGTTCGAGTCACTTCTAACTCGCGCCTTGCCCGGGCCCGCGCTGGTTGAGAACGCGCCCCGTGACCTTATATTTTTTAAATCTTTTGAATGGAATGTCCGATTTGAAAAATTCAAGAAGTAATATATAGGTATTGAACCAGTCTTGAATATGAAAAGATTTATTTGGATAAGGATTAATACCAAGGTACAAATAAAGACCCTTTTCTAGCGGCGGCATTTCAATTAATTTTTTATAATAAAAGAACACTTATTGTGACAGAACTATAATAGATAGACATATGCTGTTGTGACATTTTTTGTAGATGATGACGTGCTCTACAAAATCGTAGTACATTATTTTGTTCTATCATCAATAGTTTTCGCAGCGCACGCGATGTAAGGTTTTCTTTTTCCACCTTGGGTTACATTATTAGAGTTTTAGTAAGGATCCCTGATTTTTTTAAAAATATAATATAACCTATGTTACTCAAGGATAATGTAGCATTCTAATGGTGAAAGAATTTTTGAAATCGGATTAGTAGTTTTTGAGCCTATTCGTTACATACAAAACAACAAAACAACAAAAATAAAAATCTTTTCTCTTTATAATATTAGTGTAGATAGTGTAGATGTAGACTACAGGGTTTATTGTTCATCAATTAGTAATAGCCCCCCTAATAATTTTAATTTTAATAATGTATGAATGAATTGAATTTGAATCAATTGAATAAATTTACAAAAATATGTGTATATTATAGGTATCAGCCTTCACAGCTCAGTTGGTAGTAGCTCTGCCTTCTGCGCCGTAGGCCGTGGGTTCGATCCCCACCGTGAACAAACATTTGTGTGATGAACATAGAAGTTTGTTCTCTGTCTGGGTGTAAATTATATTTAAATTATATCAGCTATCTGGTTCCCATATTACAAGCTCTGGCTTAGTTTGGGGATAGATAGTGCTGTGTGGAAAGTCAACTAATATTTATTTATTTATTTGTTATAGGCGATGGTCACCACTTAACATCTGGTGGCCAACAGCTTCATCAGCAAGTTGTTTAAAAAATGTGAATTCAATATCATTAAGAAAATTATGAAGTGTGACTATCTTGTTTGTCTATATCTATATCTCTATATCGTTTTATCTCTCATGTGTTTTTTTTCTTATGTTTTTGTTTTGGACCTCGTGTGGGTATAATATCTTTCCATTTCATCGTAAAAGCATCTCTGTTACCGCTTTGGCCTCCATCAAAACAGCTAGTTATATTATTATTATAAAAGCATACCTCGAAACAATATTGCACATTTATCTCTAAGTCATAATTCCAAAGACATCAACTAAATTGCACAATTCTGATAAACTACAGTTATTTTGTATTGCAATTATAATTTGCACTTCTGCTAAAACCTTTTCCATATTAAAATCATGCAAATGTTCTCGTGTAACACTTAAATATATATCAATTATAATAACTAACACATTTGTAGTCACTTCTGCAGCCTTATCTAATACATTTCTTGACTATACAAAAATAATAGAATTGCGACCGTAGAAACAAATCTAAGCAGAAAGATATTGATAGTCTTTAGGGTTCCGTACCCAAAAGGTAAAACGGGACCCTATAACTAAGACTCCGCAGTCCATCCGTCTGTCTGTCTGTCCGTCTGTCACCAGGCTGTATCTCATGAACCGTGTAAGTTAGACAGTTGAAATTTTCACAGATGATGTATTTCGAACAACAATCGTGATTTTTATGCCGTTTTTATAGATAATGGTACGGAACCCTTCGTGCGCGAGTCCGACTCGCACTTGGCTGGTTTTTTTAAATAATATTACTTGTAAAACTGCAATCAAATTTAAGGCATATTTAAAAAACTCTAGATAAGGACATACATTTAAATTTAAAATATGTACACATGGCATCAATGTACAGACACCTAAATTTAATATTTAGACGTACCTCTGACTACCCCCTAAGAGATTTGGAGGGACATAATACTGGAGATCAAAGTCATGAGGCTTTTTCAGTTTCTGTATTTTAATTTGCCTAATGATAAATACATTTTATTAATTTAAGGTCAACCAACATATTGATTTGTATTGGTAAAGAATGCTATGTAGCTAATTTGCAATTTCATTCTCGAGTACAGAATTTGCTCATAACTCGTGAAAAATCTTAATGGTTTCTTGGATCGAGTAAAAATTATTCACTTTAGCATTCGAATGCTTAACCAATTTGCATTTAGACAGCCATTCTGACTGTCTATTGACAAACTATAAAGTATGGACGTAAAAAGGGGTGGATACCCAAATGAAGAAATACAAAAAAGTTTTTTTGTGATCCATAAGGAACATTTTTAGAAATGAAATCATGTTTCTTGTTGAAACTACCGCTTTATTTTACAAGAATCTTGCTTATTTTTTAAGAATCAATGTCATAATTTTAGACTGCTATCTTTTTTTTGTCGTGTCACTTGTTCTTTCGAAACAGTGTGGTGAAAGGATAGTACGCCTCGAAGAGGCTCCTTTCGATTACTTGACACCATGTTTTAGAACTTTTTAGGTTCTATGTCATGCCGGTTTCCTCATAATGTTTCTTTCACCGTTTGAGAGTACTGCCACTGTGCACATACATTTTTTAACAGAATAACTCAATGGTGTAACACTGGTTTTGGACCGACGACCTAAGGATCGGGAGGTGCTCTAGACTGTGATATTATCTATAATATATCATATTTAATAATAATAATAATAATAAAAGTATTTATTTGCAGTAAAAGTTACAAAAATACAGAAGGACAGTAGTAGTGGTATCTAAATTTAGTTTACTTATAAGAATGTATAAACCTTTGTAATGTCTTTGCATAGACACCTCGCTCTAGCTAAGTATAATATACTTGTATGTAGACGCGAGTGATCACTGCTTCGGCTATTACTCTAGTTGTATTTAATATCTTTAGTAATATAATAATAAAATGTAATATAATAAATAATATCTATAAAGAAAATAAGCATTCCGTAGATAATTATGATCAGTGAAAAGGTCTTATCAAAATTACTAAAACACAGCCTTACCTATTATGTAAGAGCTATGTTGGCATGAAAAAAGGCAATAATGCAGTCAGTCTTCTCAATAAAAATAGTTCACAGAAGCTTAAAATGCTCATCTACGGAGCGCTACGGAAGTCCTGAAAGCCTATTACGTGAAATCGTTCGCAATTTCCTTACTATCCGTTTAAACGGTTTGCAAATGCCGATTTTCCGATTTCGCATACGTCATAATTCTTCAGCATACAATAAAATTGCAACTCACTACTTAGTACCAATTTCCGTGTATTTGTTCGGCTGCAAGACAACTCGCTTTGTATAGGTGTGTGTGGGTAATGATAGTAATTTTGTAGAATGCTACCGCTGATTGTAAGAAGGTAATAATATTTTTTTGTAAACTTTACTTTTTCCCCATCTTTTCGCAAAGAGCTTGTTTGTTCTTCGTCAACAGGGACTTATATAGCTGTTTAATCCCTAGGGATTAAAAGTGATTTTAATTTGGAATATGGAAATTGTTAGTAGAAGTTCCAATCACCAAAGACACAAATTAGGTGTATCATGAGATAAGTTCGTGTCGTTGATTTAATTAATCAACTCAAAAGTATGTTTGCAAATGCAAAAAAAACGTGATTGTTTGTTCAAATAACATGCCTGTCTATTTCAATTAAAATGACCTTTAGATGATAATGTCATAATATTATAATCCTATCAAAAACGTAATATACAAGGTGTTCCAATAATTGAGTTTAAAACTTCAGGGGCTAAAGTACCCATCAATATGAATAACTTTTTCTTACTTTTTCTAAAGAACCAACACTGTGAACGCGAAAAAAAACATCTGTTTCATACAAAAGTTACCTACTTGGCTAAAATATATTAAACAGCTATTTTTTTTTTCGCGTTCACCACAGTGTTGGTTCCTTAGAAAAAGTTATTCATATTGATGGGTACTTTAGCCCCCTGAAGTTTAAACCCAATTATTGGAACAACTTGTATAAAACAATATTGTGTTTAGGCATGTAAAACCATGACTGAATGCTGGATACGAATACTGAATAATAAAAACCATGTCACACTAGAAGAATCATTCTATTATGAAACATTAAATCAAAGACACAAAACTAAGTTCCACTAAAAAAGTTGAAAAAACTAACGACTCAGAAGCACGCATCGAAAACTTGGCCGAATTAAAAGTTGCCTGTAATAAACAATAAAAAATACCAAACAAGCTATTTTGATAGGAGTTTTAGTAATCGCAAGTTGGATAAATAGGGTAGAATACAAGGCTTTCTCTGCTTTTATGGGGTATGGTGGCTATACAAAGTTTTTGACTGAAACTGTAATGGGATGGAAAATTAAATGGCTATTTGAAAGTAGTAAGGACTTCACGTTTTGTTTTCTGAATATAAAGTCAATTAGGGCGGCCCCTATCCGACAGACTGACGACTTTGTGAAGGTCGCACAAATTCGGTAGATGGAGAGTGTTCAAATCTTTTATTCTGGAAAGGTTTGGAGGAAGATCTTGTCTCGCAAAAAACAATAATCAGGTTTGTTTATGATTTTTAGGAGGAATAAGTTAAACAGATAAATTAAAGTATGACTTTACTACATTTTTTTTTATTTATTTATAACTTTCACCCAAAACAATGTAGTGCTAGGAGGACTTAATGCTAATATAATTGTCTACCAGTTACCCTGGGCGTGCAAAAAGATGGTGAAAAAGGTGTGGCGTGGAAACTGTTTGATTATAAGTGGGTATTTAAAAACTTTAAACTATAAATATTAAAGGGAAGTCATAGTGAAGACTTATCTTTTTAATCAATATAAAACATTTTAAAACAATATTACATTAGTCATAAAAAAATACAGTAAAAATATTTAAACCATTGTAATTATCATTTCATCACATTTATGGGAAGGACGTATAAAATTTGTCTCTTATTTAGCCTTATAGCTCGAAGGAGTGATAACCGTTGGGGAATAATGGTTCTCGAATGGCGACCACGAACAGGAAAACGAAGCGTGGACCCAATGGACTGACGACATTGTCAGGATCGCGGGAAGTCGGTGGATGGAGGAGGCTTGGAATCGTGCTTCCTGGAAGTGTGTAGGGGAGGCCTATGTCCAGCAGTGGACTTCTTTGGGCTGATGATGATTCAGCGAGTCCACATCTGGCCAAAAGTTACCAGGAAGAACAAATGTAAGCCTTCTGCATCTGTAAATGTAATTGGTATATTAGTTGCCCTCTATGGCGAGTCTTAAAACCTCTCCATGGAAAATCAAGGTAATTCTCAAACGAGATATTTAAAAACAGAATTCAGTCAGTTCAACTCAAGTTAAGGGCATCAACATAACGACTTCGCTATAATTTTACTCTTTTGATAACATACACGTTGCAAATGATTCAATGCCTAGCAGGGATTTCCTATTATTGTCAGTCTTTCAAATTAAATCAGTCGCAATCATTACGCACAGCCAATTTAGTATGACATCCTACTTCAAAGAGTAGCAAAGAACACGCGTAAGAAATTTTTAAGAATCGTATGTCGACTTTTGCTGGCCGTAACAACATGAACGTTTGAGTTCGACAATAATGGCTAGTAATGGCTAGCAAGTAAGTAAACTACAGTAGATGCAGTTGATGCAAGAGGTTAAAATTCTCACTCTTCTTCTTTTTTTTTAATCAAAGTCTTGACAAGACAAGAAGTCAATCTTTATTCGACCAATATCAAGCGACCTAAGAATTCCAATTTGTTGCCTTGTTAAAGTTCTACCAGTGCAAGTGGTTTCAACTTTCACAGCGGAATCAATATTAGAATAATTAGTAAAAAAAAAACTAGTTATGTCATATAGTGTGGTTGCCGGTATAATTACATGCACATGAAGCCTTACATCTTTATGCCTCAAGTTGATGGACGCAGGGCAGTGCATCGTTCCTATCGTGCGTGACTTACGAGGTAATGCTTTGTTATAGGTGATGGTTACCACTTAACATCAGGTGGGCCATCTGCTTGTTCTATCAGCTAGTTGTATAAAAAAAAAACTTAATCCTATTGCGGGAGCAGAACCAGAACTTTGTATGTAACTCATGGGAGACTTTGTTTTATGTACGTTAGTAAAACTTAACATATTATTATTATGTAAAATAGTTGAACTTATTTAATTACATACCCACCGTAGATATAGTTGTAAAATCATCTCGATCCTAGTAATATAACTGTTCTACAGGATGATTACTTAACTTTGTTGCAATCAGTTTCAATATGAAACCATTATGTATACAAGGTGTTCCTTAAGTTGTGTATGGAAACTTCAGGGGGCTAAAGTACCCATCAATATGAACAACTTTTTCCAAGGAACCAGCACTGTGAACGCGAAAAAAAAAACAGCTGTTTCATACAAAAGTTCAATACCTACCAGGCTAAAATGTATGAAACAGCTGTTTTTTTTTTCGCGTTCACAGTGTTGGTTCTTTAGAAAAAGTTGTTCATATTGATGGGTACTTTAGCCCCCCGAAGTTTCAATACACAACTTAAGGAACACCTTGTATAAAACATTATGAAAGTTTTGCGATTATCCATCAATAGAAACACCAGTTGTAATCTAACTTTGCAACAGCAACTGCAGCTAAAATGTAACCGCATAGCCGTCATATTTACTTTTTACAAACAGAAACTGATTGAAACTGATTGCAACAAAGTTACGTGATCAGCCAGCTGCTTGTATCATCACTTTTTCTCATAAAAAAAAAGAAACTTTCTTAAAAGTGTCTGAAGATCTGTCTTCCTTACACTGAAACAGAAAAACTGAAGCCGGACTACCTAACGTGCCTGTAAATCACACGACTTTTATACCCAGGCACGGTAGATATCCCCTCAGATCTCATAATACCAAGTACGCACATATAAATAACTGACGTCTTTTAACTTCCGTCGGTAGATTCAGGAAACCAAGACTTAAGAAGCCACTAGCCATTAGCCCAACAAACAACCACTTAGTCAAAGAAAATAAAAAATTGCCATAAGTATGTGCAATTACAAAAAATGGCCATAATGATACTAGTTAGGCATTCACAAACGACGTAGGAAAATTCTTAATACGACATTGATTAGGTTGTAGTCATGAAAATCGAGTTGCATAGGCTGCAATTACAGATGAAACAGGTTTAACGCCTGCTTACCGGGATTTTGACAGCCCTAACATTTCAGTTGGTAGTAGCTCTTTCCTTCTTTTAAGAGTAATAGAGCTCTTTGTGAAGGGCTCGTCCGGGGAAGTACTACCACCACACCTTTTTCTGCCGCCAAGCAGCAACGCTGTGTTTTGGTTCGAAGAGTGTGATTGCCGGTGTTATTACAGGCTCATGTAATACAGTGCATCGTAATAGGGCACGTTCCTATCGTGCGTTACATATATAACTGAGACGTGGTCACGTGGTCGCTAACTATTGACAAAGATTAGAGAATGCTATTGACCTCGCACAGAAGATAAATGAAAGCCACACTACGAGCTTATGAATGGAGCTATGCTAGAATTGATTGATAATCTTATTAAGGAAATCTGTAGAAGAACCAAGGTCACCTCCGTATCTTTAAAAAGTTGAAGTGACGATGGTACAGCTTCTACCATCGTCACAGGATATAAAGGTTCTACAATGATTACGATGATGACGATGATGACGATGATGATGATGATGACGATAATGACGAACTGTAAAATGAACCAAAAGTCTTTTATTCGACCGAATAGACCGAGATTTATAACGACACAAAAAATCATTGTATGGTATCACTGGTGGTCTAGTGGTAGCGGCCCCGCCTTCCGATCCTAAGGCCGTGGATTCGAAACCGGTGGTGCACCAATGAGTTTTTCTGTTCAAAAATTTATGTGCACAATGCCAGTAGGTACACTCAAACGGTGAAGGAAAACATCGTAAGGAAACCGGCATGTCGTAGAACCTGAAAAATCTATAACTTGTGTCAAGTGCTCGAAAGGAGCCTCTCGAGCACTTAAAATCCTGTCACCACACTGTTTCGAAAGAAACTAGTGGCACGAGAGAGAGAATAGAGATTGTATACAGAAGGAAAGCCAATGAAATAAGCTTTTTTTTTATACAACTAGCTGATGGGACAAGCAGATGGCTCACCTGATGTTAAGTGGTAACCATCACCTATAACAAAGCACTGCCTCGTAATTCACGCACAATAGGAACGTGCCCTACGGTGCACTGCCCAGCGTCCATCAACTTGAGGCATACAGGTGTTAAGCCTCATGTGCCTGTAATTACACCGGCAACCAAACTATTCAAACCGAAACACAGCAACGCTGCTTGGCGGCAGACAAAGGCGTGGTGGTAGTACTTCCCCGGACGAGCCCTACACAAAGAGCTCTACTACTCTTAAATAACTTTGTTTAAATATAAAAAAAAACACCTGTTAACCGGCATTCTACTTCTTCCTTGGATGAGCCCACTGGTATAATGACAATTTAAAGACTTAAAGGTCGACTTTATTATCATATTGTATGATTCTTGTAGATCTATTAGCCCTTATGACAATAACGTACGTAATGATATTGTGCACGCAACCGTTTTCTTATCGGTGTTGGGTTATAGGACTAATATTAGTTTTTACAACGCTGAAAAGTTAGAATATTTACATTTTACTGGGATATTAAGGGTTGTAAAAGACACTTACCGTTTAAGAGCTCTCTACAATAATGTACTCGTAGCTTGGAGTTTGTTTTAGCAATTATTCTGACATGCGATATTTTTTACATGCAAGGGTCTGTCATCATCTGATATCAGCTATCGGGTTACAAGCTTTGGCTTAGTTTGGGGCTAGATAGTGCTGTGTGGAAAGTCCACCAATATTTGTTTATTTATATTTATTGTAGGTAGATCTTATACAAAAAACCGGCCAAGTGCGAGTCGGAAAGAGGCCCTTTAAATATTTATTTTATTCTGTTTTTTAGTATTTTTTGTTATAGCGGAAACAGAAATACATCATCTGTGAAATTTCAACTGTCTCACTATCACGGTTCATGTGATACAGCCTGGTGACAGACGGACATACAGACAGATAGACGGACGGTCGGACGGACGGACAGCGGAGTCTTAGTAAAAGGGCCTCGTTTTACCCTTTGGGTACGGAACTTTAAAAAGGTTGAAGGCAAAATATCCCTTTGTTGTCTTCCTGGTAGGTACTAAGAGACAGAGATATGAAGGGATATCTACCGTGCATAGGTATCAAAATCGTGAACATGTTTTATGTTACCCGTTCAAATAAAATTATTTTTCGTATTACTATCAATAGACAAAATTTTTGTTTTTTTTTAATTAGTAAAACGATCGTTTTATTTTATTTATTTATCAATAGACTTATTGGTACAGTCGTAAAGAATGATTGTAGAAAATGAATTAGAGAACAAAAAGAAATACTCTAGCCTTCCCACAATAGGTAAGGTTAGATGAAAATTAAAAAAAAACTGTAACAGCTTCACGACTTTGACTCCTAGGCACGTCACGGCATCCTCTTAGATTTCTTGGTACCAAGTACGAACTCTTGATTATTTGGGGACGTCTAAAAGGGGTAGTCAGAGGTACGTCAAAATATTACATATAGCACATACACAGATATTGCAGTTGTTTATTATTCAATACGTGACAGGTTGCAAGCCCATCGCCGCTGTTAGAATACTAACTGGTTTCCTTACGATGTTTTCCTTTGCCGTTTAAGAGCACTGGAATTGCGTACATAAAATTGTCGATTGGAAAAATCCATTGATGCACCACTGGTTTCGAACCTACGACCTTACGATTGCAAAGAGGAATACCTATATGAAAATGAGGTTATAAAAAAAACAACCACTAATGTATTTTTTATACCTAAAACTAGCTGATGGAACAAGCAGATGGCCCACCTGATATAACCATCACCAATAGCAAAGCATTGCCTCGTTAGTCACACACGATAGGAACGTGCCCTACGATGCACTGCCCTGCGTCCATCAACTTGAGGCATACAGATGTTAAGCCTCATGTGCCTGTAATTATTATTTTCAAATATTCGTCTATAATCATCTTCGTGCCCTTATCCCACGCTAGGTGGGGTCGGCACAACAGGTTTTCTTCTTCCACTCTCCTCTACCATTCGTCATCTCAGTGCTCACTCTATAACTATACCTCTATATAGTTATTGAATAAGTGGGCTCAGGGAAAGGCAACCTTTTATAATTATAATTACAAAAGGTTGCCTTTCCCTGCAGATTAATAGCTTAATTAATGGAAATTGCATAAAATAATGAAAAATCGTTCAGGTAAGTAGGGGGTAGGGGGTGGTTCACTAATTTATTAACCACAGCCATTGATGTACCCACCATACAGAAATTAACTTCACCCATATTGCCTTCATCATGCATAGTATGTAAATACTGTGCCATAATGGTTTTGATACTTGGAGAAAAGATTTTATGAACTCTATAGAAAATCGCCCCTTAATGAAAGATCTGAGAGCCTAGTTTTTTAAGATCAGGACACGATTTCACAAAAGTATTGGTGACAAAGCATTGACTAATCGGACACCAAAATTAACAAGAGCCAAAGTAGTGCCATGTATTTTACGTCTTATGGAATAAAATTAACAAAGGATTACTAAATCAACTATAAAGCGATTAATTCATTCATTCATTTAAGTCCGTTAAAAGGTTTAACAAGCTGATAGTGTAACTATCAGACTATGGTGAAAGCAAGCCTTAGAGCTGATTTCACCATGCTGTGTTAGTTACTAACCAAGGATGAACAGGCCGTTAAATCTAACGTTAAGTAGAACCTCAAACGCGTACATTTCGACATATTTAACGGCCCTTTAATCCTGTGTTAATCTAACAGAGCATGGTGAAATCAGCTCTTAGCATAATATTATTGAATTGTGCTTTTGTTTCTCAAGGCCTCAAGTATGTTATTCAAACAATGTCTCCATGAACAGACGACATTGTGAAGATCGCTGGAAGTCTACCATGCCCTTTTCTGCCGCCAAGTAGCGTTGCTGTATTTCGGTTTGAAGAGTGAGGTTGCCGGTGTAATTACAGGCACACGACGCTTAATATCTGTATGCCTCAAGTTGATAGTGGCAGGGCATTGGCACGTTCCTATCGTGACTTACGAGGCAGGCCATTGCCTCGAAAGTATTTTTTATATTACAACGAAGCATTCTTTTTTTTTGGTATAAAAAAGCCAGATGATGGCAAGGGGTCTGAATCGTTCAAAGTCAAAGTTAAAAGGTATATTCAATAAAATCACAAGGATCACTTTGAAACGTCTTAAAGCTCGGTGACTCTAGGTGCCAGTTCCACGCGACCAAAGCCTAGAAGAACAGGCAACAAACTTACGTTCTTCTATGGGGTGGTCTATGTCAAAAGTATCAAAACTGTAAATTCCAACTGTATTGGTAACGTCACGGCAACTCCTAATAGGCTTGAAATTTTCTTATGGCACAACTTTTACATAGATTTTCTTGGGGGTGGCTGCTTACATTAACTAAGGTAGGTGTATGTAGGTAATATAGGGCTATTAAGGCACTAATCTAAATTGATGGGGCTTCCAAAAACTGGGCATGTTTTGATATTATTAGTAATTTCTTTGGCGTAAAATAATATGATGAACTAAGCTTAAGGTTTCATTACTTAAATGTTAGTTTTCGGTTATTACATTGTTTAGTTTTATGGCCTATATCTATTCTAGCTAAATTAAGAGCTGATTTCACCATGTTCTGTTAGATAAACATAGGATTAAAGTGCCGTGAAATAAATAAATAAATAAATATTGGTGGACTTTCCACACAGCACTATCTAGCCCCAAACTAAGCTACAGCTTACTAAGCTTGTGATATTATGGGAACCAGACAGCTGCTATATATACTACTTATATACTTTTTTTTTGTAAATACATACTTATAATATTATAAAACACCCAGACAGAGAACAAACATCTATGTTCATCACACACATGTTTGTTCTCGGTGGGGATCGAACCCACGGCCTACGGCACAGAAGGCAGAGCCACTACCAACTGAGCTGTGAAGGCTGTTAAATGTGTCAAAATGTACGCGTTTGACATCTAAGGTTAGATTTAAGGGTCTGTTAATCCTTTATTAGCAACTAACAGAGCATGCTGAAATCAGCTCATATGGTATTAGATTTTTTTGAACAATCATTAAACCGTTTCATATTTTTAGATAAAAATATAAATTATTTATAGTTAAAAGTATTAAAATACCTACCTACTTAAAATAAAACAGTTTTCACGCCACACCTTCCTCACCATCTTTTTGCACGCCCAGGATGACTGGTAGACAATGCTATTAGCATTAAGTCCTCCTAGCACTACATTGTTTTGTGTGTAGGTTTTAAATAAATAAATAAATAAATGAAGACAACATTATAGGTAATTTTATATACTATTAAATGACTTGAAATAAAGCTAATTATACACCTACCTAATTGTGAAGATCGTGGAAAGTTGGTGGATGGAGAGGTTTCGTAATCCTTCTTCCTGAATCCACAATGTGGCCTACCGTGGTCTTCTTCAGGCTGATGATGATAATGACCTGCCCATTATTCCAACGCATTAATTGTCACAGTCATGTGAGACTCATTGGCGATCAATTATCCACAATTTGAAGCACTTGCTGACTGGCATGACGACAATACCACCAATTATAATAACTGAAATCATATGAACCCTATCCAATGGTGATAAAGGCGAAAAAGGCTCAGCAAAGGCAGGTGACTTTAGCAATTTGTACGCGAGCACTAATTGTGCAGAGTATACAGTGCTACTTTCATAGGACTGGCAGAGCTATTGTCTAATAACTAGCAGTGGCGATAGCACTTAGTAAAATTAATCACAAATTTACGCAAAAGTGCTATTGTCGCGTTAAACTCTCGCTGCAGGCTCGGTTATAAGTTATCGGAACGAGACAGCTATATTGCTCTCTCTCTCGCACTTAGGAGAACGGACGATCCTTTTTTTTAAGCGTGTGTTAAGATGACTTATGACTGAGTTTGCAGCGGGAGTTTAACGCGACCATAGTTGATTTGACTTCTATGGAAAAAGAAAACAGATAACAGCGTCACCAGGTCCGGTAGATATCCCCTCACATTTCTTAGTACCAAATACTTTCTTAAGGTATTTGAGGATGTCTAAGAGAGGGTAGGCAGGGGTTCGTTCAAATATAACATGAGGCACATTCCCAAAATTTACAGTAGCTGGTATTCCATACGTGACAGGTTGCAAGCTTATCGCCGGTGTTACAACACAGACGTCTATGGCCTTACAATAAAAAAAAAACAAAATATTGTCAAAGCCTAAACTATTGCTACCTCTTACCAATAGGTAATCATGAAAAGTAACAGGGATAAGTTTTTTTTTATTTTTTTTTTAAGCAGCGTTTATAAGTATAACCGGGGTTAAAAACGATTTACGAATAAAAAAAAATATACTGCACGACAGACAAAGATAGCAACAGCAATGATATTTGTGTATTCAACAAGCGACGACTCCTTTTACTGGCACTGCTATCGCTATCGCTGTTGCTTTTACTTAATCAACCCGCGGTAGATTTGCTTTTAGCAAGTTAAAGTTAATTTTTTATGTGTTTTGGGTCAAGATTGTCACATCCTTGATTAGATACCTACCTAATACTAATAGAGCACTGATGGTCTAGTGGTAACAACCCCACCTTTCGGTATTAAGGCCGCAGGTTCGAATCCAATCGTGCACATCCCGTAATCATACAAACCCGAAAATTAAATTATTTTCTACTGCCTATATTCTTACTTGTCTGTATGCTACTTCTGTGTGTTTGTTGTCAAATAAATTTATATTCTATTCTATTCTATTCTAAAATTGTCATCGGTGCAAGTGCTGTGCCAAAAAATCGGTGCTCTACGAGGAATACCGCAATACTTTTTTATGCCTACACAAATTTTAGTGAAACATTTAGGGATCCCTGAAAACAGTGATCACAGTAGCAAAAGTCACCTTCACCTTAATAGTGACATAACTGTATGCTATGGGGTAATTTAAGCAAGATTTTTGATCTATTCCTATCATATAGACAATTTTATTATACAAACGAATACCACTCATGTACGTATACCAAAACAAGTTATATGGTACAAGCAAAATTAATTGTTTCTGTGACTGTACCAAAAGTTATATTTTGGTATTCGTTGGGAATAGATTTAGAACTTCATTTAAATAATTTGAAATGGTACTCGTCAGGAACAGACAATATGAAGATAAAAACAAATACCATTGGTATTCGTTTTTGGTATTAGAAAGAAAGAAGTCAGAGTTTTGTAGACAATTGTAATGACCTGCAACATTGTCACAAAACCTTACAAATGACTTTTGTAATGTCCTTTTGAAATAACCTTTCTAATACAAAAATCGAATACCAATGGTATTAGTTTTTGGTATTCGATAGGAATAAATCATTGTAATTATACCATGTTCATTACGCACGATATTACAACACGTTAAAAAGTATAGGTACTCACAATTGAAAAATAAAGCAATCAAACCAAACTACTCCATACAAAATTAGTCCAGATTGCCCATTAAAAGCCATCACAGATTCATGCAAATGACCCCATCTACATGCACACATACGCACAGACAATCAGCACCAATCAATAATCTATTGGCATGCTTAATAACTAGCCAAGGATGTCAGCCGGCCGGTACTGACAATAATTGGTACACGCCGATAGAGCCTCATTTATATGGATTCGCACGATTTTTGTGGATAGTGCGAGATACTCGCACGATTTTTGATGAACGTGCATGTGGTTTGGTAACGCCAAAAACGCCAATGTCGTAACCTTTTTTCCATATGACAATGTAGTTCCATGTATATGTGTGTGCGACAAATAAACGTATTTATTTCGTGTTTATATATATTTTTCTAAGTTACAAAGTTTAGACGGTTTTCTAATCAAAATGGATACAGTTACTTGGCTATGATTATGAAATAAAATGAACATAAAGCCGCATTGAAGCATTGAAGGTTATTAGTGAGGTATGTCACGACTTTTATATAAATTTTCAATATATTTTACAAGGCGAATAATCTGCTCTTCTATGTACAAAAATGTGTCTAACACGAAAATTTTATAATAATTATCCCAAAGTTATGACCTGAGTGAGTTTTTGTGCAAAATACACACTTATACTATTTTATTTACCTTTTTTACATTTTATTTTTTATAGGTTTTAAAGATTTTTTTCAGACTATTCTGTTTACACGATTTTGCCTGTGTTGTATTTTTTGGACAAACGTATATTTGTGGCGAGAAATTACCTCCGTGTAAATGGCGTTATATCGGTACTTATACGTCGATGATAATTGGATGCTCTCAATAATAAATGGAATAATTAGAGAGATCGTTGCTGTTTTGATTGGGACGTTTGACTTTTGATTATGAATTTTGCCTGAATTATGACAGGTGACATTCTACTGTCATATTACTTAGGGCTAGAAACCTTCCTACCTAGGTACTTCTCTTATTTTTTAAATGAAATGCGCAATGTCCTCTTATATTTATTTACGTATACAATCCTTCATTTGTTATCTACCTCTACAGACACAATGGAGGCGCGCCGGAACAAAAACCGATAAATCCGTTTTTGTTCAATCAACTTTTTTTTTCGTCTCTTTCTTACTTGTCATACTTTAATGGGAAGCGTCAAAACCCGTAAATGAGGCTCCAAAAAATGGGCATCCAGTACAAAATCCATCAATACTTAGTTTTGTTTTGTATTTTCCCAAAAATTACGTAAAGTGGATTTATCGGTTTTTGTTCCGGTGCTCTTCAATTATCATCCTCATTCGTCGTTAATTCCATTAACTAGGCTGTGGTCGCGTGGAACTGGCGCCTAGAGTCACCTAGCTTTACGACGTTTCAAAGTGATCCTTGTGATTTTATTCAATAAATACTTTTTGACTTTGACTTTAGGAAGAACAACTTGGAGTGTTCACTATCCACTGACTTTTTACAACTATCGCAATGTCTTTGGTCTTTCTAAAATTGTCTGAATTAATAAATAAATTAAATTTGGTATTAGTGAGAAGTACCTATCGAAGTTTCGATTTGAAGAGTGTGGTTGGTGGTGTAATTACAGGCACATGAAGCTTAACATCCGTATACCTCAAGTTGATGGACGCAGGGCAGTGCATCGTAGGGCACGTTCTCATCGTACGTGACTTACGAGGCAATGCTTTGGTGATGGTTACCACTTAACATCAGGTGGGCCATATGCTTGTTCCATCAGCTAGTTGTATAAAAAAAAAAGTTTCTTACCTGTTCTTCTAGGTTCAGTGCCGTTGAATTGACGCGTAGATTCCTAACTTCAAAGAAACCATTTTGATTTGACTGAATAATGCATTGCGACTTTGACTTTACTTTGGGGCGCGGGCGGTTCTGACATAATCAATTCTTTATAAAAAAGAAAGAATCGTATTCTATCATCTCGTTCCCACATTTCTTTGCTTACCTTAAAAGTAGTCCTAGTAATAGAAATAGAAATAGTAGATATTTATTTTACGACACAAAATACAATGATAAAATTAAAAACAAAAAGATACACAAGAAGACATATTAAAAAACATTATAAATATAGTGTCGTAAAAAAGGCTTCCACTCAGCATTTGCCATATCAGCCTAGTGGCTTGTATGGCGCTGGTTTTCAGTGACGCCGATAGTCATACTCATCTAGATGACACTGAGTTTTTTTTTTATAAAAGAAGCTGATGTAACCCACCTGATGGCCCACCTGATGTTTACTCAAAAATCAAAACCAAAACGGTCTTTATTCAGTACAATCACAAGGATCGCTTGAAACGTCTTATATACTAGGTGAATCTATTGGCAGTTCCTCGCGACCAAAGCCTAGAAGAAGTGATACCATCACCTATAACAAAGCATTGCCTCGTAAGTCACGCACGATGGGAAAGTGCCCTACGATGCATTGCCCTGCATCCATCAACTTGAGGCATACAGATGTTAAGCCTCATGTGCCTGTAATTACACCGGCAACCACACTCTTCAAACCGAAACACAGCAACGCTGCTTGGCGGCAGAAAAAGGCGTGGTGGTAGTACTTGGTAGTACTGTGTGATAGTATACCAATGTTTATTTATTTTTAATTAAATACTTGTGTACGCAAATCAGTAAAAGTAGACCTCCTGGGAGCCCGTCAAGCCCACGCGCCTTCAAACGGTCAATAATGCGGGGAAGTAAGGGTCCCACTCTTTGCCCAGCGATTGTTGTCCGGCGTTAATAAAACGGCGTATATATTAGATATTTTGACAGTTCTAAGCTGTTCGTAACTAGGTGTACACACGGATGGTAAGGTTTTACGACTTAATCGTCAAGAAACAAAGATTTGCTGCTTCGTCATTAGTGTCAATAATTGTTATTTTATTAAACGTCCTCGTTCAGTCTAATTTCAACAATCCCTTGGCTTTATGTAACTTGATCTGTACATCCCGAACATACACATACATGTACATATACATATACATGTGCGTACATGGGATCAAATTTGTTTTGCCCAGAAAGTTGCCATTGCTTTAGCGGCATCTTTAGCGGTGTTATTTTCGTCTAGTCTGGGTGTTTTAATTATAAGATAATAATATAAGTATGTATTTAAAAGTATTACACGGGTATTTATCGCGTTTACCTTTATTATTTTCCCGACGTTTCGGCTATGTTGCAATAGCCGTTATAATAGTCTGCCCGCGACTACGGCTATTGCAACATAGCCGAAACGTCGGGAAAATAATAAAGGTAAACGCGATAAATACCCGTGTAATACTTTTAAATATGTGTTATGATCGCGAGAGTTTAAAAACTACTAATATAAATATGTATTTACAAAAAAGTGTATAAATATATATAAGCTATCTGGTTCCCATAATACCAGCTTGGCCTAGTTTGAGCTGCGTGGTGTCCACCAATTCTTAAAAAAATGGAGTATCACTCCATCCGATTTGGTGTCATATAAATATTTGTGTCCTATATTTTTAGGCCCCGGCATCGACGATGATGTCAATAGCGAATGTTTTTTTAGTGTGTTTGTTATTAGATTTATTGAATCCTCAAATTATCGGACTAACCACTCGTCCGTGTGTCTCGAATGGCTGGAAGCAACAAGAACGCCCACAGACTTCGTGAAAGCTCACAACTTGATTTGTGATTTCAAAGATTATTGCTCTTACATTCCTTTGCATTCATTCACTGTTGTTTCATAACTTCGCACGTTTCTTGCATTCTGGGGAATTCGAATACGGAAGTACAACAGCCGGACTACCTTCTCCTCGCGACGTACCAAGTGTGTTGCCGGGATGGCATCGAGAGTAGTGCGGATTTGGTCCGACCAACGTATCGGGCTTCGGCCTCGCACATTTCTTGCATTCTGGGGAATTTGAATACGGAAGTCCAACAGCAGGGCTACCTCCTCCTCGCGCCGTACCGAGTGTGTTGCCGGGATGGCTTCAAGGACCTTCACATCGAGAGTAGTGCGGATTTGGTCCAACGAACGTATCGGGCTTCGGCCTCGCACGTTTCTTGCATTCTGGGGAATTTGGTTTGCATACGGTAGTACAACAGCAGGGCTACCTCCTCCTCGCGTCGTACTCCTCACTGCTAAGGGTACTCTCGATGGATCACTCTATCTGTTACAAATCTTCGCCATCTGGATCAGTTGCCGGCGACATGGATGGCTTCATGGACCTTCACATCGAGAGTAGTGTGGATTTGGTCGGACCAACGTATCGGGCTTCTACGTGTTGGTCTCTTGCCTTCAACTTTGCCAGTAATGACTTTTTTTATACTACTAGCTGATGGAACAAGCATATGGGCCACCTGATGTACGACACGGACATTTATGCGATATATTCATCTACCCGATAATACTGGCGGAAACAGTGTAACACACCTTTATTCTTTTTCGAAGAAGGACTATAAAAAGTTATCTGTCAGGAATCTTATCTCAATGTCATCCTCAAAGAATTATTTCATTACGTGCCACTAAACGTAAGGGCGCACGTGACAACGGCTTTATTTTAAGAGAAGGAACTTTCTTAGACCTACTTCCTTGGCTGGATTTTGAAGATTATTTTGACCATATCATGATTATCAGCTAGTAAAAGTATTAGGCATCCCCTATTTATTTATATGGAGAACGATTCTGAGCCTGATTTGAACTTGTTTGGATCAAAATGATATTATTGTTAATATTTAGTATTATAATATTATTTTATACCCATTTTATGGTATTCTGCAAAACTTTGTTTGCGATTTTTCATAACCACTGAAATAAAACTAAAATTATCATCATCATCATCATTTTCCTGCCCTTATCCCACTTCATGTGGGGTCGGCACAACAGGTTTTTTCCCTCCACTGTCCTCTATCAGCCGTCATCTCAGCAGTCACTCCTTTCTTACTCATGTCCTCTTTCACACATTCCATACAAATAAAACTAAAATTATATCATGAAAAATTTTGAAAAGTTTTTATAAATTTGTTTTTATATATTTTTTTATTATAAATATTGTTGATGGAATAAGAAGATGGCCCACTGATGTTAATTGGTAACTAGCACCTATAGCAAATCATTGCATCTTAAATCACGTTCGATTGGGACGTGGCTTACGATGCACTGCCCTGCCTATAATTACACCGGCAATCACAATCTTTAAACCGAGATACAGCAACGCTGCTTGGCGGCAGAATAAGGCATGGTGGTAGTCCTTTCCCGGACGAGCACTTCACAAAAAGCTCTACTATTCTTAAGTGTGCGAGCAAGAAGTTGTTCGTAACTATTTCACTGTATTATTTTCATTTTTATAAGCTTTATTCGATTTGAAAAATGTCACTTCACATTATTTACATTTTATTATTTTATTTTATTTTTTATTTATTTACATTTGACATTATTATTTACATTTTTAAAACCTGTACAGTAAAATAAACATTAATCACTTTTAAGAATCTCAAGTGAAGTTGTGGGTGTTTTAAAACACCTAATTGTAATTCGACCCACGCGCTACCTTTGCCTCCAAGAATGCGTTAAGATATAGCTGCAGACCTTTTTTGCAAGAGAAATATTAAAGAGGCAACAACACTTTGAATGTTGTGGGACCGAAGTGCACGTGAATGGGACTGGCAGCGCCATCTATTGGTGAGTAGAAGATAACTTATAAGTATTTAGGGGCTAGATCCGAAAATCAAAAGTTCAAAGATATAGAGAAAAAATCAAACAAAAACAATATTAAGCTTTTGTTTTTTTATTTACTTTTTTATGTAGATTTTAGAATAACAATTTTTTCTATGTAGATTTTATCAAATTCAGACTTCCATATTGAGTCTTTATAATTATTATGTAACTTCTTCTTCTTGTCGTGTCACTAGTTTTTTTGAAACAGAATGGTGAAAGGATTTTAAGTGCGCCTCAAGAGGCTCCTTTCGAGCACTATGAAACTAATTTTAATTCAATGATATAAGTATACTATCCTTCTAATATCCTCCTAATAATAATATATGCAAAAGTTTGTTGGTGTGTGTATAAGTGTACCTATGTTTGTTCCAATATTCGTAACTACTGAACAGATTTGGATGAATCTTGTAATATACATAATAATATACATAATATACATGGCCTCGAATAATAATTCTTTTAATCCAGATAGGCACATAAGAGGATCCGCGTGCGGCTGCTAGTAAATTTTCCATATAAAATTAGGTACAGTAGGTAGCTGGTACACACTGATACAAATCATGGTACACAAAGCTAAAGAAAAATAACGCTTCAAAGTCAAAGGGTATTTATTCAATAAAATCACAAGGATCACTTTGAAACGTCTTAAAGCTAGGTGACCTTACAAGGACTACTACAAGGACATCAGTGTATAGCCCGATGTGAACCTGTGTGCAATGTACTTATTAAAAAAAAGTTATAACCTTCACAGCTCAGTTGGTAGTAGCTCTGCCTTCTGCGCCGTAGGCCGTGGGTTCGATCCGCACCGAGAACAAACGTTCGTGTGATGAACATAGATGTTTGTTCTCTGTCTGGGTGTTATATTATATTATAAGTATGTATTAAAAAAATAAAAAAATATGTATTATATCAGCTATCTGGTTCTCATAGTTTGGGGCTAGATAGTGATGTGTGGAAAGTCCAACAAATTTTTTTTTTTTATTTATTATTTGTTTTTCGTTATTTTAATCTCTCAAGCACATCAGTAATGAGTATGAGATAGGTTTCCCAACTTATCCACGTAGCTTATTTAAATAAAGTCAAGCTTTAATCATAACTTATCTCATTATAAGTTTATCCTTTGACTTGGTTTTAATCTAAAGAACAAAGGATTCCACGCGTTTCAATTAGGGATTAGGGCGAAGTGGTTTTGTTCTTATGTGTACAAGGCTTTATAGCCTTGTGCACATGTGGTGTACCAAGTACATTCTGCTACTAAAGTGTTTAACTAGTTTTGAAGGGTCCTTATATAATTTCTCTGCGATGGTTGTCAAAGAGAGATGAGGCAGGAGACAAACTGTTTTGTTTTTTTTTTTATATACAACTAGCTGATGAAACAAGCAGATGGTCCACCTGATGTTAAGTGGTAACCATCACCTATAACAAAGCATGGCCTCGTAAGTCACGCACGTCCGGAACGTGTCCCACGATGCACTGCCCTCTGTCCATCTTGAGGTATGCAGATGTTAAGCCTCATGTGCCTGTACACCACACTCTTCAAATCGGGTGTGTACACCGGCAACCACACTCTTCAAATCGAAACACAGCAACGCTGCTTGGCGGCAGAAAAAGGCATGGTGGTAGTACTTCCCCGGACGGACACTTCACAAAGAGTTCGACTACACTTAAGCTTCTCGATCACTATTCGAGTGTATCAAACTTATTTACTCAATACTGGTAACTGGATATGCTAAACCTAGCTGAAACAAAATTTGAATGTACCATGCCATCAATATCTAAAGTGCCCATAGATTACAGAACAGTCAATACGAAAAGGGCTTTCGGATGTTTAGTACCAATAAGTGTAAGGTTCCTGTATCAGCCGACCAATAAACAAAGGAATTAATGATTCGTGCCGTCGAAACACTGATTTTAATGCTTCGTGACGAGCTGTGACATGCCTATTTACTATAAGTAGGTTGTACGCGACTGTACTTCAACTGTTTATGAAGACGATTTTAATGTACAGTCGTCTACAATAAGACAGGACTAAATAATTTTAAGAATTACGTTTGCGAATTATTTTTTTATGTATTTGATTGATTCTGATTTACTATTTTACTAATGTCTAGACTAGACTTAATACTAAAGTAATAAGTGGAATAAGTTAAATATCCTAAATTTTCAAACAAATTGTTTGATTTTTACAAACCAAAAATATATTTTTTTATACATGTGCCATTGACTGCACCTAAGTTAGATAAATGTTTTTAATATTCTCTCTGTATTTAATTCAAATCAAAAAGTTTTTTATTCGGACAAGTAGGTATGTGTTAAATCCATTGTGTTAGTGGCAGATTTACCTAATTGTTAGTAATAAAAATAAAATAATAAAAAAAAAAACTATTATTTACAAGGAAGGTAATCAACTGGTACAATCAAACGTATAAGTTGTATCAATTCACAAAGACAGTGACAGCCTTCACAGCTCAGTTGGTAGTAGCTCTGCCTTCTGCGCCGTAGGCCGTGGGTTCGATCCCCACCGAGAACAAACATTTGTGTGATGAACATAGATGTTTGTTCTCTGTCTGGGTGTTATATAATATTATAAGTATGTATTTACAAAAAAAAAAGTATATATGTATTATATCAGCTATCTGGTTCCCATATCACAAGCTTTGGCTTAGTTTGGGGCGAGATAGTGCTGTGTGGAATGTCCACCAATATTTATTTATTTTATTTAATTGATCACCCTCCGTACGAAATGCCCGTATTTTTATTTTATTCGAGTCAAATATAATATTGTTATCAATTTAAATGAAAATAACATCACGTTTTTCATGATAATCAGACGAAGCTATGGAGTTGGTTCAGCTAGTTTGTGTTTTCACGCCATACAATTAAAGATGCAGTTATTGAGCGTACCGTTCCATAAAGTCTGTTACAGTATGTAAAGTACTTTATATTCGCGCCGAGGTGGCTCTTACCCGTGCGTCATGGGCTTTTACAGGGAACTGTAAAAAGTTGATGTGGTAATAATTTATTTAAGTAAGTATTTTTTTTTTATGTTTTATATAATGATGACTGGCTCTAAAGCTCTGAACTAAGCAAAGGTGTGCTATGAGCACTAAATATATGATAATAATACTTATAATAAAACAACTGTATTATTTTTTTGCATAAAACTGTTTCGCGAAAGAGCGATAATTAATAGATTAACCATTATAATTAATAGACCGAGAGAGATCTTTATACTTAAAAAACTGAAATGTAACACATGTAAACTGAAAGGCTTACTGAAATAAAATATTTCCCACACACAACAGAAAGCAGAGCTACAGATAACTGAGCTGTAAAGCTAGTCAAAACATCCATACAAACTCTTTCACAAATACTCTTACAGCTATCAGCTATTGGCCTAAAGCCATTTTTTTATACATGCTTTACTTTTTTTATTTACTTTTTTTATCTGTTTTCATTACATGCTTTTTTGTAACTTTTTTTATTTGATTGAATAAAAAAAAATGCCATAAATTAGAATACTCAAATATGTATATGCAAATACATTTTTTAAATTAAAAGTTGACAATTGGAGTAGCTCAGCAATAATTCTGCGCATCATATTATTAAAAGTTCCCGATGTTCGATATCCGCATTGTGTGTCTATGCGATTACAAATACCTAATATGGATATGAATACCTCATCCACTAATTCCTAAATTCAGTGCAACAACATTATTCATGCGTCTCGCTATTTGTATTAGTTACAAATGAACGGTTACCGAAATAATTTAAATGCTAATTCAATAATTAAGCGGGCCCGCCCGTAACCGACCGTGCTCGTCATTCAATCGATGAATAACTGTTACTACTGTTTTAGACTTGAATATTGTGTACAACGTGTTTTAGATTAGGTACGTATTGTCGTAGGTCATTTATGTGCGCAATGCCAGTGCTCTTAAACGGTGAAGGAAAACATTGTGAGGAAACCAGTTAGTATACTAACAAGGGCGATCTCTCTCTTGTCGTGTCACTAGTTTCTTTCGAAACAGTGTGGTGAAAGGATTGTTGGTGCGCCTCAAGAGGCTCCTTCGAGCACTTGACACATGTCATGGAACTTTTTAGGATAATAATTTTATTGTTCACATTAAAAATTATACATGAATAAAGCGAACTATCAAGCCTCACAATCAGAAGCTCAAATTGCTCAGCCATCTCTTCATATCAGCATCATCCAAAACTTGGCACCTCGTTACACCGAAACGTGCATAAATAAATTAAACTCATCGCTTGGACTCAGTTGCGGTAGAGAATTAGTCGGCTCTTTGTGCAATCAAGCGGGCCCTTCGCGCCCTAATGAATATGAATACGGGTGAATACGCTCAGGGGCCATAAGCTCACTTCGAGCGAGATTATCTCACGGTGGAGATGACGTCATATCTCGTTCAATAACTCGTTGACGTTGCGTCTTGCATGAACTTTGAATGAGAAAATGGGGGAGTGAGATGGTGAGAATGGGGATAAATAATTATTGAACGAGATATAAGTCAAAGTCAAAGTCAAAGTCAAAAGGTATTTATTAAATAAAATCACAATCATCACTTTGAAACGTCTTAAAGCTAGGTGACTCTAGGTGCCAGTTCCACGCGACCAAAGCCTAGAAGAACAGGCAAAAAACTTACGGCTTGGTTCCTACCGTACTTTTGTATGATCCTTTTACAATTTAATATGACGTCATCTCCACCGTGAGATAATCTCGCTCGAAGTGAGCATAAGGCCCCAGTACTGGAACACCACCCGCTCGCCAACGCAACTCATTAAATCGGCTGATGTTACACCGATGTGTAACACGCGCTGAAGAACTAACTGCTAACTATGTTAGTATGGTGGCTTACCCACCATGACCTATGGCATCTTTATTAGATAAGTACGTAATTCGGAATTAAGACTTAGTACTAAGGTGGTACATATTGGAGACCGTATTACGAAACTCAAAAGGAGCGCCGCAGGACACATGGCAAAATTTGTAAGGCCTTGATAGAGACAAAAAAGAGGTCTTGGCAGACCAACCGCCAGCACAACAACTAATAATCGAATCAAATCAAAAAACGTGTATTTTGAGCCACAAAAACATAGGCGAAATACAAAGAACAATATTGGTTAGGACAACAAAATCGGTCGTCACTCAGCTTTATGCTTTAATAGTGTTGTTGCATAACGCTCTCTCTCTCCCTCTCTCTCTCTCTTGTCGAGTAGTTTCTTTCGAAACAGTGTGGTGAAAGGATTTTAAGTGCGCCTACTATAACGCTAGTCTTCCGTTACGCCGAAATACAAGGGTAGCAACTGCGGTGCACTATTACTTCACAATATTTCATTTCTAGTACATCTTTCTGTGAAAAATTTGGAAAATTAGAAGATAGTGTTGGTGAAAAGATTTAGGCAGCGTTTGGAGGTCTGGTCGATCAGATACCTATAACTAGAGATATCTTTTTTATAGATTTGAAAAATACTCGTAGAACAACGTGTATTTTTTGTATTTTTGGAAAAAATGAATTTCTGGTGGCCAAGGGATACTCAGAGACCTAGAGAATCACCACCATCCCGTTGGTCAAACGACATTGTAATAAGTGCTGGAAAGGGATCGATGAGACTCGCAAGGGACCGGAAAGAGTGGAGTATTAAAGAGTAGGCCTATACTCAGCAGTGGGTGCAAACGTGCTGAAATGCCTCGAAATCAGTAAGTATTATTTCAAATTGATTAGAATAATCTGACTTCTCCATAAATTTCTAGAACAAACGATGGTACGCGTCGGTGTAAAATATGGAAATCTTGCAGTTATGAATACGCAAATCTAACTTCTGTATTGCCTTCTGCCTGTTCGTTTCAGCGGCTAGTTGGACAAATTCATTACAATTTGCATCTCTTATTATAGCTCAATTTAAACTTGATAACGAGCAGGGCCATGCGGTTGATATTTTCTAAATCAATGATGAAAGATGACAAAGAAAAAACTCGTATAATTTGTTTTATGCAATGTGATATAGGTAAGTAACTACTTCGCGAAATCAATATCTGGTTCCTATGTAGCTTTTCTTTATGACAGCCTTCACAGTTCAGTTGGTAGTAGCTTTGCCTTCTGCGCCGTAGGCCGTGGGTTCGATCCCCACAGAGAACAAACATTTGTGTGATGAACATAGATGTTTGTTCTCTGTCTGGGTGTTATTATATATTATAAGTTTGTATTTACAAATGTATATATCAGCTTTTATGTATTATATCAGCTATCTGATTCCCATATTACAAGCTTTGGCTTAGTTTGGGGCTAGATAGTGCTATGTGGAAAGTCCACAAATATTTATTATTTATTATTATTATTTGGGGCGTGATATTGCTGTGAAGAAAGTCCTCCAATATGTATTTTTATATTTTTACCCTAAAAAGTATAACATTTGTGTCAAGTATAAGTGTAATGCCTTTTTATGCCGCCAAGCAGCGTTGCTGTGTTTCGGTTTGAAGAGTGTGGTTGCCGGTGCAATTACAGGCACATATGCCTCAAGTTGATGGACGCAGGGCAGTGCATCGTAGAGCATGTTTCTGTCGTGATGGTTATCACTTAACATCAGGGCTATCGGCTTGTTCCATCAGCTAGTTGTTTAAAAAAGTTCTCGAAAGGAGCCTCATTGAGGCGCACTTTAAATCCTTTCACCACACTGTTTTTAAATAACTAGCAACACGACAAGAATAAGATCCAAATCTTTGTTCAACTTTGAATTTTGTAAAGACCTCTCATCAAATCCACTGGTTTCAAAACATTGTGACAATCCTTAGCAGGTGGTAAACCGTGTTGAAATTAAAACGACAAAACTGGTCTTCGTTAAGCATAAGCCTGCACGTGCTACGTACCTTATTAACCGTAGATAAACATCACATCATTTAACAAGAAACCTTTGTTTAGGACGTGGCACTAGACCGGTGTGTTCCTAAAAAGCGGAGCTCGTTAAGAACGGTTCAATGTCATATAGCACGGCATATAAAGTCTACGACGATTGATAATCGACGTAAGAATTACTGATTATTTCTGCAAAAACACGAGACTCGATAAGTGTGACTCGATATTTAACGTTTTAACGATGAACGTTTTATTTCTGACTAGCTTGTGCCCGCGACTTCGTCTGCGCAGGATTAGTATTTCGAGGAGCTTATATTAGCGTGGCGTACCTAGTAGTCTCTAGCGGTTTTGGCAGCGCACGCCAGAATAGCTCGCAGATGGTTGATTTTTTCCTACTTACTTGACACTTATCGTCATATTTTGGACAATTCACACAATTTCTTTATAAATTGTAGCCTAGGTATGTGTTATTCTGATGTATAAGCTAAGTATATTATTGTAAAGTTTCATTAAAATCCATTCAGTAGTTTTTACGTGAAAAAGTAACAAACATCCATCCATCCATCCATACTTACAAACTTTCGCGTTTATAATATTAGTAGGATAGGATGAACATAAATTTAATGAAATAAATATATAGGTAGTACTAATCCGCTAAGCTAAACATATTAGATTAGCGGATTAGTACTATATATTTATTTCATTAAATTTATGTTTAACAATGGAATTCGGCAAAGTCACGCCTGAATCAGTTAATTAGGATAGGATGATTTCCGTAAAACAAACTAAAAATATGGAGGCCTTGATATTTCCATAGAATCTAAGAGAAGTTTAGTACTGTCTTACTGAGTTATAAGGTGATGCATATACCATTTATGCATAAGTTTAATTGATTTAGCTTTGGGGATCGTGGCTTATAAATTACTTTTTATTTCAATTATTATTATTCATTTATTTCAGATCATTCATTCATACTTAAACTAAATTATAATTAGAAATAAATAACATTACAATATACAATACAAACACACAATTACAATTTACAGTTTAATTAAGATTAAATAAAATTAGATATCATACATTATGGAAATAAATAACAATGCAATATAAATTAAATAAAGAATATAATAAAAAAAATTGTCTATCCAATTCAATGTTAGCCCATCGTGACTTTCTGGAATAAGCTGGTTTGTTTTTTATTTTATTATTTACCTTCCATTGGTGGAACAGGCTGCTCTGAACACTATATTCACTGTGACTTTTACGGCCAACATATACCGGCTGCCGCATTATAAGAAGCCAACTTGACAACCTCTTTAATATTAGAGGCATGCCTGCTACCGGTAACATTTTTTCAAAGTTAATTGTTGTGTCGCTATCACTGTAACTATCTATTTCGTGGGAACTCGTGTCATCCGCCATTTTGAGCTTTTGTCGGCAGACATCTTGTCTTCTTGGTAATGAATGGAGAACAGTTGCGATCCTACTTTTGATCACAGAGTATTGAAAGAAGTTTAGCAGTCTTTAATAAGATACTAGATACAAGTAAGCTTTTTTAAAATATTTTAATACAATTGTCAAATATATATATAAATGTTATGTTGGTTTGTGTACGCTTTAAAAACTCAAAAAGTTCTGCACCGATCGAGCTGAAATTTTAGTATGATATTAATCCGCATCAAGGATTGTTTTATACCATTCAATTACAATGTGCCACACGAAGCGTGGCAGTTATCTAATAACATTAAAATGTAATAACTATTATAAATTTCAAATTGACGCCTCAGATCTCTAAACTAGACTTTGATAGTCTGCACGATAGACATCTGCGCTCTCCCTACATTTATGCTTGAAATTAAATTATATTTTACATAACGCAGGGCAATGCATCGTAGGGCATATTCAACCCGTGCGTGACTTGCCATGCAATGCTTTGTTATAGGTGATGGTTACCACTTAACATCAGGTGGGCCATCTGCTTGTTGCATCAGCTAGTAGTATAAAAAAAAGCATTGTAGCATAAGGTTAAAGTCGCTTTTGTACATGGTCTTCTATTTTGTCTTTATCCTGTATTATATTGGGAGCAAGAATTAGGAAATAATTGAACGACCATAACCCTCAAATGTCCAATTTTGTGTAAAAAACAAAATGTTCCAAATACAAACTAATAAGTTGTACCTATTTTCACCAGCCAGCAGCAAAACTATATGGAGGATTTTTCAGTGTTCTAATTGTGCGTGTCTACACGCTGCAAGTTTCAAGGGTTGCTCTTTGGCTCTGATCTTGCCTGTGATGATTGTGTATCACGCATATTCTCTTGTTTTAGTTTTCTTGCTTAAGTTCCGTGTCATTATTGTTTTTATCGCCATTGTTAATGTTAACACGAATGTTTGTAATGACGTTTATTGTTAAGATAAGAACGGTAATTTTTGTGGGAAAGAGTCGTTTGTTTTGTTTAGTTAATGTAGGTTTAATGGTTACCTAAGCTTACTCTAGTACCGTATTTTTAGGGATCCGTACCCAAAGGGTAAGACGGGACCCTATTACTAAGACTCCACTGTCCGTCTGTCTGTCCGTCTGTCACCAGGCTGTTTCTCATGAATATATCTCATGAAATAGTTAGACAGTTGAAATTTTCAAATTCAATTTTCCAAAGCAGATGGCCCACCTGATGTTAAGTGGTAACCATCACCTATAACAAAGCATTGCCACGTAAGTCACGCACGATAGGAACGTGCCCTACGATGCACTGCCCTGCGTCCATCAACTTGAGGCATACAGATGTTAAGCCTCATATGCCTGTAATTACACCGGAAACCACACTCTTCATACCGCAACACAGCGTTGCTGCTTGGCGGCAGAAAAAGGCGAGGTGGTAGTACTTCCCCGGACGAGTCCTTCACAAAGAGCTCTACTACTCTAAAATAATATAATTTATAAGTATAGTAAGTAATATAGTATAAGATAGGGCAAGGTGTTCATTATTGCGTCATTGTTTCATACCTCTAGACTAGCGCCTGACCTTTGAAACTATTAAAACAAACGTAGCAAGGTTTTGACGAAATGATTTATTTTTTTAAGACATCTCTGCTTTATCTTAATTGCCACATAAGCTCATCTTAGACTGTTTCTAAGTAACTTATCTACACATCTTTTTGGACGTGTTCACCCACTTGCAGGACGTGAACTTATAATATTATGTATAAGAACCAAGTGGTCTAGTAGGAGTGAGGTCGCAGGTTTGAATCCGGTGTACCATAGATTTTCGGTTTTATGTAGTTTTATACAAAGCACTCAATTAAATACAAAATCGTCATTTTTGCTGTCTCTCTCTCTATCTCTCTCTCTCTCTCTCTCTCTTTTGTGGTGTCACTAGTTTCTTTCGAAACAGTGTGGTGAAAGGATTTAAAGTGCGCCGCAAGAGGCCCTTTCGAACACTAGACACATGTTATAGAACTTTTTAGGTTCTACGACATGCCGGTTTCCTCACGATGTTAATGCTAAAATTTTGTAACGTGTGTAAGTGCAATTTTTCATAACTATATTCAGTCATTTAGTTATATTTTCAAAAACATTGGTATAATGTAATCGAGAAGCTGTTTGGCGGTTGTCAGTTTCTTAACTAGTAATTCGTTAAATAATTTCGAATGTTTTTTTATTTTATCCTAGCTATAGTTAATTTACATTTAATTTACATTTACATAGTGCACCCTAGACAACTTTCTTATTTTAGGCTCCTCTTCATCCAAAAGTTGTCTGGAAAAGATCGCTTGTTAGCGATAAGATCGCCCATTATTTATTTGTGTCTCTTAAATTGCTGTTATCCTACTAATCTCTAATACTATAAGAATCAAAGTCCTGACTGACTGACTGACTGACTGACTGACATATAGACAACGCACAGCCTAAACCGCTGGTCCTAGAGACTTGAAATTTGGGGAGTACTTAGGTCTTATGGCGTAGAGGTGTACTAAGAAGGGATTTTTGGAAATTCAACCCCTAAGGGTGTGAAAAGGGATGAAAACGTTTGTATGAAAAATAGTATTCCTTGAACCTACAAACTTGAAACTTGGAGTACATGTACTTCAAGGCTAAAAAATAGGAAAGGCATTTTAAGTTTTTTAAAACTACCCTTAATAAGTGTACAAAGGGTTGTAAAAGTTTGTATGGGAGTTTTTTAACCGCTGGTCCTAGAGACTTGAAATTTGAAGAGTACATAGATCTTATGGCGTAGAGGTGTACTAAGAAGGGATTTTTGGATATTCAACCCTTAAGGGTGTAAAAAGGGATGAAAACGTTTGTATGAAAAAGAGTATTCCTTAAACCTACAAACTTGAAACTTGGAGTAGGTACATGTACTTCAAGGCTACAAAATAGGAAAAGCAAATTTAGTTTTTTAAAACTACCCTTAATAAGTGTACAAAGGGTTGTAAAAGTTTGTATGGGAGTTTTTTGACCGCTGGTCCTAGAGACTTGAAATTTGAAGAGTACATAGATCTTATGGCGTAGAGGTGTACTAAGAAGGGATTTTTGGAAATTCAACCCCTAAGGGTGTAAAAAGGGTTAAAATCGTTGGTATGAAAAATTATATTCCTTGAACCTACAAACTTGAAACTTGAAGTAGATGTACTCCAAGGCTAAAAAATAGGAAAATAATTTTTATTTTTTTAAAACTACCCTTAAAAAGTGTGCAAAGGGATGTAAAAGTTTGTATGGGAGTTTTTTGACCGCTGGTCCTAGAGACTTGAAATTTGAACAGTACATAGGTCTTAAGGCGTAGAGGTGTACTAAGAAGGGATTTTTGGAAATTCAACCCCTAAGGGTGTAAACAGGGTTGAAAACGTTGGTATGAAAAATTGTTTTCCTTGAACCTACAAACTTGAAACTTGAAGTGGATGTACTTCAAGGCTAAAAAATAGGAAAAGCATTTTTAGTTTTTTTTAAAATACCCTTAGAGGCGTCAATGTTTGTAAGGGATATTCTTAAAACGGGAATCTTGAGTTGGTACGAGGAGATCTGAGGGAGGAGATCTGCCTGGGGATCAAAGTCGTGAAGCTGTTTCGTTTGTTTTTGGGGTAGACACTAGGAACAAATGAGTACATATTTTCCGTGTAAGGTTGTCTTTGTTGTATTTGCCATGTTTGTGCTAAGCTCACCTGTACCTACCTACCTAATATAGGTAATTTATTTATTTATTTATAATGAACGTCTATAGGCATCTCTTATACCTACGTAGGTATTTAAAATCCTACCCTAATAATATACAAATCAATGCGAAAGTTACGATGTTTGGATGTTTGTGGCTCAATCACGGCTCACCACTTCAACGCGTGCGAAGCCGCGGGAAGCCACTAGTTATATTATAAACGCGAAAGTTTGTAAGTATAGATGGATGGATGGATGTATGTTACTCTTTCACGTAAAAACTACTGAATGGATTTTAATGAAACTTTACAATAATATTTATATAGCTTATACATCAGAATAACACATAGGCCACAATTTATAAAGATATTGTGTGACTAATCCTGCGCAGACGAAGTCGCGGGCACCAGCTTGCTTGTTTAATATTTTAGCTTTTACGAAGTACGATAAAGAATTTTCATTTATTCGGTGAACAGTCTATCTAGCCGCAGTGTGGTGGGGAGTCGGATCAATTTATATCAATAAAACTCCAAAATGAGATTCCAAGTACAAAGCAAAGGAAAGTCAACACTATCGAGTGACGTGCCACCCTGTTATATAATGTGCTACCTCTATGCATACGATACGAGTATTGGAAATTGATTTTGTCTTCTAACGTTATAAATAAAAATTGCTTTGGCGAGATAGGATTATTGTATTTTAGACAGTTATTTTAAAATAAGCAGGTGTCCGCGACTTCGTCTGCGCAGGATTAGTCACACGATATCTTTATAAATTGTAGCCCATGTGTTATTCTGATATATAAGCTATATTATTGTAAAGTTTCATTAATATCCATTCAGTAGTTTTTACGTGAAAGAGTAACAAACATCCATCCATCCATACTTACAAACTTTCGCGTTTATAATATTAGTAGGATGAACCGCCTCTAACAATCTCACCTGACAGGAAGGGATGATGTAGCCAACACTGGAGCAGAATGATCTACATGACACCTAAACTCTTGCCTTAAAAAGATTCAGATTGTAGTGGTCAAGAAAAAACAGTCAACGGTAGGTATAACTCCTTAGCGGTAAGAAGTAAGTTAGCTTATTGAAACTAAGCACATGCTTGGTGTGAATAATTATAATAAAAAGTAATGAATAAGTAATAATAAAATTTCATTCTATAATTCTTTTTTATTCCACGCACACAAGCATCCCTTCTCAAAATCATGAGTCCACTTTATCCAACGGTTGTCTGGTAGAGATCGCTGGTTAGCGATAAGATCGCCCCATTGTACTTAATAGTTTTAAGTTTGTTATATCTGTAAATTGTGCAGTAAAGTTTTTTCTATCTTCTATCTATCTGAGTCTAGAAGAATGATCTAGAATTACAGAAAATAACGATAAGGAGTCACATCAAATGAGCTGTTTCATCAATATATGGAGCCGGGGTCGGGTCTGTGTACAGTATATATAATTATCGCTTAGCAATATAGTAACTATTTTAGACCAGACCAGAAGAAAATATGTTCTTTATAAAATTATCATTGTTTGATCGAGTGAGCGAAGCGAACGAAGATCTTTAGTTTCAACTTGGGCGATTTGGCATTTTATGTATGTATGTATGTATGTATGTATGTATGTATGTATGTATGTATGTATGTATGTTTGTCTGGCCATAACTTTTGAACCGTTGATCCGATCTGCATGAAATTTGATAAGTCGATAGCTTGTACTTGAGAAATTTACTGGTAAGTATATGAGATAAATCGGATTACGGGTTATTAAAATATGGGGTCTCTAAGGGGGCAAAAATAAAAAAAAGTTACATAAAAAAATCAAATTACATGTCATATGAAAGGAATTTGTTTGAACATTCCAAAACAATTTTTACTTTTTTTCTGGGACGCTCGGTTTTTGAGATACAACAAAAACGTTAAATTAAGATAACCAGCGACCCAAGAGCTCCCATCTCTAAGAGTTTCGTTGACATCAAGGTTTTTCTACTGGTCAGCCAGTTCCTTTGCTTTTTCTTATTTTTTTTTCTTGAAATAAATTAAGGAGATACGTAGTTCTCATAAAATAGTGACAACGACCAGATCTGATGATGGAGTCAAGGTCTGTTCAACAGAACTCTTCAAATAATAGGCCAATAGAGTTGAAAATTGGTTACCATACCAAGTAAGTAAGCGGTAGTCAGAAAAAAGTACAAACGTAATGCTTGGACTTGCCTCTGACTACCACCTACTCTAAGTTTTGGTGCGTTCGTTGGGTCGCATCACGAGATCTCAGTTCGGGGCGAACTACTAGTAATATCGTGTTTTGGGCATTTGCGACAGTAACTACTGTTTAATATCGTTCTAACGGGCGTTGGTCCTCAAGCTTCTCTTGGTCACCATTCCGTCATCCATCTACTAGATAAATAGGTATTACTAAAAACCTCGCGTTTTAGCTCATCATATGAAAAATGTCAGAGGCGTCGCGTTTTAGGGCTCCGTACCTCAACAGGAAATAACTAAATCCTTCCTTTTGTATTGAGGTGGCAATAATGAAAATTCTCGGATGCATTTATAGTGACGGCCAAACTCTACAATTTCGAATGCTTGGTGATTTTGTGACACAAATAAAGTACAAAAGAAGTAAAAATAGATGAATTTTAAATATAAACCTAAAATAAGACAGCAAAATTTGTAGAACCCTTTTGAGCTGTAAAAAGGTAAAAAAGCACCTGAAACTCGTAGAAGGCTTATACGATTTTGATAGTTTTCAGTTTGGAGATTTTTGCGATCAACAAATATAATTTTGATGAGTTTATTTTTATTTAAAAATATCATGTACCCCTAAATTTCACCTAACTTATAGAGCTTTGGTTCTTTACGTAGTTTAAATATTGCGAACGCCTATCTCCTCTTTACCGAAGGATGGATGCAGGAAACTGCGACACTACGTATATTCAGTGAACATAAATATGTTCACTGAATATATAAATATTTAAAAAAAAAACGCCAACAGCTTATACACACTAAGCATACTAATACTTAAAAATTAGGGGTCTTATATGTACAAACCTTTTTTTTATTTCTATAACTTTCTGATGGAACAACTAGATGACCTTTTACAGGCAAACACCAAAGCAAACAGGCAAAAAAATTAATGTTTTTTGGTTTTTGTTTTACAAAAACAAAAAAAAAATCGCCAACAGCTTATACACACTAACCATATATAAACTTAAAAAATAAAGGTCTTATAAATGTACAAACCTTTTTTTTTTATTTCTACAACTTGCAGATGGAACAAGTACATGGCTTTTTACAGGTGTTTGCCTGTAGGTACATGAGTTCGAAACCGTTGACGCTATTCTCGTTCGCCCTTGTCCATTTTATTAAGAAACCAAGTTTCTATTTCTCTATCGCGTGTAGTCGATCGGGTCGATTCGTCCCCAAATGTTTTTAAGAATATTGAAAACGTCTCGCGATCCGCTGACTGGGGGCGATCGGCTAAAGGATTGCTAAGCCTTTAGGATCGGCGGATAAATTGAATATTCACAATTTCTTAATCCGTAAAACAATTTGTGTAATAAAATATATAAATAAATATTGGTGGACTTTCCACACAGCACTTCTAGCCCCAAACAAGCCAAAGCTTGTAATATGGGAACCAGATAGCTGATATAATACATTATACTGTGTTTTTGGAAATACATAGGTACTTATAATATTTAATAACACCCAGACAGAGAACAAACATCAATGTTCATCACGCAAATGTTTGTTCTCGGTGGGGATCGAACCCACGGCCTACAGAGCAGAAGGAAGAGCTACTGCCAAGTGAGCTGTAAAAGCTGCTGGCTGGTGATAATAGGTACAACTTGTTAGTTTGTATTTGTGACATGGTGAAAATATTTTGTTTCTTACACAAAATTGGACGTTTGAGGGTTATGGTCGTTTAATTATTTCCTGCTCAATATTCCTAATTCTTAATTGCACACAATACAATACAGGAAGACAAAATAGAAGACATGCACAAAAGCGACTTTAACCTTATGCTACAGTGCTTTTTATACAGCTAGCTGATGGAACAAGCAGATGGCCCACCTGATGTTAAGTGGTAACGATCACTTTTAACAAAGCATTGCCTCGTAAGTCACGCACGGTAGAAACGTGCCCTACGATGCACAGTCCTGCGTCCATCAAGTTGAAGCAAACAGATGCCTAAGATGCCTAAGCCTCATGTGCCTGTAATTACACCGGCAACCACACTCTTCAAACCGGAACACAGCAACGCTGCTTGGCGGCAGAAAAAGGCGTGGTAGTAGTACTTCCCCGGACGAGCTCTTCACACGGAGCTCTACTCTTGTTTAGATTACAGTAGGAATAAAATACTTAGGTCCCTACTTCTTACTCAATAAGTTGGTACCTAGCGTGTATCACATGGATACCGATCAAACTACATAATCACACAAGAAAAATGATGAGAATAACGACATAAAACAGCCTGATCCGTACCCATGTGTACAATAACTCATATTTATTTTCATTTATTATTATTTATTTATTTAGTGAACATAAAACATAGGAAACAGAATAATAAGGGAACACTGAAAACTGCTTAAGTAAAACTTGTGTCGCAGTTTCCAGCACCCAACCCTCGGCAAAGAGGGGATAGTCATTCAAAATTTAAAGTATCTATGTAAAAAAAGATCTAAAAGCTAGGTAAAATTATTATTAAAATAAAAACAAGTGCTCATTAAGAATAGAGATTATTTTATAGTCCCAAAACAAGATTATTTTTTGGCAAAATAAAATAGCTTATCAAGATTATAGCATTCCTAGAATAATAATAGTCTTTGTGTAATAGTTTTTGTCAACTTCTTTAAGTGTAGGTAAACACTATGATAACTAATAATAAAAAGAAAAAAGTAGTAGTGGTATTATTTATCTGTACTAATATGCTTCGTGAAAAGGCAAGCATAAATTACGTAATCAAACCTCAATCCAATAAAGTTAACCCTTCAGGGATCAAAGACAAGAACTCAAATTCCTCAACAACCGTCCCCGAAATCCTAACAATTGTAATTAATACAACTCTTAACCCGGAAATATCTGCGCACTCCATCAAACTCCCATCAGATCACAAAGGCAATCAAACGAAATTAAACTGTACAAATTCAGGATGCGAATTCGAAGTTCAAATTTAGAGGACGATTGTTCGGGATTCTTTGGGCAAGTGCCAAGGCCCCTGCATTTAACCCTTCTTGTCATTTGCGAAGAACAAATTAATCATCATCATTTACATGCAGCACCAGTAGCCAGATTTGTTTCTGCGATTATGCGACCCTCGCTTCGTTAGCGGAGGGGCGGCGTGGAACAGATTTTGGATGACTTGTTTTAATATTTTCGATGTTAATTATCTTTCATTGTTAAATTAAGTTTCTTGCATTTACGTAATACATTCAAACTGAAATGAATTTTACTTAAAGACTTTCAAAATAGAATAAAACTTCATATAAAATTCTCCGAGTTGTAATTTCACACTAACGTAAATATTATAAGATTGTAAAGATACAACTTCTATATTATACAAGTTTTTATTGAAAAAGTTAAATACCCATACAAGGAGGTAGCTTCAACAGTAAAAGTTAATATCTATAACCACAAAACCAATTGGGTTTAACTGGGAAAAACTTAGAACAAATATAGATTGTAGCCTGGCATAGTATATTGGCTTCTTTTGATAAAAAAAAATACTGCCAACGAGGTTAAACATGAACGAACCCAATAAAAGGAAAACGCATATAATAATCCAGACGAAATAATTTAGCATCATCTCCATACCATTTTGTCCTTCACAGATCAGTCCCTGTCCGGCGACAATTATTACGTTCATTTGTATTTGGCACACCGGACCTTTTGACCCACCCACGGCGCCGAAGGGTTGACAGCGGGACGCGTGACGAATGATTGTGTGATGGTTGTTATAAGTTAGGATTTTAATGCTGTAGGTGTGATGATAATGGATTATGATAATCGCCTAAGGGCTGAAATCCCATGTTAGTTTTTTGTGACATGTTTTTGGGGATTTGCAATTTATGTTTTGTCAAAACCTCATGCACCCCATAACATAGCTTAAAATTAATGAGCATCTGAAATTGATTACAATCTACCCTCTCGAATCCGTGCTAAATACTTGAACTCATAAAAATCTTTTACGAGAGGTTCCAAAGACGAAGTTTTCCTTAATAAATAGCGGAACTTCGCACCGGTTCATTAGTTCCTACCCCTTAGCACTTCGAAGAGCTTTCAGGAAAAAGACAGCACTGTTTGCTTTCATCTAATATCGATGGATTAACGACACCCTTTTAAATTAAAAACGAAATGAAAACTTTTGACATCGCCGTCGGGACGTTTGACTACGATGTTGGTTAATCTGAAATTTATTACCGCGGACAAAAATTATGTGCTCCTATTGTTCAACTAAAGAAATGACCTGAACAATACCTTCATAATTTACTTTTCGATGCGTCCCTCTTCTACACAGATAAAGTCGTGATAACAAATGGTTACTAAAATAATAAAATAAACCTCGGTGCTGTGCAGCGACATATTTCATTAATAAATACAAAACAAACATCATACGGACTCACTTTGCAGTGTCCATACGTTACGGAGATAAAACAAAGATTCGAATTCCGTTGAATTTATGCGTTATCGGAGTAGGAGTGATGTTCGGGAGAACAATGGGCAGTCGTGGCGCCCCATGCGGCGAGGCGCGGTACTAACGACATTAGCAGGCCTGCCTCATACAGTGACATCTATCGCTGAGTGGCGTGAACTGGCCATTACAGGAAGAGCTAAGCATTCGTGAAGTGCAAAAGGTTAGGTAAGCCGTAGTTTCCTAAAAAACGGTGAGCGTTTTTGAGCCAGTTGAAAATTAAATATGCCTAGTGATGCTAACAATCTTTTGACTCAAATAACCAATCTTGAAATAACCAAGATTTTGAGTTTTGCGGCCATCAAAGAACAGACACCGTTTTTCAAAAACCAGAGCGGGCGTTACAATGGGCTACTAAGATCGGTATATGGTATAACCTACAACCTACGTAGATTATCTCAGCAAAAATGCTATCGATAAACTGAATTTATGCATTTGGCGACATTGTAATCGCGAGATTGTAAGTCGGATAGAAAAAGCTCAAAATCGTTCTTCCTGGAAATTTATGGGGGAGACCTAGCCAGTCTTCAGGCTGATGATGCAGTCTTTCGATTGAATAGAAAAATGTTACCGATACAAAGCTGTGATTTGAAATAAAAAGTTGAATATATGAAACATCCTTCGAATAGAAAAGCGGCGAATTTTGCCAAAAATATTCATAAGCTGTCATCAGGCGACTGGACGAACGCCAGATGCGGGGAACCGGCGACAAAATATTTCGCTGCAAAATACTTACTCAACCAAATCACCCCTCTTTAAAATCGCTTTTCAGAAATTGAGCGGCAATTCCTTTGGAAATGTTAATCTATGACCGAAGTTTAAAAGTTAGGTGGAAACTTAAGAGCTCATTCTGCGCATTAAATTATTAGATATAACCAAATGAATATTAAATAAGAACTATATGTATACATATGTTTTATTTTTATTTTTATTTATTTATCTACACTAATATTATAAAGAGGAAACATTTGTATTTTTGTATGTAACGAATAGGCTCAAAAACTACTGGTCCGATTTCAAAAATTCTTTCACCATTATAATGCTATATTATCCGTGAGTAACATAGGCTATATTATATTTTCAAAAAAATCAGGGATCCTTACTAAAACTTCAATAATGTAACCCAAGGTGGAAAACAAAAACCTTACATCGCGTGCGCTGCGAAAACTATTGAGGATAGAACAAAATGATGTACTACGATTTTGCAGAACACGTCATCATCTACAAAAAATGTCGCGACAGCATATGTCTAACTATTATAGTTATGTCACAATAAGTGTTCTTTTATTATAAAAATTAAATTGAAATGCCGCCACTAGAAAAGGGTCTTTAATTGTACCTTGGTATTAATCCTTATCCAAATAAATCATTTCGTATTCAAGACGATTTCAATACCTACAGATTACTTCTTGAATTTTTAAAATCGGACATTCCATTCAAAAGATATGACGAAATTAAAAATGTTAACGGGTCCACGGGTCACGCACGGGGTGCGATGTCATTCACTCAGGGAGAAGGTCGTGCCAATGTATGAAATAAGTAGACGCGAGGCTCGAACCCACGGTCTAAGTTTATCCTACAATGTTCAAAAAATTTATGATCACCCATGCGAAGCTGGGACAGGCCGCTAGTATTAAATAAGTGCATATACTTATGTGCCACATTACGATATGTCACAAACTAGGGCGCTCAATAAAGAAACGTAGGTATCAAAAATGTTGCTGGTAATAATTTCCTCATACTCGTTTCATTTTTATACTACTTCCTGATGGAACAACCAGATCACCTGATGTTAAGTGGCAACCATCACCTATAATCAAGCGTTGCCTCGTAAGCAAGTCGTCAAGCCATCCTATGATCACTGCCTTACGTCTATCAACTTCAGGCATACCGATGTTAAGCCTCATATGCCTGTAATTTCACTGGCACGCTTGCTTCAAACCGAAACGTAGCAACGTTGCTTTGACGTCAGAAACAGACATGGTGGTAGTACTTCCTCGGACGAGCCCTCCACAAAGAGCTCTACAACTCGTACATTATTTGCATCAAAATTGTTCTATTTTATAATTAATATGAAAAGTAAAATAAATAAATCTTCTTTATTTTCGTAGTCCTCCTGAAAACAGTAAGCCTTTTAGGCATTCATAGTAACAACTATCAAATAGCACTCACTTCCGCATTGCTCCCTAAGCGCGCCATTACAAAGTCACTGAATGGTCCGTGTTATTTATGTGCCGCATTAAAAACAAAATGATATGCCTTCGCCGCTGAAAATCTAAAAAGAATAAGCAATAAAACGATAAAACCCAAATCTGATACATACAGGGCTACAGACACCCGCCACCGTGCGAATGGGACAGAAATACACATCGGCGAAATGAATACGACGCTACTGTTTCATCTCTCACCTCTATCAGCCCGTAATCTCTGAACCGTCCTAACTCTTCAACCACAATAAAACTAAAATAGACCTTATTCTAACTCGAAAATATCCAAATTCAAACGTGGATTACAACAAATGGATTTGAGATTAATATAGTACCAACCACCCCGTCTCATACCACCCCATTCGGCGTTCAGCATTCAAATAGGAATCGAATGGATGACCAAAACATAATATCTTTGGGAGATCCAGCCGCCATAAATCAAATGAGGAATAATCTGTTTCGGAACGAGATAGTCGCCGATTCCGTGCGCCATAAAAACGCAAAACGTTTTGTTTGATTGAAATCGTTACTTCGGCTTTTTTCCCCGCACTATTTCTTTTTTATTTTCCTTGATGTATAATCAATGTGTTAACGGATGGCCGCGACTTGGGCCGAAGTAGATTTGCTCCACAAAAGATTCTGATATTGAGTTTGAAAGTAGTTTCTCTTTTCGTTTTATGTTAATGGCAGTTTTGGTGGAGAGCTGTAATGGTTTGTGCAAATAAATGTCGAATTTCAGTCGGGAACACATGTGACGTACCTACCTGTAGGCTCTTTTTTTACGAGATGTGACTCATACGTAGAAGACATTCCTATCCTCATATTATATATTGGTACATTTTGGTTACTAAACTTGTTTTGGTATTACACTATTATTTGTATGTTCTTTTTTTCTTTTATCAACCGAAAGTTATTGTACCTTGAGGATATTAATCGTATTACTTCTAAATAACGATGTAAATAGCCTTGTTCAATGAACTTCAATATACATTTCACTGTAACTAAATATTAGTATTCAAATAACATTGCAGCAATAATATCAATTTTAGTATTTTTACCGTCACTAATTTGGTAGGTATAATTTATTTTTACTCGACTGCCCAAAGAAGGATAATGTTTTTTCAAATGTAATTATATATGTGAGTGTGTATGTATGTATTTATGTATGCCTTTTTGTGAGCCAGTTTATCATAAACGGCTTTATGGATTTTGGATGACTTGTAGCAGGATATGTCTTGATTACGAGAGTCTCCACGCCTTATTCTGCCACCAAGCAGCAACGCTGTGTTTCGGTTTGAAGAGTGTGGTGGCCGGTGTAATTACAGGCACATGATGCTTAACATCTGTATGCCTCAAGTTGATGGACGCAGTTCCTATCGTGCGTGACTTACGAGGCAATGCTTTGTTATAGGTGATGGTTACCACTTAACATCAGGTGGATCATCTGCTTGTGCCATCAGCTAGTAGTATAAAAAAAAGTCTCATAGGAAAGAAAGAAGAAGATGGAAAGAAAAGCATATATTGACCAGCACAGAAAAATTTAATCAAATAGGTACAAATAACCCTTCCCTACTTTGGTACCTTATTGTAGGGTATCGGTAATCGTGCATAGGGTATGATTAAAATATCTAAAAGTTCACAGTTTCTGTGTGGGGTGAGAAAAAAAAGAATAATTTACGGTTATCAAAAATTCAAACGCGCTATCATTGCATTTCGGTGCTCGATGGAATCTTGTTTTTTTTTCATTTCTGACGTACGTGAACGTGTATTCATAATAGTATGCTTAATTAGCTTTTATAGTACTTTCGTGTCCGATGTGGACCGATTTGGTAGCGCACTAACTCTACTACTACTAGGACTACTAGGACAAGGCAACTTTTCATAAAAAATGTATCGCAATGTCTGTATATTCTATTTTTTGGCAATAAACTTTTTTTTTTATGTATATCATTTGTGATTGTGTTTACCTTTTTCTGTATGCCTACGCCTCACTTAACTTCAATAATATATTATATAACATTGTAAAAGGATCATACAAAAGAACGGTAGGAACCAAGCCGTAAGTTTGTTGCCTGTTCTTCTAGGCTTTGATCGCGTGGAACTGGCACCTAGAGTCACCTAGCTTTAAGACGTTTCAAAGTGATCCTTGTGATTTTATTGAATAAATACCTATTGACTTTGACTTTGACTTTATCAATTCAAATTGACGAGAAGGCAGGCATCTGGGACCACAAGAAACTTGGACCGCGGTCCCAGTCGCCTGATTGCATTTTTTGTTCTGCCATTTGGGACCACAACCTGTATAGAAGTGATTGTACAGTCGCCAGAAAAATCAAAAGCTAGCACGCGTTTTTTTTAGCATTATTATGATCGAGTGAGCGAAGCGAACGAAGATCTTAGTTTTAACTTGGGCTATTTGGCATTTTATGTTTGTATGTATGTATGTTATGTATGTATGTATGTATGTATGTATGATTGTCTGGCCATAACTTTCGAACCGTTGATCCGATCTGCATGAAATTTGATAAGTCGATAGCTTGTGATTGAGAAATTTACTGGTAAGTAGGTATATGAGTAAAATCGGATGAAGGGTTATTAAGATATGGGGTTTTTTAAGGGGGCAAAAATAAAAAAAGTTACATAAAAAAATCAAACTACATGTCATATGAAAGGGCTTTGTTTGGACATTCCAACACAATTTTTACTTTTTTTCTGGGACGCTCGATTTTTGAGATACAACAAAAAAGTTAAATTAAGGTAACTAACGATCCAAGAGCTCCCATCTCTAGGAATTTCGTTGACATCAAGGTTTTTCTACTGGTCGCCCAGTTAGTTTGCTTATTCTTATTTTTTTTTCTTGAAATAAATTAAGAAGGTACTCAGTTCTCATAAAATGGTGATAGCGACCAGGTCTGATGATGGAGTCAAGGTCTGTTCAAGGAACTCTTCAATAAATATGCCAATAGAGTTGAAACTTGGTTACCAAGTTAGTAAGCGGTAGTCAGAAAAAAGTCCAAACATAATGTTTGGACTTGCCTCTGACTACCACCTACTTAAAGTTTTGGTGCGTTTGTCGGGTTGCATTACGAGATCTCAGTTCGGGGCGAACTACTAGTTTTACTAGCATCATATATACTAGCGGCGCGTGTCGTTGTAGGTCCAAGTAGATCCAGTAGTTTTTATAAACATATCTATGTACAATAATTTAAATATTATAAATTATCTGGTATTATCTGGTTAATTATCTGGTTAAAGGTTGTCTGGAAGAGATTGCTCTCAGCGATAAGACCGCCCATTGTACTTCACTGAAACTTTTGAACTTTTTTTTGTTTTTAATGTGTTAAATGTCCTTGTGGTGTGCAATAAAGAGTTTTCTATCTATCTATTTAATTATCGTACATAGGTATGTTTATAAATCATTTATAGTATACCGATGTAAGACTGATTTTAAAACACGTTATTTTATTTTTAATTAATGTACATATTTATAATTGTTAGAATATTGTTTTATTGACAAATAAATATTTCACGACAGATTAGTTTTTTTATTTCATATACTTTTCGTTCTAACTGTACTTAAATTCGGATTAAACAATAGATTTAGTGGTAATATTGCGAGTGGTCCCAGTTGCCTGAGGAAAAGTAATTAAATAAATGAATCAGGCGACTGGGACCGCGGTCCCAATTTCTTGTGGTCCCAGATGCCTGCCTTCTCAAATTGACAGCCTTCACAGCTCAGTAGCTCTGCCTTCTGCGCCGTAGGCCGTGGGTTCGATCCCCACCGAGAACAAACATTTGTGTGATGAACAATAGATGTTTGTTCTCTGTCTGGGTGTTATATAATATTACTAGTGGCTTCCCGCGGCTTCGCACGCGTTGAAGTGGTGAACCGTGATTGAGCCACAGACATCAAAACATCGTAACTTTCGCATTGATTTGTATATTATTAGGGTAAGATTTTAAATACCTACGTAGGTATATGGGATACCTATAGGCGTACATTACCTATATTAGGTAGGTAGGTATAGGTACTGACTGAGTTTGGCACAAACATGACAAATACAACAAAGACAACCTTACACGGAAAATATGTACTTATTTGTTCCTAGTTTCTACCTCAAAAACAAACGAAACGAAACAGCTTCACGACTTTGATCCCCAGTCACGGTAGATACCCTCATATCTCTTCGTACCAACTCAAGATTCCCGTTTTTAGAATATCCCTTACAAACATTGACGCTTCGTTGTATCCTTTTTACTCGAGCGCAACGAAGGAGGGTAACGTTTCAGGGGTTGTTTTCGAAAATCAAACTGTTTTTTTGTTATTTATCCACAGAACACATTTTCTTTTAGTTCGAAGTTAATTACACTACGCGTTAAAAATCTCCCATACAAACCTTGGGACTTTGGCAGTCTTTTGCACCCTTTGCAGGGGTAGTTTTAAAATAGTGAAAACGTGATTTTAAACTATTTATTGTGGAGTATATTTACTTCAAGTTTGAAATCAATCGCACTATGCGTTAAAAATCTCCCATACTAACTTTTACAGTCATTTGCACCCTTTGCGGGGGTAATTATCAAAACTTCAAAGTGTTATTCTTAATTATTTATTTCTTAGTATATTTACCTCAAGTTTTAAGTCAATCGCACCACGCGTTAAAAAACTCCCATACAAACTTCGACATCCCTTTGCATACTTATTAAGGGTAGTTTTAAAAAAACCAAAAATGTTATTCCTATTTTTTTAGCCTTGAAGTAAATCTACTTCAAGTTTCAAGTTTGTAGATTCAAGGAATAAAATTTTTCATACCAACGTTTTCAACCCTTTTTACACCCTTAGGGGTTGAATTTCCAAAAATCCCTTCTTAGTACACCTCTACGCCATAAGACCTATATACTCTTCAAATTTCAAGTCTCTAAGTCCAGTGGTCAAAAAACTCCCATACAAACTTTTACATCCCTTTGCACCCTTATTAAGGGTAGTTTTAAAAAACTAAAAATGCCTTTCCTTTTTTTTGCCTTGAAATATATGTACTCCAAGTTTCAAGTTTGTAGGTTCAAGGAATACTATTTTTCATACAAACGTTTTCAACCCTTTTTACACCCTTAGGGGTTGAATTTCCAAAAATCCCTTCTTAGTGCACCTCTACGCCATAAGACCTATGTACTCCTCAAATTTCAAGTCTCTAGGACCAGCGGTTTAGGCTGTGCGTTGTCTATATGTCAGTCAGTCAGTCAGTCAGTCAGTCAGTCAGGACTTTGAGTCTTATAGTATCATACAAACGTTTTCAACCCTTTTTACACCCTTAGGGGTTGAATTTCCAAAAATCCCTTCTTAGTGCACCTCTACGCCATAAGACCTATGTACTCCTCAAATTTCAAGTCTCTAGGACCAGCGGTTTAGGCTGTGCGTTGTCTATATGTCAGTCAGTCAGTCAGTCAGTCAGTCAGTCAGGACTTTGAGTCTTATAGTATTAGAGATAAGTATGTATTTACAAAAACAAAAAGTATATAAGTAGTATATCAGCTATCTCGTTCCCATATGACAAGCTTTGGCTTAGTTTGGGGCGAGATAGTGCTGTGGAATGTCCACCAATATTTATTATTTATTTTAAATTTGAGTTGACACACTTATAACAAGACAAATATTCACAGGCGAGTTTTTTGTTTTCCTAAAAATTACTAATTCCTCTTATTATTGACGTAAAATAAAATCTATTAGGTATTTATAATATCCCAGTTCACAAAAAAGCTTAATATGACAATCAATATTTTGCTCACTTTTTTTTTCATGTTTATTAAAAAAAATCTTTAAAACAAATTTCACCAATAATATTACACCGATCAAATTATAACCTTAAATTAACGATAAAATTTGTAGCTGGCAGATTGCACCATGTGGTCAACCTGTCCCATAACTGTGGCACATGCCATGCTTACCTTTCCTCGATTATTACCCACTAAACATAAAAAACACTTTTGAGAATCCCATCACAGTTTCTTCCAACCTAATCCTTATAACCAAGTATAGAAGGTGGAGATTTGAATGCGCTGGTTTTGTCAGCGTTCGAACCATCTGTTCCGGTTGATAGCTATCAAAAAATTAACAATTTGTTTAATGTAAATGAAGCGAGGTCAAATTCGATAAGTTATTGGTGCATTTAGCAATTTCTTGAGACTTTTATGCTCACCGAATGTCACCTTTCCTGCGTCGAGTGTTTGCTTATCGGCTTCATCGCCTCTCGAATTTTATTTGGTAATATTTTATTTGTAATCAAACAGCTGTTTCTATTTGTTCGAGGAGTTTGTTTTTTTGAGATAATTTTAACTTTTAACATATTGCAAACCACTGATAGAGATATTTTGGAAAGTAAAACAGCAGCTTAAAATAAGTTAATTCTACAAAAAAATATATTTAAACAGGTAACTTAACTGGTGAGTACTTGTAGGTTATAAATCAGCTGTAAATAATAGTCTATCCAAATGCCCCTTCAACATCTTGTTTTCGTAACATAAATGTCAGTATTGCCAAAATTGACATGTACTAAAATACTCTGACAAATTAGAACCCATTCATCTTTTACCGCTCCTACTCAACAATCCATTCATCCATCACGCATTTAGTAATATACAATACAAACATAATCTTATTCTGTGCCTTTACAGGCAATATCGACAGAAATGCATAAATTTTATTACAAAAGAAGGATTAATAGTTGACAGGAAGCTTTCCACGCATAAATATCTCATTAAGACTTGATTTATTACTTAAAATAGTCACGAAATACTATAAAAAAAGTTTGGAAAGAAAACGATTTTGATAATTACTTGTCGGCATGCAATTGTCTATTTGGAGCTCGGGGAGGGTTAATTCGCGTTTTTTATTTGCCGTAATATATCATTTTGTTAATGACACCTAAATGAAAGTGATCACGAACACTAATTCACTAAATATCGTTGTTTATTGAGTTTATTCAATGAGGCTTATTATTAGATCCTGATAACTTTGAGCCTTCTGCACGCTTCCTTCAAAGATTTTTTCATACCAGTTTGGAAACTCGAAAATGTGTCTGTCTGATTATTACCGTATGTCTCAATAAACCACTATACCGATAGTGATGAAATTTGGTACGAAGATAGTTGCATTTAAGAGACAGACTTACGGCCGGTTTCTGAAAGCCCGATCAAAACTAATCGGATGCCAAGACACTTGCTATCTTTATCTAATTCGATGTAACAGCTGAAATGGCGAGTGACTAGACATACGATTAGTTTTGATCCAGCTTTCAGAAACCGGCTGATAGACTCTTATCTTCATTGCATAACCCGTTATTAAATAATATAAAATGAGCCTTTATTTCTACTACTTACACACTAAACCAATTTTTTTAAACCTAAATATTATTTTATTGTATCAAAAAACGGTTTAACCAGTTTTTTTATACAACTATTAGCTGATTGAACAAGCAGATGGCCCACCTGATGTTAAGTGGTAACCATAACCTATAACAAAGCATTGCCTCGAAAGTCACGCACGATAGGAAAGTGCCCTACGATACACTGCACTGCGTCCATCAACTTGAGGCATACAGATGCTAAGCCTCATGTGCCTGTAATTACACCAGCAACCACACTCTCAAACCGAAACACAGAAACGCTGCTTAGCGGCAGAAAAAGGCGTGGTAGTACTTCCCCGGACGAACCCTTCACAAAGAGCTCTACTACTCTTAAAAATATAGATTAGTTATATATTATAACTTAAGTTCTTACTTTTACCAAATTATGTGTAGATACTTTGTTATTCCTTAAGTGCTGGTTGCAAGTTCCACGCCGCTGCCAGAACACTTACTAATTTCCTCACCAGGATCTTTCAAATTCATGTGCATGCCCGTACTCTCAAACGGCGACGGAAAACATCGTGAAGAAATCTAAATCGGACCTAAAAGGTACTACAACATGTGTCAAGTGCTCGAAAAGAGCATCTTTGAGGCGCACTTTTCTTCTCTCCATTTATGGCTCCTGTCTGTCATTTGACAGACAATCTTGCCAGTGTCAAGTGATTTGTATTGAAAGTATTCTTTTTAGGCAAGTCAGTCCATAGTCAAGTCGGCCGTCATTTGTTTTGAAGAAAATGGTGGCGGTCTTCTTCAAAACATTCGATACATTTTCAGTCAAATCAGGATATCACATAATACACTTTCATACCAAATGCTTACACTTTGTGCTAAGACCTCAAGTAATGTTGGTTGAAATACCACCAAAATTACACAACACTACTCAAAATATCACAAGAAAAACAATGAAAAAGCTATGTTACTTTCCAAATTGTCAGAAAACGAATCTGAAGCGCACTTAAAATCCTTTCACCACACTGTTTTGAAAGCACAGTGACACGACCAGAAGAAAACCAGGACCTTGACCGTTGAAAAATAAATAAGACAATGTCCCCTTTTTACTTATAACTCTTTTTTTATCACCTGCCTGTTGACAGACGGTAGCGATAAAAGCACAATAAACTGTATTCTCGACTGATAGATTACAAGAACTAACTGATGGTAATCTATTTAAGTAATTAACATAAGGGTGCATCTCATTAGCAGGCACGAGAGGTTAATTGCCGTGTAATTGACGTTTAGTTTATCTATAGACAAATCAGGCTGTTTGTCTGGCAATTGAGTAAAATTAATTACAATTCTAATCTTATGTAAGTAAATCAAATGTAGACTTGTGTGTGCACCCTTCACTGCATCTGCAAACTGTGCATACTCTGCAAATTCTGTAACGTGAAAAAAGGTGTATTAGACACAACAAAAATACCACAAAAAATATAAAATACTTAACAAGACTTCGACACGTGTTTCGCCTCTCTACGAAGCATCTTCAGGAAGATTGACTTGCTGTGCACTGAAATTAAGACAATAAACACATTAGGTTTTATTCGTTTTTCGCGTTTTTTCGTTTTTTGTGGTATTTTTGTTGTGTCTAATACACCTTTTTTCACGTTACAGAATTTGCAGAGTATGCAGAGTTTGCAGATGCAGTGAAGGGTGCACACACAAGTCTACATTTGATTTACTTACATAAGATTAGATTAGCGGATTAGTACTATATATTTATTTCATTAAATTTATAAATACAATTCATCAAGAGCGCTGGTGGTCTTGTGGGCATGACCCCGGCTTTTAATCGTTAGATTGTGGGTTCGAATCATGTCGTGCTGAATTTTTGTTTTCCTGAAATGTATGACAGCCTTCACAGCTCAGTTGGTAGTAGCTCTGCTTTCTGTGCCGTAGGCCGTGGGTTCGATCCCCACCGAGAACAAACATTTGTATGATGCACATAAAGTCAAAGTCAAAGTCTAAATGTATTTATTCAATAAAATCACAAGGATCACTTTGAAACGCCTTAAAGCTAGGTGACTCTAGGTGCCAGTTCCACGCGACCAAAGCCTAGAAGAAAAGGCAACAAACTTACGGCTTGGTTCCTACCGTTCTTTTGTATGATCCTTTTACAATGTAATAATATAATATATTATTGAAGTTTAGTGAGGCGTAGGCATACAGAAAAAGGTAAACATAATCAAATTTATAAGACAGCACACGCTACGCCTCAAACTAATAATACCTAATGCATAAATACAATCTATTAAATCAGAGAAAATTAAAAAAAACACACAATAGTAGGTACAGTACAGACATTGCAGACATGTTAGCTGCTGATGAGCAGAGCGACCGGGACATCGGGCCACGCATTTTTATCAACAATATAGCTATCTAAAGTATAATAAGCTTTCCTTATTAGATTATTCTTAATGTACACTTTAAATTTTCTAATAGGAAGCCCAGTGGCACTTTCTGGAAGTTTGTTATATAGAATAGATGTTTGTTCTCTGTCTGGGTGTTATATAGTATAATAAGCATGTATTTACAAAGAAAAGTATATGAGTAAGTAGTATATCAGCTATCTGGTTCCCATATCACAAGCTTTGGCTTAGTTTGGGGCGAGATAGTGATGTGTGGAATGTCCACCATTTTTTTTTATTTTTATGTGCGTATAGCCAGTGCTCTTAATCGGTGAATGAAAACATCGTGAGGTAACCAGTTAGTATTCTAGCAGTGGTGATGGGCTTGCAACTTGCCATGTAAGAGTCATTTTAAGAGTAGTAGAGCTCTTTGTGAAGGGCTCGTCCGGGGAAGTACTACCGCGCCTTTTTCTGCCGCCAAGCAGCGTTTCTGTGTTTCGGTTAGAAGAGTGTGGTTGCCGGTGTAATTACAGGCACATGAGGCTTAAGTTGATGGACGCAGGGCAGTGCATCTTGGGGCACGTTCCTATCGTGAGTGACTTACGAGGCAATGCTTTGTTTTAGGTGGTGGTTACCACTTAACACCAGGTGGGCCATCTGCATGTTCCATCAGGTAGTTGTATAAAAAAGAACACTGAATTGATTTATGAAAAATCGCCAACACCAAGATTTGGCATATTTCCTTGCTTCAACTATTGCAGCCTATCACAGATGTTCAACAACAGCTTATTAGATAAACAAATCATCCAATTAAATACTACATAAGCAGGCACCTATTTTTTCTGAGCATTCATGTGTCGTAATTCAAACCCATTGGAGCCGACTTCCCCTAATTAACATAAGCACCGTTTAATATAAATAGATGTATAGATAAGATAGTACATACCTATCGTTGCAGCAATTAACACTTTGTACTATAAATTAGGAGAGCAGCAGACTGTGAAGCAAGCGTAGATAGAAACAGCTAGTTCAGTTAAGACACACACAAAACACACAGAAGAGACCGGCAAAATAATAGCGCTGAGCCGCCAAGTGGTGAAGTATAGTATAGTAAGTAGTATAGCTGGAACCGATTTGCTGCAGTAGCACACATAATTTTTATGTTATTGTCTTGATTTTATTTTTGTTAATTTACTCCATTTATTATCTGTTCATTTTTTTTTGTTATAACTGTATTTTTTTTAACTTTTTTGTTTTTTTTTTCCGCTATGAATTTTATATTGTTTCTTTTTTTTAAGTTTTTTTAATAATTTATAATGTGTGTGTTAAAGAATCAAATAAATGTCATGTAGTGGTCAACATTAGTAACAGAATAATTTAAAAGATTGAACAGTTTAAAATAAACAGGACGATCACAACACTCTTTTGAACTACCATTATTAATTATCTGAGCGAGTGTATTACGATTTAATTCCAAATGCTCATACTTTGTGATAAACCTCAAGTATGTTGATTTAATTACCTACTAGTTACCTGGAGTTAAACAAAAGATCTCAAAAGAACACTAAAATAACAATTAAAATTAAAAATCTAAGCTGCTTTCTAAAATGATTTAAAACGGATCCCAATTTTCTATGATGTTCTGAGACTACTTGACACAACTATGACTACTGACAACGCCACTCCAGTAACGGAGCGTGATTTACAGCGGGGTCTGCAATGAGTTTTCAATTTGGCATTCTCTAATACGTTCACCCATCACTAGCGTCACCCGCGTCAGCCTTTATGCGAGTGGAAATGCCCACGAGTGCGTCGAAGCTCGTGATCGAAGTGAGTTCAGATCCACTACGTGAAACTCCCCATAATTTGTTGTTCAGAGAATCGACACGCACTATTATAACAGAGTGAACTAGCTGTCAAATCGTTACACTGTCATCGGATTGTTTATAGACATGCCTTGTACATTCTTGATGTTATCACTGAATACCATCTCAGTATTGATTAGTAATTGTTTTGACAGGAGGTATGTTTAATTCGTTCCGGATTATTTAATGTGTCCGGTTTCTTGAGAACGTAACCATCTATGTACCTAAGTATTAAAGAGTTAGTTTACCGTTTACAAAAAGCGACGGACGTCAATTTACGATATAGCGGAGATTGGAATAACAAAATAACTACATAATTTTATTTATGGACTGCGATTGTACCTTGCTTTGGCGTAAAACATCAGTGGACATATTCAGTCATCAAAGGATGATGATGATGAATCATACACAAAATAACATTAGAAACCAAGACGTAATTCTGTTGCCTGTTCTTCTAGGCTTGGTCACGTGAAACTGGCACCTAAATTCACTTAGATTCAAAGAATTCAAAACGTTTCAAAGCGATCCTTGTGATTCAAATATATAAATACCCTTTGACCCCGACTAGACTTAACTTTGAATAAATATATTGGTGGACTTTCCACACAGCACTATCTAACCCCAAACTAAGCCAAAGCTTGTAATATGGGAACCAGATAGCTGATATAATTCAAATATACTTTTTTTTTATAAATACATACTTTTAATATATAATATCACCCAAAATCATTCGTTTCCAAATTATTTATATATAAGGTATTATAAATAATTTGGAAACGATTAAAATAAAAATATTTATTTCCAGTAAAAGGTTAAGGCCCAGTTTCACCATGCTCTGTTAGTTACTAATCAAGGATTAACAAGCCGTTAAATCTAGCCTTAGCTGTCAAACGCGTACATTTTGACATATTTAACGGCCCTTTAATCCGTTGTTAATCTAACAGAGCATGGTGAAACCGGCCCTTAAGATTAAACAGTAGGTTAACAAAAATAATAAAGTACAGTAGTATCTGAAATAGTTGATTACATAAAAATGTATAAACCTTTGTAATGTCTTTGCATAGACACCGCGCTCTAACTAAGTATATTATACTTGTATGTATTAGGATTCACCTCCACCTACAGAACCGTCTCATCACATAGAATTACAAAAATTACCGCAATAAATCTAGAAATAAAATCCTGTTTCAGCTAAACTCGTGTAATTTATTGTGGCGCTCCGAATAATCACGAAGGTGTCGTATAAATTGCGAGCCATTTGTAAAATAGGAATTACGAATACTTCTTGGGTATTGTCTTTGGAGTTCGGAAGCTTTATCGAAATGAACTTCTTGTTCGAAATACGAATGAGAAATTGATGACGTAACTGCCGGTTGGACTTGCTTGTATAATTGTACTCGTCTGGTTTTATAGTCTGGATCATAGGCTAAAAAAAATGTTCATCACACAATTGTTTTGTGTGATAATCTTTTTAATTTGCATTTATTCTGTTTATTTCATAATAGCACGTTTTCGGTTATTTTGTTTGTGTTCGGTTTAATAATCTTTTAAGAGTTTTTTTTTTTTTTCGTGAAGAAATTTAAAATTTCTGGTGCTTAGTGCATAAATATATACTTTAATTAACGCATGAAAAAAAAACTTTAATATATAATTTTATAACTATAAAACTATTTTTAATAAGTATATATATATATATTTATATAAGTCTTATAAATTTGATTATGTTTACCTTTTTCTGTATGCCTACGCCTCACTAAACTTCAATAAATATTATATTATTACATTGTAAAAGGATCATACAAAAGAACGGTAGGAACCAAGCCGTATGTTTGTTGCCTGTTCTTCTAGGCTTTGGTCGCGTGGAACTGGCACCTAGAGTCACCTAGCTGTAAGACGTTTCAAAGTGATCCTTGTGATTTTATTGAATAAATACATTTTGACTTTTTTGACTTTGAATGTCCACCAATATTTTTTGGTATTGGTATATCAGTAGCTTTGTTTTTGATTTTTGTTCTCTGATTACATGAATTTACAAAAAAAAGTGTATTTGTATTTTATCAGCTATCTGGTTCTCAAATTACAAGCTTTGGAGTGTAGCACTGTGCTATCTAGCTATGGAGCTAGATAGCAGTGTGTGTGATGTGTTTTATTTATTTATTTGTTCTTATTTAGTGTCTAGAAATTCAATCTGCCAAGCTTACGTTTCTCCTAAAACAAATCAACAAGATCCAATTCGGCAACAATCTCACAAATCCACCGAAATTCTAATAAACGTGTCATGCACTCCTCACCCGCACAGACAAAATACTCTGTGGAATTTTTAATAGTTTCACCCCTTCTGAGGCGTCAGCTAATGTATTTGAAATCTGTCTCGGAGCTCCATCCATTGGAAATGGCTGTTTCGAACTGTTGGCCTTAGGAACTACTTTTAACTACGAGTAATAAATCCAGCGTAAGGCCGGTAACCGTCTCTGCAAGTCTGCATGAGGGGAAGAAGGGCAATTCGAATAATTGACTCATGTTTTGTTTATTGGGAATATTCGACAATCGACTACAGGGTTAAAAAGTCTTGGAGCCTATTTCATATGAAATTTAGAGTAGGTATCGCTAAACTAAAAAAGACATGTTTTTATTTATAGCAAATTAAAAGGTAAAATTGGTGTTTGAACTAAAATAAACCGACTGAAAATAATTTCAGCTTTATTTTTTAAAGTAGATGGAAACATTTTTATGACTTAAATTAATTAACTTTGATGGCCCAGCTTTTGGATCATCAAAGATGAGGTTTTGGTATGTGACTGCACTAGTTGCAGTCATATACCAAAACCTTATCTTCAAGTCAAATCAGTGAATTTCATCACTACAACTAGAAACTTGCTTTTTTTATTTATATTTTGATCTTAGCGAGAAGAATAGAGAACTGGTGTCATAGAGCTGCTGCAAATTAAATTACATGCCAACTGTTTGAGGCACAAAGCGTGGTTTTTCTGTAAATACTGGCACTGGCACTGCTATTAGTTATTAATCACAGGTTTACTAAAAAAAAACATTACATCAATTGAGAAACAGGGATTTAAAAAACTGATTACAACAGTTTTGCTCAAGCTTTCTTATTTATTTTAGCACTAGCTGGTGCCCGCGACTACGTCTGCGCTGGATTAGTCAGTCACACAATATCTTTATAAATTGTAGCCTATATGTTATTCTGATATATAAGCTATATTATTGTAATGTTTCATTAAAATCTATACAGTCGTTTTTCCGTGAAAGAGTAACAAACATCCATCCATCCATTCATCCATCCATCCATCCATCCATCAATACTTACAAACTTTCGCGTTTATAATATTAAGTAGGATTGATTTAGGTGTATTCAGATGCATGTTCTTAAAATCCTTTTAAGTTTACGGGTAATTTTACACCCTGTATAACAAAATTCAGCAAAATGAGAGCCACAGTAACAATGACAGCAAACAATTCAAACTAATTCATATTCAAGTCTCAGACCCGTAAAAGAAACAATTTCCTAGGCAGTTGCATAATTAAAATTTAAGCGCATTGTCCATTCTAGCCCGACTTCCTTTCGGTTGTATCGCAGACTGGGGCTTTATACGAATCTCTCCTCTCCACGAAAATGCACATTAATATTAAATGGCTTGGAAATGCTGCGTTGTGGGGAGGGGAGGTGGGGGAAGGTGGCGCAATAAAAAGCGTCGATGATACTGGTTTAAGCTTTACTTTTGTACTGGAGGTTTTAATGAGTCGGAAAGTAGAAGGTACCAATCAAGGTAATTTAATTAGGTTTTGTTCTTTAGATATGTAATTAGCGTTCCTACTTAAGACCACAGAAAATAGGGGACTCTTCTAACACAGGTTGTAAAACTTAAAAGAAGAGATCCCAACCCGATTTTTTTTTTTTTTTTTTTTTGTGATACCTCTGATTTTATATCTATGATATTTGTGTGTTGAACTGAACCTGAAAGTTTTTAAAATACATGTTTTTTTTTATAAAAAGACAAGCGTCAAGATACTAGTATACCATACTTATGCTGCCTACTTTTTATGTTATGTTATTTATGTTAAATGATAGTTTGATAAAATAAAAATACACGCTACAAATGTTTTATCGACCATGACTTGACAACCCTTTGCTTTCTTTGTCTCCGATAATATTGTGCGGTTCACATAAACAAACGACTGTCAACCCTGAAACGTCAACCGAGCCATTTCCTTAAAAAGCTCACCGTACGTGTTTTCCTTATATTAACTACGTAACACTATTCCCCCTACCTCCCCCGCCACCCTGTTAGTGCCAGCATCCAATAAGAGGTGGCGTTTGAACAAAACTACTGCTCTCTCTCGAACAATTTACTCCTTGCACTAATTAAAAGAGCGAGTGAGATGCCACGCCCACTGCTGAGAACAAATAGAAGGGGGGAAAACGCTGTCCAATCAGAACGCTTGATTATTTGTAATTAGAACGCCGAGCTCTTCCTCCGTGGAGATGACCAATGGGATTTTGTATTTAGCGGCATTATTTCGCCGTGAAGGAAATTCTCTCACAGATTTAATTAAAATTTCTCGGTACTGCGACCGTTTCATTTGTTGGAAGCAATCAGTGTGACGAAATGGGCGTACTGTTTTAGTTAATAGTATTGTGTGCTGAGAGAACTGAGGAAGACTTTATCACGGGTCGTTTGCTTTGTAATCTTCAGTTAGGTACATAATTATTGTACATACCCAATTTTTTCGCTTTCGTTTATAAATCTGTCATTTACATATAAAAGACTACCAATTTAGATTCAGATTAGAATGTGATCAGGTCATGACAAATTGAATATTAGGATCGATTTAAATTTGAATGGAAATATCACAAATCACTTCACAATCTTATAACAGCTACCTAGTATTATTAAATAAATAAATAAATATTGGTGGACTTTCCACACAGCACTATCTAGCCCCAAACTAAGCCAAAGCTTGTAATATGGGAATGAGATAGCTGATATAATACATGTTTTTTTTTGTAAATACATATAATGTCACCCAGACAGAGAACAAACATCTATATTCATCACACAAATGTTTGATCTCGGTGGGAATCGAACCCACGGCCTACGAAGGCAGAGCTACTACCAATTAGCTATGAAGGCTCAATCACCAAATCGCAGATATCTTTGTTAACGTTGAAACTATTTTATTAGATTTTTCTCACTTTGCTATAAAACAGCCTCAAGAAATGATCATTCGAACAATACGCTAAACTTCAAGCTCATCAAACAAGAAAACTAAAGCCGCAGTTTCATAAGAAATAGAACGGACTTTTCAACTGAACAAAAACTTTCTTACCATTGAAACAGCACAATCATTCAACGAGAGGGGGAAAGAATCAAGCGGCCACAATGAGCGGACGAACTTCTTCCTGCCAGTTTGCATATAGAGATAAAAGTGGGGAATATTAATGTGAATCGTTGTCCCCTATTCCCCCCACTCCTTGGGGGTAAATGGGGGAGTTGGGGTACTTTCTTTCAGGGCGAGCGGACCGCGGGCCAGTCGTGATTTTAATTATATTGCGACGTGAGACGCTTGAGAGTTATGGCCCCTTGGAAAGTTTTGAATGTTGTTTGATATTATATTTCTTTCGGTGGAGGTTATTTATGTATTCTTTTAGTCTGGAACTATGAATTAAGAAAAATATACTTTGCTTATTAAGTACGTAACTTGAAGGAATAAATACATAAATAATAAAAAAAAAAATAGATTAATAGCACTTTATTTTACACAAGAACATAAATCTAGGCGTTGCTTAAAAAAGTACAATGGGCGGCCTTATCGCTGAAAGCGATTTCTTCCAGGCAACCTTACAGATCGTACTACACAGAGAAGATTACCTACCTACTACATTAATATAAAAATCATATTTTATATTTATTGTAGCTAGCATCCGCCAATAGCTCTGCTTGCGTGGTACCTTACCTACCCGGTTTTTTTTTTATTAAACTCGCTGATGGAACAAGCAGACAACCCACCTGATGTTAAGTGGTAACCTATAACAAAGCATTGCCTCGTAAGTCACGCACGATAGGAACGTGCCCTACAATGCACTGCCCTACGTCTATCAACTTGAGGCATACAAATGTTAAGCCTCATGTGCCTGTAATTACACCGTCAACCACACTGTCCAAACCGAAACACAGCAACGCTGCTTGGCGGCAGAAAAAAGCGTGGTGGTAGTACTTCCGCGGACTTGCCCTTCACAAAGAGATCTAATATTCTTTATTAAAGAACCAGGTTTCATACTATAAACATTCCAAGTTTCATTGAAATGGTATATAGGTTCTCAAATGGTCACCACGAACTGAAGAAGACGAAGCGTTGGACGCCCTCCTGTTTGATGGACCGATGACATCGTGAGGATCGGAAAGTCTGTGGATAGAGAGTGCTCAAAATCATTCGTCCTGGAAATGGAATGCAGGCTGATGCTCAGCATTGATGGACTGACGACATTGTTAGGATCGCGGGAAGTCGGTGGATGGAGAGGGCTCGGAATCGTTCTTCCTGGAAATGTATAGGGGAGGCCTATATCCAGCAGTGGACTTCTTTGGGCTTATGATGATGATGATGATGATGATGTTGAATACTTATCAACCTCATACAGTGTTTTTATTCCGCTGATGATAGATCCAGAGACCATTCAGTTTTAGCTGCTAACATATTAGGGACAACAAGCGTCATACAACTTAGATATAGAAATAACTAATCCGAATATCGTTCGACCAGTCTTTTAGATCAAGTCATAAATATTTTAGATGTCCATACATCACTATTTGTCACATAAACTAGCCGGGATAAACCAAAACGAGATACCGATAAAGTTACAACAATACCATCCCATAAACTTAACCCCTTATTCAACTAAACATTCAACTCGCATAAATTTGATTCGGCAAACTAATGTCAATGTAAGAACGACATTACTTGCGTTAAACAAATTCCTACGGAAAATCTGTGTGATCATGTGTGGGTGGAAAGTGAGGCTGTGTTGTGTCGGTACACAGCGGGGTGAATATGCATATGTGGGAGCGTATGTAAATACGTAAACGCTAAGTTGTGAGGATGTGTGATGCAGGCTCCAGAGCGAGAGGTCCTCATTATCGACCTCGGGTCATGGCGCATGCTCTGACTCTCAGCCTGTCTTCTCTAACGAACGCCTTATAGCGACAGCGGTTCATCTAAGTAATTGAGTTACAACTTTTTACGTAGCAATTTCGTTTTTCTCTTAGAACCGTCGTCGTACACTAATTGGGGCGAATTTTTATCTTATGCCGCTTTCTTTCACAAATATTAGATTAGGCGTAATTCGCTTCAAATAGGTTAAGCTTTGAAGGCTAAGGCGTAGATGGAACTTTTATTGGACATTTACATTAGCTTTTATATATTTTTTTTAATTTCATCTCCTTTGCTCTTTTGGGTTAATTTATTTTTTTATGTTGAAGATGATTATAATTCAAATAAAAAATATTTTCTTGTTAATAAATCTTTGAGGAAGATAAAACTCCTGAAAAACTGAACGCTTGTAAAAAAATGAAAATTTTTATCAAATTTTTATTTTTATTTTATTCCCATTTACCATCATGCTATAGGTCCTTTTCTGGACCATTCATATCTCAATCTAGCCATTAACTTAACAAAAAGCAAGAATTAATCAATGTTTAAAAATGTAAGTAACATTACTTCAAAGCTAAATTTTAACATATAGTTCCGTACCTTACTCGTAGGTAGGTACGGGTATAAGATGGGCACAGGAGTGGGATGGGGTTATTCAAGATGAATGTTAGTATGGATAAGCCAATTAAAACTGTTCGAATATAATATTTTCTTGAATAGGTATTATATGAAAAGAAAAAACAGGCTCATGACTTTAATCAGATCGAGAGTGACGAAAATAATATCTTTTGTAAAAAACAATGATCAATGACATGACCAAAAAACTTACTCTAAAACATTTTACAAACCTTTAAATATTAAAGCTATTTAATAATCACATACTTTATTGAAACATTGAAACACAAGCATTGAAACAAGGTTGGTGGCAAGCGTTATGCCGCTGTGGCTTGTGGACACTTTTTTCCCGAATGGACTAAATGGTGATTGTTTGACAATAATAATTCTTACAGCGCTACTGAATAATGACGAGTGCGGAAGGATAATACCTACCTAATACCTTCCGGTATTAGGTAGGTATTATTATTGGTATATGGTAGTATATTAGGTTCCTAGGTATTATTATTGTATTATTTAATTTTGGTCTTATCATTTAATTTAACACTTTGAACCGTATTATTTTGAGTTTATTTTATTGGCAGACATCAGTGGTTCCAACGGAAGACCAGCGTTGTGTTGCATAACACAACAAATGCTGAGTTGGACGCCGATTGTAGCGTGGTAGACGGTGCCTGGGAGATACACATTTTTATTTTGTATATTGTATATTTTTTTTGATGTGTTTTATTTTTCATGCTTTTTATTACTATTTTTCGTATGTTATTGTTGTTAAATATATAACGGATTTTTCTTTCTTTCTTTCTCTTTGGCACACATATCCTTTCAACACACTGTTTCGAAAGAAACTACTGACACGACAAGAAGAAAAAGCCGGTAGCATATATAAATTGTTTATAGCTCTTAGCACAGTAGCAACTTAACTATTATATAAGCTTATCTAAAAAGTGGATTGCGAAGCTTACCGGTTTTGCGAGAGACTGGTGCCTGAAATAGGTTCAAAAATCATGTAATACACGTCGGGGCTCCGTTCCGCTGAACGGAGCCCCGACGGTTCATATGAACGACATGTACACTTGTCTTTATAGATGCGATATTATAACCAAAAGTTATCAAAGAAGGTCCATACTACTATTTCTGGAGGGGGTTGGCCGGTCAGCGGGCGACGAGTGGCGCAAATTAATCTCCTCGCGCCCCCCACAGCGCTTGTTACCCAGGACAGTTTGTTACTGTTCGCTATGGAAATGAGATGACCTGAATACTTTGTAATTACTGCGGATAAGTTAGGTCCATACTTCTACTTCTGCAGTAGTATGTTTTTTAATTTTAATTTGGCATGTTTTTTTTTTATTTATCTGAATGAGTGAGATTTCACTCACCTCAAAAATTTACCTAGTTTATATACAATAAATATATTTTATCTTATTATCCGTAGTAGGTATAGTGTTTAGTAGTAACTTCATCTGTGTATTTTTTATTTTTCCGTGACAACAAACCATTTTAGAAATCCTATTGATAGTTTTTGTTCCCCAGGATTTTGATTTTCAGGTACGATATCATCTGATCTCTCAAACCAACTACCAATCAAATTTATTTTGAGGCTGCCTACGTATTATAAGCTATTGGCACATACATGTTTTTAGTAGTTGGTATTTCAAAAGTGACAAGTTCTATTTTTATACAATTAGCTTATGGAACAAGCAGATGGCCCACCTGATGTTAAGTGGTAACCATCACTTATAACCAAGCAATTCCTCGTAAGTCACGCATGATAGGAACGTGCCGATGCACTTCCCTGCGTCCATTAACTTGAGGCATACAGATATAAAGCCTCATATAATGGCAACCACACTCTTCAAACCGGAACACATCAACGCTACTTGGCGGCAGAAAAGGCGTTGTGGTTGTTCTTCCCCGGACGAGCCCTTCACCTTTGTGAAGGGCTCTTATATACTCTTAAACCATTTACCATATAACATGACATACTATACCTACTAACATACTATTACTTATTTTGATTTGACATTTGATTACTATTGTTTGTTTTATATTTATTGTGAATTTTACTGTTGTTTGTATAAAAAGTACCTACCTACCTACCAAAATGTATAAAGCCCACACCTACAATTTGCATCCCAGCTATGGGGAATGAGTGCTCCGATTTAATTTTTTTATCATCTTTATGTACTTACATTGGAGCAAATAAATGATTTATGATTATGTCAGTCAGTCAAGGACTTTGATTTTTAGAAAGAAGAAGCTTAAACCTAAAAAGTAAAAGAAAAATAGGTCGGAGCTCAACGAACATAAGTGACGCAAATTAACCGCAATCTTTACTCCCACTCATACAACTAACAACTTTAGATAATATGCTATTCACGAAAAATCTGGGTTAAGGCGAAGACAAGAGCTAATGTGACTCTCGCTCGCACGTTTCGACATGTTGAAAGATATAAAATCACTAAACACATTTTCGAAAAATCGCAATCAACCATTTTGTGTGTAATCACATTGCACACAGTTTAGTAAAATTTCATTTTTATCGGTACATATTTTCCTACTCAAAAGTTTGCTTTACTAGTTTTCGTACATAAGCAAACTTTTAAGTAGGAAAACTTGTATCGATCATAATTATTTTTTTACTAAACTATGTGCAATGTGATTGCACACAAAATGGTTGATTGCGATTTTTCGAAAATGAGTTTAGTGATTTTATATCTTTCAACATGTCGAAACGTGCGAGCGAGAAGTTGTTTGATAGTTGTCAGCCCCTTAAAGAGGTCATGGAATTAGTAGCTGCTTAAGAACTTCTTAATTTTTTTATTCATCTTCTTCTTGTCGTGTCACTATTTTCATTCGAAACAGTGTGGTGAAAGTATTTAAGTGCGCCTCAAGAGGCTCCTTTCGTGCACTAAATTTTTTATTAAAACTGCATTACTTACTTTTTCGGCCCTTTTCAGATTTTTCGCATAAATGTTCAAATTTACCATATCAATAGACTCTTAGTTAGACCTGAATAAAAACTATTGTGAAATCTTACTAATATTATAAACGCGAAAGTTCGTAAGTATGGATGGATGGATGGATGTTTGTTACTCTTTCAAGTAAAAACTACTGAATGGATTTTAATGAAACTTTACAATAATATAGCTTATACATAAGAATAACACATAGGCTACAATTTATAAAGATAGTGTGTCTAATCCTGCGCAGACGAAGTCGCGGGCACCAGCTTGTATTCAAATAAAATAGAGGTATATTAGTGTCCCAGAATCTCGCAGTACATGACAAACCCCAAACAAACCGACCCACTGTCAAAACTTAAGTCTCAAGTACCATTTATTTGAGCAATATCCACGGTAATGTATGGAGATTAGGTAGTGGACAGACGCGCTCGCACGTTGATCCGACATGATACATCAACGTCGACCGGACAGTGGACACTCCCCTTTACACCCGGGAACCAGGATCGAGATTATTTTGAGAAGGCATTTAGATAAATATATAAGTCTAATGATACCACTTATAATACTAAAATACATTTCACGCTTCAAATGAATATCACGCTACCAAGTAAATACTTTTATTTTATTATGGTACCATGATACCATGTAAATAAGAGAACCTTGATGTGTTTATAGCGTTTTAGGTAACTTTTATTCTACAAATACTTTACGTAGTTACTGATTCTCAATATCTAGGTCATTTATATTTCATTAACTTTGACATACATTCCCAATACCTTGTTTATTTAGAATACCTAGTTCTTCTTTTTCGTGCCTTGTATAACAGATAACACATACTTTTTTACTGTAACTATACCTGTCTACGTATACGTATTATAATTTAAAACCTCGGCCTGCCTCCATGTTGCCATACCCTATGCAGGGTCCATGTGATACTTACTAACAACTAACAACAATGTATGTAACAAAACTAAACCATGTGTAAGCAATAAATGTATTGACTATTGAGTATTTGTGACTGTACCAAAAGTTATGTTTTGGTATTCGTTGGGAATAGATTTTGTACTTTATTTTAATAATTTGAAATTTGGTATTCGTTAGGAACAGAAAATTTATTACATGAAAAGCAAATACCATTGGTATTAGAATGGAATAGATCGTAAAAAAACGCATTGTAAAGATCGCGGGAAGTCGGTGAATGCAAAAGGCTTAAAGACCTTGTGTGTGATGTGGATCATTTGCTTGTTTCATCAGCAATTAGTATAAAAAAGTGTTTTTTCTCAAACTTGTATCTCATTAAAAAAAAGTGGCAGCACACTTTAGGTACCTAGCATTTTCAGTAAAACTAAACCAAGAAAACAAATGTTAGCATGATCTGCAAGTATTTATTACTGTTCTGGATGTTATGCCTACTCCTCATTTTGTATTCCTCTGTGGCATAGACTAATAGTAGAGTAGATGTTTAGATACCAGCTTTGCATACGGCATCAGTACCGCTTTATAACCGAATGTCGAAGGAGAGAGCGATATGCTTATTAACCGAAGAGTAGTAGAGCTCTTTGTGAAGGCTCGTCCGGAAAAGTACTACCACCACGCCTTTTTCTGCCCCTACGCAGCTGCTGTGTTTTGGTTTGGTGTTCAAAAGGTGTGGTTGCCGGTGAAATTACAAGCACATGAAGCTTAAGATCTGTATGCCTGAAGTTGATGGACGCAGGACAGTGCTTAGTAGAGCACGTTCCTATCGTGCGCGACTTAAGGGGCTGACAACCATCAAACAACGTCTCGCTCGCACGTTTCGACATGTTGAAAGATATAAAATCACTAAACTCATTTAGTTTGCTTTACTAGTTTTCGTACAAAAGCAAACTTTTAAGTAGGAAAACTTGTATCGATCAAAATGAAATTTTTACTAAACTGTGTGCAATGTGATTGTACACAAAATGGTTGATTGCGATTTTTCGAATATGAGTTTAGTGATTTTATATCTTTCAACATGTCGAAACGTGCGAGCGAGAGTCACATTAGCTCTTGTCTTCGCCTTAAGGAGCAGTGCTTTGTTATCAGGCTTAACATCAAGTGGACGAACTGCTTGTTCCATCAGCTAGTTAAATTAAAAAAAACTAAGTATTCACGACAATTGCTGACGAAATTGTGCAATTGAGAGCTCATGAGACTCGTTGTCGATGTCTCATGGCGTATCCACATGTGCCGCCACGAGGCGGCATTTGTGCCAAACGCCATCAGATGGATGCTATGCAATACATCATTGTTAGGCAGTGAGTAACCACTCAACATCAGGTAAAAAGAAGAGTCTATTTTTAGATTAAGGGACTGACACTCGCATAAGGACGCATACCGCGTAATACTTAGCTGTTGGTTATATTTTCTAATTTCACACAACGCACAACTTAATATACTATGATGGGTACCAGATAACTGATAGAATACTAAATACGTTTTTTGTAAATGCGTACAGTATTAACACCAGTACAGACACCTAACAAACGCCTTTTTCTGCAGCGTTGCTGTGTTTCGGTTAGAAGAGCGAGGTTGCCGGTGTAATTACAGGCACATGAGGCTAAACATCTGTATGCCTCGAGTTGATGGACTCAGGGCAGTGCATCGTAGGGCACGTTCCTATCGGGCGTGACTTTCGAGGCAATGCTTCGTTATAGGTGATGGTTACCACTCAACATCAGGTGGGCCATCTGCTTGTTCCATCAGCTAGTTGCATAAAAAAAACGTTAATGTTCATCACACAAATAATTGATCTAGATGAGGATCGAACCCACGACCTATTTTAGTTATTATTCTTAGATGTTTTAAATAAATTATTTTATTGGCCAATACTATCCCACTGCTGGGCAAAGATCTCTCCAGGTTTTCTCCACTCTCTTCAGTCCTCACCCAACTCTTCCTACTTGTTGTAAATCAGGTGATCAAAAATTAAGAAAGCATACATTCTGGATACCTTCTAAAAGGATTCTCTAAATATCAAGAATATCCTTAACCATTTTCATGAAAATTTACCTTTCGCCGATGTAGCTTAAAAGTTTTCATGGGGCGCTCAGTATAAACGCTTTATTAATAAAAATACACCTCATGTCTGCATGTCATATAACAGAACTTTAGATACTGGAAGAGAAAATCCTACTTATATTATAAACGCGAAAGTTTGTAAGTATGGATGGATTTGTTACTCCTTCACGTAAAAACTACTGAATGGATTGTAATGAAACTTTACAGAATAACACATAGGCTACAATTTATAAAGATATTGCGTGACTAATCCTGCGCAGACGAAGTCGCGGGCACCAGCTTGTAATTATAATAAAAGCAATCGGCCTTACATACTACACAAACGTTAATAATAACTTATAAGGTGTCTAATAATTTTCTTGTTTTAAAATAAAAATAAAAAAAAATAAAATATAATAAAGTAAATATGGTTGATATTTCACATAGCTCTTTGTATTCAATCCCCACCGAGAACATTTTTTTTTGTGATGAACTTAGATATTTGTTCTCTGTCTCAGAGTTATATATTTTTTCTTAGTAGCTTGACACACGTCCTTTTTTTTCGAATGGACTAAAATGCTGGTATAATCGTATGACGATTGCCGACAGCGTTACCTGGGTACTGACGAGCGCAGAAGGCGCTCTGCCATACAAAAAGGTTTTTTGGTAACAAACGCAATGGCACCACTTAGGTACGGACCTCGGCTTGGGCTGTTGCTGGGGATTCTTCGCCCAGAAGGGACAACGGGGAATGCGTCTTCGACCCCTCCAGAGGGATCGGTGTAGGTGTGAAGTATTGGGTTCGATGAGTCGGTCCACATGACCTCAACGTCCACATTCTCAAATGGAACTTATTACGACTTTATTTGTGTGAAGCTATTTCAATACAAACTATGACATTTACAATAAATACTTGCAACGTATTTACAAAAATCGTTTCCAAAGAGTGCCGGTACCAACTTTCAGATCTCTAGACCTTGTAGTTTCGGAGATTTTATAACCAGTGAATGATTGAAAAAGTGATTGCAATTTTTAAGAGATAAAAAAAACTCATGACCATGCAGTATTCGGGTTCTGCCAGAACAAGCTTTGCTTAGTTTGGAGCTACACAATATGTGAAATATTACCAAAAAAAAACTGATCCACCATACGTATAACCTTCCAGCTTTTCCAATAGCTATTCCATAAGTTTCTAACTCTTAGTTCTAAGGACCCACGACAATGTTTTCGTTCGATCAGCGGCTCGTGCCTCTGAAATGAAGTCGGGTATTAGAAACGCAGCTATCTCCTCGGCTATTTTCAATTTGTTTGTTAACATTTTCTATGTAAGCTATAACCTACGAAGAAGATTCGATAAGAAATAAGGAGAAATACTATAAAATATGTTATTTAAATTAAACTACATGTTAAATACTACGTTTTTTGTATTTTTTTCTGAAGCCTCGAACGTATTTAAAATATATAATTAAATACTGTTGTACATTCCATAAAGCACTATCTAGCCCCAAACTAAGCAATACATGTACTGGTTAGCCCTAAACTAAGCCAAAGCTATATGGTAACCAGATAGCTGATAATTATAATACATCTTTTATACTTTTTTGTGAATATACATTTATAAAATTATAGCACACGAACACGAACACTCATAATCTTTTCACCACACTACTATCTCGATAAAACCAAGTGACACGACAAGGAGAAAAATATTTTAATTTAACAACCTACTTCGTAGGGCACGACCCTGTCGTGCGTGACTTACGAGGCAATGCTTTGTAGATGATGGTTACCACTCAGCATCAGGTGAGCCATTTGCTTGATCCACCAGGAAGTTGCATAAAAACAACTCACTTAAGAAAATTAACAAAAGTGCCCACTATAACAAAACCCATTAAAAACCTCATTCCATTTACGAAAGTAAAATTATTCTCACAAAACTTAATCAAACGAGGAGAAGACACCGACACAAATAATCGAAATTAGAATTTATTAGTATAGGAGTAGGGGTTCAATTTGGTGCCGTGTGTAGCAATAATGCGTAAAAAACTCATCTCCGACCCCACGACCCCTTGGACCCCCGAGCCAGGGGCGCATGCAGGAGTATCATGATAATGGGTTCAAAATATTTGTCTAAAAATTACAGCAAAGTTCTTCAAAAATTTTTTACCAGAATTTTAGCATAAAGAGAAGAAAGATAAAAAAATCACAGTCCTCACAGCTCAGTTGTTAGTAGCTCTGCCTTGTGTGCCGTAGGCCGTGGGTTCGATCCCCACCGAAAATAAACATATTACAATATTACAAGCTTTGCTTAGTTTAGGGCTAGATAGTGATGTTTGGAAAGTCCAACAATATTTATTTATTTACATACAATATAAGTTAGGTATACTAAACTCTCTATTTCCTGGATACAGCCCTATCCCACCCCACCCCCAGCCTCCGGTGAAATATGATGTTTTCCCATCCCGAGCGGACGCGATTAGAAAATTCGTCGCGAGATATGTGTGGCCTACAGCGCGATGATAGTTTCCATGTGGAAATTGGATGAGAATTCTGCGGATTCCTTCGAATGCATGATATATTACTTTTGCAGATCCAAAATATTCACATTGGAAATGCAAATTTTCCTACCCCCTGACCTCTAATAATATTCTCTATGGAGGATATTTGATACATCTATATCAAATATACCATAATAAATAAAATAAAAAAGCCTCTAATGTTATTTTAATTTTTTTTTACAGTAACACTTAAATCTAATGAACTAAGAACTCCTCGTCGGGTAAAGGCCTCCTCCAACAGCCTCCAATCTTTCCTTTCCTTCGCTTTCTTCACTCATTCTTTGTCCGCTAACTCGACTATGTCGTCCATATCTCGATCAATAAATATACCATAGAGAAATTAAATTTACCATCTATCTTAGATGGACATTAGAATTTACCATCTAAGTAGGAAAAAGTTGTACGTAACATGTACTATCAGTTCTCTTGACTTAAGTCTGACGAAAACTGATAGGGTCTGAAAACATCATTACCAGAGATGACGATAAGATATTTTAAGAGTACTTACATAGTAGAGCTCTTTGTGTGTGGCTCGTCCTGGGAAATAATACCACCATACCTTTTTCTGCCACCAAGCAGTGTTGCTGTTTCGATTTAAAGAGTGTGGTTGCCGGTGAAGTTACAGGATGTACGCAGGGCAGTGCATCTTAGGACACGTTACTATTGTGCGTGACTTATGATGCTTATGATGCTTTGTTAAAGGTGATGGTTAGCACATATCATGATGTGGGCCTTCTGTTGTAGACTGTTTCTTTTTTTATGCTACATACTGATGGAAGTGGTATTAATAAAATTGTATTCCAAACTTTAATAGCCGATCGAAAACCTGAGGGTAGTCTGAAAACTTGGTGACCAGAGATGACCAAATACTTTCTTTTTAAAATGAAAAGGACATTTATACACGGCATCACCTCTCATTTCTTTACACTCCGATACATAAATCACGAAGCATCCTGCCCATTCCAACACGTAGGATCAAGGCCTATATTTCAACGGCTAATGCTGATATATTGAATAAATATCCAGCAGGATATTGGGTTTCGAAAAATGAATGGGCGAGTTAAACTGTTTTCGATCGGTTCTCTTGTTCTTTAAACTATTGCTCCCACTAGAATCATCAAGCTTACAAATGCAGTTCCACGTCATAACATGCAGGTACTTGAGTGTAGTTGCTTGGAAACTCCAAGTCAAAACCCAAAGGTATTCGGTCAATAGAAACACAAGGATATCTTTGAAGATTCTTAAAGGTAAATGAACCTAGGTGTCAGTTCCACGCGACTAAGCCTAGAAGAACACGTAACTTTTTTTTTAAATATAGGTATACTTATAATATTATAGTTATAACCCAGACAGAGAACAAACATCTAAACACACAAATTTTTGTTTGAAGGCAAAGCTACTACTAACTGAGCTGTGAAGGCTGACAAAGTATCATTAAAAGGGTTTTTATAAATAACCTTTGATGTCAAAATCATAAAAAAGCTATACTTTATAGTTTCCTAACAATATTTTGCTTTGTTTGAGAGCATTCGCATTGCGCACATAATTTTATCAAAACAATAACTTGTTTGGATCAATACCTATAAAATTTTAGCTTATATTAATTTCTGAATTTTTTCAAAACGAGTAAACAAAGGCGCGACTTAACTACAAATCTTGTACCGACGTAGTTCTATAGATGACACTACAGCAGTTCTCCGCAACTCTCTAGAGACAGCGTTCATTAAAGTAACAATGACATCTTGCTACTTCAAACTTTAGCCCCCCGGTAAGGACTTCTGCAGACTGATTTCAGAACTAGGACATTTTGTGGTTAGTTTTAGATGGGAGAATTTTGTTTACTAAAGTAATATAATTTGCTTTACATTTAAAGTGCAGTTAGCCGTTAACCATGAACTTATACAACTGATTAGAGAACAAGAGGATAATAAAAAAAAAATCCTCTAAAATATTTACTTAAATTTTAACGTAAATTTGAATATTGTTTTAACAATATGGTCAACATTGAGACAAACTTTTAGGCCTTATTGATTACTTTTGCGATTAGAAATATTTATTTTACATCGCTGTGTTATACTACTGTGTTAGACTTACTGGATTACATCCAATTGAAGATTTTTTTACAGTATAGTAATGAGACTAGTTAAAATGTTTAAAGATACACAGTACTTAATGAATTCTAGTAATAGAGCTCTTTGTGAAGGGCTCGTCCGAGGAAGTACTACCACCACGCCTTTTTCTTCCGCCAAGCAGCGTTGCTGTGTTTCAGTTTGAAGAGTGTGATTGCCGGTGTAATTACTGGCACATGAGGGTTAACATCTGTATGCCTAAAGTTAATGGTCGCAGGGCAGTGCATCCATGGAATCTTTCCTATCGTGCGTTACTTACGAGCCAATGCTTTGTTATAGGTGATGGTGACCACTTAACATCAGAGGGGCCATCAGATTGTTCCAGTTAGAGGTATAAAAAAAAAAGTCTTAGATCCTAATATAAGTTTATTTCGATTATGAACACTTTGAAGATAGTAAGAGCTATGATCGAAACACTATGTATCTAACAAACTCACGTCTACTCGCAACCTAACAGGATCTTTACATACGGGAATACGAACTTCAATTTACTCACGAGATAGTGGTACCTACGTATGTGACGTATCACTTTACCTTTTCCATTTCTATTCGATCTGAGTAGAGTGGATGCTAATGATATTATGGAAAAATTGGCTCTCGTAGTTTTGGAGTACCATAGAGTATCTCACTAATTCAGGATCTACGGATGAAATGGTAGGTGCGTATGGCGTGCGTATCACAATTGTAGAATTATAGAGACCATTATAGAGTAATTATAGTCACAATTTAATTATAGTAAATATATCAAAGACAGTCAAAGAAGTAGGCAGGTACAAACCGGAATACTCTACTCTAGAAACTCGGGTTTAACTCGCTTCTGTACATGAATTCTATGTAATATTTTTTGCAATCATGTGTACCTACAATAAAGAATATAGAATGCTTCTATCCTTCTATCCTACGTCCTACATATATATTAATGTTTGGATGTCTGTGGCGCAATCACGCCCTATAACCGCTGAACCGATCAGAATGAAATAGTTAGTAACCTGGGTTCCGAACTATCCATAGTAGACTACTACATAATCCCTAAAGATACTGAGATTAGGGGAGAAACATGCACGAACCCAATAAAATGAAAATGTCTTAAAAATCCGCAAATCCGCGGGCGGTAAGCAATTAATATCGATAAGCTTTTGCGTGACATTGCAAGGAATTGTGACATACTCATATTTGCATCGCTGCTAAAAGTCACATTGCTAATAATGACGAAGCCAAAGCATTCGTACTGGTGCTTTGGTCAGTTTTTCAGACAATATAGCTCTGGTGAGAGCGGCACTACATTATCTGTAAATAATTTCCTGTGCTTGATTGCTGTAGTGAAACATACGCAGGGAATCGGAATGGAATTTATACTAAACAACCTGATTTCTGTGGGACATATTTTTTATAGATATCCTGAGAGCACTGGCGGTCTGCTGGTCAAAACCGGACGTGCACCAATGAGTTTTTTCGGTCAAATATGCATGTGCAAACCGTTGCTCGAAAGGTGCCTCTTTGAGGCGCACTCAAAATCCTTCTACACTGTTTTGAAAAAACTAGTGACAAGAAGATAGATTTTCTAAACAAAAGTCTATTCAAATACCTTCACTCGCAATACCATCCTTTCCATTGAGAGAATACCTTTTCACTTTGACTTTGACTTTAAGTGGAGAGCCGTTTGAAACTTACTGTTTTGGTTCGTCTTCTTCTTCTTGTCGTGTCTTTCGTTCTTTCGAAACAGTGTGGAGAAAAGATTTAAAGTGCGCCTCGATGAGGCTCCTTCCGAGCACTTGGAACATTCTTAGAACTTTTTAGGTTCTACGACATGCCGGATTCCTCTCGATGTTTTCCTTCACAGTTTGAGAATACTGGCACTGGGCACATACATTTTTGAACAGAATAACCGGTTTTGAACCCCCTTAGGATCGGAAGTTGGTGCCGCTACCACTAAATCCACTAGACGACCAGTGTTCTTTGGTTTGTGATTGAACTAAACTTATAGTTCATAAAAACTCAAAGTCTACTTGTAGGTACTTTTATTCTGTAGGTACATTATCTATAAATTACGCACGCCTGTTCAGGGAGAAAGGGTGACGTCACAGACGCGAATAAATGTGATGGAAATAGGAGGATTTGTTTACCCATTTCTTCTCGCACTTCTGACGTTAAAAGGTGGAACAACGCTGTTAGTGCGCATTTTTTTGTTAGTTTCCGTAATGGAAGATTATTTTTATTGCTGAAGAGTGTTTTATGAGTAAGTAGGTTAGTAAACTTTGCAATGCTGAAAGGTATTAAAAGACCCTTAAGTTTGTTGCCTGTTCTTCTAGGCTTTAGACTCTAGGTCGCGTGGAACTGGCACCTAGAGTCACCTAGCTTTAAGACGTTTCAAAGTTATCCTTGTGATTTGATTGAATAAATACCTTTTGACTTTGACTTTGAAAGGTTTCTGCTTCTTCTTGTCGTGTGACAGTTTATTTCGAAACAGTGTGGTGAAAGAATTCTAAGTGCGCCTCAAACAGGCTCCTTTCGAGCACACGTACGTGTTTAAGAACTTTTTTATCATAGGTATAAACATTATTAAAAAAAAACATTTACGCCTCGCATACCCTTTATAAGCCTATTGAAACTTAACACTACCCGACCCATTCCAAATTGAATTTATTTAGCAATTTTGAAAACAAAATATTAGGGAGTCCTATTTATCACTGTTCGACATAAGACATCGCAAAACCAACACATTTATTCTGTTAAACAGAGACGTACTTTGAAAAGCCAAGTGTAGCCGAGTTAAACAGAAAAAGAGTTCTTATGATCTTGTTCATTTATACAGGTGTGACTTTGAGGAAGTGCATTGTAAAATTGACAGCCCTCATAGCTCACTTGGTAGTAGCTTGCCTACTGCGCTGAAGCTCGTGAGATCAATCCCCACCGAGAGCAAACATTTGTGTGATGAATACATATGTTTGTTTTTTGTCTGAGTGTTATTATAATGATAAAAATGGATTTACAAAAAATATAAAAAGTGAATGATATAAAAAGTATTATATCAGCTATCTGGTTCCCTCGCTATATGCTGTGCTCAGTTTGGGCCTAGATAGTGCTGTGTGAAATATCTGATAATATTTATTTAATACATTTTAATTTATTCATTTTGATAAATTAAAATATATAAGGAAGCGCGGGAGTTACCCCGAATAATTCTTGTAGAATTGTCATGGGTTCTAATAGTTCATTCACTTCCGAAAATGTATGTGTGCAATGCATCTAAAATGGCGAAGGAAAACATCGTAAGGAATTCAGTTCTCTGTCAACCTGCAGGGTGATCACTTAACTTTTTTGCAATCAGTTTCAAACAGTTTCTGTTTGTACTAAGTAAATATGACGGCTATGCGGATACATTTTAGCTGCAGTCGCTAACAAAGTTAGATTATAACTGGTGTTTCTATTGATGGATAATCGCAAAACTTTCATAATCTACACTAATCTACACTAATATTATAAAGAGGAAACCTTTGTATTTTTGTATTTTTGTATGTAACGAATAAGCTCAAAAACTACTGGTCCGATTTCAAAAATTCTTTCACCATTAGAATGCTACATTATCCCTGAGTAACATAGGCTATATTATATTTTCAAAAAAATCAGGGATCCTTACTAAAACTCCAATAATGTAACCCAAGGTGGAAACCAAAAACCTTACATCGCGTGCGCTGCGAAAACTATTGATGATAGAACAAAATAATGTACAACGATTTTGTAGAACACGTCATCATCTACAAAAAATGTCGCGACAGCATATGTCTAACTATTATAGTTATGTCACAATAAGTGTTCTTTTATCATAAAAAATTAATTGAAATGCCGCCGCCAGAAAAGGGTCTTTATTTGTACCTTGGTATTAATCCTTATCCAAATAAATAATTTCATAATTAAGACGGTTTCTATACCTATAGATTACTTCTTAAATTTTTCAAATCGGACATTCCATTCAAAAGATATGACGAAATTAAAAATGTTAACGGGTCCACGGGTCACGCTCGGGGTGCGATTTCACTCACTCAAGGAGAAGCGCGTGCAAATGTATGAAATAAGTAGACGCGAGGCTCGAACCCACGGTCTAAGTTTATCCTAAAATGTTAAAAAAATGTATGACCACCCATGCGAAGCTGGGACAGGCCGCAAGTGTTTTATATACTTATTGGTTTCATACAGAACTGATTGCAACAAAGTTACGTAATCACCCTGCTGAGGGAATATCTACAGTGCCTGGGAATAAAAGTCTTGATAATTAACTGATTCAGGCGTAATTTTGCGGAATTCCATTGTTAAACATAAATATAATGAGAGTTTGCAGATGCAGTGAAGGGTGCACACACAAGTCTACATTTGGTTTACTTACATAAGATTAGATAAGATGTTTAAAAGTCTTGATGTTATTTAGATTTTCTATAATTTTCTCGATAAAAAAAAATTGTCCTTGCAGCTTCCCTGCCTTTCTACAAACTAGAGAAACCGGAGTGCGATTACATAATATATTCCGGTGTCGTGTGGTTATACCATTTTTCTATTCGCATCCGAAGTGTGTGGTAGACGTGGCGCGCCTAATTCAACGGATATGCGAATAGTTGAATTATGTAGGTGATCGAATTTGTTTGCGCATTTTGTTCTTTAGGTGGAGATGAAAGAAAGAAATAAGTCTTTCCGAGTGTCCGTTAAATTTAGCTAATATTTTAATAATAATCAGAAGCAAAGAAACCGACAACCTTCACAGCTCAGTTGGTATGTAGCTCTGCCTTCTGCGCCGTAAGCCGTGGGTTCGATCCCCACCGAGAACAAACTTTTGTGTGTGAATGTTTGTTCTCTGTCTGGGTGTTATATAATATAATAAGTATGTATTTACAAATAAAGTATATAAGTAATATATCAGCTATCTGGTTTCCAAAGCCAAAGCTTGTGATATAGCTTTGGCTTAGTTTGGGGCGAGATAATGAGAGAATATCCACCAATATAATAATAATAATAATAATAATAATAATAATGAAAACATCAATAGTGGCTGAGAATTTTGAATAATTTATATCGAATTATTACTTGTAATTTTATATAGGGACACTAGTCTAATAAACTGTCTTTAAGAATGAATTGAAAATTCTTCTAAAATCAAATCTATTCTGTTTAATAAATATAAGAAAGGTATAAAGGACTTACAGTTAAGTTTAGAAACGCTCTGCCTTCTTTGCTGTAGGCTGTGGGTCGATATGATCTCCACTCAGCACAAACATTGTATGTCCCGTCTGTCTACGAGTTTTAATGGATTTTAAGTATTTTAAGTAAATAGGTACATGTTTACAAAAAAAGTATATTAATCTAGGTATTCTGTCAGGTTTCTGGTTTTCATATAACATTTAAACATTTAAAGGGTCAGCATCGCGCGTGTGACACCTCTGGTGTTGCAAACGTCCATAGGCTACGGTAACCGCTTCCAACCAGGTGGGCCGTACGCTTGTTTGCTTACTCGGTGGTAAAAAAAAAAACACTATTTCCTTAGTTTGGGATAAGATATCGCTGTATAAAATGTCCATAATAATTTATATTACAAGTCTCTTGGATCCTTTCTGAACTTTCCAGTGCCATTCGTAATATTATCCAGTGAATTCTACAGAGGACCTAATAAGAGGGCCGGGCAGCTGTCCAAGATTATTTGGAAAAGCGTAAAATTTATGTTAATGACCCTCTCACAACGGAAAATAGCATAGCGTTAAACCAAAAGAGAAAGCATCCCCCGATAACGTGTCCCCGTTAAATGAGCGGAGACGTGTATTCTTGGAGCACTCGAGATTTTCTTGTTTTTTGTATTATTTTATACAACTAATGGCACAAGCAGATGATTCACTTGATGTTAAATGGTAACCATCACCTATAACATGGCATTGCCTCGTAAGTTATGCACGATAGGAACGTGCCCTTCGATGCCCTGCTCTACGTCTTACTTGAGGTATATACTTGAGGCACACAGATGTTAAGCTTTAGGTACCTGTAATTTCACCGACAACCACACTCTTCAAACCGAAACACAGCAACGCTACTTGCGGCAGAAAAAGGCGTGGTGGTAGTACTCCCCGGACGAGCCCTTCTCTCTACTACTCTAATGGTTTTGTGTTTTTGAGCCATCTCACAGAAGGAGCTGAATAGAAAATCTGAGCGCCATAGTAATACTCTCCCAAGAACTACAAAAGCACGCAAAAAACGTGGCTGCGAGCGAGCAATTCATTCGTCCCCATATCCGGTTATCGTCGGTTTATCATACGCCCGGGGCCCACTGTTACTACGCCGAGATTATTTTAAGCTTCAACCCTAAACGTTTGATTAAACTGCTTTTGCGGGGCAGCCCTAAGTAGCCGTATACATGCTCTCTTTGTGTCTGAGGAAAAGATTCTTAAGTCAAATGATTATTACACACCAGTGATGAATTGGTAGCTGATGGCTGGCTGAATTGGTAGTAGAGACTATGTTTAGGTAAGCGCAGTGTAGGAGGTCTTTCAGCAAGAAGGGCGATCAACAAAATGTAGTTGACAGAAAGAGATGAGACGAAGACCGAACGGACTAGTGGCACGTTTTGGAAGAGACGTACTAACGCGCAGGTAAAAGAACTAAAGATAGCTAATACATCGAATGATAAAAGATATATTGAAGTATTACACGGGTATTTATCGCGTTTATAAAATAAATACTAAAGGTATTATTATTTTCCCGACGTTTCGGCTATGTTGCAATGGCCGTGGTCGCGGGCAGACTCAATAAAAAAAAAAAGATGAATGATATTTCTATCAAGTGGATACCTACTTACTATCAGCTATGTATTTCAATAATAGGGGAGTTTCTAAAGTTAAAATAAAAATGTAAGGATCTCCATGATTGCTGTACCCCAAGTCTTCTGGGGTTCTGATGTTTTTGGTCAACTTCGTCGTAATGCACCGAGTGATAAAACATCCGCACTGGTGCCCACCTTCCAATACCTTTAACCTTTGCTTACATATTTCTCCCAGCCCAAAGGCTTCGAAAGCACTCAAAGTGGGAAATTATAAGGAGCGAGGATGTCCGGAAGGGGCGAGAACAAAGCCGCCGCCGCATGATTGCGCTCTTTGGTGTCGGGAATTTTGAGGCAAACTGGGTTTTCTATGCTATTTTGCGTGGAAGGAAAACATCGTGAGTAAACCAGTTAGTATTCTAACAGCGACGATGGGCTTGCAACCTGTCACGTATGGAATACCAACTACTGCTAAATGTGGGTAAGTGCCAAATGTAATGTTTGCGTGTACCTCCCCTCCCTATCCCCTTAGACATTCTCAAAGAATCTGGATTTAGTACTTGGTACTAAGAGATCTGAGGGGATATCTACCGTGTCTGGTGATTAAAGTCGTGAATTTTCAGTTTTGCTATGATTTTTTTAGTAAACAGAAACATCGTTCAATTATAGACCTTAATTCTCGTTCCCTAGGTCGGGAGTATAAGAAACTACCCCCATGTTTAGTGGTTATCACCTATAACAAAGCATTGCGTCGCAAGTACTACGATGGAATCTTGTCCTTCTGAGTCCACCAACTTGAGGCTTCAGATGCTAACCCTCATGTGCCTTTTATATCACCGGTAACCATACCCTCTACACTAATTGGCGGCAGAAATATGCATGTATTATTTATTAATTATTGATTTTTCACATGTTGTTGGTCATTCACCACGTTGTTGTTAGCGTTGAGTTTTTTTTTTATAATTTTATCATTTAACTTAGTTAGTCTAACATTAAGATTTTGTTTACAGTGAATTGAATGAATTATAAAACGATTCGTTATTCATTATTTTGTAAGTCATTATTTATTCTCAAATATAAAATAAATAATTGATAAACCCATAAAACTATAGTGGAAAAAAATACGTGCACTGTAAGCATAAACAACACTAAAATTACCTTTGTGATAACCTTTAATCTCAAAGAATAAGTTTTTGAGTAAGGTTTCGTTGGTTGATTTACAACACCAACGCAATTCAGGTCAAATCTATTCAGCGTCCCGCAACTATTACAAATAAAACGAATCCTTACAAAAGGAAAAACCTGCGGCAAAGAAATAAAAAAACTGTAATAATTCAAAATGGCGTCTGGCTACTTAATAACTGGCTGACACCATTGGGAAATATAATTTAATTTTTCTCTATCGCCCTCTTGTTCAATGTTGTTGGAAAATTGTATTTGCATCCTTGTCTTGCGATTTCCCGGTTGAGACTCCCACCTCGGTAAGTTGTGGGATAGTTTTGATTCAGCTAGCTCATTGTCATTTTTAAGGTTACGTATAGGAAAACATAAAAAAGGGGTTGGTTAGTCTGGTAGCCATTAGGGTTGCACTAATGCTACTACTTCAGAATTAAATATAGGTTAAATAAACTTATGCGGAGCTGTTTTATTAAGCAGTTTTATCAGAGAAAAACACACTGTTCGATCAAGACACTGCAGTGTAAGCCAAGTTAAGAGTAGTAGAGCTCTCTGTGAAGGGCTCGTCCGGGGAAATACTACCACCACGCCTTTTTCTGCCGCCAAGCAGCGTTTCTGTGTTTGGGTTTGAAGAGTGTGGTTGCCGGTGTAATTACTGGCACATGAGGCTTAACATCTGTATGCCTCAAGTTGATAGACGCAGGGCAGTGCATCGTTGGGCACATAACGTGCGTGACTTACGAGGCAATGCTTTGTTTTAGGTGATGTTTACCACTTAACATCAGGCCATCTGCTTGTTCCATCAGCTAGTTGTATAAAAAAAAAAATGTACTCATAGGTTATCAAATCAATGTGTGAAAGAGTTTCCTTGATTGGTCACAAAATGGACTAGCTGTTCCTTCTTAAAAAAAGCTGGAAGTACCATGTCACCCAAGGTCTGGACAAGAAATATTTGCGATATTGTGTATTAGATGATTTGTGTATTCGCATGTACGTGGTAGGAATTTATCGAGCTATTACATTCCGGTATCGAAATGGCCCAGGGTTGGTGTTAATGTATTTTTTGAGGAATTTGTTTTTGATGGAATCAGGAGAATTGCGCTAAATCCTTTGATTTTGGGACTTGCATTTGCCGTTTTCTGTTGTGACTATTTCATTGATTGGAGGGATATTACTGAAAAAATGGTATGCAATTCGGATAGGTCTAGTTTCTTGATATAAATATGATTTTTTACATAATTAAGGTAGGTAGTTAGATTTTATTTAATAGTATAATGTGTCTCCATTTCTCTTGTCAAATTAATATTATTGGTTTTTTCCGTACGTGTTGATGGACGCAGGACATGTAAAGCATGTTCAATAACACGCGTGACTTGCGAAGCAATGCTTTTATATGTGATGGTTACTGCTTAACATCAGTTGAGCTACATTTACGACTGTACGAGTGTACCATGACAGTCGTGATAACTTATAGCACTGGTGGTCTAGTGGTAGCGGCCCCGCCTTCCGATCCTAAGTTCGTGGGCTCGAAACCAGTCGGGCACCAATGAGTTTTTCTGTTCAAAAATTTATGTGCACAATGCCAGTACTCTCAAACGGTGAAGGAAGATGTGTGAGGAAACCTGCATGTCGTAGAACCCAAAAAGTTCTATACATCTGTCAAATGCTCGAAAGGAGCCTCTTGAGGCGCACTTAAAATCCTTTCACCACACTGTTTCGAAAGAAACTAGTGACACGACAAGAGAGAGACTGATACCCACGACACAGGACCTCAGATGAAAAATAATGATGCTTCTATTCAATATTTTGTTTCAAGATATGAATTAATGACCCTCCACATTTCCCTACCCGAAATCAGCATCCAAAGTAATCCCGCGGCATCCATAAAACTACGCAAAACTATATTTACCGACCCACAGGGACAGGTGTGAGAGGTAATATTCTAATGTGGGTAAGCGACCCACCATCCATAATAATATAAAACCACCCTTAAAGTATAACTGGATGGCATAAGCAAACTAGGGAGACATACCTACCTACTTTTCCATTAGTGGTGATACCTAAAATGTTACGTCATTACCGGGTATTGATATTCTAGTCCAGCGGCTTGTGGTGCATCAAATTTTAGGTAAAAGGGGTGCCAATCAACATCTTTCGGCGCCCAAGCCAACCTCACCGGCCCGTGGTACGCCCTGCTGATTAACAAACGAGGCTCTGGCAAAACCACCCACCAACCCGCACTGGACCAGCGTGGTGGGTATAGGTCCAAACCCCCCAAATATGGAAAGTCAGATACAACCAAGGCCCCAAGTGCCCGGCGACACCAGCGGCTGTGCTGGCGTTGACGGGCGTCATGCCGGCCCTGGGGTTCGGGGTGCGAAGAATCACCGGGTGAGATTCTACCGTCAAACGACCTCAGCTAATATAAAGGACACCGATACGCTTAACATTTTAACGTACAACGTACGCACGCTTATGGAAGATGAGCGCCTGCTTGAACTTGAAAATGCGCTTAGTGACATCAAGTGGGATGTTGTAGGGCTCGGAGAAGTTAGAAGAGATGGTGAATGCACAGAAGACAGAGACAGTAGTGTGTTTTTCCACTTCGGAGAAACCAGTGGACGGCATGGAGTAGGGTTCCTCGTTGCTAAGAAGTGGAAGGACAATATTATTGAATTCAAAGGGTATTCTGAAAGAATTGCTGTGCTTAGGCTAAGGCTGACACCCAAAGCTACTCTTATGCTTGTACAAGTATACGCACCTACATCTGCACACCCTGTTGAAGAAGTAGAAGCATTCTACGATCAACTTAATAAAGCCTGTGAAGAAAACCGAGGCACATGGAACATTGTCCTCGGCGACTTCAACGCCAAAATAGGAATCAGGCAAACCACGGACAATGACTGCATACTGGGTCAATTTGGCATGGGAGAACGCAATGAGCGAGGTACCAGATTGATTCAGTTCGCTAGTGGGCAGCGCATGACCGTCGCGAACAGCTTCTTCTTCAAAAAACCACAAAAACGATGGACTTGGGTGTCTCCGAATCAACATGTAAAAAATGAAATAGACTTTATCCTATCTTCAGACCTATATATAGTTAAAGACGTGAGTGTAATAAACAGATTTAAATACAGTTCCGACCATAGACCCGTACGTGCTAAAATAAAATTTGACTTTAAAATTCACAGAATGAAACAATTTAGAAACCAAATTAGTAAACATAACAAACAGACACTTTTTAAAAATTCCGAACAATTCAACATAGAACTTTGTAATCAGTTTTCAATTCTTAAAATTGACGAAATTAAAGATATAGACGAACAATATGGATCAATTATAAAATCAATAGAGTCTAGTAGTAAGAAAATAAAAGGAGATAAGAAAAACAAAGCAAAACTTTCTACGAAAACTAGAAAACTAATATCAGACCGAGAAGAACTTAGTAAGGGTACCACAGAGTATAGAAAATTTGACAGAGAAGTAAAACGAAGTATAAGAAAAGAAATAAGATTATTTAACTTACATCTAATTAAGGTTGCGATTGAAAAAAATACTTCGTTAAGGACAGCCAAGCAGGGAATAACAAAGGGGAAACAATGGATCAACAGTCTTTCAGATGAAAATGGGGTCAAGCAAAATAGTCGTGAGAAAATAGTAGATATTTGTACATCTTATTACAAAGCCCTATATTCGGATGCATCTAAGAGCGATCTGAAGATTGAGTATAATAAAACAAACTCAATACCATTTTTTACAGGAAAAGAAGTCCACGATGCTTTAAAAACGATGAAGTATGACCGAAGCCCTGGAGAGGATGGTATTACTACTGAGGCACTGAAAATAGGCTCGCACAGTTTACTCCCACATATCACAAATTTATTTAACACAATTTTAGAAACAGGTCAACTTCCGAAACAACTCTGTCACTCAAATATTGTTCTGCTCCATAAGAAAGGAGATAAATCCAACATAGGTAACTACAGACCAATTAGCCTAGTGTCACACTTGTACAAAGCCCTTATTAAAGTCTTACAAAATCGCATCGCTGGTAAGCTTGATCAACACCAACCCCCGGAACAAGCTGGTTTTCGGCCATGTTTCTCCACCACAGACCATTTGCACACTTTAAACCAAGTCATTGAAAAACACACAGAGTTCCACAAACCACTTTATTTAGCCTTTGTGGATTACACAAAAGCTTTTGACAGCCTAAAACATTCTGCTATATTTGCAACTTTAGAATCCCAAAAAATAGACCAAACCTACATTGATCTTATCAAATTGATCTACAATAATAGCACAGCATCTATCAAGCTCCACACTACTGGTCCAGAATTTCAGATACAAAAAGGCGTCAAACAGGGAGACCCGCTCTCTCCCATACTCTTTACGAGCACCCTACAAGAAGTATTTAAAACACTGGCAGTGACATGGGCAAATAAGGGCATAATCGTCGATGGCAAGCGCCTCACTAACCTACGTTTTGCGGACGACATTGTTCTTTTCGCCCCAACAGCACATGAACTCCAACAAATGCTCCAAGAGCTGAGCTCGGCGAGTCTTGAAGTTGGACTTCAAATGAACCGGTCAAAGACGCAGTGCATGTCTAACAGCACGAAACGTAGGATCGAGGTAGATGGGCAGCAAATACATTATGTCGATGAGTATATTTACTTGGGCCAGTTAGCGAGCTTCGAAAACAGGCAGGTCAAGGAGATCGATCGCCGTATCGAGAACGCCTGGAAGAGCTACTGGTCCATGAAGGAGCACATGAAGGGTAATCTTCCTCTCACACTAAAGCGCAAACTCATCGACATGTGTATATTGCCCGTCCTAACCTACGGTGCACAGACATGGTCACTGACCGAGTTACAGAAGTCCAAACTCAAAATTTGCCAGAGGGCCATGGAACGCAGCATTCTCGGTTTCAAGCGCATCGACCGAGTGCGGAACACCATGCTGCGTTCCTTGACAGGCATAAGTGATGTTGGAAATAAGGCTGCCAGGCTCAAATGGGGTTGGGCGGGACACATCAGCCGGATGCCTTCCGATAGGTGGGCGAAGATCTGCACACTATGGGTTCCTGACGGACGGCGGCCTCGTGGTCGACCGAGAAAGCGCTGGCGGGACGACTTGGATGCTTTCGAGGGTGGATGGTGGGAGGAGGCTCGGGATCGGGGGAATTGGAAGTCCTTGGGGGAGGCCTTTGCCCAGCAGTGGGACGAAACAGGCTAATAAAAAAAAAAAACTTATGAGTGAAAATGTATTCTAGATATTGTAAAGAAAATATTTTATTTTTATATAGGTATTGGGTACTTTTAATAATTTATTTGCAAGTAGATGTGTGCATAGCTTGATAAGACTTTTCGTAAATTGAATTTTTATTTTAATAATTTTTCTAGCCGTGATATCGCCATCTATCCAAAACTCGAGGAACTTTGCTGCTTTGTACGGCTGCTCCTTCGTGTCTGCATAAGAACTTTAAATTTCATCGGAGGCTTAATTAGTATCATGACAAAATGATAGGTGGCGCTTTATGAAGTTATCATGATTTCTGTGCGAGTTTTTATTGTTGGTTTTGTTTCTAATAATTTCAGCAATAGGATCGCTGGCATTTAGAATTTTTCCCTTATTTTCCGTACTCATCCTTTTTTATCCTCCTGAAAATGCCATATTTTAATGGGTACCTACTCAAAGCATACCAGTACCTACCAAAAATAGTATCCAAGGTAATTTCTACAGTGGATGATAGTTTCAAGTGGATCTATTTTGCAAATAATGTAGAAAGATATGCTTTTTTAAATATTTATCTGCCAGTAAAATTTCTAACGCGACGTTTTGTCTGCGAGGAGACAAGACAGTATGAAATATTCAACACTATGACGACAATATCCCATAATCAAATAAGACGCTAGCCAAACAGTTGTAACTCACTACGACTATTTGCTGAAAGTCTGAACTTAAATCCGTTTTTATCTGCTATATCTTTTGCTGTTCACATTATGATATCACTAACTGCTATTTGCAACGAGACATTTGCACAGAACACTTCAGTCACTCTATTATACATTAAGTTTGATAGAATGAGGAATATTACACTGCCTGTGTCTCCGATATATTTCAACGTAGCTGAATATTGCTTGTTCGGCATAGTGCTTTGTGTTATCGTAGGAATTATTTTATATTTCAATGTAATCAATACGAAATATAACACTGTTGCGGATTTTTTGTTTGCCGGTAAAAATATGTCAGTGGTTTCAATCACGCTAGCACTCGTCGCAAGGTAAGTTTAGAATATAAAACTAACTATTAGGTACTCATCCAAATCTCAGACGAATTCGAAAATGGCAGGAAGTCAGATGGAAAAGACTCAAAATCAATCTTCCTGGAAATCTATGCGAAAGGGCTATATTTTTATTTTGTTTCTATGTATAACGAGCTGATGAAACTAGTAGATGGCCTGATGTTTAGTGGTAACCATCTACTATAACAAAGTATTGCCTCGTAAGTCACGCACGATAGGAACGTGCCCTACGTTGCACTGCCCTGCGTCCATCAACTTGAGGCATACAAATGTTAAGCCTCATGTGCCTGTAATTACACCGGCAACCACACTCTTCAAACCGAAACACAGTAACGCTGCTTGGCGGCAGAAAAAGGTGTGGTGGTAGTACTTCCCCGGACAAGCCCTTCACAAAGAGCTCTACTATTAAATATATATGGGCTTTAATCAGCAGCATAATAGTTGAACAATATAAAATAGTATGCCATAATCATCAGCCTGAAAAAATGGACATGGGCCTATTTCCAGGAAGAATGACTTTGAGCCTTTTCAAACCTCTTCTTTTTCGAGATCTTTATAATGTCATCGGTTCATTGGATAAACGGTCATCCAACGCGCACGTAACCCACAAAGAGAAGAATGAAATAAAACACAACAACTATTTTGCTGAATGAAGATCGGAAATGAATAAAATTATTTGTTTAGTGTACCTATATGTTATCGATAAAAATGAATATATTTTCTTTTGCTATTTTAGCCACCTGACTAGTATCACACTTCTAGGCGTGCCAGTAGAAATATATCTCAGAGGAACTCAGTATTGGGCTTCAGCACTATCCCTTATCATCGTCACTTTCCTAGCAGCTGTCATCTATTTACCTGGTAAATATTTTCAATTGATACATAGATAGGTCATTGTATTGTTATGCAAATAAAACAAATAATCAGTCTATTGTTTAGCTTGAGAATCTTCCGTCTGGTATATTGCACTGACGACGTAAACGGTCCCTTTATCTGTGTATGTATCAATAGAAGTCAAATGGCACTTTTGGATCATCTGTGTACTGGACGTTAAAAGTGCAATGACGACACACCTCGTAATACACGAAATTGTGTGGAATTCATGCTACCTGTCCTACTTTTACTCGAACAAAGCGAAGTTGAAAAAACAAGGATGAAAATAGTACCACAGATCCGACCTAAAACACAATAGCGGCGGCACAATCCATGACGAAACAGTCACCCGCCGGTCCGCGATCACAGATGTCGAGTGCCGCCATTGTTTACAAACACAGTTGAGTTACGAGCTTGTTATTGTTTGGTTTTATGGTGTAATAAATCTCAGTGAAGTGAAACAAATGGTGTTTAAATATGAATGGGTAAGTAATGAACAGTTTACAATGCTTAGATTGTGTATTTGATAAAGATTTTAGGTAGAAATAGTCATTTGAAAAAACATCGTCTCAAATTTTGGCAAACACAGATGGCGCCACTGCCGTAAATTTTCGCTAGTTACTAATTAATTAATTATAAATAAACTAAGGATAGAAAACGGTCGCAAATACGTGTATTACATACCTATTGAATATAAGTATAAAATATAAAAATTATCTCACGGAAGTTGCATAGCATTGAAACAAAAAAATAAGCATCAAAAACATCAAAAAAATCATAAAAATCATTCGTTTTAAATCTTGATTTTCGAAATGTTTTAATAATGCAGCATATCTCATTATTATGCTAATCGATTTGTAATTATATCATAGTGTAGGATAAAGATTTGCATCAAAAATAAATTCAACAGATGTTATCCTGTGACCCAAAGTTTGAGAGGGTATTTTTTGCGCTCGATTTCAAGTGCTTTGTTTTTTGTTCGATTTCTCGTAAACTAAACACTTCTTACAGCTAAAACTCTTTTTGTGATGATATAATGGACCAAACTTTAGTGTAAGTTAATTACCTAAGCCGCTTGAGCTACTGTGTTCTAAAAATAGAATTTTAAAGCGACCGTATTTTTTGTCCGGTCGGCCGGGTTCGCGTTCCGATTTCCGGTTTTGTAAGACTAGTGTGGTGAAAAAAATGTATGGGGAGGTAAGTTCTTTTGATCGATTAATGTAATATAATGTATCTTTATGTCATTAAAACAAAAACTGTTTGAAATAATGGTTCATTTTTTAAATTATAGCTACTTTTGTACAATAGCCTGGATAAATTTCGCTCGCCCTCATTTCAAGTTACAATTATTAATTAATTGCAAGGCAAACTAGAATAAACTATGCAGGATATGTTAGCTTATTTCAAAAGACATGAGTTTTACCTACAACTCCCATGAATTCGATGCAAAATCAAAGAGATAGGGTAACTACGCCCCTTATCGTCCAGTTAGCGGAGTTGTCACATTTAAGCACCAAAAAGTCTATGTTATTGTAAGTTTATAGAGGTGAAACTTTTTCTGCACATAGCCTATATCCTCTTTTTTCATTTAATGTAAAGTATTTAATTATGAAGTAAACTGCGAATTTTATAAAAATATTTTAATGTCAAATACCTATTTTGACCAGTTTTCGTCCACAAAATCCAGTTTTCGACCACCTACTCCCCAGTTTTCGACCATTCATTTCTGATGGCAAAATATTTCAAATATAGGAGTAAAAATTGATAGAAACGAAACAAAGTTATAGTTATCATGTCGTATATTTTAAGAGTCATAATAATAATCAAAATTTCTGCATTCAAAGTTCAAAACTTACTATCTAGGTATCGAAAATCATTTTTGCTAACTTCTGAAGAAATGTCCCTTTGCATTTTAGTTTCTATAATGTAATAGTGTACCACAAGAGTTTAAAGTACTTATTTATTATATAATATTAGTCAATCGTAACATATCATCATCATCATCAACCTATGTCAGTCCACTGCTGGACGTAGGTCTCTCCCAAGACGTTCACTGAGCCCGGGCTTCGGCTCTTCTCATTCCGTATTTGCCAGCTACATTTCGCAACGATGATGACGACGAAGTGGGGCGACGATCTCGTCGCCCCACCTCTGCGGAGGGCGTCCTACACTACGCTTACCTAAACGCGGTCTGAAGAACCACTGGGACCAATCAAGTATTAGTTTGCTCCAGCGATTGTCAGTTCTATGGCATACATGGCCGGGCCACTGCCATTTCAGCTTGCTAATCCTTTGAGCTATGATGTCGACTAGTTTAGTACTCCGTCGGATAACCTCGTTTCGGATTCTATCCTTCGGAGAAACTCCGAGCATAGCTCTCTCCATAGCTCGCTGGGCGACTTTCAGTTTGTGAGCCGACCCTACTGTTAGTGTCAACGTTTTGGCAGCATAGGTCATAACAGGTATGAATGTTTGAAGACTTTCGTCTTCAAACATTGAGGGATGGGCGACGATAAGACCTGAAGAAGTTCCCCAAACGCAGCTCAGCCCAGCTGAATTCTCCGGTTTAGCTCTCTCTCAAAGTTGTGTCTACCCAACCGCAGGGGCAGACCCAAGGTAGACATATTCCTGTAAAACTTCGAAAGGCATTCTGGCGACAGTGATCGGTTTGGGTGATGCGATCAATAATCATGATCTGAGTTTTATCCAAGTTCATACCCAGCCGACCCGTCGTGAGGCAGCAGCTAGGCTGTTCAGCATCTGTTGTAGGTTCTGCAACGATTCTGCCAATATGACGATGTCATCAGCAAATGCCGTAATGTTGTGATGTATTCGCCGTTAATATTAATGCCCATTAGGGTGCAACTCAGTGTCTTAAACAAATCTTCCAGTGCGCATGAGAACTGGAGGATATTACGTCCCCTTTTCTTACTCCGCAGCACAACTGGTAGGTTTGGACAGCTGGTTCTGGACCTGAACAGACATGGTGGCATCATTGCTTAAACATCTCAGCACTTCGATGTATCGCCAGTCAACCTGACATCGTTGCAAGGACTGCCGAACAGCCCTTCAAAGGCCTTCTCCACAAACCTAGTCCACAAACGTTAGGCACAAGGGCTGATTATACTCTTCATATTTTTGTATAATCTGCCGTATTGTGTGAATGTGGTCTAGTCCTGCTCGAAACCCAGCCTGCTCCGGTGTTTGAAACTCGTCAAATCTCGCGCAAAACGGTTCGAAATAACCCTTGAAAACAGCTTGTAGACTTGGCTCAAGAGCTACATATGTCTATAGTTTTCAAGAAGACTTTGTTGCCTTTCTTGAAAAATAACACCACGACACTTTTGCTCCACACCCTTGGAGTTCTTCCATGGTTAAGAACGGAATTAAAAACACGTTGGAATTCTTTCAGAACAGGAAAACTACCCGCCTTTAAGAGTTCCGAAGTGATTTCATCTTCCCGGGGCTTTCCCATTTTTCAACTGTTTCAAAGCTATCTCGATCTCGTCAAGGCTGATCTTTGGATATCTTCTGTGTAGTGGCGTGTCAGTGTAGCTCTACCATCCTCGTTACTTGATTCGGGACACAATACCTGCGAGGGCACAATACTACCGACCGTAAAATTCCTCTATTTCAGCTAAGACCTCCGGCCTGGAGAGGAGTAATCAATAATTTCTTAAATGGTCGAAAACTGATCAGATGTATCGGTTTTCGACCACAGTATTACTAAGAATTTTAGAGGAAATTTATATGTAAATAATGCAAAACCTCAATAAAATAATAAAAAAGGAATTAATACATGTTATTCTATAGCTTAAAATTCAAATTTATTGATGTTTTACAGCATTTGTTGCAAATTAAAATCATGGTCGAAATCTGGAAGTCGTATTTACCCCATCCTGTTCTCGACCACTAGCATTATATTAGTATCTGTATTTGTTGATATAATCATATTAGCCTGGACGAAAACTGGCTAATAAATTTAGGAGGAGTAATAAGACTCAATATTGTTTAAAAGCAGCAGTTAGTTTTCATACATAAAAAAATACAAGACTCCAATTTCTTGACATGATACCACCAGTTCCCGACCACGTGGACGAAAAATGGCTTTTCATATAAAAGCGTGGTACAGTTCTCGTCCACGTAATTTAAATAACTTATTATTTATATTTAAAGCGAAAAACATTATAAACTTATTATTTGATCTATTATGAAGGCATACGAATAACTATTATTCTAAAAGTCATAAAAATGAGTGAAGAACTTAGCGTGAAAGCGCCATCACTTCACTATTTTTTTCGTTGTTTTTAACGCTTTTGTATCAGATCACGGCCGACCCCAAACTGATTCTATTATTTATAATTGTTTCACTTGTGCTGGTGACTTGAAACTTTTTTGAGTGTTTGCTTGGACATTCAAGAAGGCGCCAAAATACTCTCTCTCAATGTGTGCATGTTAATTTTGCTATTTTTAGTGTTTATCTTCTAGTAGTGCCGCGAATGGTCGAGAAAGGGACGTGGACGGTGAACTAGCGCATCTACCCTATCTTCATTTTAATGACGCGCGCCCTTGGTTTTTTGTTTCCCGCCAAGGTCTCCGAGACCCCCGTCACAGATACCTATTTTTTTCAAAATGGCTTACACTGTCGAAGGGGTATAGGTTATTTTAGGTTCACCCAACGCTAAGTTTTATGAAAAAACGCTTACACGCAGGCTTATAATGGCTTTGTAAAAGGGCATTGTTAGCATATCACAAAGATAAGAAAACCACGTAGGCCTACCTTAGGAAGGATTTTGTGTATATTTTCTACGATGTATTAAATATTTTCAGTGTTTCACAAACTTCAGCTGTCATCGAGCTTCGAATACTTAGAAATAAGATTCTCGACCCACACTCGGACCATAGCAGCTGTTCTATTTCTTGTCAGCAAGCTCATGCTTCTGCCTATCGTACCGTATGTTCCTTTGACGGCGTTTCGATTAGGTAAGTCAGTTTGAAATTTCTATTACCTTATTAGATCCGAGTCGAGCTCTTTGTTGCTTTTAAGCTCATCCAAAGAATTACTATCACAGTCACTTATTTCTGCCACAAAGTAGTGATGCTCGCATCGTCACAAACATAAACTACCTCGCTGTGTTCCGATTTGAAAGGCGACCCTTCAAATGATCACTTATATTTGCCTGTTATTGCAATTGCAGTTCAATTTACAGTAAATAAGGCACGTAGATACTCGGTGAATGTGGAGCACATTCACCGAACATAATTATTATAGACTAGCGGCCTGTCCCAGCTTCGCATGGGTGGTCATAAATTTTTTGAACATTTTAGGATAATCTTAGACCGTGGGTTCAAGCCTCGCGTCTACTTATTTCATACATTTTCACGCCAGAGAGTGAAATCGCACCCCGAGCGCGACCCGTGGACCCGTTAACGTTTTTAATTTCGTCATATCTTTTGAATGGAATGTCCGATTTGAAAAATTTAAGAAGTAATCTATAGGTATTGAAACCGTCTTAATTATGAAAAATATAAAAAAATTATTTGGATAAGGATTAATACCAAGGTACAAATAAAGACCCTTTTCTAGCGGCGGCATTTTAATTAATTTTTTGTAATAAATGAACACTTATTGTGACATTACTATAATAGTTAGACATATGCTGTCGCGACATTTTTTGTAGATGATGACGTGTTCTACAAAATCGTAGTACATTATTTTGTTCTATCATCAATAGTTTTCGCAGCGCACGCGATGTAAGGTTTTTGGTTTCCACCTTGGGTTACATTATTGGAGTTTTAGTAAGGATCCCTGATTTTTTTGAAATTATAATATAGCCTATGCTACGCAAGGATAATGTAGCATTCTAATGGTGAAAGAATTTTTGAAATCGGACCAGTAGTTTTTGAGCCTATTCGTTACATACAAAAATACAAAGCTTTCCTCTTTATAATATTAGTGTAGATGTAGATGTAATGTGGGCCATCTGCTTGCTCCATTAAATTTTCTCATAAAAAAGATGTTCTATATTCAATAACTTTCTGGATCTATTGTGATAGTAATTTAATTGAAATTACTTTATTTTTCAGTCACAAACCCACTAGCTGGACGAATCACAGCAGTTATCTGTGTTGCATGTGCCACGTTCAGCGCAGTTGGAGGTCTCAGAGCTATAGTAGCTATTGGTATCGGGACAACGTTTTTGGCATTGGCCGGCACTGCCCTGCCGACTGGCTTGGCGCTGATACCTATGGGGTTTTCGAAGATGTGGGAGATTGCCAGTGTTGGGGGCAGGCTGGTACTTTATGAGTAAGTTGAATGCTTTACAATGCAGAGTGATATGTTGGGTGCGTATTTTCAACGATTTAAACACAACGTAAAAACCTGGCATCTGAGAACGTAATATTTAAAAAATACAGCCTTGCGATAAAACTGGTAGTGCCTAAATAAAAAGAAAACGAAACGTGGAACCCTTCACCTTGACAACATTGTTAGGGTTATGTGCAGTCAACTGATGAAGAAGGCTCTTATTTTCTAGCAGAAGACTTTTTTAGGCTGCTGATTATAAATACGTAATAAGCCATGTTCTTTTGAACCTATCTATGTTTTACAATCTTTCGAGAGAATTTTGTCGAGGTAAAACTAAACGCTACAATATAGCTCCAACGTCGACTACATCGTCACTTACCATCAGGTGTGATTGTAATCAAAAGACGGTTCATTCATCTTAAAAAACCTACTTCATATGTTTCACTTTCTTCCTGTCCTTTAGGGTTTTTATGAATTTCCTTTTTAGCCCAGACCCCGAAATGGCCCACCACACATCATTTTTCGCAGTCACTTTAGCTCTCAGCACAAATTGGCTTTGGAAGATAGCCCTGAGCCAATCAACCTTGCAGAAGCTTTTAGCTGTACCAACTATAAGGAAGGCTAGACTGTGCCTGATTCTATCTTGCATAGGAGTTATACTGATGAAACTGGTATCCTGTTCCCTTGGACTTGCGTTGTATGCATGGTTTGCTGGATGCGACCCGTTGTTGACCGGTCAAATAAAGAAACACGAACAAGTGAGTAGAATCCACTAGAAGAAAACCGATATAGTAAGAAGCATTGTTATACCTTAGATTGTATGTGACCAAATCTCATTATCGTGTACCACGGATACAAATCAAGATAATCAAAGAGAATAAAAAAATGAAATAAAAGAAGAGTGTGGTTGCCGGTGTAATTACAGGCACATGAGGCTTAACATCTGTATGCCTCAAGTTGATGGACGCAGGGCAGTGCATCGTAGGGCACGTTCCTATCGTGCGTGACTTACGAGGCAATGCTTTGCTATAGGTGATGGTTACCACTTAACCATCCATGCCATAGGTGATGGTGGGCCATCTGCTTGTTCCATTAGCTAGTTTTATTAAAAAAAAAGGTGTATAGCTTGATGCGTATCTGTGTATTAAGATTTTTGCAGTGAAAGCATAACACTATCACTACATAGTATAAAACAAAGTCGCTTTTTCTGTCCCTATATCCCTATGCATGCATAAATCTTTAAAACTACGCAACGTATTTTGATGCGGTTTTTTTTATAAATAAAGTGGTTCAAGAGGATGGTTTAATGTATAATACATACATAACATAGTAGAGAAACAATTTAATAGAGATAATTTTAGGGGTTTATAATGTGATGTCGTTAACAAACGCGCTTACATTGCAAACGCTGGCTGAACCCTACAATATAGATCAAAATAATGTACTACAGTATTGTACACCTTAAAAAGGTCTACAAAAAAGTCCGCGATGGTATATGCCTATCTCTTAGGGATAACCTACAACAACCGTGCGAAGCCAGGGCGGGTCGCTAGTTCATTATATTTAAGGGGCTGACAACTATCAAACAACTTCTCGCTCGCACGTTTCGACATGTTGAAAGATATAAAATCACTAAACTCATTTTCGAAAAATCGCAGTCAACCATTTTGTGTGCAATCACATTGCACACAGTTTAGTAAAAAATCGTTCTGATCAATACATGTTTTCCTACTCAAAAGTTTGCTTTACTAGTTTTCATACATAAGCGAACTTTTAAGTAGGAAAACTTGTATCGATCAAAATATTTTTTTTACTAAACTGTGTGTAATGTGATTGCACACAAAATGGTTGATTGCGATTTTTCGAAAATGAGTTCAGTGATTTTATATCTTTCAACATGTCGAAACGTGCGAGCGAGAGTCACATTAGCTCTTGTCTTCGCCTTAAGCTCAGTTTTGTGCACTAACTTTTGACCCTGGAGTATAATATTGAAATCTTTCTATATATTTCAGCTTGTTCCACATTTTCTAAACAGTTTGTCAATAATGTTTCCTGGGATTTGTGGAATTTTCTTAATGTCAATCTTCAGTGCTACTTGTGGGTGAGTTCTGCTGACATCCAATAACACAAACCACCATATTTCAATAGGTAAGCATAGTTTAGCGATTTTTACAGAATACATAATATACTTACAGATGCATGGCTTCTCTGATCAATTCGATATCCGGAGTTTTGTTCGAAGAGTTCATCAGACCATGGATGCCTCAAAGTACGAATGAGCTTGCTTGCTGTAGGATCATGAAGGTTTGTTTGTAAAAGTTTACATGCACCACGGGTACTTCTAAAATAAACATGTCTCAGGCCCATTTGCTACAAACAGCGTAGAACGTTGCTGAGTTTAGTTAATTTCGGTAATTTATACGTTATATTAAAATATTGAGATGTCATAAATTAGGCCTCTTACCCGATCAACCGACGACGACATTGTTAAGATTGCAAGAAATCAGTGGAGCCCTGTAAGTTACTAATCAAAAATTAACAGGCCGTTAAATCTAACCTTAGATGTCAAACGCGTACATTTTGACATATATAACGGCCCTTTAATCCTTTGTAACCTAACAGAGCATGGTGAAATCAGGCTTAAGTATATTTTTTTTCAATATCTTTGTCTCATAAAAAAAACCCATTGACGTTTTTTTTTGTAAATGACCTAAATCCTGTAATATACATATTTGGACTGATGATGATCAGATAGACCGCTCCACGTGTATAACATTATCCCTGTAGGTAACGGAATAAATAAATAACAAGTATAATTTGGCAGGTATTCTAGTTATAGGTGAATGAGAACTTGATCAGTAACTGTAACATTTATGATTTATTCAGAGTGCATAATTTTTCGAATTTTCTGTTTCAGTTTCTATGCGTGCTAGTTGGTACCTACAGCGCAATCGTGGTGTGGTTCTCCAAGGACTTGGATAAACTGCAGCATGTAGCCTCCGGAGTCACCGGCGTCACGGCTGGAACTCTACTCGGGCTGTTCACTTTGGGCATCGTCTTTTCTAGAGCAAACTGTTCTGTGAGTCATTAAAATAATATATCAAAAAAAACAAACAACAAACGGAACATCTTCACGACTTATAACCCCAGGCATGAAATAATAATTATATCTTAATATCTTAGTACCAAGTTCCAACTCAAGATTATTTGAGGTTGTCTAAGGGAGTCTATCGCCGCTGTTGGAATACTGAGCAAGCCTTTACTGCCGCAAAGCAGCGTTGCTGTGTTTCGGTTTGAAGAGTGTGGTTGCCGGTGTAATTACTGGCACATGAGTCTTAACATCTGTATGCCTCAAGTTGATGGACGCAGGGTAGTGCATCTTAGCGCACGTTCCTACCGTGCGTGACTTACTTATAACTAATTAACATCAGGTGAGCCATCTGCTTGTTCCATCAGCGATTTGTATAAAAAAAATGAAACTATGAATAAATGACTATGAACTTGAAGCATTGGCAAGCACGCCCTCTAAAGGAATGCTTGAAAACTATAACAACGTCCCACAAAACTCATCATAAAAGTTCAAATAAATTCCTTAGACCCCTCAAAGATGGCGCTTGTATAGTTTTAAGATCCGCCAATAGATGGCGCTGTCAACTTTACTCGTACCATGTTACGTAGTTTTGCTATCTTATTTCCTTCAAGGGCGCACTAAGCGGGTGTCTTCTAAGTTTGGTCCTCTGCGGATGGCTCCTAATTGGCGCGGAAAATGCCCTTGCTACAGGAGCATTGACCTTTCAAGGAAAGCCCTTGGTAACCTCTGGATGCGGCAAAGGGAACGTCACACATCTATTTGCAAATACCACTGTGGCTCATAATATTGTGTAAGTATAATAAACCAATTTGGGTTTTTGTGGGGAATTGCACACTGAATGTGGTTTTCCTTGTTTCGCAAAATGAAAAAATGATATGGTAAAAATATAAATATAGGGCTCAGTAGAATTTCCTACACGTTTCTTGGAACTTGTCTGCCATTTTTTAAACCATATAACTTTATTATTTTGAGTACCTTATTCAACGCAGACAACGTCTGAATTTATATACTTAATAATTAGATAACATTTCTAAAGGTAGTTATGAAAAATCGTGAACAACAAAGTTTGGTAAAATACTATTATAAAGGTTCTACCAAATTAGAATTTTGATACAAACAAGTGACCTTATACCAAAAAATTTGTTCAACTAGTTTTCATACATAATCAAACTTTTAGACAGGAAAACTTGTTAGGATCAAAATATTTTTTTTGTTAGACCTTGTATAACAAAAATAGTAATATGCATTAGTAAAAAAAAATGGTATTCTCGGAAACGTTGTTGTTTGCAATTTTTCATAACTTCCTTCAGTAATTTTATATTTAAAAAATATTGAAATGTGCGAGCGATAATGTTATTTCCATATTGTTTTTAGAGCTGATTTCACCATGCTCTGTTAGTTACTAATAAAGGATTAACAGGCCGTTAAATCTAACCTTAGATGTAAAACGCGTACATTTTGACATATTTAACGGCCCTTTAATCTCTAACAGAGCATGGTGAAATCAGCTCTTAGCCTCTCAGAGATTTAGCAATCTGGTATCAGACTTATTCAGTTTACAAACTACAGAATCAGTACCACCAAACATGTCTCAGAAAAGCGCCAAGTTAAGTCATAAAACTGCGAAAATCGAGTAATAGTAATATGGGAAAAGTTTTAATAAGGGGTGGGGGGAAGAAAGAGCTCAAGTCGATATCACCGAAGTTGCGAACGAAGATTAAAACTTAGACGAGGGATCTCTAACCGAGTGTGAACTCATTGAGGTCGTAATAAAAATGTTCCGGCATCGTAAAGTCAGCGATATGGATGTAGCCGAGGCGTACCCGCGGCAATACCAATGATTGGGAGGGAAGATTGTAAGATACGACAATAAAATGAACTGGAGGCGCGAAGGCGTGTGTTTTCAGAATATGCCACAAAAAATGGTAGCGTGATAAGATTTATGGTGCGAATGACTGGAGTTCCGTTTTTATAAATCAGTAGATGCTCAGTTGTTTATTAAAATAAAAAGGTGTCTTACTTTTTTTCAAAGGAGAAACGGAATGGCTTTGTTTGTGTCCATGACTTTTCCGAACTAAACGACTTACCTCTATCTTACGAATCTGTTTACCGTGTAGCATTTGAGTTAGTAATATAGTAATAAATAAATAAAATAAATATTGGTGGACATTCCGCACAGCACTATCTCGCCCCAAATTAAGCCAAAGCTTGTGTTATCGGAACCAGATAGCTGATATACTACTTATATACTTTTTTTATAAATACATACTTATAATATTATATAACACCCAGACAGAGAACAAACATCTATTGTTCATCACACAAATGTTTGTTCTCGGTGGGGGTCGAACCCACGGCCTACGGCACAGAAGGCAGAGCTACTACCGACTGAGCTGTGAAGGCTGTCTGAATAAAGATTTGACATAAATGCAGAGCGATCAGGCATGCACAGCACATTGCACAATCAAACCATAATACCTTTAGACCAAGAGAATACAAAAATATGCATCTTCTAGACCGTTAAAGAGATTGAGTATTACTGGTAAAGTGTGGTCTACCTTGGACCTGAGCCTATATATAAGTTTTTTTGAGATGTTCCTTTTAACTATTTTCTTATCTAACAGTAGTAAAGTAGGTAATCTGATCTATTAATGCAGACCGAGGCACTTCAACATTGTTCCTAACTAACTACGAGTCTGTCGATTGCATTCTAAACTTAGCTACCTAACTAGTAGCTTTCAAAACTTTGATCAAAGCATTACTGGCAGCACTGGGTGAGTCTGAGCCAGAACTTGAATAAGTTGGTATTCTGGGGGTTCTCACAGCCTGTAATTTAGTACTGGATGGGATTTTTAGACTAAAAAATCTGACAAGATAGAAAAATCTGTTAAGAGTTTTTTATTTTACAAAAGTGATTTTTGATGTGACCTGTGACTTCATATTTATTACTAGCTGGTGCCCGCGACTTCGTCTGCGCAGGCCTAGTATTTCGAGTAGCTTATATTAGCGTGGCGTAGTAATTATGTGTATTTTAGCGGTTTTGGCAGCGCGCTAGATTAGCTCGCAGATGGTAGATTTTTTCCTACTTACTTGACACTTATCGTCATATTTTGGACAATTCACACAATATCTTTAGAAATTGTAGCCTATGTGTTATTTTGATGTATAAGCTATATTATTGTAAAGTTTCATAAAAATCCATTCAGTAGTTTTTACGTGAAATAGTAACGAAGTAGGATGTGGTCTTGCATGTAGTAAACAAACTTCTGGAATAATTTGCAAAAGTAAAAGCGTTTTTTTGTGGTTTCAGGGTTGTTTGAATTTTAGCTAGGAATCAAAAATGAAGAAGATAAAATGATAGTTCTCTGAGTTGGAGATCAATGGTTTTAGAGTATTTTGACATCCATTGTTCACAGAAAATATTGCATGCTATTATTAAATTTAATATGTAACAAAAGTTATTGCAAACCCAGATAATATCTGTATTAACATGTTTATCTACCTATATTGACTGAAAACCAGCGCTGCTTGGCAAGGTAGATTCTACTTTGATAAGCAGCAAAAGCTGAGTCTGGGCCTTTTTGGCATACCACTGCAACGGAACGGGACTGGCTATGACCGACTTTTAATGTATTTTCTTTTTTTATTGTTATGTGTTTTTTTTAGTTGGTAGTTAGGCATCTGTTTGTCTATACCTGTCCGTTCTGTTTTATTTTATTTTTTGTATGTAGGTATGTCAAATAAATGTATTTTCTTTTTGTATTTTCTATTCGCAATAAAGTTATTATTATTATGAAATATTGCAGTACTAGATGACCCGGTGTACTTCGTATGACCTATCCTCGCAATTTTTCCATATTTTCTCACCGTTTAAACCTTCCCTGGACTACGACAAACATTTCAAAACTAAAATCAGCTAAATCGGCCCAGCCGTTCTCGAGTTTTAGCGAGACAAACTAAAAGCAATTGATTTTTATATATACAGAGATTTTTTATTTACAGAAGTAAAATCCCGACGAAGCCGATAAAATCCCTCTTCAAAATCGCCTTCACCTATTGCCCCTTCGCTGGGGCCATCTCGGTTCTCATAATCGGGATACCTATGAGCTACCTCACCGGGAAGTCCAGATCCGAGTCCATGAACCCTGACATGTTCTGCCCGCTGACGCAGAGTATCCTCCACAAGTCGACTATGAGAAGTGACACAGCATCGTTTGAAGAAAGGCCACTGACAACCCAGGAGGTCTATGTAGCGTTGGACGAAGCTTTGAAACATTTGAAAGAAGTTATCGATCGGTAACGAAGAAACAATTTGGAATTTTTAAAAGGTGTTTCATCGCATATTTAAAAAAAAAGTACAGACTATAAATATTTGCATAGAACTTTGATTGTTTCAAGGTTCATTTATGGTTTTCTATAAAAATACGCTCGACAAAATCTGTTTTGATTTTTTTATGATATAATTTATCTTTATTAATTGGCATCAGTCTTTCACCATTCATCGTGGCAATGCAGCCAGTGTCTTGGGGATGCTTCCGATTATCACTGATTTGGATCAGTTGAGCTATCTCTAGATCGTTCGCAGCGGTCAGCAGATAGCCCAACTGTTTCATATGTATTCTGTACATTCTGTAAATACTTGTATTTATTGTAATTTTCTCTATAAACGAATGGTTATTTATTAAACATCCAAGTGGCCCACCTGATGGTGCATGTGCATGTCTTCTAGTAAGTTTTTGTATTTTACAGCCATTGCTACCATTCAGCATAAACATGTAAACTAGTTGGCTAGATTCTATCAGCATAGTCGTTTAGCTGATACCATCGCGTGTAATGCGCAGTACTAGAGTCTAATTACTGGACGCCTAATTTGATGGCTAATAGAATTTGCCGTGTTTGTGCTGATAAGCACATAATTTATTTATTTATTCATTGTTTTGCTTTGCAAGCAGTATAGTAATTTGTTTGCTGAAAGAAGACATTAGTTTGAAAATGAGAATTTCAAACTAAAACACTTATATTATTGTGCTTTAAAATAAGTTCATGCATCTATTAAAAAAAAATAGGCTCAAGACTACTAGAAAAAAAGTTATACTATGCCTGATTTATTACTATTATTATTTGAAATACGGTCACAAAATGAGGCAATACCAAAGCCCAGTAACTATAATACATTTATCAATCACATAGGTACATACATAAGAATCTTCATTCAAAATTTAATTTTATCAAAACCCTTGACAGCTGACGTGCCAGCAAACAGAAACAAAGGAAAACATAAGCTTGAAGAGGTGCGTGTTGGGTTTCAGACACGCTACATTAATTTCTAGACCGCAGCTCGCTAAGAGCCTACGTCTCGAGCACTTGGTACTTGACCCAAAAGACATAAGCTCCACCAAAACGCCAAGCTATATTCCCCTCTCTTGTAAAAGTCTTATGAACTAGAATCGTAAGAACAGAGACAAGGTTGCAACATTACTCGTTTCATTAGTGTTTGTTAAGCCTAGAAAATTGAAAGTGGATTTAAGTCAGTGACGGAAAACCGTAGGCAAAATGACTAGGTTACCTGCAAGCGGTGTAATCACGTATCTGGTCAAAACACAACCGAAAATTCGAAAATTTGAGACGAAAGTTTAACAAATACATACCACACGGTGTAGTCAATTTGAGGAACCTGTAAAAAAACTGAAAAGAGCTAAGCTCATACATTTTAAACGGATTAGGCAAGAAACAAAACTGGTTACAGGCAAGTTTCTGAATAAAACATGAAACTAAAACAAATTACAAAAATTTTACCGATTAAAACTGAGTCTGTGGCTACTTGGAAATTCAGTATATCCAAATCACCCCCTTTACGAAACAAGTTCCGAACTTGCTAGTTAGGGCGACAATGGTTTCGTGTTACGCCTGAAGGATCGAACTGGCTAGACACATACGTCACCATCGGATGTCCATGAATTAATGCACATCTCTGTCCAAATGCGTCCCATAAAATGCTGTCACAGCACTAATCGCTGGACCATTAACAATGGTGAAATATTATGGACACCCCGTTTCATGGGTTATTATCAGCTATGAATGTGTCCCGCATTGCGTGTCTGCATTTTGTATGTGACTTCCTATTTATTGTAAAGTAGGTACAGTGGTATTAAACTGGCTGGGAATGTTTGTTAAGCATGGCAAAATTATTGTGAGAGCATTATTTTTGTACCCATTTCATATAAATGGATATAAATAGAAGTTCTTGCGCTGGATTTGCTGGATAAACGAAACTTTTACTGACGGCAAGGTATTGTAATCTGTCACGTCTGGAACATCAACTACTGCAAATATGGGTAGGTAAGTGTCATGGGTATGTAAAACTTCAACGAACCTCTACCCCCCCCTTATATATTATCAATGAATCTTAGTTAGTAGGTACTTCGTAGAGCTGTTTATGTTTTTTACTGACTTAAAGGCGAAACCCCAAAGAATGTAAATAATTAAAAGAACGCACGTCGCACGCGAAAGATGAAGGAGAGTTGAATTTTATTCGTGAGTGGAAGAAAAAACGGCAAGATACTAATTTCAAGTTAAATGGACATTGTTCGACGCACTTAAAGTTCATTTTGGCAACAGCTCATTGAGAGTGAAACAGGCTTCGAAAAGAACGCAAGCATAAAGGTAACGAAAGGTAGTCTTGACTAATTTCAGAACAATTCAAATTTCACACTTTACGAAGTCAGGTACCTACAATTTCGGAGAACTTGAACAAAATTCGCTGTATTTTTGTGGATTCGTTTGACGTTGCTTCAAAGAAGGTACTTTGTGTATGTAAAAGAAAATGTCGCACAAAAGGCTATTGAAAGAGGCTAAGCGGGGAGTTTCACAACGTCATAGGATCAGAGGTGAGTAAAAATACGTAAAAGAACCAAGGTCATCGACATTCCTTAGATCATTGGCATTGGGTAGGTGATAGAGCTTAAAGAACCGACACCCGCTGGAGGCTAAAGGTTCTCGAACGGCAACCACGAACCGGAAAACGAGAAATAAGACGCCCTCCTACCCGATGAACCGCCGACTTTGTAAATATCGCGGAATGTATCAGAGGATGGACAGTAATTGTTCTTCCTGGAAATATTTAAGGTGGCCTATTATGCCTAGCAGTAAAAAGTTATTTATTTTCTTTCACAATACAGAATGAAACCCGTGACCAGTCGACAACAAGATAAATTTAATGATATTGCATTGTGAAAGACTGGTGCCTGATGTAGGTTCGTAAGAACCTATTTTACAGGTCACCAGGCCCAGCGAACACTTTGGGTCTTGTTCTAAGAAGACCTACGTACAATTTAACTTTTAACTTTTTTCAAATACTTGTTGTATTTGAAAAAAGTTAAAAGTTAAATTAAAATCTTAAGCTTGTGCAGCAGTGGACTTCTTTAGGCTGATGATCATTATAATGACGTTTATGTGACGTGTATTTTTTATACACATAAACCCGTAATTACCACCATTGGTGTCGCGTGAATTTTTGTGTTTTCGTGTAGTACTTTCCCAATACACAAAGGTTTACTGGAAGATATAAAAATAGCATAAAACTCACCTGTATGCGATGGAATCGTTTTTGCAAAATAACAATTCTTCCTATTTTCGAAAACCATATTCTAGGTAATTCATCAATATACATTTAATATTATACTTTTAGAAATATTTTAAAACTAGGTCATAACAACAACGGTTTCAAACATTTTTTCAATAAGCGGTAATAAATTCTCAAAGAATCTTGTAATACCGAACCTTGAATATTTTTGCTGAAAACACATCGGAATAAATTTTCTTAGCGGAGACTGAAAATGAATTGATTCTGTAATTGGTTTAAGGTGTCCTTCGGCTATTAGGTACCCTTGGAAATGGTGTCAGTAAGTTTATTTTCTTTGTTGCTTCGAATAGTTTTATTGTTATCAAGGGCTCTTGTATAAATTTTTATGTTACTATTATGAATTATATCTAAACCCATATTCATTGATTTATATTTATATATTACTCTGAATTTTGTTAAATTCATATAATCTTATAAAAATACATAGTATAATTATTGAAACAGAACTAAAAAACTACTAAATATTGTTAGAACTATGCTACTAGAGATTTTTATGTAAATCTACACTAATATTATAAAGAGGAAACCTTTGTATTTTTGTATTTTTGTATGTAACGAATAGGCTCAAAAACAACTGGTCCGATTTCAAAAATTCTTTCACCATTAGAATGCTACATTATCCCTGAGTAACATAGGCTATATTAGAATGCTACATTATCCCTGAGTAACATAGGCTACGATTTTGTAGAACACGTCATCATCTACAAAAAATGTCGCGACAGCATATGTCTAACTATTATAGTTATGTCACAATAAGTGTTCTTTTATTATAAAAAAATAATTGAAATGCCGCCGCCAGAAAAGGGTGTTTATTTGTACCTTGGTATTAATCCTTATCCAAATAAATCATTTCATAATTAAGACGGTTTCAATACCTATAGATTACTTCTTAAATTTTTCAAATCGGACATTCCATTCAAAAGATATGACGAAATTAAAAATGTTAACGGGTCCACGGGTCACGGGTCGGGTGCAAATGTATGAAATAAGTAGACGCGAGGCTCGAACCCACGGTCTAAGTTTATCCTAAAATGTTCAAAAAATTTATGACCACCCATGCGAAGCTGGGACAGGCCGCTAGTACTTATATAAAATTAACGAAGGGTTTATATCGGATTGCTTGAAAGACCTTTAATGTCTTTTAAATAACCTTGAATAACATATTTAACACATTATTTGAGATAATTTAACCAATATTGATTAAATGTATATGGGGTGTTTATGCGCGTTTAGAAATAGATATTATATATAACTGCTCCATTTGTTCGTGATTACATTAAAATCAAAAATTTAATTCAAAGATTTCTGCACTGTGCGAAACAGCATTGAAATCAATTTTTTTATCTGTGATTTTGTGAAGTACAATTCCACTTCTTTCCTAATTTAGTTCGACTAAATAAGACCTCGATCTAAAATTATTCCTTTTCTTTCTTAGAACTTGATTCGATACGCTGAATTTTTTCTTACACAAAATATCTCTTTCCAGGTGAAAATATCGATGGGCGTCTGTTAGCGTACTTGAAATTGAATTCTGGCGTGCTCCGACTTCTGATTGCTCTCAACTGAATCAGCTGTATTGCACGATTTTAACTCGTCTGACCTCATGACACTTGAATAGAGTCAAACTGTCTCGAAGTTAGATTTGAAGTTTAGGTAGGTTGAGAATTATTTTTCTATAAATAAAACACAAGCTGGTGCCCGCGACTTCGTCTACGCATGAGAACCTTGAGAGTCTCATTGTTGGTATGGTTGCCGATAAAATTACAGGCTTGGTACTTCTCCGGACGAGTCCTTCACAAAGAGCTCTACCTACTCTTAAAATATATACAGATATATATATCCTATCCTACTTCATATCCTATTCTATCCTACTAATATATATATCTTAAAAGACAATGTTTAGATGTATGGATGTTTATGCCTCAATCAAGCCCTATACTGAACCGATCAAAGTGAATCGAAGAATAAATATAGTTTTAACCCTGTATTATCATTTAGGTTTCTTTTTACCCCTAAAATTACTGGTAACGAGGTAGAATACATGACAACCCAATAAATTGAAAACTCCTTTAGTAATTATGTTAGCAATCGCTCCTAAATTATGCAAGACAAGCCGCGGGCGAAAAATAAAGTATTCAATGTTTTTTTGGAATTCACAGTGTGATTTGTGAGCCATAATACAATACAATCAATTAATTTTGTTTAATTTTTATTTAATATAAATATTTTTGATACTTTTATTTTTTTACATAACAGGCCAGTCTCTCTCTCTTGTCGTGTCACAATTTTCTTTCGAAACAGTGTGGTGAAAGGATTTTAAGTGCGCCTCAAGAGGGTCCTTTCGAGCATTTGACACATGTTAAGAACTTATTAGGTTCATTATTATAATAACAGGTCAGTAAATTTATAAGGACCTAAAATAAAATCACTCTGATTAACGGTACGACTTATCTATAGGTTCAAATTTACTATACAGTTCAATGACCGTCGACGTATCGAGTTACATTTCAACTATCCGTCGTAAATTGTATGTTGTATTACATCTAATCAAAAACTTTGTTGTCAGTAGCCAAATTGAAACCGTAGCACCATCAAAATAAAGTTGCAAATAGACTGGTCGTATTGACCTGTCTAAAGAGACAATTTGCAAACCTGTTTGTTAATGTAGTAATGTGTGTGACACAAGCGCATGCGCACGTTTTTGACCATCTTTGTTCTGTGTGTTGTTTTAATTTTGGTTGGAAATGGAATGGGGAATCTCAGAATGTGGTGCGTGATTATAATTTCTAGTTTATTATGAGTATATTTAATCAGCTCTAAGTGTATTGTTGATAGGTCAAAGTTAACATTTATGCATTTTTTATCAGACAAATACTAAAGGTGAAACTATCATACTTATACTTATTTTGCAATGGCGTGTATGAACAGTTTAAACTTCTGTCTAAATTGTTTCCTGTGTCCAAGGTGTACCTACTCGTTTAATGTTCAATGTTTCTGAACAGTATGAGTTTCCATTAGTTTACCATTAGGTACATCAGATTGACATAGCATATTCAAATTGTTCAATGAGCTTGGTATACTTATAAGTGAGCCAAGTAAACAAGTAAGTTTTATGAGCAGAGATACTCGTAATGATTAAAAACTACGAATAGGGTATGTAAATTAATATGGTATGTAAAATTCAAATCTTAAGATGGTACCTATATGGTATTGGTACTAAGAGATCTGAGGGCTTATTACCAGCTTAGTGCCGATCGAGTGCCGATCGTCGATCGTTACGATACACCGAATTTTCTATGAAAAAAAAACGGCTTCTCAAAGAATACGCTAGATGCCGTTGATTTATTTTCATAGAGAAGTCGGTGTATCGACGATCGACGATCGACGATCGACGATCGGCACTAAACTCGTAATAAGCCCTCTGAGGGGATGTTAACCGTGCCTGGAGAAAGTTGTAAAGCTGTTTCTGTTTTCATTTACTTACATTTGATTAAAATGGTTGGTTGGACATTATTACATTAACTAATTAACAATCACAAAAAGATTGAAAAATAGAGGTTGATAAACAAAAACCGGCCAAGAGCGAGTCAGACGCATGAAGGGTTCCGTACCATTATCTATAAAAAACCGGCCAAGTGCGAGTCGGACTCGCGCACGAAGCGTTTCGTACCATAATTTATAAAAACGGCAATAAAATCACGTGTGTTGTATGGGAACCTCCTGAAATATTTATTTTATTCTGTTTTTTATTATTTATTGTTATAGCGGCAACAGAAATACATCATCTATGAAAATTTCAACTATCTAACTAACACGGTTCATGAGATGCAACCTGGTGACACACGGACAGACAGACGGACATACAGCGGAGTCTTAGTACTTAATAGGGTCCCGTTTTAGCCTTTGGGTACAGAACTCTAAAAACTGTCCTGCTTGTACCTTTTTAGGGTTCCGTACCCAAAGGGTAAAACGGGTCTGTCTATCTGTCCATCTGTCACCAGGCTGTATCTCATGAACCGTGATAGTTAGACAGTTGAAATTTTCACAGATGATGTATTTCTTGTTTCTCGTTTTTTTTTATCTGGTCTATTGAATGATGGTGTTAACAGTAGTTGTATTTTGTAAGTTTCTATGATTTTTATATTTTATTATAAGTCTTGTTTTATATGTTTTTTTCTACATTATTTATAGCCCATTGGTCTGTAGTGTAATGTTATGTTATTATTGTTAAATAAATAAATATGTCGTAAAACTGCCAAACCATACAGGGATGATCAACTCTTTACTTCATGATTACTAGTTTTGAAAAAACAAGAACAAACAATACATATAGGTAATAATATATGAATACAAAAAATGAAGTCCGTTCAAATAAAGTTTGAATACTTAATAGCTTTTATATAAAGTATAATTTTCAGGAAAATACAGGATAGAGTCGTTGGCAGCTGCAACTATTCCAGGTGCATTGAAAGTAAGTTTGCAAAACTGTAAGCTTCTTAAACTCCATGCATGTAGGGATGCCACACGCGTCATGTATTTTTTGACGTCACAAGGCAGACAAATGTTGGCTCCTGTCCGTTATTTTGACAGAAAATATTGCCAGTGTTAAGTAGAATCATTATTATAAACGTTCTTAGTCAAGTCACACGCTACCATCATATCGGACTCTCTTGTTTTGACGAAAAAGGTAGCGGTTTCTTCGAAATCTACGAGATTTATTATCGAGAATAAAATGTTCTAATCAGGATTCACATTTTCATCCCAACTGCACTCGCACTTTGCACTAAGACCTCAAGCAATGTTCGTTGAAATACCGCCAAAATTACACAGCAGGGTACCGACCGGCACCTCTTATAGCAGTATTAAAATAATAATATTATGAACTGTCAATTTTAGCAGTTGTGAAAACAATCTTGAAAACAGTTCTAGCTTCTATAAGTTGAAACGTCATCTTGTACGAAAATGTTGTCAGCTATTCTTTTTTATCTGGTTGTAGTTGAACAGACTTGATGACGTATATAATATGGTACGAAATTTCAGTGTAATATTATTTTAATACTGCTATGAGAGGTGCCGGTCGTCCCCCAGAGCTAAAAATAACACTAGAAAAACAATTGAAATGAAAAAGCTATGTTGCTTCCCAAGATTGCACAAAACGAATCCACGCGTTCACTGGAACGGCGGATTTGGATGGTTTCTTTGTTACGCTGTCCGATGACGATCCTTTGTGAGTTATGTATTGGCAGCCCTATGCATACTGTACCTACCTAATCTAAATATTGCAAGGGACTTTCGTTGGTATGCTAACGAATTGGCGAATGTTAAATTAAACTAATTGTGATTCGTAGTTCGTATTCTTTGCATTTTCAAGCATATGAAAGCAAAGGAACGAATTAATAATAATAAATTAACACACAAAGGAAGCGACTGATACAGATAAAATAAAATATAAAAATAACTTTATACTTATACAATAAGAAAAACAAATAAAAAATGGCTATGTAATAAGTAGGATAATTAATTTTAGATATTGAAATAAAGTCACGTTTTAAAGTTATTAGTTAACTTTGTTATTAATCTATTTATTTAAGAATATTTTTAGAAGCTAGGACTCAAATTGGTGGTATGTGAGTAGACAGAACATAAGCGAACTCGAAATAAGGGAACATCGTTTTTTTTAGAACTTCGGATAAATAAAATCAGTTGAAAAAAAAAATCATAATTGTAATCTTTCGGTTCACCTGTAATGCGTTTACATTATTATTCTTTTTTTTTACAAAATTAGAATTAAGTATAGGTAGAGCCAACATATGTAAAACTTTTTATTTTGTTTTAAAATAATATTTATCTATTAATCGTTCGCCTGATTTCCTCACAGGATTCCCCATAGTGTTTCTTTAAGTAGAAACGCATATATTTAGACACACCCACAACACAGTTAAATGTAAATAGCTGCTACATTACTCTAACTGCTTTCAGGTGATAAAAGATGCGTTCTTCCCTGACGAAACCGTCTGCATAGGGACAGAAGTGAACAAGAACCCAGCTGCTGGTGAGGAGCTGTTGGAGCTCTGTGCTGACGCGGCGCTGGATGGCGTGTCATTGGTTGCTGTGGAGATTAGCACTGGAGACGTGGTTGCTGCTTCTTTTAATAAGTTACAGGTGAAAACGTGTTTGTAACTAACAGAAAACACAGGAATTTTCATTTAAAACCTGGAAACCTTAAAAAAAACTATACAAGATTTTGACATTAGGCCAGCAAAAGTTCTCGTTCCCAACTAACTAATTAACAAACAACAAAACATAGCTGACGTATTTTGTCAATGCTCATGCCAAAATCAAATATCGAAACGCTTGTGATTGGCCAATGCGCGACGTCAGCGATGCGCATTAGCCAATTGCTAGCTAATAAACATATATGGACCCTTACATGTAGGTATAATATGTATGGTACTCGATTATAGGATATTTTAGTAAAAAAAAAATTGAAGGACTTTCCACACAGCACTTTCTAGCCCCAAACTATATAAGAACCAGACTGAGGACAAACATCAATGTATATCCCACAAATGTTTGTTCCCGGTGGGGATCGAACCTACGGCCTACGGCGCAGAAGGCAGAGATACTACCAACTCAACTTTAAAGGCTGTCAAAAGTGGGTATCCTTGTGACTGCTCTGGCGCTCATAGGCCACGGTAACAAATTTTCATCAGGCAAACCGTAAATTGTCTGTCCGCTTTGTTGTATAACCAAAAACACATAAAGTAAGTAATTTTAAGAGTAGTAAGTAAGACTACCACCACGCCTTTTTCTGCCGCCAAGCAGCGTTGCTGTGTTTCGGTTTGAAGAGTGTGGTTGCCGGTGTAATTACAGGCACATGAGGCTTAACATCTGTATGCCTCAAGTTGATGGACGCAGGGCAGTGCATCGTAGGGCACGTTCCTATCGTGCGTGACTTACGAGGCAATGCTTTGTTATAGGTGATGGTTACCACTTAACATCAGGTGGGCCATCTGCTTGTTCCATTAGCTCATGGTATTAAAAAAAAAAAAAAAAATGTGTTCATTTTCGCCACGTAGTTTCAATAATTTTAACTTTTTCAGGTATCCGGTACAAACGAAGACGAGAAAACGTTCTTTGATGAATTCGTTGAAGAGCGATGCAAACAACCTTCCTCAAAAGCCTTAATCAATTTTATGTCTGATGTGGATGGCCGTTGTAATTTCTTTGAAAGGTAAAATTATTTTCTTTCATTTCCAACGTCTGTTTATAATCATCGAGTGGTAAAGAAGAAAATGTTTCCCTGAATTGAAGTGGACAGGATAATTATTATCTATATGAATAAGCTTTGTGATGGTTTTGCTTGGCTTTATCAAGGTTTTCAGGTATCTTATTCTTTTGAGAGTAGTAGAGCTCTTTGTGTGTGGCTCGTCCGGAGAAGTACTACCACCACGTCTTTTTCTGCCGTCAAGCAGCGTTGCTGCGTTTCGGTTTGAAGAGTGTGGTTGCCGGTGTAATTACAGGCACATGAGGCTTAACATCTGTATGCCTCAAGTTGATGGATGCAGGGCAGTGCATCGTAGGGCACGTTCCTATCGTGCGCGACTTATGAGGCAATGCTTTGTTATAGGTGATGGTTACCACTTAACATCTGCTTTTTCCATCAGCTAGTTGTATAAAAAAAAAACTTTTTCATACTAGTATATTCTATAGAAATGCTCATCATGTAGTAAATAGGTGATACTTAAAAAATAGTTATACAAGGTGTTCCAATAATTGTGTATAAAAACTTAAGGGGGCTTAAGTACCCATCAATATGAATAACTTTTTCTAAGGAACTAAAACTGTGAACGCGAAAAAAAAAAACAGCTGTTTCATACATTTTAGCCAGTTAGGTATTGAACTTTTGTTTTGTACAACACACACAGTGTTGGTTTCTTAGAAAAAGTTATTCAAATTGATGGGTACTTTAGCCCCCTGAAGTTTATATACACAAATATTACCTTGTATACTGAGAAGTAATAATCTATACTGAGAAGAATGGATTGTTTTGAAACACGTGTCATTTACGTAACGTGTGTTTTCTTGTAACTGGTATCGCACGAGGACGAATTATGTTTAGTTCGTCACTGGTTACGAAGCTCCGGTTTCGTAGACGGCCGAAGGGTTTCAAAATATTATTCGTTAGTTAAAACTATTTTTCCATTATTATTCTGAAAAAGTTACTGCCCATAAATTTTTAGGAATATTAATTCAAAGCCTCGTTCTTCTTCCCGCAATTTACAGTGTCGTCGGTCCATAGGGTAGTGAGCGTTCTGTGATTAAAACACTAAAAACGAAAAGCATTTATGTACCTTAGCTGGAGTAAACAATAAATTGAAAAAGAGTAAATACACCCAAAAAGGTACTATAAATAGTAAAAGTAAATTTAAAAATATAGTGTAAAAAGTGTTCTACTAAATTTGCTACGACATAACATCCTTGGGATCATATAAGTTCCACGTGAATTCTCTGAGTCAAAGTGCATTTATTTATTGAATCACAAGGATGGGGCATTTATATTGAATCGCAAGGATCACTTTGAAAAGTCTTATAACAAGTTGCAAGTTCCACGCGACCAAGTCTAGAAAATCAGGCTACTTACTTACAGATTGGTTCCTACCGATCCTTCCTAGAATTTTTACAAAATAATTATATTAATTAAGCTCCAATGACAAAATAAAAAATATGCAAGGCAATCATCATCATCATCATCATCATCAACCTATGTTCGTCCACTGCTGGACGTAGGTCTCTCCCAAGACGTGCCACTGAGCCCGGTCTTCGGCTCTTCTCATCCAATGTTTGCCAGCTACATTTCGCAGATCGTCGCCCCACCTCGTCGGAGGGCGTCCTACACTACGCTTACCTAAACGCGGTCTCCACTCAAGTATTCGTTTGCTCCAACGATTGTCGGTTCTACGGCAAACATGGCCGGCCCACTGCCATTTCAGCTTGCTAATCCTTTGAGCTATGTCGACTACATTAACCTCTGTCGGATAAGGCAATCATGCCTAGACCAAACTTTAAGGCGAATACAATAGCTAATGTGACTCTCACTAGCACGTTTCGACATGTGATTTCTCGAAAATGTGTTTAGTGATTTTATATCTTATTATAGTGCCAATCAAACTTAGTGAACCGTAGACAAAATAAAAAATATGCAAGGCAATCATGCCTAGACCAAACTTTAAGGCGAATGCAAGAGCTAATGTGACTCTCACTAGCACGTTTCGACATGTGATTTTTCGAAAATGTGTTTATTGATTTTATATCTTTCAACATGTCGAAACGTGCGAGCGAGAGTCACATTAGCTCTTGTCGTCGCCTTAAGCAGAGGTTCGGCAGACAGCACACGCATGCTATGACCACTTATCAGATTTCCCTTTGTATTAATAATATCCACACAATCAAACCTTATTCAAATTATCAACTATACTAAAACAATAATTAAATTCCGTATGTGCCGTACAAGAGGTAATTCCTCTAGCCATCAACTCTGACCCAGATAGCTTATCTGCAGCATTAACTATCTACATCTTGTTTGTAAATCATTACAGATTACTGCCATTATCCAAACATGTAATCGGCTATTCAACTGTTATTGGATAGAGCTTGTAGTTTAATGTATCGAGTAGTAAGCTTCCTAAATCTATTAAATCAATGGTTGATGGGCCATGATTTTTTACAAGTCATAAATATTTAATCACCTTCTTTAGTCTTTTGTAATCATGTATTATCTTTTTATTGTGTATCTACTTAACTGAGTTTTAATATTGTTTTACATACATACATAAAATCACGCCTGTTTCCCATAGGGGTAGGCAGAGATCACGGATTTCCACTTGCTACGGTCCTTACATACCTCTTTCGCTTAATTCACTCTCATAACATTCTTCATACATTCTCGTCGGTTTAGGGTAATCTTGACCTGGCCCTTCTCTAGAACGTCTGCTATCTGATCGAGATACGTTCGCCTAGGTCTTCCCCTCCCAACAGTCCCATTTACGCTCGCCTGATGCACCTGTTTTGTTAATCTCCTTAAAATATTGTTTTACCTATTTGTAATCAATAATCTTTCGACTAGGCATGCAAGCCGTTTTTTTTCTTCCAGCCAATAATATCTTTATCTTATCTCAGCTCAATAATATCAATTATAATAAACAATATCTAATTTATTATTGGCCGTCCTACTTTTTCAATATATTAACTAATTAAGCTAATTTCAAAATAAAAACCCTGTTAATTTCCAATAAGCAAATTACATTATCTACAGCACTTGAGAGCACTGGCGGTCTAGTGGTAGCGGCCCCGCCTTCCGATCCTAAGGTCGTGGGTTCGAAACCGGTCGTGCACCAATAAGTTTTTCTGTTCAAAAATGTATGCGCACTATGCCAGTACTCTCAAACGGTGAAGGAAACATCGTGAGGAAACCGGCATGTCGTAGAATCTAAAAAGTTCTATGTGTCAAGTGCTCGAAAAGAGCCTGTAAAGGCGCACTTAAAATCCTTTCACCACACTGTTTCGAAAGAAACTAGTGACACGACAAGAGAGAGAGAGAGAGGCTATCAACAATTCTAGTCGAGGTAGTCCCGACACAGAAAAAGATCTCGAATCTCCATCATCTGCCTTCGATTTCGTTAGAGGCAACTAGTGCAGTTACATTAGTTGTATGCCTCATTAGTTGCGGTGCGTTCACCAGCCAGTAGCGTCTCTTGCTGACAATATCGTATAGCAATTAAAGCAAATACAATTGATGATGTTTTTTTTATACAGCTAGTTGATGGAACAAGCAGATGGCCCACTTGATGTTAAGTGGTAACCATCACCTATAACAAAGCATTGCCTTGTAAGTCACCCACGATAGGAACGTGCCCTACGATGCACTGCCCTGCGTCCATCAACTCGAGGCATACAGATGTTAAGCCTCATGTGCCTGTAATTACACCGGCAACCACACCCTTCAAACCGAAATACAGCAACGCTGCTTGGCGGCAGAAAAAGGCGTGGTATAGTACTTCCCCGGACGAGCCCTTCACAAAGAGTTCTACTACTCTTAAAATATGATAATAATATGATGATAACAATTATGTTTAAAATAAGGTAGGTAAGATTACTCAGGTAAAGGTTTTTGTTCCAGGTATAAAGTGGATTGCAGTTTGGAAATTATGTTCTTAGCAACGCTTCTTGAACATAGACAGAAAAAGTTAGGATATCTGCTCTGCAAGTATTCTTTAGACGTCGGGAAGCGGCTCAAGACTGGTCCTGTGTCTCATATTACTCTTCACGACTTAGGCCCGAAGTATTCTTACATGAATCCTCGAGAAGTCACGACGAAGATTCCTAAGATTTGTCAGGCAATCGGAACTTCTATAGCAACTCAAAAAATTGGCGCAGCCTTGAACTTTACAGTTCACTTGAGAGTTTCGTTCACGGAGTATGAGTATGATGGAAAAAATTATGTGGAACGAAATGGATTTGATCCATTTTGTGAAGGTATAGCACAGTCTTTAGAATATTAATAAATTAATTAATGTGAATATGGAGAAATATATCTTCTTGTTTTAAGCTACGTTTCCTTTATTCTCATTGTTGATGGTATAAACCGATGGCCCACGTGATATTAAAAGGTAACCATCCTATAACAAAGTATTGCCTCACAAGTCACGACCCGTTCGATCAACTGCCCTGCGTCCATCAACTTGAGGCATACAGATATTAAGCTTCATGTGCCTGTTATTTCAAACCGTAGCACAGCAACGTTGTTTGGCGGCACAAATAAACACGGGGTGGTAGTATTTCCCCGGAAAACCCCTTCACAAAGCTCTACTACTCCTAATGGCTTTACGTTTAATGCTACTATAATATGGCTATAAAAAAACTTGACACATATTTTAGAACTTTTTAGGTTCTATAACATGCTGGATGTTTTTTCTCACCGTTTGAAAGTACTGTGCAAAAACATTTTTGAACAGAAACACTCTGCACATGACTGGTTTTTTTTATACTACTAGCTGATGGAACAAGCAGATGTTAAGTGGTAAACATCACCTATTAAAAAGCATTACCTCGTAAGTCACGCACGATAGGAACGTGCCCTACGATGCACTGCCCTGCGTCCATCAACTTGAAGCATACAGATGTTCAAAGTCAAAGTATATTTATTTGCAGAATTACATGTAATGAGGTGATAAGCCTCATGTGCCTGTTATTATACCGGCAACCACACTCTTCAAACCGAAACACAGCAACGCTGCTTGGCGGCAGAAAAAGTACTTCACTGGACGAGCCCTTCACAAAGAGCTCTACTACTCTTACTTACTTATTTTAAAACAATATAAGTTAACCATTTTATACAGATAATGGTGGCTTGGAAGAAATCGCTTCTAGCAATAAGACCGCCCATTGTGCTTTATTATTGTAGATCTTAAGGTGTGGCTGCTATCACTATACGACCAGTATTCTACTCAAGCTACTAGATAAAGTTGATTACAACTCAAATCTAAATGAATGCTAAATTAAAACTGATAATCAAGACCCCGATTGAAATCCCAGTACACGTTGCTAACAAAATGCCCATCAGGCAGTTATCAACGGCTGTCTTGTCCCGGCAGACTCTCTAATTGCATCGTCCGACCTCCGGGCGAATTGCTTCTCGTTAATTGATTTGGACTCCAGCGCCGTGCTTATTTCATTAGCACTGATTGTTCCTAGATAATATTGAGTTTGGACGTTTTTCAATATCGTCAACTTCGACTGCTGGAAAATCTGATTTTAAAACAATATAGGTTAACCATATACAGATAATAGTTTTTTTAATTATTCAACTAGCTGATGGAACGTTTGAACAAGCAGATGGCCCACCTGATGTTAAGAGGTTACCATCACCTATAACAAAGCATTACCTCGTAAGTCACGCACAATAGGAACGTGCCCTACGATGCAGTGTCCTGCGTCCATCAACTTGAGGCATACAGATGTTAAGCCTCATGTGCCTGAGATAACACCGGCAACCACACTCTTCAAACCGAAACACAGTACACGTGGTGGTAGTTCTTCCCCGGACGAGCCCTTCACAGAGAGTTCTACTACTCTTACTTACTTATTATAAAAAAATATAGGTTAACCATATTATACAGATAATGGTTGCTTGGAAGAAATCGCTTTCAGCAATAAAGCCGCCCATTGTACTTTATTAAGTTACACCTAGATTTATGATGTATCCTTGTGTACAATAAAGTGTTATAATATCTATCTATACCTCTAATATGTACTAATCATGAATATCACAGTTCAAACAAATTACACTGTCAAACCATTTTCAAATTATAATTACATCGAACTAACTTGTTACATAACTGTCAAACTCTCTTACATCCGACTTCCAATAATATAACCCACGCGTGCACTGCAGTCGGGAAAATTACGATGTTTGGATGTTATTCACGCCATAACGAATAAATCGACTATGTTGAACTTTGAACATACATAGTAGCTTGGATTAACATTATAGGCTTCTTAGAAAAAAATTGTTCATAGCCTAGATTAGCATTAGCTACTATTTATCCCGAAAAATTACCATCATCATCATTATCATCTTACTGCCTTTGTCCCACTTCATGTAGGGTCGGCATAACAGTTCTTTCCTCTCTTCCCTCTATCATCCGTCATCTCATTCGTCACTCCTTTCTTACCCATGTCATCCTTCACACAATCCATCCATCTTTTCTTTGGCCTTCCTCTACTCCTATTTCCATCCACATTCATAACGAACACTCTTTTCGTTACATGACATTCTTCCCTTCGCATGACATACCCTACCATGCTAACCTATTGCTCCTCATTTTCTCACTCACTGTGCCAATTTCAAACTATCCTGAAAAATTACCAACCCAATAACATGACAATCACTATCAATACGCGAGCGAAGCCTCGGGCGGCAGCTAGTCCATTAGTCTATTATTTTATACAAAAAACGCAGTACTTACCTACAATTTCACTGTGTATCTACCTACTTAGGCGGCACAGAAGCTGCTCAAGAATCGAAGACGATCCTCTTCACTGTTTTCTCCTTCAGTGCTCCTTTGTGTAATGATCAAATTAGAGACTGAATTTGCATTGTATTTTCTTGAGTTGGTTCTTCGCTCTTTGGCTGCAAGATTTATCTTGCAAATATAGTGCCGTCTTGTTGATATTATTTTACTAATAACTTTGCCCGCTAACAATGAAGCGTACCGAGATATTAAGATAAGTACCTATAATAAGGCTGTCCAATAAATGCTCAAGTTTTTTGGATAGATTGTGCCATGTATAACTTACTTTATCCAAATGGTAACACGGGACCCTATTACTAAGACTCCGCTGTCCACCTGTCTGTCTGTTTGTCCGTTTGTCACCAGGCTGTAGGTATCTCATATATAAACCAAAATAGTTAGACAGTTGAAATTTTCAACAAACAGAATAAAATAAATATTTAAGGGAGCTCCCATACAACAAACTTAATTTATGCCGTTTTTATAGGTACGGAACCCTTCGTGCACGAGTCCGACTCGCACTTGGCCGGTTTTTTATAAGAAAAAAATATATATAAAGGCAAAAGTGGTCGTTATCCTTCCACTACGATGTCAGACCATGTGTTCCTAGGATTTGGTAGTCCACGTCTTTCGATTCTATATAATAGCCAAATGGAAAAAAGTGGCTCAATAAATCGGACAATGCTTTCAGACCACCACGGGGCTAAATAATTTGAAACATTGGAACTACTTCTAGACTATTCGGCGTAGTATCTGTGTGCGGTACTATTTTATCGATATCGCTTTCATCTCACCACTTGACACACCGCTTAAGCCAGAAAGGGCTCATTAAAATATAAGCGCTCGGTACAGAATCTGAATGGAATCAGATGGCAGAATCGACCAGTCAGAAAACAGTCGATCACAAAAACAGCAGAAACTACAAAAATAAATGATATGGAATTATGGTAGCACAAAATAGATAGAACTGAATAAACTAGTAGAGGTGCTGACCAAGCCAGCCAATAGTGCGAGTTACTCTAATAAGCTTACCTTCTTAGAGATGAGCGAAGAGCACTGGTGGTTCATAACCCGTCGTGCACAAATGAGTTTTTCTGTTCAAAAATGTATATGCACAATGCCAGTACTCTCAAACGGTGAAGGAAAACGTCGTGAGGAAACCGGCATGTTGTAGAATCAAAAAAGTTCAAGTGTCAAGTTCTCGAAATGAGCCTCTTGAGGCGCATTTAAAATCCTTTCACCATAGCTTCGAAAGAAACTAGTGATACGATAAGACGATAAGCTTACCTTGGATAGAGCACAAAATGAGGATGTCTCTTCCTAGGGTTCGTAACTGAGATCCCCAACGAAAATGCGAGCGAAAACTGAGTACAATGTTGTTATACAAGGAAATATACCAGGTTTTGAACGACGCTTTGTCCTAGAAAGTGAGACACAATAGTGAAATTCTCAAACTATACTTATTGAGACAATAACATCCATGTTTCGTAAAGCACATTAAAGCAATCTCAATGGGTTTGGATCAGATTCACTTTGCATAGCTCTTGAAATTCAAATGGTGCAGTTCATATCGGAGCCACCCCTTGTCTAAGTGCCTTCGTTGCCATGGCAACCGTGTCTGCAATATGCCTGACGTTTAACTCAATGGAGATACAATTTTGTTTCGAGTGCTCTTAAATATTTTTTGATGCGTCTGCAAATTGAGTCTTTGATACTGAATTGTGCTCGTATTTACATTTAATTCCAATTTTCTTGTCGTCACCTTTATCTAAGATGTTTATGTTTACTGAATAAATTGACATTATGAATCTTTGATTACTTCAAAGATTTTGTATGAGGGTGAATTGATTAGCTGTGGTAATTCAAATTGTACTAACGAAACATTTTTTTTTAAATAAGTACCTACTGATCGAGCAAATGGCAGGTACCTACTAGTTTTTGATGGATCGAGCAGATGGCCTTTATGATGTTAAGTGGTAACCATCACCTATAACAAAGCATTTGCCTCGCAAGTCACTACCTCTCCCTACCCTGTCACATACAGTTGTTAAGCTTCATGAGCGTGTAAATTCACCAACAACCGCACTCTTAAAACCCGAAACACAGCAACGCTGCTTGGCGGTAGAAATAGGCATGATGGTAGTACTTCCCCAGAGGAGCCTCCACAAGAAACTCTACTACTCTTGAAATACCAAAAGTTGTATTTTTTGTACGACAATCCCAATGGGAATTGCTGGAGCGGTGAATTCTTTTATTCCATTTAAAGCTTCCAACTAATCGTGACCTCACAGAATTATTCACTCCGTTTCCCTGGGGTGTCTTAATAAAGCGTAGCAAAATAAATAAAAAAGAGGTCGCTGTCATCGAGACAAAAAAATATAACCTAACTGTTTGACCTTGAACTTGTTATCGATGTATTGGTACTACGATAAGCAATTTGAACAAACTTCTCGTCAGCACATTTAAAAAAAATCCAAGATATTCACTCAATGTATAGCTAGTTTATGTCTTCAAAGATATTGAAATGGCGAGCGACGAATTGATAAACGGTTGTGTATATTTTATAATTGATGAGAGTAGTAGGTAAAACTACCATACAATTTTCGTCGTTGATTGTGTCCTCTTCTTTTCGCCGACAATTTTATCTGTAATTTAATTTGCAGGCAGTCCAGATATACTTTTTAATATAATAGTCAGGTATTTATAATACCTCATCGTCATCAGCATCGGCCTGAAGAAGTCCACTGCTGGACTTATGCGTCATTACAAAATAAACAGTTTTTATAACACTGACTTCCCGCAATCTTCACAATGTTATAGGTAATACCAAATTCACACAATATTCAACCGCTTGGTTTATAAGGTAAGTACATAAGTAGAGAAATAGTTGTTATATATATTGAGATAAGCCCTATTTTCGCAGTGAGCTAATTTTAAGTTGCACAATCACTCTGGACCATAAACTCTGTTTGTCATCTCATCCAACTTTTTAGTGCCCTCAAATCGCAAGATAGTCGTGACCTTTCGGCCACTATAAACCCTGCTAAGTACCAAAAACATGATAAAATTTGCCCTTTACGATCCTCTCGTAAAGTAAAATGACTTTGGCACACAGCGCGGATGGAGCCACGTCCACAAAACACTGTGGCACTTCCTCAAAGTTCTGTCGATTGGTCTTGGTTGCGTTTAGATGCAGAGCATACTTGAGGGTGTAACATTTTCCAGGCCTGTTTTGTTACAAAAATAAACTGAAACCTTCACGACCTTTTGACAGCCCTCATAGCTTAGTTAGTAGCTCTGCCTTCTGTAGGCCGTGGGTTTGATCCCCACCAGGAACAAATATTTGTGCTGTGTCGAAAGTCCATCAATACCTTGATTCCCAGGAACGTTAGAAGTTCTGTTGTCAGCATTATCATTCAGATGTCAGCAAGTTGGTCAGGGCTTATAAGGAAGGACACTTTCTCGTACAAAAAAAATGGTGAATCTTTCTCACAGCGTTTTCTAGCCCAAAACTTCTTATTAATAATGTTTGTTATTGAGTTTTGAGTGCACAGTACCATGATGTTATGACCCTCCTAATTATGTATCAAGCGACAGGCCTGCAACTAGTATAAAGTACTGAAAAGCAATCAATTCTGACAGCCATCTCTATTATTTTACTATAAACTATTTTTGGCAACGATTGTCAATTTATGCTTGTCGCAAACCTGTCGCGAGTTACATAATCAGAGAGTCAGATCTGTAGCCAGAGCATTTGGAAAACATGTCCGTAACGTAAATGCTTGCTTATTAAACCACTTTATGGGTCTGTTCAGTTTTATCTCAGAATTTTTGCTTGGTATGCGCACTGCAGTTTATTTGGTTATGCAAACGAATAACAAAAAACTGGATAGCGACTTTATTTTTTTTTTACAAAAACTGACTTTTATCCCCAGGCACAGCAGATATCATTACAGATTTTTAAGTATCAACTCAAGGTTCTCTGAGAATGTCTAAGAGTAGTAGAGCTCTTTGTGAAGGGCTCGTCCGGGGAAGTACTACCACCACGCATTTTTCTGCCGCCAAGCAGCGTTGCTGTGTTTCGGTTTAAAGAGTGTGGTTGCCGGTGTAATTACAGGCACATGAGGCTTAACATCTGTATGCCTCAAGTTGATGGACGCTGGGCAGTGCATCGTAGGGCACGTTCCTATCGTGCGTGATGTACGAGGAAATGCTTTGTATATAAAAAAAAGGTTAGTCAGAGGTACCTACGTCGAAATACATTTGGTAACCACAATTTGTAGTTGTAATTCCATACAAGACAAGTTGCAAGCCCATTTATGATCACGCTCAACATCTTCACGAACTTTTAGTCACAAATCTACATCTACACTAATATTATAAAGAGGAAATCTTTGTATTTTTGTATTTTTGTATGTAACGAATAGGCTCAAAAACTACTGGTCCGACTTCAAAAATTCTTTCACCATTAGAATGCTACACTATCCCTGAGTAACATAGGCTATATTATATTTTCAAAAAAATCAGGGGTCCTTACTAAAACTCCAATAATGTAACCCAAGGTGGAAACCAAAAACCTTACATCGCGTGCGCTGCGAAAACTATTGATGATAGAACAAAATAATGTACTACGGTTTTGTAGAACACGTCATCATCTACAAAAAATGTCGCGACAGCATATGTCTAACTATTATAGTTATGTCACAATAAGTGTTCTTTTATCATAAAAAATTAATTGAAATGCCGCCGCTAGAAAAGGGTCTTTATTTGAACCTTTGTATTAATCCTTATCCAAATAAATCTTTTCATAATTAAGACGGTTTCAATACCTATAGATTACTTCTTAAATTTTTCAAATTTTTCAATTTCAAATCGGACATTCCATTCAAAAGATATGACGAAATTAAAAACGTTAACGGGTCCACGGGTCGCGCTCGGGGTGCGATTTCACTCTCTGACGTGCAAATGTATGAAATAAGTAGACGCGAGGCTTGAACCCACGGTCTAAGTTTATCCTAAAATGTTCAAAAAATTTATGACCACCCATGCGAAGCTGGGACAGGCCGCTAGTAATTTTATATTTTAACTAGATGACCCGGTGTACTTCGTATCACCTATCCTCGCAATTTTTCCATATTTTCTCACCGTTTAAACCTTCCCTGGACTACGACAAACATTTCAAAACCAAAATCAGAGCTCGAGTTTTAGCGAGACAAACGAACAACAATTGATTTATATATATATGGAGAAGAGATAGAGATCAATTTAATTAGAAAGCGATGTGTACCTACACCTACAGATTCTATTATGAAAGTTTGCTAGAGTTTTCGATGAAATTTCACCTACTTTAGAAAATGAAGAAACAAAACGACGATAAAATCGAATAAACAAAAGATCACTTTACCGCATTCGAGTTTCAAATAAGCCTCAATTTGGGTTTTCTCTGACCCGAAAAACGACACGGTTTGGGTAAATAAAATCTAAGAGTAAAAATACACTGATAGATTTAAGAAGTACTGTTTTGTGTCTGTACACTAAGGGCGCGTTCACATTGACGCGATTTCGCTTACGCGATTCACGCGCGAGTCGCGTAAGTGCCGCTTGCTCATATTTAAAAACGCTGCGATGGCGCTAAGTGTACGCTGCGCGTGTGGGACTCGTGTGCGAAGCGGTTTCTATTCGAGCGCTGAGCGTGCGCTCGTACATTATTATCGATAAAATAATAATTATACCTGTCAAAAAATTAACCAGAAAACTTGCACATTGTTTAACTTCGTGTAGAGTTAGTAGTTCATACATAGGTTTACAATAATAAATGGTGACTTCGTTCATACCCCAAAGCTCTACTTAGATAGTCTTGCCTCTGAAACAAAACACATTTTCCCCCTTTCGCTAAATAAAAGAACGAAACTTTTTTCCAATAGGATGTAAATAACCAGCCCATCAGACCACCTCAAGGGCTTGAAAGCAATCTAAGGGTTACACTATTGGTGTGTTCCCAACGTCACTCATAAACTATTTTAATCAGCAAAAAACGTATAGGTACTAGAATTTTTACTCAGAGGGTTAACAGTTCCCCAAAATCCATCATTCATGCAAATAATGTATTTTTCTTACTGATTGAAAAACAGATGACAGAATATTTTGTTTTAATTTTATTTAATTATTGATTATTTATTCATTCAAGGATCTCTATCCGAGTAAAGGCCTCCTCCAGATCTTGCCATTTTTCTCTATCTGTGGCGATTTCTGTCCATTTTTTTCCTGCAATTTCTTTTATTTCATTTTCCCATCTTTCTAGTAGTCTACTAGTGGCCTTTTGCCGGCTGGTCCTCGCCAAGTGATTACAATTTTTGTCCATTTTTTATCGCTCATTCTTGCTAAGTGTCCTGCCCATTTCCATTTTAGTCTCCGAAAAAATTTGGTGTAAAGCCAATAACTTTTGTTTTTTTCCTGATGTTTGAATTTCTATGTCTGTCTTTTTTTGTAATATTCAAAATTAGATTTAACTGAATGTAACTTCGGTAGTGTAGATGGAGCCACGGTCACATAGTACTAACGTATCCCCATGAGTTAGTCGCCAGTTGTGATTTGAGTCCGATGGCGCGGCTGGTAAGTGAAGCCCCGTGTCAAGAGAAAGGTCTTGGGTTCAAATCCCACTCGGATAATGACGTTTCGGATTTCATAAAAAAAATTGTGTGTTCTAATATTCTAAGCCAGACCGCTTAGGAAAAAGCCTATATTTTCCCTTTGAAAGCAACAAAGCAATTGTGTTGGTTATTGCCATCACGGAAAATAGGTGTCGCTTTTCTACACTTTCCACGATATTGAACCGCCATTTTTTTTCTATTCACCTTCGACGCTGGAAAATGTAGCTACGTTAGTTCTACTGCGTGTTTATGTTTGTGTAATTATTATCTTTGATAGATAGATTGAAAACAATGTATTGCATACTACATAACATTTACACATAACAAAACAGAAAAAACATCAAATTGGAATACAATGGACGGTCTTATCGCAAAAAGCGATCTCTTCCAGACAATCTTGGGATGTACTGGATTTGTCTAAAACGATAGAGGACGTTTTGTTCTATGTTTTGTTATTTTAATATAAGTATTTCAATTATCGATATATCGTTGCCGTACAGGGAAAGTCCTGCAGATACTGTCTTACTTAAAATTGTAATAGAAATCAAAACTTTGTTGAAAATATTTATAATATTGGCAATATCTGGACCTTACCAGCAGTATGAGTTTATTCGATATAAATTATTGTCTAAGTCTTAAAGAATTCGGATACTCATATAAATGCTAAATACCAGCTTGAGGCCTTGGAAACTATTAAGAGATGAGCCAAAAGGCTCATAGGTAACGACACGAGTTTTCGAGTCTAAGCTCCTGACTCTCGAGCATCGCAGCAAAGTTGCCTGTCTATCGGTATTCTACAGGATACATTTCAAAGAGTGTGCGGCGGAACTCCACAGCTTGATCCCCTCATCCCCGTTCTACCATCGGACCACCAGACGTACGGAGACGAGACATCCATACATGGTTGACATACCAACTGCCCGCACCGAGCGCTTTGCTTCAACGTTCATCATGCGTACGGACAAAGAATGGAATTCCTTACCGGCATCCGCTTTTCCAAATGCCTATAATTTGGATGTTTTCAAGAGAAGAGTGAATTAGGTAAACGTGCCACATCATCGACCGCATCTTCACCTAACAGGTGAGATTGCGGTCAAAGGTTTTACCAATATAGTTGTTAAGTTGAAAGTTGTATAGTTGTAAAAAAAAAAAGTTTTGACTCCTATTACCGTTTTAGTTTCGCGGTAAAACCACTAATTGCAATCTTTTGCATCCAAAACTGACCCAAAACTGGTAAAAATGATATATTTTACGTATTGTTTTTCAAATCTCATGGGTTATACTCTAGAGAAGGGATATGGTTACGGATATACCTACTTTCTAAGTTTCGAATGAAACTTATCAAAAACATGGTTTGTCTCTTACGGTAAAACGAATTGCTTGGTTTTCATTCCCAGGTGGGGAATGAGAAAGAATGGTAAGTGGTAACTTAATACAATTTTATCAAACTTTGATGAAGAATATGGTTTTATTTGCCATCGACACAGGAAGTTCACGTTAGGAGCAAGACCAATGTCAGGGCTTACTCTCTGTGGAGTCGCACTGCGTCCATCATTCTGACGTATAGATGTTAAGTCTCATGTACCTGTTATTAAAATAATATTAATAGCAATATTATAATCGATTTCCTAAAAAAAGGTTTAATAGTTATTATACTAACATAGGTTGAGTGTTTTTTTGCACACTGACATTGGCAAAGCAGATTGTGTCACATACCTACCAGTTTTTAATATTAACACATCCATCTTCGTTTGACATATGTTTATGTAAATAAAATATCTTTATTTTATCTTTGAGTACTAAGCAAATAAAGAAAAAATGCAACCATTAAGTCGAAGCAAGATAACTGGTTTGCTATTAAAGAAGTAAACCTACAACCTACGGACGAATTCTTCGTATAAATAAAGGTTTTCGAATAACTGAATGCAGGTGATATACCTAATAGGGTAAAAAATATTGCATTGAAATGTTATGGTCGTAATAATAAGCCCTCAATTCCGCAGACACGCTCATGATTTTCCATCAACACATTTTCACGCTATAAAAGCTCCAAACGTTCACATTTGCGCATTAACACATCCTTTTCACGCATAATATAACACTAAATCTGCGCCCTATCCAGAAAATAAAAATAAAATCCTCTCCCCGTCGATACGCTAAGCGCTTTTAGCCCCGATCAGCTAATGCATTGCCGTCCATTTTTCTAGACAGGCTGGCCGATGTGGCTCAAACATCCGTAAATCTCTATAAATATCCACCCATATGGGCACTTTGGACGCCATTGTTGCGGTGAAAGTGTGAGCGATTGTTACCGATTTCTATAAGTTTGTTTTGAATGGATTTTGTTGGAAATTTGCTTTGGGAAAAAACATTATGCCAAAATATACTGTCTTTAGTAATTTCATAGTTTCATTTCAGATTTTTTAGCAAACTTCCAGTTACAAAAAATGTTTTAATGTGCATCGAGCTTGGATGTCTCTCTTCCTTTGGATCCTGTGTGATTATAAAAAATATGGTACCTGTTAGGGTACAAAAAAAAATCGTGCCAAAAATTAAAGCCCCAGAAGTTTGAAAAATGTTACTTTTCACTTTATAATTGCTTGAATTAAGTAGTGTTCTTCCGACCGAATATTATACCATGTTTATAATTACTCATTCATACCTCATCTATTAAATTCCCAAGCCGCTCAATATCGGACCATAACCTATAATGTTACCTTCTCTAGAAAAGATTGTTATTTATGTACAAAAGGGTGATTCAAAGGTTAGATTAAAGAGGTGAATGAAAATGTAGGAAAATTTACACTGAGGGTGCTTTATATATCCAAAATAATGTGACCAATGCTCCTTTATTTATTTAAAACCTTACAATTTTTCCCTACAAACTAGCAAATTTTCATGATGATTACTTTTGTTATTGTTTGTATATTCACAGCATTTGTAGCTTATTAAATTAATTGGCCAAAGATCATAATAATACAACTTACAGCTTACTAATCATAATCGTTAGGATTGATATATTATTCAATCAGGATACCTGCGGTTCAAACCACAGTTAAAACTCTTGACAGCCAAGTTTTTTTTTTTTTTTACTAAATTAGTGCAGCGCTTGATATGCGATACCCTAATATCATTACAATCTAGCCAAGTAGGCTATTGAGACAGCCAAGTGAAATAATACAACATTTTCGCAAAAAAAAAACAGATTTAAATAAATACTGAAAAACATAAAACAAAAGTTTTGCCGAAGGGAACCACCAATTAAAACGTTGTCTATGAATATATAATTTTTTTCGTTAATTAAAAAAAAAAACCTGAATAATTTTATTTTTTAATTTATATGGGACCACCTCTGTTATATTGTAACACCTAACTCACCCAAACTCATCAAATCATATAAAATATATATTTAAACAAAAATGCAGTCTCAAAACTTCTTTTATGTTGGTTAAAATTGAACGTGCTGTTCATAAAGAGCTCGATCGTATCTAAGGTCCCATTTATAAACGGTAATCTTTTACACCCTGTAAATCCACTAAAATCACACTGAATATTACGTAACTCTTCAAATTCATAGTTTCATGTTCTTTAGAAAGCCCATCCAATCCATTCACATTAACCCTCCAACATAGATTAGTCCTAAATTCCTAATAAAAGTAAAGTAAATATATTTTTTCCGCGAAATCAAACGAACCCGTTATTGAATATTAATAAAAAGAAAAAGCTGTTTAAGACGTGTGTCTGTCTTATCTTGACAAGGGTGCTTTTACCTTATTTATATTCAAATAGAACGCTTTTTAGGTCAGGCCGTGCTCTGGTTAGGGCCGATTGCTGACTGAGGAACTGCCATACTGAATTTACTGCAAGGGAAATTGGATCCCAACAACAACTATAGGCATGAAAAGTTTTCACTATACAAGGCGTTCCAATACTTGAACTTAGAACATCGGGGGGCTAAAGTACCCATCAATATGAATAACTTTTTCTAAGGAACCAACACTGTGAACGCGAAAAAAAACAGCTGTTTCATACATTTTAGCCAGGTAGGTATTGAACTTTTGTTGTGGAACACCTTGTATATGAAACACTAGCTGCCGCCCGTAGCGTCGCTCCTGTGGTAGCGGTAATTGTTAACTTCAATATTTAGAACAAAAAAAATATTTGTCGCGCAAATATAGAACTATGATTTAGATGAGGAAAAATGCTTATAAGTACGTACCTACTTATAGTATAAGCTAGTTCTGAAGCAGAGACATGTGTAGGTAAAAAAGTAGGTGCAGAGTAGTCCTCTATAGTGCGACAAACAGGCCCCGTTTCAGCGACTTACTGCTGACCATCCATAGATTAGATGGTAAGCAAAAACCTACATCAAAAATATTACATTACCCCTGACTAGCCCTCTTAGGAATTCTCGGTAAATCTTGGTACTTGATACTATCAACAGTAAAACAAGATTCGTGATATTGTTTGTAAAAAATATTATTAAAAAGTCTTCTTTTTTCATAGTAATATTTTAAACCAAGGTATCGCTAATTATTATTTATAATAATTATAAATTGTGCCTGTGAGTGAAAGCCCTCATTACACTTTGCTAATTTTAATTGACTTGCTTCATCTACGTAATCATTTTAAAAGCTCTGAGATAATATAGAAATATAGGATATTGAATGGCGACCAAGAACTGGAAAATTTAGCGTGGGACGCCCGCCTACCCGATAGACCGACGACATCCCGAGAATCGCAGGAAGTCGGTGGGTGGAGAGGGCACAGAATCGTTCTTCCTGGAAATATAAAAGGGCTATGTTCAGCAGTCAGAGTTCTGTAGGCTGATGATGATAATGATAACATAAAATATAAAAATACATTAGATACTTTTAACTCCGGTATACTGCAGTAATTAAAAAAAAGTGTGTATTTTGTCTAGAATCTGAACGTTTTAAAAATTAAGGCTAACATAAAATATAAAAAAAGTCCAGTGCAGTGTAATTTATCTATTATAAATAAATTAATAAATATTGGTGGACTTTCCACACAGCACTATCTATCCCCAAACTAAGCCAAAGCTTGTGTAACCAGATAGCTGATAAAATATATTATGTGCTTTTTTTCTTGTAAATACATATTTAGAGCTGATTTCACCATGCTCTGTTAGTTACTAATCAAATATTAACAGGCCGTTAAATCTAACCTTAGATGTCAAACGTTATACGCTATAAAATAGTGTTGTAACTTTTATAAATAAATCTACAATAATAGAATTGATGCATAGAATCCCCACAATCAAAGTGATCCTTGTGATTTTATTGAATAAATACCTTTTGACTTTGACTTTGACCACGGAGTTGGAGAGGTATGTTTTGTATTTGAACAAAGTTTAGTACAGATTTGGACTAGCATCAGCTAGCCGTGGTACATTTCTATACGAACATTGCTTGTCGCAAAGGTCTCCATAGCTCAAAGGAATTGCAGGCAACGTAATTGAATTCACTACCAACAAGTCTAAGTGGACCTCTACCCCGCCGTAGCACACTACGAAAATCATTGAAGAAATATTTCTTGAACAGGATCTTTTATTCGTCAATTCTTTCATCCTAATATTTTTACTAAATAAGAATTTCAAGAGGCTTTTTCGTATCATAAATAAGTTGTAAATCTATTCCCTTTTTCCAAATTTTAAGATTTTAAGTTAACTAGAAGTAGTCTTGAGGGCTGAGCAGTGGCGGATTTACATATTTGCCTCCAGTGGGCTATTCATGCCGCCCCTATTGACCTTAACAATTCGATACCCAATTACCTACCATATTTATTACATTTTTGACAATAAAATTGTAACTTTATGATTTGTGAACTAATCGTCCTCATTTTGTCAGCCTTTTCCTGTTATTAGTATCCTTTCCTTAGTTCCTTTTACGAAAGCTCAATCTTATAATCTTATTCTGACAGTCTTCATAGCTCACTTGGTAGTAGCTCTGCCTTCTGTGCCGTAGGCCGTGGTTTCGATCCCCACCGAGAACAAACATTTGTGTGATGAACAAACATCAAGTTTGACAGAGAACAAACATCATATACTATTTTATGTAAATACATACTTATAATATTTTATAAGTATGTATTTACATACATACATACTTATAATATTTTATAAGTATGTATTTACATCGTAGCGCACTACCCTGCGTTCCTATCGTGCGTGACTTTTTATTATAAGTGATAGTTACCACTTAACATCAGGTGGGCCATCTTCTTATACCAACAGCTAGAAGTATAAAAAAATGACACACTTTGGGATAAACGCTCCTTTCTCATTAGATAATTTACCCAAAGCGATGAGTAATTTGCGTACACTCAACAATAATACTCTAATTTCAAAGCGTTATTAGGATAAAGTGTACCCAATTGCTACCATCATATTGAGCACACGGAATCCGTTCAAAAGCACAATATCTCTAATCAAGATGATCCAAATAGCTGACTATCAAAGGGGTATCGTATTGTGGGTTACTCTAATGGCTCCAATTTAGCTATTTCAATCAAGTGTAACATTATATGAAGCTGGTTTCTATGTGGTAATGTGGAACCACGTTCAGAGCAAATGCTTCAAAGTGGTACTATCATACTAGTGTTTCGCCCCGAGCTGAGATATCGTGATGCGACCCGCCGAACGCACCAAAACTTTGAGTAGATGGTAGACAGAGGCAAGTCCAAACATTATGTTTGGACTTTTTTCTGATCACCGCCTACTAACCTGGTATGGTAACCAAGTTTCAACTCTATTGGCCTATTTATTGAACAGACCTTGGCTCCATCATCAGACCTAGTTGTTGTCACCATTTTATAAGAACTGAGTACCTCCTTAATTAATTTCAAGAAAAAAAATAAGAAAAAGCAAAGAAACTGGCCGACCAGTAGAAAAATCTTGATGCCAACGAAACTCTTAGAGATAGCTCTTGGATCGCTGGTTATCTTAATTTAACTTTGTTGTTGTATCTCAAAAACCGAGCGTCCCAGAAAAAAAGTAAAGGGCCTCTTTCCGAATAAATGGGATGAAAATGAATATACATATCAATATTGGTGGACTTACCGCACAGCACTATCTAGCCCCAAACTAAGCAAAGCTTGTATTATGGGAACCAGATAGCTGAAATTATACGCATATACTTTTTTCTTCTTATAATATTATAAAACTCCCAGGCAGAGAAGAAACGTGTTCATCACACAAATTTTTGTTCTCGGTGGAGATCGAACCCACGGCCTACAGCGCCGAAGGAAAAGCTACTACCAACTGAGCTGTGAAGGTTCTTGTTGTATATTAACAAACAGGATAATAATTACCACTATACTCACTGGAAACACTATACCCATAAGAAAACATCGTGAGGAAACCGGCATGTCGTGTAACCTAAAAAGTTCAATAGGTAAGTCATGACAGCTCGAAAGGAGCCTCTTGAGGCGCACTTAAAAGCCTTTCACCACATTGTTTCGAAAGAAACTAGAAAGAGAAAAGAGAGAGACCACTATACTTGTTCTTTTATATACTTCTTGCTTGGAACAAGCAGATAGCCCACCTGATGTTAAGTGGTAATCATCGCCTACAACAAACACACTCCATATACAGAAACAGCAACACTGCTTGGCTTTTAGTCTGGTTACTCAGTTCTTGCTTATCTCAAGTAACCTCAGTGATAGATCCCCACTTCCTGATCCGCTGCGTACTCGATGATCAACCCTTCTGTGGGGAGGCGTGAATTATTCACGACCCTATTTTAAATTGGGCCCGAATATCTGTTTGTTTGGCCCCTTTTAGCAACCGATTTTGGCTGTTTTCCAATATTAAGTCAATATAGTTGTTTTTTAATGTAATCTATGAATTAAATGGTCTTGGGGTATGCAGTGGTTCTATGAACCTACCGAGCAGATAAGAGCAAATTAACTACTTATGGCGAAGACAAGAGCTAATGTGACTTTCTAAAACAGACTGAGCTAAACTAGTTAAAACTAGTAAAGCAAACTTTTGATTAGGAAAACATGTCAACAAACATCGATCAATATTATTTTTATACTAAACTTACAATCACATTGCACACAAAATGGTTGATTCCGATTTTTCGAAAATGAGTTTATTGATTTTATAACTTTCAACATGTCGAAACGTGTGAGCGAGAGTCACATTAGCTCTTGTCTTCGCCTTAATATGTGATTTCTAAGCATTTGAAAAGAGTATGAAAGAGAACTTGCTTTAAGCAATAGAACCTTCCATTATTCTAGTTTTTAAGTATTTTTTTTATCTGTGACCTATATTATGTGTTAACTAAAGTGCACAGTAATGTAACATTATATTCTAGTTTTTTTTTAATACAACTTGTTGATGGAACAAGCATATGGCCCACCTGATGTTAAGTGGTAACAATCACCTATAACAAAGCATTACATCGTAAGTCACGCACGATAGGAACGTGCCCTACGATGCACTACCCTGCGTCCATCAACTTGAGGCATACAAGTGCTAAGCTTCATGTGCCTATAATTACACCGGCAACCACACTCTTCAAACTGAAACACAGCGTTGCTACTTGGCGGCAGAAAAAGGCGTGGTGGTAGTACTTCCCCGGACGAGCCCTTCACAAAGAACTCTACTACTCTTAAATTAATCTTAAAATGATCTGGTTGCACTCAAAAACTTTTACACTTTAGTAAGACCTGCTGCACGACCAAATTACATCTTAGTTACGTATCATAAAAGTTCGTTTTTTTTTTATCAGCTGGCCTGTTTGATATTCCAAGCAAACCTATCAACCTGTGTACCAGTAAAAAAAGTACGAACGCACCTTTAAACAAAATTTGATCCAAATTAAGATTAAAAGATTCTATTCATGCAGTACGAATCCTTTGATTTCTGAAATTCAGTTCAACCTTTGAGTCTGCTTTATAAAGGTTGGAATTTCAATCTCGTATATTTGGGGCTCCATTAATTTTGAAATACTTCGGAGAAGTTTGTTTGTACTGTTTTCTTATACCTAGAAAGTCATATGACAAGAAAAGTGATAGATATGGAGGTGGATAGTTTTAGAAATAGGTTTACGTATGATTATTATATTGAATGAGTAGGTATATAGAGTATATTTGACAGCCTTCACAGCTCAGTTGGTAGTAGCTTTGCCTTCTTCGCCGTAGGCCGTGTGTTCGATTCCCACCGAGAACAAACATTTGTGTGATGAACATAGATGTTTTTTTCTGTCTGGGTGTTATTATTAATTATAAGTATGTATTTACAAAAAAAAGTATATTATGTATTATATCAGCTATCTGGTTCCCATATAGCTTTGGCCTAGTATGGGGCTAGATAGTGATGTGAGGAAAGTCCACCAATATTTATTTATTTATTCATATTATGTTAGGAATATTATTATGTATGCTTTTTTATCATTTTATTAGGTATTTACTTAATTTAACGTTTTAGGAATAGTTAAATTAGGCTTTGTACACTGCCGTCTTTCTGATTTTCGTTTTATCGTATCTGTATGTGTTTTCCTTTGTGTACAATAAAGTATTTATCTATCTATCTATGAAAGATGACATAGAAGGGAAGGAGTAAACACCGAGACGACTTTATCCATTCGCATCTTAACGCATTCTTTCGCATCCTATTGAATAGTAAATAATAAAGCATTTTTGTTGGCAATGTTTAGATATTCGATAACGTAAGATGGCTTACTTCCAAATTGAATTTCAACAGTCGCCGCAAACACCTCCCCAATAATTGCTTCGCAACATAACTGTGACCGAAACGAGGGTCGTCTAACCTCATTATGGGCCTATGTTTTACGTCAATTTTCGCAACAACGCCCAGAGGCCTATCCTTTGACCACATTCACACAAGATGGCTCCGTTTTTTTAAAACTTTCTGGAACACTAAACTTTCTTTTCTACTTTGTTTAAAAGGTATAACAGACACTATAGAAAACATGACGGGAACACAAAATAGTTTTGAAATGTATGCAGATACTAACGTATATAAGATAGATGACTAAACTCGATTGGCACCACACTGGAGCTTCAATATTGTATTATATTACATTGTAGCAAGGATCATACACAAGAACGGTAGGAACCAAGACGTGAGTTTGTTGCCAGTTCTTCTAGGCTTTCGTCGCGTGGAAGTGGCACCTAGAATCACTTAGTTTTAAGACGTTTCAAAGTGATCCTTGTGGTTTTATTAAATAACTACCTTTTGACTTTGACCTTGATACTAGTCAACCAGTGAACGACTTTACCTAGAAAGCTCTGTTAGTAGTGGAAGAGCTCTTTGTGAAGGGCTCGTCCAGGGAAGTACTACCACCACACTTATCCCGACCGTCAAGCAGTGTTGCTGTGTATCGGTTTGAAGGGTATAGGCGACATTACAAGATTACAAGCTCATAATAATATGACATCTATAAATGTCTATAAGATGAATGCAAGGCAGTGCATTGTAGGCATTCTAGGGCACGTTACTAAGCATGCCTTTGTTATATGTGATGAGGATATCACTTTAAGAGCTGATTTCACCATGCTCTGTTAGTTACTAATCAAGGATTAACAGGCCGTTAAATCTAACAATGGATATCAAACACGAAATTTTGACATATTTAACGGCCCCTTAATCCTTTGTTAATCTAACAGAGCATGGTGAAATCAGCTCTTAAACTTGAGTTTACCAACATATTACTGACCGCGCGTGTTCTTGAGAATTTCAAGGCTCGTTTTGTTTTTGTAATGTTCTCATAATGTTTATTGTCGATTTGACCAATGATCGATCTTATTTGATCCATGTGATATTTAGCAAGCGCTGGTTTCCTGCTTTCTATGTAAAGTAAAACAACAATAAATGTATTAACATAGCAACATGATTTTAATCATTGTGCTAACCCGAACGAACGTACATCCAGTCAAAAATAATAATGATTCATTTTATACAACATTTACTTAACAAAACAAATAAAGTTACTCATTTACATTCAGTTAGTAAACAGTAGGTAAACAAAACTGACCAAAATTAATGTTTTCAATTTACTATTCATTAACAAAGCGTGAAAAACGTGAACATACGATGATTGGTCTCACAGCTCTATTGGTAGCAACTACCTTCTGCGTTTAAGGTTGTGGGTTTGGTTCTTCCGAAGGACATTTTTGTGTTATTAGAAAGATAGATAACATTTTGTTGCACACAAGGACAATCATAAATCTAGACGTAAATGAATAAAGTATAATGGGCGGCCTTATTACTAAAAGTGATTTGTTCCAGGCAACCTTAGGATGGAAAGTATTTGATCAGAGCGGTAATGGACGGCAATAGATGATAATGGATGGAATGAGTTATTGTGTATGTCTGTGTGTTATCTACACTAATCTACACTAATATTATAAAGAGGTAAACTTTGTATTTTTGTATTTTTGTATTTTTGTATTTTTGTATTTTTGTATTTTTGTATTTTTGTATTTTTGTATTTTTGTATTTTTGTATTTTTGTATGTAACGAATAGGCTCAAAAACTACTGGTCCGATTTCAAAAATTCTTTCACCATTAGAATGCTACATTATCCCTGAGTAACATAGGCTATATTATATTTTCAAAAAAATCAGGGATCCTTACTAAAACTTCAATAATGTAACCCAAGGTGGAAAACAAAAAACCTTACATCGCGTGCGCTGCGAAAACTATTGAAGATAGAACAAAATAATGTACTACGATTTTGTAGAACACGTTATCATCTACAAAAAATGTCGCGACAGCATATGTCTAACTATTATAGTTATGTCACAATAAGTGTTCTTTTATTATAAAAAATTAATTGAAATGCCTCCGCTAGAAAAGGGTCTTTATTTGTACCTTGGTATTAATCCTTATCCAAATAAATCATTTCATAATTAAGACGGTTTCAATACCTATAGATTACTTCTTAAATTTTTCAAATCGTACATTCCATTCAAAAGATATGACGAAATTAAAAATGTTTACGGGTCCACGGTTCACGCGCGGGGTGCGATTTCACTCACTCAAGGAGAAGCGCGTGCAAATGTATGAAATAAGTAGATGCGAGGCTCGAACCCACGGTCTAAGTTTATCCTAAAATGTTCAAAAAATTTATGACCACCCATGCGAAGCTGGGACAGGCCGCTAGTGAATTATAATATAGAATTATTGTGTATGTCTGTGTGTTATAATACAGAAAAAATAATTTAGAACAGAATAGTACGAATACAACGTATATCAATAAATTAAACCTTATTATTTTAAATAAAATAAAAAGAATCTAACAGGAAATTTCATCTAGATTCCCGTAAATCAAAATTTTCCCAATCGATTTTCTAGTAACGGCATGATAAATTATTTATTGAAAATTCATTTATCTGCCTTTTTTTTGCCCCGCAGACTCGAAGAAACTGGATATTCTACGGAAACCAGGGCGAATAAGTGTTTATTAGTAACTAGTTACAAAATTTAAAATGTAAAATTGATTACCAATAAATGACTATTGACTATTGACAGTGAAGAAAATTGTTTTTACGTATAGCTATGAACCAGTTACCAAAGTGGCCGAAGGCATCAAAAGCTTCTCATTTTTACTAATCAAAATGCTCTTTCACAAGCTTATTTGCTTCGGTAGAACTGTGTGGAATGTCCACCATTATTATGATGGCGGAAAGCCATAAACAATTATACCAAATGACTGCGGAATTTCCACAAACAATATACATATTCCGGGTACCATAAACAGGTTATAGTAGGCTATTTGCTTTACGGGACCGTAAAGGGTTAACCAAATTTACAACTCTCCTCGCTATATTGTTGGACGTTTCAAATATTATACAGGAGTAATCAAGTTATATTAAATATTACACAAAAGCTATAGCAAATTCTGTTTGAAACGCAAACAGCGGTTCATTTATACAATTAATGACGACAAAGGTAACTAAGGTTCAATATTGCTTCCTCAAATAAATATCTTACGCGAAACTTGTACTTTAATAGTCAAATACATTATGAAGTTGGTAAGGCAAGAAGCTACGACGTACTTTAAACTTTTTATTGAATGGGAAGGAAATTTACAGAACTTTACACTTTAATTTTATCAAAGCTCGAGAAAGTAATTCTGGGAAAATTATTATGAACCTGAATAAGTCCACTGCTGGACATAGGCTTCACTATAAATTTCTCGAAATAACTATTATAAGAACATATTTCTATCTCTGTATCCTTCACGACGTTAAAAATAATTCTACTAATATTATATACGCGATAGTTTGTAAGTATGGATGTTTGTTACTCTTTCACGTAAAAACTACTGCATGGATTTTAATGAAACTTTACATACATATAGCTTATACATAGGCTACAATTTATATAGACATTGTGTGAATTGTCTAAAATATGACGATAAGTATCAAGTAAGTAGGAAAAAATTTACCATCTGCGAGCTATTCTGGCGTGCGCTGCCAAAATCGCTAGAGTTACACATATATGTACTACGCCACGCTAATATAAGCTACTCGAAATACTAATCCTGCGCAGACAAAGTCGCGGGCACCAATAAGAAAGAAATAAGTGTATGAACTCACATGCCCATAGATCCCGTGATGCGAAATGAACTAAATTACAGGTATGAAAAAATATTCCTGCTGTTTTCATTTTGTTTGTTAAAACATACAAAATGAAAACAGCAGGCATATTTTTAGGGTTTAAAAACCCTTTTTCAATTTTAAAAACTAGCATTTCACTCGTTTCTCCATCTAAAAACAGAAAAGGTAAGTAAAATGACTTCAAACAGTTTGTAAACATCTTCACAGTTAGGAAACAAAAGGCTTTTGCAAATTGAAGTGCTAATTAGAAACGTCGTCGTCACTTCAGTCAACAAATTGTAGTTTTTATATTCGTTTTTCACTCATTTACTTGAAATTTAATTTGACATCACATAAAAAGTTATTTAGAATTTAAATTTGGGAAAATCAGCTAAATAAATAGTAGTTGACTTTCTACACAGCATATTCTAGCCTCAAACTAAGCCAATGCTTGTAATATGGGAACTAAATAGCTGATATAATACGTATATACTTTTTTTCTGTAAATACATACTTATAATAATATATAACACCCAGACAGAGAACAAACATCTATGTTCATCACACAAATGTTTGTTCTCGGTGGGGATCGAACCCACGGCCTACGGCGCAGAAGGCAGCGCTACTACCAACTGAGCTGTGAAGGCTGTCAAAGCTAGCTGTCAAAGCTAGTTAGTAAGAAGTAAGGACTTAATTAATGAATAAACTTATTAGCAGGCATTTCAATCAACGCCATTTAGCTTCAATTGGATCAGTTTCATTCATGTCTATTTTTAAATAGGTACTTGTTTTTTTTGCTTTTTTTTATACCACTTGCTGATGGAACGAGCAGATGGCCCACCTGATACCATCACTAACAAAGCATTGCGTCGTAAGTCACGCACGATATGGACGCATTTGTATAACCCGTATTGAAAATATAACATATAGAACGATATTTAGCTTTTACGCATTAGCATCTAGACAGTACGTTACGTGCTATATTGAATCGGAATTTTATAATTTTAGATTGATTCATACTTTAAAAATATCAAAGTGACCTACATAGTTTTTATAGAACTCGCTCATGAACCAGATAGCTCACCTGATGGTATGTGTTAACCATTTTCTATAACAAAGCATTGCCTCGCAAGTCACGCACGATAGGAACGTGACCTACGATGCACTGCTCTGCATCCATTAACTTGAGGCATAAACGATGTTAAGCCTCATGTACCGGTTATTTCACCGGCACCCACACCCTTTAAACTGAAACACAGCAACGCTGCTCAGCGACAAAAACAGGCATGGTGGTAATACTTCTCCGGACGAGCCTTTTACAAAGACCTCTACTAACAAATAACTATTCCTCATATTCTCAAATGAAGCCGTCCAAATTTTATTTAGAAGTTTTTTTTTACTTATATAACTTACTAAGGTACCTACCTACCTACTTTGAGATACCCATTTAATGGGCATAAAAATCATTGTAATGCCCCAACGGGGCTCATGTCCTGGACATATTGTTATTATTAAATTATTATGATTATGATATTAAATTGTATAACTACAAGACACCAGATTCTTATTACAAACAAAATCAGATTTTCAGACGTTCTAACGAGTTGAAACAACGTCAGAGTTTCTACAAGAATCCAAATGAACTCATTTCCGGTTAACTATTTCCGTTCAATTTTCAAGTCTCCCCCTCACTTCCGCACTAACTGCGAGAATGTTCAAAAATATTTATGACGAAGATAAAAAGGCTTTTACGACATAAAAGTGCCAAGTTTGTGGGTAATCCAAACCCGTTGGTTTTTATAGTTTATTTTTATCTAGTACTAGCTCATGCCAATGGCTTTACTTGTGTGATATGTCGGCAGTACGATTAAGGAGCTCCACGCTATAAGAGCTGTGTTTTCGTATGAGTATTCACAGTGGGTTCGATTCCCACCGAGAACAAACATGTGTGTCATGAACATTCATGTTTGTTCTCTGTCTGGGTGTTATATAATATTATAAGTATGTATATATTTATAAAAACAAGTATATAAGCATTATATAAGTTAGCTGGTTCCCATAGTCAAATAATGTAGTGTGGAATGTCTACTGATATTTATTTATATGGGCTGAACTGGACTGTTGGAACAAAATTACCTAAAGCGATATCTTTTTTACAAAGTTTTACAATGGATGATTCATATAAATCAAAATTCTTCTGACTAACAAAGCATTTATTACCTTATATATTCAGTATCAGCCTCTTCCTTTTAATATTACAATTGAGATATATGAGGATATTTACTTATAACCATCTTAATAATTCATACGGCATCAGGTAGGCAAGAAATACCCTCATTACTTTTACATGTGGACAACAAGCATCCTGTTTCCGGCTTACAATAAACGACAATATCGTCGGCTCTTCCTTCTTATTCATAAATTCAGATATATTTTGCATCGTTAGTTATCATAGAAGCATTCTTCTCTTAATATTTTTTTAAATAACGAGACGAGATCGCTCTCAGATTAGTTAGCCGGTAGAACATATTTAAAGTGATCATCAATTTTACTTAATAAAAACCAAATGACTTTTTTTTAGAGGGATTAAAAATAACGTTCATAAGATATAATAGTATTACAATAAAAATTATTAAAATTATTAGTATACAATAAAATTTTATCACAAATGTAATAATTCAATTTTGTACGAAATCAAATCATTTTTTCTATTGAGAACACTATTTCATTTGATATCTTTGGATGGAATTTTAGTCCTAGGAAACATTCCGGTTGCTTGTGGTCTTTACCAAAAAGGGGTGTGCGATCAGATAACTCGAACCTAAGCCCTTCTCAGTTTTGTTGTGAATATTGTTAATACTTAATAAGCACATAATTTTCCCCTCGTTTGATGATTAAAAAGGGCCAGTTGAGCTTAGACTTAGGCCCTCTAATTGAGATAGCTTACTTAACACTTTCAAGTGCTGTGAGAGATTGTACCTATATTTTTGGCCGCTTGCACAACAATCGGATTCATTTTTATTTAGTCAAACACATTTAGCAAACTAACCAGAATCAACGTTTATTTAACTTCAATATTTTTTTATTCTACCAAGTAAGCAAACAAGCGTAGGTACGGCCCAACTGATGGTAAGCGGTTACCATAGACTATTATATTATTGATAATTTCCAACTTATAATTATTTGTTACGATTTAGCGTTATTTCTCATATCCAAGTCAAGAATATTACGTTTTTGGCCTTAAAATTAAGATTATCAAGGAAGAGAAAACCACAAAAGTGTAAAGAAGGTTACTTTTAATTACTAAAAAAATATAAAAACACCTTCTCAACTTTAATCTCCAGGCACGGTAGATGTCTCCTCATCTGGTCTTACTCGAAGAGAGTGTCCGGAAAAAGATCAACTTATCGATGAATGGTTGTTTTAATCGCTATTTTTAGTTATGCTCTTGGTGTCTGTTGAATAAATAAAAATATATCAAAATATTCCTAAACCACTTTCAAAGTTTAAATGCACTTAAATTCAATTTACGATCTCGCCACACTCACATCTTTTTAGCCCCTCAAAGTATCCGTAAAAGCAGGAAATTACTCGTTTTACTGACAACATTAAACGTCGAAACTGGATGTATTTAAAATGGCAACATTTTGTGTGTTATTTAAGTGATGTCTCTTTTAGCTCATGCATGCAGAAAATATGTTGTAAAAGTTATAGATCTACAGAGTGGCAATTATCTATGGACTAACAATAAAAAAATCCACATACGTAAAACCCTTTCACCACACTGTTTCGAGAGAATTTGTCACACGACAAGAAGAAAAATATTATATTATTTTGTAACAAGATCATACAAAAGAACAGTAGGAACCAAGCCGTAAGTTTGATGCCTGTTCTAGGCTTGATCGCGTGGAACTGGCACCTAGCTTCAAGAATGACTTTGTATGTGAGTGTTTAATATAAGTCTGGATTTTTTAAATAATATCATGCTAACGTTATCAACTTCATCTGAAATTTTTATTTGATTTAATTATTCTACAAATCCTACGAATTAAAAAAATATCAAAAACATGTCGTGAAGCACCACATGTTTATTGGCAGCATTAAAATTGGATGTTCGTATATTTAAAATAGCAACATTTTCTGTATGTGCTGCGGTGCATGGTATCTCTAATGCAGGTACATTAACGTCGCAAACAGCAAAGGGAATACTTGCGAAGACACATTTGAATAAGGGCATGTTCACACGATCAAGGAAACTATTTAATCTCAGATTTTATTGATCTTTTGTGTTCTACTGAAATGTTTTTGTGTGATAGATAATAAATGTTTAATGTTACTTGTTTTCAGAATAAATTCATGTGCTCAAACTTCCACATAATTTATATTATTTCAGCAGGAAAAATAATCTCTGAATTAAAAATCGATCGTTGTTATAGTCCCCAAGAACTTGGTTTCAAGTTTAATTTTTATTTTCTTTATAATGTTTCTTAGTTCTTGGATTAACATATACTTAGGCTTTCTTTAACCCACAAAATTACAGGAAACTAGGCATAGAAAACGTGCACAAACCCAATAAAAGGAAATCGATTTAAATATTAATATATACAGTCACATATACATGAACGAAGTCGCAGGCGGCAACCGACGATAAATTTCACAATGTCACCAAGTAACATAAAATAATCCTAAAAATTAATTGACTGTGAGGACGGAGCATTAGGACTTTTGGCACCGTCTCGTCTACTCAATTCGTTGGTTCGATTACTGCATAATCAAGTTAGATTACGTTCCGCTGAGCTCCGATGGAATTTCCTCATTTCCACGTTCCTAGAAGACGCTAGACGTGCTTGATTTCCACTTACACAGGCAAAGCTAAGAGAGATACTGCTTGTACAGTTTCTTCGAAGAGACTCCGCTAGCTTAACAACATGTTTTGTGCGCAAAATGGTATTTTTCGACTGGAATGTTTAAGAAAAATAAAGCTCAAATATTTTTTTTATCACTTACCGACATTTATTTTTGACAGCCTTCACAGCTCAGTTGGTAGTAGCTCTGCCTTCTGCGCCGTAGGCCGTGGGTTCGATCCCCACCGAGAACAAACATTTGTGTGATGAACATAGATGTTTGTTCTCTGTCTGGGTGTTATATAATATTATAAGTATGTATTTTCAAAAAAAAATGTATACAAGGTGTTCCTTAAGTTGTGTATGGAAACTTCAAGGGGCTAAAGTACCCATCAATATGAACAACTTTTTCCAAGGAACCAACACTGTGAACGCGAAAAAAAAAACAGCTGTTTCATACAAAAGTTCAATACCTACCAGGCTAAAATGTATGAAACAGCTGTTTTTTTTTTCGCGTTCACAGTGTTGGTTCTTTAGAAAAAGTTGTTCATATTGATGGGTACTTTAGCCCCCTGAAGTTTCAATACACAACTTAAGGAACACCTTGTATAAGTAATATATCAGCTATCTGGTTCCCATATCACAAGCTTTGGCTTAGTTTGGGGTGAGAAAGTGTTGTGTGGAATTTATTTTATCTAAGAAGAGACTCATATGTGCCAAATTCAGCAGAATACGAATTGAAAGTCCTACTAAAATTCAAACTAGAAAGAACTGCAGAACAGAAACGTGCGACTAATTTAGTCGTACGTTTGTGTTTCAAGATGCAAATTGCACCATGAATACTTTCACAAATTTCGGTTTTACATAAATTTCGAGAATAAGAAAGAGTTTCTGAAATACGAGTGTCAGCCAAAGTACGACAGCTGTTCGCAGCCCGAAACAAAACTAATGAAATCATTCCGCGTTTTTTCCTCCAGTTATTTAGGAATCGTCGCCGTTTTCACGCTCCTAGGGATTTTAATTAAACTTTCGGCGCGATACGGCTGGAAGCCGTTTAAAAAATTCATTAAAACCCCTTCTCCGATTTTTTCGTAAGCAACTTATTTGTTTTGACTTTGAAGTTACGTAATTTTGTTTATGAAGATTGGGAATAAATCCTACTTATAATATTATAAACGCGAAAGTTTGTAAGTATAGATGGATGGATGGATGTTTGTTACTCTTTCACTTAAAAACTACTAAATGGATTTTAATGATACTTTACAATAATATAGCTTATACATCAGAATAACACATAGGCTACAATTTATAAAAATATGGTGTGAATTGTCCAAAATATGACGATAAGTGTCAAGTAAGTAGGAAAAACGCTAATGCTACGCTACTACGCCACGCTAATATAAGCTACTCGAACGACTAATCCTGCGCACACGAAGTCGCGGGCACCAGCTAGTAAATAATGTTTTGTGGTTTCTTCTTTTCGAACTATTACGACACTCACCGCTTGCTAATCGAAAATAATGTTGGATTCCCAATGGCTCGTGGACCCTTGATGGTTAACGCCTATTACTCCAGGTTAATGATCTCGTAAACTTGTACGTTGAAGGCCGAATGTGTTTTCAATAGCCGTGCGATTTATGTGGTAGCGTAGATTGAGGGTAACAAAATGTTCATTTGGTGCAAACAGACCTTATACTGCGACAATTTTAAAAGTCAAATAAATATCCTCAAAAACATAAGTTTTTTCAATAATCTAAAGAGGCATAAATGTTTGTCTGAGGCATTTACAAAAAAAAGTGAACATAAATCACATTAATCCGTTATTTGGTTCTCGGTACCTAAAACTATTTATTTTTTCATTTACGTCTAAAGCCTGTCTGGAAGAGATCGCTCATAGCGATAAGACCCCCATTGTACTTCGCTGTATTTTAAATTAATTCTTAAATGTTATGTTATTTTATTGTGGTGTGCAATAAAGAGTTTTCTATCTATCTATCTAAAGCAATTTGAAATAATAACAGCCGGTTTCTAAAAGTTCGATCAAAACTAATCGGATGTCAAGTCACTCGCCATTTCAGCTAGTACATCGAATTAGATAGAGATCACAGACAGCTTGATCCCCTCATCCCCGTTCTACCATCGGACCACCAGACGTACGGAAACGAGACGTCCATTCATGGTTGACATACCAACTGCCCGCACCAAGCCCTTTGCCAAAGAATGGAATTCCTTACCGGCGTCCGTTTTTCCGAATGCTTATAATTTGGATGTTTTCAAGAGAAGAGTGAATAGGCATTTTCTATGCAAACGTGCCTCATCGTCGACCGCATCTTCACTTAACATCAGGTGAGATTGCGGTCAAACGTTTCACATATATGTTGTAAAAAAAAAGATAGGAAATGGGTTGACATCCGATTAGTTTTGATCGAGCTTTCAGAAACCGCCAGTTAGTTGATTTATCTCGTTTCAAAAATGTCTTGTAGAGAGTTCCTCACACCTGACACGATGTAGAGAAAACTTAGTACCTACAGGAAAACAGAAACGACCTCACGATTGATTCCCAGGTACGGTAGATATCCCCTCAATCTCAGAATACCAAGTACTAATTCCAGAGTAAAAGTTTCTAAGGGCAGTTTCTAAGTTTCTTAGACACTTCGTCTTTCAGCTTGTGTTCGCTATACTAGAACCTTTATTACCCAGCGTTTGTCAGTTCGTCGAGCTATATGACCTACCTATTCCCACTTCAGCCAGCGTCGGATTTACCAGCAGGCTGAGTAGGCTGGAGCCTAGGGCGGTAGATTTTAGAGGGCGGCAAATTAGGCTTTTTTTTTCTTTTTTATGCATAAAAGAAAAGCTCGATCGTGTACCTTACTTATAAGATTGAGCTTTTGGAAAAGGAACTGATATATCGATCCCCTAGTTCACAACATAATCATACTAATAAAAAAGCCGATGTAATGAGCACGACAGTGCATAAATCATAAAGTTGCAATTTCATTGTAATTTTTTTTTTTGACTAATAAGATTCATAACTAGGCTAGTATCAAATTGTAGAGGTTAGTAAGGGCGGCATAAATAGCCTACTGGCGGCAAATATGTAAATCCGCCACTGCCTTCAGCTTGTGATTCAACAAGTTAGGACGGTTCCTTTGATTCACATCTCCTACATTAAAATGCAAACTTAGTACCCAAGACACGGTGGATGTCCCTCTGATCTCTTACTATTATGTCTAAGGGTAGTCAGAGGAGACATTCTTCAGTTGTTAATAATAGGATGCAAACTGATTTCAAAATATTGTAATACCTTGCCTATAAACCAAAATATAACACCTCACATTTTAAAAACTCTTTCACTATTGTATATTCATCGCTACGTTCGGGAACTAGCTAGTTCTAGATAAAAAAACCAAATAAAAAAGGAAAGAGATATCCAAAAATCGACGAGTGTGTAAAAAAGCGGAAATTGTATTTGAATATTTAAATCTTTTGATACAACGCAGAGGCTAGTTTTTCGTGCAAACGGTAAAAGTAAATAAAAGATGAATTTGAAAGGAAATTCTAGGCTTATGATACTTTTAGCTCGCGTATTAGTAGTGATTGCTAATGTTATAGTCAAAGTCAAAAGGTATATAGGTTTTATTCAAATAAAATCACAAGGATCACTTTGAAACGTCTTAAAGCTAGGCGATTCTTATACGAAAACGGATTAAAAAAAATTACGAACCCACGCTATTTTGTTTATCCCGTTCACGGTATATTTTAATGGATAAATAGCTACATGCTAGCCATGCCAAGCTAAGAATTATATTTGTTCTTAGTTTTATTTCAACAAACCACAAGTTACAAACATCTAAGGCTATCTTCTAGATGTTTGTGGCTCAATTCGGTGCTACAATTTATCCCAAAAAATTACTGGTAACGGGGTAAAGTAAGGTAAAAATAAAGTCATAGGATAGTTGACAGCCGTCACAGCTCAGTCGATAGTAGCTCTGCCTTCTGCGCTATAGGCCGTGAGTTCGATTCCCACCGAGAACAAACATTTGTCTGATGAACATAAATGTTTGTTATCTGTCTCGGTGTTATTATGGGTATATATTTACAAAATAAAAAATATGTAAGTGTTATATCAGCTATCTGGTTCCGATATTACCGCTCATAGCTTTGCTTAGTTTGGGGCTAAATAGTGCTGTGTGGAAAGTCCACCAATATTAATATATTTATGGCTATGACTTTATATGACACTTCATGACACCCAGACACCGATCGTTTTTCATCAATATATCGTTGACTATAATTATTAATGGCGCACTGAAACCACAGAAAATGGAGCTTGTTCGAAGAAAATTGCCTTATCAAATTACAAATTTCAGCAAAACATTTCTCACCATTCATCTTATTGTCCAAGTTAATATTTCAGCGAGATCAAATTACGAAACTCGTAACATATTGTGAGACGGATGGCGGGTCCGAAGTTATGTGAAATAAACGGGCGACGAATTGATAAGGTCAAAGAGTATTTGATTTTGTTTTGAAGAATCCCAATGATGCTTCCAATCTCTCTCTCTCTTATCGTGTCACTAGTTTCTTTTGAAACAGTGTGGTGAAAGGATTTTAAGTGCGCCTCAAGGGGCTCCTTTCAAGCACTTGACACATGTTATAGAACTTTTTAGGTTCTACGACATGCCGGATTCCTCAAGATGTTTTCCTCCACCGTTTGAGAGTACTGGCATTGTGCGCATACATTTTTGAACAGAAAAACTCATTGGTGCACGACTAGTTTTGAACCCACGACCTTCGGATTGGAAGGCGGGGCCGCTACCTCTAGACCACCAGTGCTCTCATGATTCCAATAATAGGGCTTGTTATAAGAGGTTCCAAAATTTGGCAGCAAACAATAAAATGTTTAATGGGGCTTTCGCTGATGTGTACAGAATGTTTTTTAAAGATTTTTTCATATATCTTTTAAACGTAGGTTCGAATAATATGTAAAATAATAACTGTTTATCACCCAAATCAAGTTGGTTCACGACTGGTAACTCCCGTTAACCACCGGTGCCCTCAAAAGTACTTATCCAAACATTTGCTACCTTCTTATCCTCACGTCTTTCCCATAATTCCTCTGCTAAGCATCCCACTTTGTAAATCGTTCAAACAGCTGCAAGATACTGAAGCCTTATGGACTATATGAGCACATTTGCGAGAGCTATTTCCCATCTAATGTTCGGATCACGGCCTTGATGGCGTAATTTCGCAGTTTACAGATATCTACTGCTCAGCCCTCACACTATTTGAAATTCTTATAGCAAGCTTAGGGTGGTGTAACCTAGGCGGGATAATGTAGTTAGAAAAACACAGAGTGGGTGGGAATAGGCGTAAGACGCGTATTTACGAGTATTATGCGTAAGCTATCATGTGATCCGTATCAGACCAGAAAGGTGGACTATAGGAGTCTCAGAGTGCCCACCGAGGGTAGAAGACTTTGTGGCTGTCCGAGGAAGCGCCTTTCTCTGCCCTCACGCCTTTTTCAGTCGCCAAGCAACGTTGCTGTGTTTCGGTTTGAAGAGTGTGGTTGCCGGTGTAATTACAGGCATATGAGGCTTAACATCTGTATGCCTCAAGTTGATGGACGCAGGGCAGTGCATCGTAGGACACGATCCTATTGTGCGTGACTTACGAGGCAATGCTTTGCTATAGGTGATGGTTACGACTTAACATCAGGTGGGCCATCTGCTTGCTCCATCAGCTAGTTGTATAAAAAAAAGAAAAAAAGACCACTTTGAATTCAAATAAGTTCAATCGTAAAATAAATCAAAAACAATAATCTAACATGTAAGAAACTTCTAAAATTGAACCCTTACTGGACTGTGAAGATTGTATTGTTTATGAATCTAGAATGACTTTCTAATTTGTATATAACTCAAAACTAATAAAAAATGCCCAATTTTCTTTCATCACGTATTATTCAAGAACTTAAGTTTCCGTCTGTCTTCAAAACAGTTCCAAATCAAAGAAATGCCGAAGAAAACACGAAACGAGAACCGTAATACATTTTATTTGTTGCCGCACTGAAACTAACGAAATTGAGTTATGAAACTGCAGAAAGATTTATTGTGACGCCTTCTGGCGCTTGAGATATTGTATCTATCCGTAAAAAGTACATTTCATGTTTTATTAAGGCGAAGACAACAGCTAATGCACCTCTCGCTCGCACGTTTTAACATTTTGAAAGAGAGAGATCACTCAAGTTAATCAGAAACATTTTAGTACGAAAACTTGTCTCCGATACCTCGGACCTTCAGCGCCCTCAACAAGCTTCTGAAAACCACCGATTGCGACCTATTTCTTACAATAAATAGACCTCATGTGCAATTGCATAGTGTATAATGAAGAAAATTATAATTTAAAAATAGTAAATAATGGTGGACTTTCTGTACAGCACTATCTAGTCCCAAACTAAGGAAAGCTTGTAATATGGGAACCAGATAGTTAGTATAATACTTTTTTTTTGTAAATACATAGACACCCAGACAGAGAACAAACACCTATATTCACCACACAAATGCTTGTTCTCGGTGGAAATCGAAGCCACGGCTTATAGCGCAGAAGGCAGGGCTACTACCAACTGAGCTGTGAATGCTGTCAAGTAGTATTGGCTACTAGTATTGTGACAGATTTTTATATTAAAGCTTAGTGCTCGAAAGGAGCCACTATAAGGGCAATTTAAATTCTATCACCACACTATTTCGCAAGAAAACTAGTGACACGACAAGAAGATAATTAAAGCCGTTCTATTTACGGTTATCTCTATTCTTGGTGTAAAAAAAACATTGTATTCTATTTTTTCTCGATACTATTAAGCCTCAGTAACGGTTACTTCTAACGTCTTGGACTCAGGACCCTCCTTAGCTAATGAAAGTATCATTACTGTGAAAGCCTAAGAAAAATGTAGAGGGATAGAGCTATGATAATATTAATTTACTAACAAAAAATTTAGTTAGTTAATTTATTAATTAACTAACTAAATTTTTTATACTTATTAAGACTGTGGTTCCAAAGAGCAGCGTTACCTACTTAACTGCTTACAAAATAATATCAGTAAAAAATTAAAATAAAAAAGATATAATCCGTCAAATAGAAAGACTGTTATTTGATATTTCACCATGTCTTGAAGAAAGTATCTGATACAGGGTATATATAACCCCGGCGCCAGACATAGTTTCACTTGTTTGATAGCACGAGACTTAGTATTCAAAGCCTAGTGCCACACATAGCAATCAAACAAGTGTTCAAACAAGTGAAGCTAAGTCTGACGCCGCTTAAAGCTAATCCCAAAATATACCTACTTACTCATCAAAAAGAACTAGATATTATAAAAGAACCAAGATGCTGGCGCGAAAAAAAAATCTACTGTTGTGTACAAAACTTCTATACCATCCATACCTTCTAACCATCTGCCTTGCCAATTTTTTTCCATGTCATGTTGGCTACCTACCAAATGAATGCTAATAGATGACATGGAAAAAAATTGGCAAGGCAGATGGTTAGAAGGTATGGATGGTTTTTTTTTGTTTTTTAGCCTTCAAATGAGAGAGAGAGAAAGAGTCGACAGCGAGTGGTCTTCTACTTTTCGTGCTAGGTACTAGTTCTTGCAAAACAGTGTAGTGAAAGGATTTAAGTGCACCTCAAAGAACCTTTCCACCTTTCGTAAACTTGACATACGTTACAGAACAGCGAGTGGTGTATGTATGGTGTTCATACTTGCATTATTGTGCTCGTGTGAATATAGTCCCTCTAACGAGCAATCTCTATTTTAGCTCACTCGCAACGATTGACATAAAGATTAGAATTTGGGTCTATTATGGACTATAAACCCTGGCTAATAGTCTTCTTAGGCTTAAGAAAGTATAATTAGGAAGGAACTGATGAAAATAATGTTTTTTTTTAATCCAAATTGCTGCAACTGAATTTATTTGCAGTAGTTAGTCATCATCATCAACCTGCAGTCTTTTATTGGCCACAGATAATATGAAGAACGATTTTGTAATTTATCTATCCACTAAGTTCTCACGATTTTATCCATAATATGGGTATATCAGCTGAGTAGGCTGGAGCCTAGGGCGGCAGACTTTAGGGGGCGGAAAATAAGGCTTTTTTACTTATATGTATATCTATATCTTATTTTTGGGATTACTACTAAGCTAAGAAAAGCTCAATCATGTACCTTTTACTTATAAGATTGAGCTTTTGGAAAAGAACTGACACATCGATCCCCTGGATTACAACACACAAGCTTTCAGCTGCATCATTTCGTCACACAATCGTTTCAGTTTGAAGAGTATGGTTGCCAGTGAAATTAATGGCACATGAGGCTTAACATCTGTATGCCTTAAGTTGATTGACGCAAGGCAGTGCGTTGTAGGGCACGTTCCCATCGAGTTGACTTACGATGCAATGCTTTGTTGGTTACCATTTAATCAGGTGGGCCATTTGCTTGTCCCATCAGCAAGTTGTATAAAAAAAAACCTAGTTGGTTTCGAATTGTAGAGGTCAGTAGGGGCGCCATGAATAGCCTACTGGCGGTAAATATGTAAATCCGCCAGTGCTATCGGGTATAACTGGAAGATTAGGCGTAAACGGGGGACGTTTAACGTTTCATCTTCTAGTTTGAAATCTTGGAATTAGAGTTGCAGTATCTACGTAGGTAGATATTGAAACTCAAATTTATAACAACTAAAAGTAATATGTTAGTAATAAGTCTCATTTCAACATGAAATTTACCCAACATTACCTAAAAAATTCGTGCATTTCAACCTTGCATTTAATATTATTCATAACAACTAAAAGTAATATAATATGTTAGTAATACGTCACATTTTATCATGAACTTTACCCAACATTACCGACGAAATTCGTGGATTTCAAACTTGCTTGGCATGTTAGCCCTGCACTGCAGTACGATTTCGTCAACAACATTCAACTAAGTGACTGAATCCGCACTGAGTTTTCAATTTGTCATTTTGTAATATCATCTGGCGAGTGGCAATGCCAACGTACTCGTGAGTGCGGCGAAGCTCGTGTTCTAAGTGAGCGCGGATCCACTTTGGGGAACTTCCTGTGATTTAGTTATTTAGATAATCGACACCCTGTAATTTGTCATTGACCATTGTCATTGACTGGCAATAGCTTAGGCATTGTTTATATATTTCGCTTTTTAAGGCTTTTTATGTACATTTTTATGTCACTTACCTACTTTTGTCCAATCTTGTCATTCAGGTTCCCATAACTTTATTTAGGGCTATATCAGATTGTCCAAATTGGATTAGTGCATGACAACAAAGATGGTCCCAACCTTGATAAATAAAGTGCAATTTGCGCTACTGAAATAAATAAATAAAATAAAGAAACTTATAAACCTTCAGCGCAAAAAGAAGACTCAATATGTATGTCACTGTATAAAAAACATAAATCTACATGTCAGTATATCCAGTTAAATAAATAAACACAAAGCTCCGAATGAAACAACACAGCAGCGCAAAAATGAAAAAGAAATATAATACCTCTAATATCCTACTAAACACGAAAGTTTGTATGTATGGATGTTTGTTACTATTTCACGTAAAAACTACTGAATGGATTGTAATGAAACTTTACAATAAATTACGTTAATGTTTCTTTTCTGTAAATTAGTGTATAGGAAAATGAAGCTCTTTTTATTTTATTTTTTATTATAAGAGCTCTTTGTGAAAGTCTGGTCTCGTTGGTTCTCGTTTGGGGAAGTACTACCACCATGCTTATTTCTGCCGTCAAGCAGCGTTACTGTGTTTCAGTTTGAAGGGTGTGGTTGCCGGTGAAATCACAAGCACATGAGGCTAAAATCTGTTTTTCTAAGTTGATGAAAGCATGGAAGTCCATCGTAGGCCACGTTTCTATTAAGCTTGACTAGCGAGGCAATGTTTTGTTGTAGGTGATGGTTACCTCTTAACATCAGGTGGGTCATCTGCTTGTACCATCAACAAGTAGCAAAAAAAAGACATACTGGTACTGGTCAATAATCAAGCATAAAGCTCCACGCGAACAAATTCATGACAGTTTAACTATGTAGGTAGTTGGAAATAGTTTTACCGAATAACTATTCGTATTTCGCATTTCCCATTGCGTCCGGTTCCGGCGATTGGAGTATTTCCTGTAATTTGCTATGTTAAGCCGCGATTGGTTAAATCTAGTCCATTCGAAATAAATAATTACTAGTTTCTAGTCAATGAACTAATTGGCGTGCGGTCAACTATGGATTGGTGACCAATGCCCGCTAAATTAATTTAGAAACAAGCTATGTGAACTAAGGTAAAGCACTGTCACACTATAATGTCTTAATATAGTTGAAACTGAAACTGAAACAGCTTCACGACTTTAATCCCCAGGCACGGTAGATATCCCCTCAGATCTCTTAGTACCAAGTACTAACTCCAGATTCTTTTGAGGATGTCTAAGGGGGGTAGTCAGAGGTACGTCCAAACATTAAATTTGGCACAAACCCACATTTTGCAGTAGTTGGTATTCCATACGTGACAGGTTGCAAGCCCATCGCCGCTGTTAGAGTATTAACTGGTTTCCTCACGATGTTTTCCTTCACCGTTTAAGAGCACTGGCATAAATTTTTCGATAGGAAAAATCCATTGGTGCACAACCGGATTCGATCCTGCGACCTTACGATCGGAAGGCGGGGTCACTCCCACTAGACCACCCGTGCTCTCATAATATAGTTAATAGTTATAGTTCTGATATAGTTATACTAATATAGTTGTTCTAAGCTTTAATCATCATCAATCGGAAGAAATCCACTTCTGGATATATCCAGAAATTATAAAGGAGGCTTATAAGCCTCCTTTATAATTTCCTTTATTATTTTTATATTTTAAGAGTTGTCGAGCTCATTGCGAAGGCCTCATCTGGGGAAGTACTGCCACCACGCCTTTTTCTGCTGCCAAGCAGCGTTGCTGCGTTTCGGTTTGAAGAGTGTGGTTGCCGGTGTAATTACAGGCACATGAGGCTTAACATCTGTATGCCTCAATATGATGGACGCAGGGCAGTGCATCGTGGGGCACGTTCTTATCGTGCGTGACTTGCGATGCAATGCTTTGTTATAGGTGATGGTTACCACTTAACATCAGGTGGGCCATCTGCTTGTTCCATCAGCTAGATCTATAAAAAAAAATCCAGGAACAATTCTAAGCTCTCTCCATTCTCCTCCACTAAACTTAATAACATTTTGATCAGGTATTATAATTGTTGTTGTATACCTAGATCCTTTTTGTTGTGAGGTGCTTGTAGGTAGGTGAGGTAAAGTGATGAAGTGACCACAAACCGATTTGTTTAATACTATTTAGGCGAATGATTTTCACAGATTTTTAATAAAATAAAATAATCCCATTGACAATGTATGTAAAGATTTTTGTAATATCCCAAAAAATATTAACCGAGAGGGATTTACACCCACGACGTTTTTTAACAAAATCTGAAAATAGAAAATATATAAATGTAAAATAAATTTGGTCGAACTTATAATAACGCCCACCAAAAAACATTACTATACCCGATAGCCGATAGGTTTTCGGTCAAATGCCTCCTCATTCAATATTATTCAATTCTGTGCCTGAAAGTTTTTATTTGTGATCTCACAGCTTAGTTAGTAGTAACTCTGCCTTCAGGCTGTAGGTTCTGGATTTAGTTCTACCAAGGGCAAATAATTTTGATATAAATAATATAAAACTAAGAAAATCTTGTAATAAGAAAACCTGATTGAAAAACTGATTTCATACTTACCTACATACCTTTTTTCTTAAAGACATGCTTATTAAATCTACATTTACACTAATATTATAAAGAGGAAAGATTTGTATTTTTGTATTTTGTATTTTTGTATGTAACTAATAGGCTCAAAAACTACTGGTCCGATTTCAAAAATTTTTTCACCATTAGAATGCTACATTATCCCTGAGTAACATAGGCTATATTATATTTTCAAAAAAATCAGGGATCCTTACTAAAACTCCAATAATGTAACCCAAGGTGGAAAACAAAAACCTTACATCCCGTGCGAAAACTATTGATGATAGAACAAAATAATGTACTACTATTTTGTAGAACACGTCATCATCTACAAAAAATGTTCCAACAGTATATGTCTAACTATTATAGTTATGTCACAATAAGTGTTCTTTTATTATAAAAAAATAATTGAAATGCCGCCGCTAGAAAAGGGTCTTTATTTGTACCTTGGTATTAATCCTTATCCAAATAAATCAAATCATAATTAAGACGGTTTCAATACCTATAGATTACTTCTTAAATTTTTCAAATCGGACTTTCCATTCAAAAGATATGACGAAATTAAAAATGTTAACGGGTCCACAGGTCACGCACGGGGTACGATTTCACTCACTCAAGGAGAAGGCCGTGCAAATGTATGAAATAAGTAGAGTCGAACCCACGGTCTAAGTTTATCCTAAAATGTTCAAAAAATGTATGACCACCCATTGATGCAAAGCTGGGACAGGCCGCTAGTAAAATATAAAATGTTTTTTCTCGGTGGGTATCGATACCGCGGCCTACAACTCAGATGGCAACTTCGATTTTTCGAAAATGAGTTTAGTGATTTTATATATTTCAACATGTCGAAACGTGTGAGCGAGAGTCACATTAGCTCTTGTATTCGCTTTGAGTCTGGCTAATGAACCCTGCCCAACCCCATGGTGGTGATAAAATTATGCTGAACCTAAAAAGAACAACCCTATTTAGCAAGAAAATAAGTACAACACCACTTTGAACGAATATAAAAATAAGACGTAATAAAAGTTATAGCTGTAGACGTAGTTTTTACACGGAGCACGTAAAACGCGAATTTAAACAATAACCTCATTGGAAAGTTGCTAATTTCACAGCCGGAACTGCCCATGTGTTCCTGAAATTCACGTAATTAAATGTTTAATGTGTTCAAAACATTTCGCAGTCTGCAGTTACGGTAATTATGAGAAACGGTGCTGACTGTTAGTAGTTTGTTTAATTGTGAGTGTCTGAGCTGTGCGCAAATAATTTAGTCATAGCAAATTAACAAGTTATAATATTTTTAATTATAATTTTATTATTCTTGTTACGATGGCGAGTCGAAGTTTCTGCGTTGTATCATATACTACTGGTGTCATAGTAGACCAACGTTATAGTAGCGTATGCTACAGCATTCAGGCTACATGGCACCCAATTTTTATGCCACTGTTACTTTTCATATCTATTCTTGTTGATGAGAAAAGGATTTTGAATTGTATTGTACCTAACTTGTAAAAGTTAGCAGTCTGGATCAGTTGAGCTACCTCTAGATCGTTAATAACGGTCTGCAGATAGCTCAACTGTTTCATGTGTATTTTGTACATATTGCAGATTTGTATTCATGGTAATTTTCTTTGTAAATAAAGAAGTGAAGTGGTTACACACGGCGAGTTTCAGCAGCGATGCAAACCCGCATTTATCGATTCAGACGCGATGTAATACGAGTATGTAGCGACAGTATCGATGTTATAGCATCGATACTGTCGCTACATACTCGTATTTATCAAAAGGAAAGAAATAAACGTGCGTTTGCATTGCCTTTGATCAACTACACTGCAAAGAACATCGCAAAAAGACGGAGTGTGTATGTGTAGCCGATTTACTTCTGTTTCCTTAGAAATGGTCACCGCATTATGATAACCGTCATCTGTAGATAACTATAAAGGCAAAAAATATAAAGGCAAGTAGGGTAAGTATCTGTATCTTCAAGGAAATGTCGATTACTCATGTATATACAGATATCTTAAGAATTATTCTAGCAGTAGTAGAGAGTTATTTGTGAAGGGTCCGGGAAAAAATACCACCATACTTACTTCTGCCGCCAAGCAGCGTTGCTGAGCTTTGGTTTGAAGGGTGTCAGTGAAACTAGGCACATCTGCATTCCTCAAGTTGATGACGCAGTGCATCGTTGGGCAAGTTCCTATCGTGCGTGACTTACGAGGCAATGCTTTGTTGCAGGTGGTGGTTACCACTTAACTTCAGGCGGGCCATCTGCATGTTCCATCACGAAATAGTATAGTAAAAAAAACTCAAAATATACAAACGAGTATTATTAATAGAAGAACTATGTGAATGCTCTATTTTTATTTCGCATTTACATTTCAGTTAATAAAATAATACAGTACCCACTTTGGTACAAAATATACTAGATAAACCTACCACATTATAGGCCCTAAGTCTTTTACCATTATATTACATTCTAATGTTTTTGATAATATCATTAATCCTATCACTTTGTCTACCGCTCGTTACTCTTTTGAAAATGCAGCTAATTTATACATCCTAATAATATTTTTTATAATATTTTTCTTAAAATTTTACTCGCATATAAAAATATTGGCACACTACATTGTCGAGCAAAATATTTTAGTCTTCCGCTAACCAAATGTCTGAAGTGCAGTCACCTCCCGGATATCTGGAAATAATAAAATGAACAATGAGGAATTCTAGGGACAAACTACGCTGTGTGGAATTTAGTTTGAAAATAGCGTCGACAATTTTTAATAAGAATAAAAAAAGACTACCACGATGCATATTTCTGCCGCAAAGCAGCGTTGCTGTGTTTTGGTTTTTGAGGGTGTGATTGCCAGGAAATTACAGGCATTAAGTTGATGGACGCAGGGCAGTGCATCGTTGTGAACGTTCCTATCGTGCGTGGCTTGCTTGCATTTTTTGTTATAGGTGATGGTTACCACTTAACATTGGGTGAGAGCAAGAGACAAAACAATACTTTTTATCACGTCTTGTAGATAAACACGTAGAAGACTTGAATACAAAATCGAAAACCGAATATACCAAACCATGTAACCATCTTAATATGAGCGGTACAGTCAACGGACAACTGACACCTCCTTGCAGAGAAAAAACAATTAAAAAATTAAAAAGTAACCTCATTTCATGTGGCAGTGCGGGCCCGTCCGGTTCGTTCCCGAAGTGAACCAGGAAATCCGGGGCCAACTTCATACCGTCTGTGCCCACGTCCAACTTCACTATCCAACCGCCCTGTGGTTAAACGGAGTTAGGCATTTTCAACTACTCTTAGTTTTTGACCTGAACGGAATGGTAAAAATAAATTCGAAGGACGAATTACAAAAATAAAGCTGGAATAAAGGTTCTCGAATGGCGACCACGAACTAGAAAACGAAACGTGGGACGCCCGATGGACCGTCGCCATTGTGTTGTCGGAAGTCGGTGGATTGAGAGGGCTCAGAATCGTTTTTCCTGGAAATATACAAGGTGTTCCAATAATTGGGTTTAAAACTTCATCCCAACACTGTAAAGGCGAAAAAAAAACAGCGGTTTCATACATTTTAACCAGGTAGGTATTGAACTTTTGCATGAAGCAGCTGTTTTTTTCGAGTTTACAGTGTCGATTTGTTAGAAATAGTTATACATATTGATGGGTACTTTAGCCCCCTGAAGTTTTAAGCTCAATTATTGGAACACCTTGTATATGGGATCCTATGTAATCATGTAATCTTTCACACAGTTCATGATTTTGTTAAATTTTTGTTTGGTAGCACTGGTATTTAAACTGTTTAGATCAATGTTTGTATTTAAATTAACAGCAGTAAGAACAGTCCTTGAAAAGTTTCATCAATTTTAATGTTAATGCTTCTAGAACTTAGTTACGAACAATTAAGTACTAATTGAAATTAGGTAATATTCTCTCTTCTAAGTTTGTTTTTTTTTAATTAAGATTTAAATAAAAACTAAACATGAAACGAGATTATTTAGCTAGCTTGCTTTTGTGTTTGCTTGGAGCATACATCTTTGAAAAACAATGAATTTTACTACCTTTTTCTTGTTCTCAAAACGAAAGGAACTTAATTTTTATAGATTCCAGTGAAATTACCCTACCATTTTATATTATAGTCCCCGATACTACTGCCATTATTATGCAGACAGTCTGGCTCATTACAATTCACAAAGTACCATCTCATAAACTTAGAACACCTTCTTACAAAAACAATTTAAAATTACACCGTCTCATACTTATTTGATACAAAATATGCTTCGTATATTTATAAATTATTCATAAAAAGCAGGTGACGCAGGTCTAAGAAAAATAGCTTTATAAAGGTAAGGGTATAAATAAGACAAAAGGTTTTGATATAAGGCGTAAGGTCTGTTTATAGCGGTCTACCAGCTACGGGACCGAGGGGTGTATCCAATAAAATACTTTGTTCACGACCCACACATTCTTGAAACTATGTTATACTTAATAAAGTAGGGATCTGAATTTTTGGGAAGCCAGTTGTTTACGAGTCATTGTTCTGATATTTTGTTGCAGCGTTCATCGTAAAATATTGCTAGTTCATTCAAGTTATAGGAAAATCAGACACAAAGTACGACTTTAAAACAAATAAGTCTTTACCTACAGTGTTGCTGCGAATGTACTTTATCAAATTCAGCTTTAAATTGTATGTGAAATTGTTTATGAAACTCACACGAAGCTGAAAGTTTTCGCTTGTAGCAGTGAACGCAAATAACGGGTCGGAGTAACAGCGCTAGACAATTTATCTCTCATTGTTTACATAAACCTAACCAATTAACGTTTAGCGGGGAAGATGATTCCTTTTTGAGTGTTTAGATAAGATGAGATAAAGAAGAGAAGGGTGTGGTTTCCAGTGAAAATAAGGGGTGAGTTTTACATATGTTTGCCTCAAGTTGATGGACAAGTGCACCGTAGGACACGTTTGTATAGAGAATTACTTACGAGGCAATGCTTTATTATAGACTATGATTACCTTAACATCAGGTAAGCCATCTGCTTATTCCATCAGCAAGTAGTAGAAATAAAAATAAAAAAAATTATAGTGATGTTTATTTCCAGCGAAAATCATATATTGCCATACACTTAGGTTTAATTCTGTATGCCTCAAGTTGATGGACACAGTTCAGTGCATCGTAGAACACGTTCCTATCTTGCGTGACTTACGAGGTAATGCTTTGTCAGGTGATGGTTACCACTTAATATCAGGTGGGCCATCTGCTTGTTCCATCAGCTAGTTGTATAAAACAAAGGCTATATTTCTATCTAGACGAGCAAAGAAACTTTTCTAGGATAACTCTCTTTTAGATTTTTTTTATCGATAACTTACCTCTTCAGCCATTTTAGGATAGAACTGCTTATCCCAGGGAGAGTAAAGTGATGAGGATACATATAGTCTTTTTCCATCGAGAGATAGCTGCAGCATCTGAGGTCCACCGTACAATCTTTTGCCCTTTACTGTTACTGGTTCAGCTGGCTTCTAGATTTAAAAAAATACATTGTATAAAATTATAATTATTCAAAATTGTATGTAAGAAAAAGTTCTTTATTTTCAGGATAAGTCCAACCGTTTATATGTCTAGCAAAATATGAGGGATACCGAGAGAGTAGAAAGTGTATTATTTTATTATGAGGCTACAGCCTTCACAGCTCAGTTGGTAGTAGCTTTGCCTTCTGCGTAGGCCGTGGGTTCGATCCCCACCAAGAATAAACATTTTTGTGAATGTGTGTGTGTTTTCTGTCTGGGTGTTATATAATATTATAAGTATGTATTTACAAACAAAAAAAAGTATGTATGTGCTTATTATATCAGCTCTCTGGTTTCCATGTTACAAGCTGTATTTAGTTTGGGGCTAGAAAGTGCTGTGTGGAAAGTCCACCAATATTTATTTTATTACTAGTGGTTCGCCCCGAACTGAGATGTCGTGATGCGACCCGACATCGCACCAAAACTTTGAGTAGGTGGTAGTCAGAGGCAAGTCCAAACATTATGTTTGGACTTTTTTCTGACTACCGCCTACTAACTTGGTATGGTAACCAAGTTTCAACTCTATTGGCCTATTTATTGAAGAGTTCCGTTGAACAGACCTTGGCTCCATCATCAGACCTGGTCGTTGTCACCATTTTATGAGAACTAAGTACCTTCTGAATTTATTGCAAGAAAAAAAATGAAAAAAAAGCAAAGGAACTGGTTGACCAGTAGAAAAACCTTGATGCCAACGAAACTCTTAGAGATGGGAGCTCTTGGATCGCCGGTTATCTTAATTTAACTCTTTTGTTGTATCTCAAAAACCGTGCGTCCCAGGAAAAAAGTAAAAATTGTTTTGGAATGTCCAAACAAAGCCCTTTCATATGACATGTAATTTGATTTTTATATGTAACTTTTTTATTTTTAACCCCATAAAACACCTTATATTCTTCTGTGCCTATATTAAATGACGTGTAATATGCTTACCAAATAAATGATTATTGATTAATATTATTGTAGTTTATATTTAAACAAATGTTATTATTAATGAACGACCTCACACATAAGCTTATCAATGTGGGCAAAACGCAATGCACGTAGACAACATAACATAAAATATCTCGTAGTCGGCAAACATTGTAAAGAGTCCATTCAGCGTTTTACATACATTTTTCCTTCAGTAATTTGTCTTCTAAATTCAAAACAAAAACATCAACAATAACAAATGGTAGAAACGTGAAAGCAATTTAGAAATGGCAAAAACTGAAATGAAGAGAATGACACGGCGTTATGGCATTGTGCAATTCATGGACCTTTCATTTAACCCATTACAATCAGTATTGGGGTTAAGGAATGTCTGTTGGTCATAAAGAATTGTGAATTTTATACGCTTGCCGCATGTCCAGGTTAATTCAAGCAGTTGGTTGAAAGCGCTTGTCACCAAAACTATAATAAGACTTTTTAGGGTTAACAAATTTCAGTCTTCATTTAGTACGAGTATTTTCAGTTGGCCGAATGTTGAAGTAAGTCGAAATTTTTTAATACTCATTTAAATGAGAGCCACTTTTATACCAGTACCACTTTTATTTATGGGTATTCAAGTGCGCTTAGATAACTGGGTAAGATAACTATAACGCAGTAAAAAGAAAATTGTGAACGTATAAAGTCAAAACTACACTATTGCCATCTTTAATCATTTATACACTTTTGCCATCTGTAATCAAAATTTAAACAATAAGTACCTACATAAATTATGAAACGTTTATAGAACAAGGGTTAGGTACAAGGGTTTAAAAAGGGGTTTAAAATCATATTTTTTCCGTTTTCTTTGTTCAACCACAGGGTTAACTAATTGATAAACTTTGATGTGTCCTGTTTTCTAACTATTGACAATAAATGAGACTACACACATTCTTTTTATAGTTTTTGAGTACTTCTATACTCAAAAATACACTTAGATGGTCTGACCAAACCCGCTCATCACTTAATACCAAGTTGCAGGATGCTCTTCACAATGCCAAAGACAGGATAGATGGCGGACCATCGTCAAAACAGTAATGGCTCAACGTCGGGGGAATCACGACCCTCAGTAATGAGGAACACTGCGCGAGGAGGAGGAGTATTTCTAAGCAGTGTATGTAATGGATCTCGTGTCGGAAATATTAAAAAAAAAATGTTATTATATAATGTATAATGATTATTATAAATTTCCTTACCTGTAATTCTTTGTCTTCTACCACATCAAGGTTATTGTTAGAGATTTGCCCTCCCAGAAACACTTGGCTGACTAGTTTAGGATGAGCCGGGTCCGTGACGTCATACTGCCTCACGTCCCCATGAAGCCAGCACGAGAAGTACAGGAATTTATCATCGAGAGACAGAATTATGTCGGAGATCAAACCTGCAAGAAATGTGCAGTTAGAACGTTGAATTTATCTTTATAGGAGAGGAGAGCGAAGCTTTACTTTATGAACGGTTTTTTTATGTATATTAAATTCGTTAAAAATATATGGTTATAATGGGAAAAACACTGAGAAAAAAATTGATGAGAACTTATTACAACAAAATGATTGAGTATGTGGTATACCTCTATATTATTGCCTAAGAATTTCACTATTTATGAGCAAAAAATAATGTTTTATGTAAGTAATCTGCGTAGTGTTTGACGAGAAATTATAACCTCTTTGTAATTTGTTTTCAAATAACCATATACTAGAGCATAAATACGACCCCATTACAATAAAATAAGTACAAAGTCAAGTTTACTTTACTTTACTAAAGTTTACCCTTTAGCCACAGAATACTTCATAACTACCCTGAGAAAACCTCGAAGACAGTATAAGATAGAGGTGTCCAAGTCTCAGAAACTAAAATCCATCTAAGCATGTGAGAGTTTCGTAGTTATATTAAACGTAACAGAAAGTGTAAGCGACAAAGTCTGCAATGAAGTTAACGAAATAAAAGAAAATAAAACAAATCTGCATTTACACAAAAAGCAGACGCCGTTTCTCGCATAATTTTTTATTGGTGTAAACTCGAACAACAAGCATATTATAACTATAGTTATAGTATATACGTTGTCGCGTACTGTACCCCAAGTATGAGATTTGCTTACGATATTTCGTTTTTCGTTTTACGTTTTTGTTCCGTGTTTATTGCGGGTTTTGTATGAAGACGCGATAGAGATACCGATACGGACCCGCAATGAACACGGAACAAAAACGAATCGTTTTCGCTGCGTGCTCATTGCGGGTTTTGTAAAGTTCCGTATCGGTATCAATATCGCGTCTTCATACAAAACTCGCAATGAACACGGAACAAAAACGTAAAACGAAAAACGAAATATCGTAAGCAAATCTCATACTTGGGGTACTGGTGTCACGGAAGACCAGCGTTATAGTAGCGTATGCTGCTATAGCATTTATGCTGAGTGACGGCCAATTTGTGTCACTTACTTACTTTTAATGTCTATTCTTGTATTTTTATTATAAACTGTGTATGTGTGGCATGAATAAATGATTTTGTATTGTATTGTATTGTATTGTATTGTAAGCATAAGTAAGTTCCTACGATTTCACTTTGATGGTGGCGATAATTGCTATCTGTTATGCTTAGGGCGCATTGTTTCATGAAATCATTCGTTATGTTCCCCTGTTCTTTTTTTGTAAAAGATTTCGTTCGATTTCGATTTAGTTACTTGTAGAATTAAGCTCTTACTAACAAACGTTACTCAAGTTGAAGCACTGCTATAAGTTAGCCCTGTCACTGTTTGTCAGCACCCATTGGTAAGAGATGGCAATAGTTTGAACACTGATTATATTTTGACACATGATAAGTAAGACCTTTACGGCCTTACTACAAAAAATCTGTCAAACGATAAACTATGCTTAGGGCCGGTTTCACAATGCTCTGTTAATTTAACAAAGGAATAAAGGGCCGTTAAATATGTCAAAATGTATGCGTTTGACAGCTAAGGTTAGATTTAACGGCCTGTTAATCCTTGATTAGTAACTAACAGAGCATGGTGAAACTGGGCCTTAAACTATTGCCATCTGTTACTAATGCGTAATGACAAATATAGACAGCGCTAATTTTAAGTATTATTATAAATAAATAAATATTGGTGGACTTTCGTTAGAAGAGAAATTACAACATAGGTAAATACAATTGTACCTGAGTATCTTACCTATCTAATATAAATATATTATTTTAGTTATTTATGATAAGGGAGGGGAAGACATTCTCACATTGCCTATGTCCCTGCACATTTCCACGGACACGAGCTGAGTGTAAACGGGGTATACGGAATAGCACTACAGTAACCTTCATTCCCGGCACCGACAGCCTGTTTTCAACGTAAAAGCTGGTTACAAATAAAAGAAAAACAAAGGTAAAGTTACCGTTAAGCTCGGACTCAACGCCATCTTTGGCAACTTTTTTCGCTGGGACGTCGATGACTTTATCGGTTTTCCACGTTCCGTCCGTAGTTTTGTAGAACCTAAACAAATAAAAAACAATGTGGGGACGGGAATGTCAACTGTGGAATTAATTGGATAACCTCAGGCTAGGCTGTGTAAAGTTTATACAATTGATCGAGGTACACTGAATGGAAAATCTATAACTATAACGTAGGAAATTTAAAACACATCAAGTAAACTGTGAGAGGAACTGGCACCTAGATTCACCTAGTTTAACTAGATTCTTACATTTCACCTAGGATTGCAAGGATCGCTTTGAAACGTCTTAGTTTCAAAGTGATCCTTGTGATTCAATTGAATAAATACTTTTTGACTTTGACTTTGAGTCTTCTTTTTTCAACTGAACAACATATTGTTTACAGCCGTCAAACTTCAAGCCAGGTTACTAAATAAGGTAGAACAGTAATCACTAGCAATTTTCTTACAAGTCACGTAATTACCTACAAGAGTATTTATAATGAATTATTTTAATTAAAGAAACAATTTCATGTTTTGTTCTAAATATTGTTGTTGTTATTTTGCTTATGTTAAGATAAGCTGGTTAATAAGTTGATTGTACAAACCCAGCTCAGAATACAATGAAAACATCCCCATATTCACGAAGAAGCACGATGATGGCATCGAACCAGGTAATGTACTTAGACAAACATTTTGTTACGCTGGGATAAATTCTCACGAGGCAGTATCGTTCAAACAACACTGAAATTATTGTGACGTATGTCGATATAATAGGGTGAATTTTGTTTTTATTTTGTCATAAACCGACAGCCCTCTTACAAAAACTCATTCAACTGCCAGAAAAACCTTATATCGTACGAAAAACAATTTCAATCGCAAGAATACACTTTCATCGCGTTTCATCTTTACGCGACTTCTTCGTGAATACTAGGATGGATTTCCTACACAACAGCAAGCACCCGCCAATTCTCACATTATCCCAAATCCCTACAAATCTCGTACCTGTAAACGTTGGCTTCGACTGCGCACCCGACAAATCCTTCAGCGGATTTCGGATCATGGAGGAATCTGATCTCTAGGGGCGCGCAACCTTCCTGACCCAGATCTATGACTTGTTTGAGCTCGCGGGTTGACCATTTGTACACGTTTAGTTTGGTGCCGTAGCGTTCCTTATTGGGGATATCTTCTGCGTGAAATCCACTGTAGAAAAAGGATTTTTATAGGTTGTTGTAAATTTTACACTAGTAAAAGTACTATTCCACTAACCATTAACAGTACTTAATTATATTGAAACTTTGCAATTGAAATGAAATGCGCCAAGCGATGTCTTCGCTATAATAGACGTATTGTAGTGAAGTTGTGGACGGCATTATCGCATTTTATACTTGTAACTATTTAAAAAAAAACTAGATACCTTTTTTATATGTTGAAAAATCACGTTTAAACTACGAATAAATAGCGTTTAAAACATAAAATCCCAAAACCCTGGAGGCAAATAACTTCACGACTGATCGAGCAGAAACAATTGAAACAAAAACGGATGACAATTAATCGGAAATAACTCACGATTTGAAGTGCTTCGGCGTTCCCCATTCAGACGCGATCATTACGTCATGGTAGGGCTGATACCAGAAATCGTAACCGAATTTCGCCAATTTGTTTCCCTTCGTCCATGTTCCTATAAACAAAGAACGATAATAATATTTCTTCTGTAAATGTTGTCGAGCAATGTTGTGTCAATATTTTGATGTTTGTATTGAGGCATGACTTTGATAAATAGGCGTTTATTTTTTCAGACATTTTTATCAATACATAGAAAAAACAGGTTATTTTGTATCTATAACCATTATTACATCAGATAAATAAATAAATATTGGTGGACTTTAGAGGACTGATAGCTGATATAATAGTCATATTATATAGTTTTTTTTGTAAATACATACTTATAATTGAAAATCAAACGAACTAAGTGAAGTTCGATGACAATTATGTGAGCAGCTTAATTCGATGCGATTTATATAATAACACCCAGACAGAGAACAAACATCAATGTTCATCACACAAATGTTTGTTCTCGGTGGGGATCGAACCCACGGCCTACTGCGCAGAAGGCAGAGCTACTACCAACTGAGCTGTGTAGGCTGTCAAAAAAAAAGATGCTTGGTGTAATTTATTTCCGTAAGGATGAAAAATATTTTCAGAGGATACGTTTTTTGGTAACTCACTGCGTTATTATACCAGTATCACCGTGTACGTAAATGAACTTCATATTCATCAGCACGCCTCAACCATGCATAAATGAATATTCTAATAAAAAGGAAAAATCATATTTTCTTTCTTTTTACCAAAATCATGTTGGATTTACTTCACTTCCCGTTAACATTCACCTGTCATTACAAAGTATTCGCATAAGTGAACACAAAATCACCTTTGCTGCAGGAATTCACGTTTTTATCTTAATAATATTATAAACGCGAAAGCTTGTAAGTATGGATGTTTGTTACTCTTTCACGTAAAAACTACTGAATGGATTTTAATGAAACTTACAATAATATAGCTTATACATCAGAATAACACATAGGTTACAATTTATAAAGATATTGTGTGACTAATCCTGCGCAGACGAAATCGCGGGCACCAGCTTGTTCTCAATATAGCAATTACCGATACACAATGCGCTATGACAAGCTATTTAATACATATTTTGGAACCTTTTAAAATTGTTAGATAATGGAACTAATTCATTGAAAAATGATTGAGAAAAACGCCTCTATTCATATACTTATATAACGTCGTGGCCGAATCGTAAAATTGATCACATCATGATGTGACCGATTTACACCAACTACAGTAGTCAAGCACTCTATGAGTACTTCGGCTACTGTACCCAAAGTCCAAGTTTTGTCAGAGTCGTATCGTGTTTGTCCGAGTTGTTTACGTTTTTATTTTTTGTGTATCGTCAGGCCATTATTGTATGAAGACTCGTAAGTTCTTAGCACGCTCGATAGAGGCGCTTATCGAGTCTCCATAACAAAAACGGCCGGACTATACAGAAAATGAAAAAACTCAGGCTTCATGTTGTACGATCCCAGTTAGAACCGCACATTAAAATGTTAGATAAGTAAGATCGGAGCTCAAGAAAATAGTAATAGTTTCGGTTCACAGTATATTCACTTATCCAATACAGCACAACACAAGTACCTATGTATTGTAAAACTGAAGTATTTAAGTAAAGGATGCCCGCTCGCGACTGTCGCGCGCGGTGTCACGTGTAGAACTCTCAGTACATAGATAAATATGCAATGACAATGTACGTAACCGTACAGGGGTACTATTCGAGTAGTACCTACCTACCCTTATCCAATCAAATCATAAATATTATTCACCTGTCACTTTCAAAGTCTTCGCATCGATGAGCACAAAGTCCCCCTTCCCATTTTCCTCCTTATCACCCATGGTGGAAATCATGATTTCCCCGGTCGCCAAGCAGTGGGCCGTATGCGGGAAGCTGCAGTTGAATGACCTCATCTCCGACCCGTCGATTACCTGTCGACATTTCGGAGATATGAAAAAGATAAGGCTATAGAAAATAGGGTGTTTAGAAATTCGGACGAAATGGCTGGCGTCAATTGTGTTATAAAGGGACGATGATGATTTGATAGGTTCGGCATAGGCCATCAAGATTATAGACCTGTTTTGCATAGCTTGGTTTATTAAAACAAATTTAAATAAAAACATCATGATAAGGGAGTTTATAGTAATTTAAAATATTGCGTTTGATCAGCAAAACAAAAAGTTTAATTAACTAATAAATCGGTAACTTACGTTCACTAAACTATAAAATCACGTAAATAAGGCGCACTTTACGATGGCAATATCGATGAAATGCAGACATAAAGTAGAAAATTAAAAAAGTTCTGTTTTGTTGACAAAGTTCAGCGCACGTTGCCCTAGCCAATATGAAGAAGGCGAATCTAATTACTTTTTTGAGGGCATATGACCACGTCGCGATGAACGTCACGTTAAATTACCTGTCCAACTTCATTAGTCGCTAACACAGTAAGTAATACGTTTTTGCCTTATAGGAGCTGTTTCATCAATATATTGAGCCAGGGTCGGTTCTGTATACACTATGTATAATTGTCGCTTAGCAATATAGTAACTGTTTTAACTGCTTATTAGCTTTATTTTTATTAGTTTTCTTGCCCATCAAGATTTTCTTGGTCAAGGAGAGCAACACAATGCACTAAAAATATGGCAGACTGACATGCGTGAAATGTCATTTTGACAACAGTATCAATTCCAGTACCAGTGCCAAGTCTGTTTTGTTTTTAGTTTTTCGTTATTTCAGGTCTTTTTTGTATCGAGACTTTGCGAGTTCGTTTAAAAAAGGTCCAACGTTACGAAAAACTAAATACGAAAAACGCGCACGCAATGACAGCAACAACAAAAACATAAAACTGTCAAAGCGATGCAAAATTAAATGCGTCATGTCAAACGTCCGTCAATTACATAACTGTCATGGCGTCTCCAGAATGTTTACAAATTGAAAAAATCGACCAGATAAACATTTAGGTGACAACTTGATTTGCCCACAAATTAAAGAAATTGCACTTATATGGTAATCTTTTATTTTTTTAAATTTTTCTTTGCTTCGTACATAGACCAGACGAACAATAAAAAAGGGCCTTTATATGAACTTTTTTATCCACGAACTCTAACTTCAAGCGAATGTAAGAAATTGATTTTATTTACAACTTCATGATGGAACAAGCATAAGGGCCCCCTGAATGTGCAAACTAACCTTATGAATTTTAGGTTTTCTCGGATCAGTGCCGACGTCAACAGCGAAGATATTGCAAGACTGCAATGCTGGGAGTATAAGAAGATCTCTCGTCAAGTTCTTGTCACTGTGGCAGCTAGAACAGACGTTCCAGCCACTGTGGTGGAGCTCGTCTTTAGTACTGCCAGTGTAGGTACGGTGAATAACCTGTGGACATAAAATTATCTTAGGCTGGCAACACAGAGGGAGTAATCACTACAGAGGTTTATTGGGGCTTGGATTCCACTAGTCCTTTTCAAAGAAAGTAAAAAAAAAGAGATACCTCACTCGTTAAAGGTAATCACATATACCACGCATACTGTTACCATTGTGATTATACCAAAAGTATATTTTATTGTTTAATTTATCTTTATAAAAAAGGCTTGTGAAAATAAAACTGCACAGTTTTATCGTTTCCTCAAAGTGACTTAAATTTTTCTGGTGTCATTTCGTATCGTTTTTTCGTATGCGTAAAGTAGTTGTGAATAAAAATTCTCTAAGCTAACATTGTACATCCATGTCCCAATTTATATCCCTTTCAATTTCCAAAGCTCCAAGCCCAAAGAAAGCAAGAAACCCCGCAAAGGCTTGCTCCTCTAAAATCCCTCGTAGTAAATCCCTAGGATATATTGCATTCCTCTTGTTAATTTAGCCTGGGACTGATACTTATTCTGCTACTGGACTGCAATGTACAATAGCTCCTAGATCCAAATTTGCACAGAAAGCAGACTCTTACAGACTTAGAAACTCTGCTAGAAGTAACTATTGCGATATTGTACTAGATATTATACTCGAAGTGCTATGGTATTCAACTGAACATCATTTGAATTCTGGTCTACGTGACGCTGATTTTAAAGTATCAGCAAGACAAACTATGTACTGGAAGATAACGACCTCCCACAACCGACAAGGACAAACGATATTGTCAGTACCGATCGTGAGAAATTGCACTTTTGTAATCTGATGATAATAACGATGAAGGTTTAGCTTTACACTAATAGGTAAAGTCAGTGGCAACCCGTTTTCTGTGTGAATGCAGTCCTAGATCTCGGATTACCGGGAATTGCCATCCGACAGGACTAAACGGCTGCTGTTACGTTTTATTTGCTAATACCAGTGCGTAATTGCGCACATTCTGTCTCCGGATATTACTTTTTAGGGTTCCATTTCCAAACAAAACATGTCAACTACGTATATACGTAGTGACAAGAAGAAAAAAACAAATGCAATTGGACTGGATCTATTATCTTTCTTTTTTTTTAAAAGACCCGGCATTGGTTCGCTACAACCGAGGATACCGTACGAGCGAAATGTATGCAAATTCTTCCCCCATAGGGGGCCAAAAAGAAAACCAAGAGGGTTCCGGTTCAGACAGAGAGCCCTAGTCCCGTCTGGACCGGCTATTCATTCGGCGTTATGGCTGAAATACTGTAATAGCCTCGAACGACGGTTAAAAGTATAAGTACATATTATCGAATTCATCTTGTCAATGTTTTGATTTGTTAACTGTTTTATACGTAAAATAAATAAAATAAAAAAAAAGGTTAGTTCGGAAGGTGCCACTGAAATAACCACTATGTACAAACACATTTTTTAGGACAGAAAGCTATATATTGATTGGATAGGGATAGCTCTGCCTATAAAAATGGCATTACCTCTTCTACGCTAATTTAAGGCACCTGTATCATTTTGACGGACAATGTTGCTAGTGTCAAATGGAATAAACACTGGTAAGATCGTCTGTCGATTCGTTTTCTGTCATTTTAGGAAGCAACATAGCTTTTTTATTTGAATTGTTTTCTAGTGCTATTTTGAGTTGTGTTGTGTAATTTCGGTGGTATTTTAACCACTTAGTTATTAGCACAAAGTGTAGACATTTGAAATGAAAGTCTTTATGTGATATCCTAATTTAAAAAAAAAACTTTTCGTTAGTTTTGAAGAAAACCGCCACCATTTTCTTCAAAACAAATGACGGCCGACTTGCATATGGACTGACTCGACTATAAAGTATTTCACAATATACAAGGTGTTCCAATACTTGTTAAAACTTCAGGGGGCTAAAGAACCCATCAATATGAATAACTTTTTCTAAGGAAGCAACACTGTGAACGCGAAAAAAAAACAGCTGTTTCATGCAAAAGTTCAATAAGTACAAGTATTGGAACACCTTGTTACAAGTATTGGAACACCTTGTACATCACTTTGACTCTGGCAAGATTGTCGGTCAAATGACGGACACTTGCCATAAACGGAGAAATAAAGAAAAAAATCATCTGTCAAAATGATATACCTACAAGTGCTTTAAATGAGCAAAGAAGACAGTTTTTAAACAAGTCCGACTGTTTTTACAATGACAGGGGCAGCGTTTCACTACAATCTAAACTGGTGAGTGATGATGTAGCAAAGCGATCTAGACTACTACGTTAAGTCAGCTGTCATCCGAGGAGCACGTATACTGAAGACGTGCTTTATATGTGGCATTATTGGCAGAATTCTGTCACGATTTCCTGAACACCCTTGGCCGAAGTTTTCCTGAACTTTTCTTCTGTTGTTATTATTTTCGTGATTACAGTCTTACGGGTGGAATTGCTCTGACTTCATATTTCGTGAGTTCTCGGCTAATGAACTATTATTTGAGACAGCGCAATCAAGCCTCGTTTCCGCGTAATTACCCCTGGTGGGTCCGTATTCATAAACAAGATGTATTTAGTGCAAGATTTATTTATTTATTTATTTAATAATTAGTACGGCTTAAAACCGATTACACTAATTAACGAAATTATACAACAGTTAAAAATTAAATAAATGATATTTTAAAATTAAATAAAAATTAAATGATGATTAAATAAATTACACATTGTCAGTGACTAATAAATAATATTATACAAATTTAAAATTAGCAATAGTACCTATAATCAAATCTCTAATACTATAAGAATCAAAGTCCTGACTGACTGACTGACTGACTGACATATAGACAACGCACAGCCTAAACCGCTGGTCCTAGAGACTTCAAATTTGAGGAGTACATAGGTCTTATGGCGTAGAGGTGCACTAAGAAGGGATTTTTGAAAATTCAACCCCTAAGGGTGTAAAAAGGGATGAAAACGTTTGTATGTAAAATCGTATTCCTTGAACCTACAAACTTGAAACTTGGAGTACATTTACTTCAAGGCAAAAACATAGAAAAGGCATTTTTAGTTTTTTTAAACTACCCTTAATAAGTGTGCAAAGGGGTGTCAAAGTTTGTATGGGAGTTTTTTGACCGCTGGTCCTAGAGACTTGAAACTTGAGGAGTACATAGGTCTTATGGCGTAGAGGTGCAATAAGAAGGGATTTTTGAAAATTCAACCCCTAAGAGTGTAAAAAGGGATGAAAACGTTTGTATGTAAAATCGTATTCCTTGAACCTACAAACTTGAAACTTGGAGTACATTTACTTCAAGGCAAAAAAATAGAAAAGGCATTTTTAGTTTTTTTAAACTACCCTTAATAAGTGTGCAAAGGGGTGTCAAAGTTTGTATGGGAGTTTTTTGACCGCTGGTCCTAGAGACTTGAAATTTGAGGAGTACATAGGTCTTATGGCGTAGAGGTGCACTAAGAAGGGATTTTTGAAAATTCAACCCCTAAGGGTGTAAAAAAGGATGAAAACGTTTGTATGTAAAATCGTATTCCTTGAACCTACAAACTTGAAACTTGGAGTACATTTACTTCAAGGCAAAAAAATAGGAAAGGCATTTTTAGTTTTTTTAAACTACCCTTAATAAGTGTGCAAAGGGATGTCAAAGTTTGTATGGGAGTTTTTTGACGCGTGGTGCGTATGACTTAAAACTTGAGGTAAATATACTTAGAAATAAATAATTAAGAATGACGCTTTTAACTTTTGATAATTACCTCTGCAAAGGGTGCAAATGACTGTAAAAGTTAGTATGGGAGAGTTTTTAACGCATAGTGCGATTGATTTCATACTTGAAGTAAATATACTCAACAATAAATGATTTAAAATCAAGTTTTCAATATTTTACAACCACCCCTGCAAAGTGTGCAAAGGGATGTCAATGTTTGTATGGGAGTTTTTTAACGCGTAGTGTAACTTCAAACTAAAATAAAATGTGTTCTGTGTAATAAAAAGGATACAACGAGGCGTCAATGTTTGTAAGGGACATTCTAAAAACGGGAATCTTGAGTTGGTACGAAGAGATCTGAGGATATCTAACGTGCCTGGGGATCAAAGTCGTGAAGCTGTTTCGTTTCGTTTGTTTTTGGGGTAGAAACTAAGTAAACAAATAAGTACATATTTTCCGTGTAGGGTTATCTTTGTTGTATTTGTCATGTTTGCGCTATACTCCTATACTCCTGTACCTATACCTACCTACCTAATATAGGTAATGGACGCCTATAGGTATCTCTGATACGTAAGGTATTTAAAATCATACCCTAATAATATACAAATCAATGCGAAAGTTACGATGTTTGGACGTTTGTGGATCAATCACGGCTCACCACTTCAACGCGTGCGAAGCCGCGGGAAGCCTCTAGTTGTAGAATAAAAGTACAATACAATACATAAATTTACAGTTTTCTGAATTCATGATATAATGTCAATAAGTAAGTAATAAAATAAAATATGTGAGTCACAATAAATAATAAGCAATTAATGAATTATATATAACCTTTAGTATATAAGATGTATCTAATAGTCCAACACAGTAGCCTTGTTTCGCTGTGCATCGTAGGGCACGTTCATATTGTGCGTGACTTGGGAGGCAATGCTTAGTTATAAGGTGATTGTTACCACTTAACACAGGTGGGTCATCCGACAACCACACTCTTCAAACCGAAACACAGCAACGCTGCTTGGCGGTACAAAAAGGCGTGGTGGTAGTACATCCCCGGACGAGTCCTTCACAAAGAGCTCTACTACTCTTTAGTCTCTCTTTAATAAACGAATCCTTTTCGTTCTATACCGGTTTATCGAGCGAAACCTTTTTAATATTGTTCTTTGCATTAACCGTTTTATTTAGAGGTTTAGTTCGAACAGAACGAAATAATAAAGGTTGTAGGTATTTTAAGTGAAACCGGTCAAACTTTTTCCGGTTTCCAAGCCCTGTTTGCCTACCCCCAAATTGATAGAGAGTAAAAATATTTAGCTGAAGAACCCAATATTCAATACAGTAAAATAAAAAAACAAGTATGAACAAGTAAGTACAGCTATGAACGGCTACAAATTTTGAGAAGGTTTTGGTTATGGGCTTCTTTAACGGTTGTTTGTGAATACGAAGGTAGTACAGAGATGTTACAAATAGTTACGGTAATTAGCACGAAGAAGCGTCCTAATAAGAGCTAATGAGGTACTGGAATAATGTTGTTCTTGTTTATGTTCTTTATTCGTTTTTGGGAATACTTAGTAAATGATGGATACAATATCTAGTGATTTGTATATTTTCTTATAAAAGAAGTCATTGCAATCTTTATGATCTACTAAATTATAATTTAGTAATATAATCAGACTGTCAAAAACGATAAGTCAAAGTCAAAAGGTGTTTATTCAATAAAATCACAAGGATCACTTTGAAACGTCCTAAGGTGACTCTAGGTGCCAGTTCCACGCGACCAAAGCCTAGAAGAAGGGAACAGGCAACAAACTTACGGCTTGGTTCCTACTGTTCTTTTGTATGATCCTTTTACAATGTAATATAATATATTATTGTTTGCCGGAAATATTGCAAAAATGTTTAAATAGTCAATAGCTTTATTTTATAAAGTACCATTGAGTCAATATGTACCTACTGATTGATTTTCTAACAAATAAAATAAATAATAAAATATTTTAATTTGTCGGATAGTGTTACTTTGCGGTATAGAACAGTAACTATTATTCATACAAAAAAAATAACTTCGCAATGTCCCTTGGCAACAAGATAACAATATTTAAACTGCAGTCCACGTCAATATTTTTATCGATGCTGTTTTTAAAGCACTTTATCTACAATTGACATTCAAATAAAACCATATTGCAAACTTTGTTTATCAAAGTACGACCGACGAAAACCTGAAAAAATTAAACATTCGACCGGATTTCGGGTTCATTATACCATCGAACCTACTACATAAGATAAGATTACACAATGTCATTTATGCCACCTTTACTTGATCGTTTACGATGAGCAATATTATTTTATCCTGTCTAGTGAATAAAACCATGCACAACTTTTACGTTATCGAAGTAATCGCTCAATTAAATAATAATATATTGAATGAATTCAAACACAACGCCATAGCTTAGCGAAGCTTGTAATATTGGGAACCAGAAAACTGATAATATTTTTTTTCTTTCTTTATAAGGCATTTTGACTTTGACTTGACTTTGATATAATTAAAGTGCATTTTTTGTGCTTATTCTTATACAAGGTGTGCCAATAATTGGGTTTAAAACTTCGGGGGGCTAAAGTACCTATCAATATGAATAACTTTTTCTAAGGAACCAACACTGTAAACGAGAAAACAAAACACATTCGCGTTTACAGTGTTGGTTTCTTTAGAAAAGAAGTACATTCCAATACATACTTTTTTATATTTTTGAGAGATATGACGTAAAAGATAAAATTTCGAAATCCAGTACTTGTCTCCAGTTCCCATTTGTAAAAGTTTCCATGAATAACTAAAGTTCAGAAAGATTCGCGCAACGTGGAAATTTAGGGGGCGAATTACTAGTATGAAACAAATTGACAAACCTGACTGTAAGTAGGAGATTCGGGGTTCACGTCGATAGTAGACAGGTAGTCCTGCTTGGTTTGGTCCGGTTGCACGGTGACTACGTACAGGAGTTCCTCTCGAGGTCCGTTATTGAACGCGTCCAGAGGGGACGCGTAGCCTGGCCCTTTACCTATAAAAAAAGTATTTATAAAATAAAAAAAACTTCAGTCCAGGTAAATAATTTATAAGGAAACAACACTGTGAACGCGAAAAAAAACAGCTGTTTCATACAAAAGTTCAATTACCTACCTACTTGGCTAAAATGTATGAAACAGCTGTTTTTGTTCGCGTTCACAGTTTTGGTTCCTTAGAAAAAATTATTCATATTGATGGGTACTTTAGCCCTCTGAAGTTTTAAGTACAAGTATTGGAACACCTTGTATATTATTCAAGATTCTTTGAAATTTTACGTTATAAAGTGAATAAATAAAGTTAAGCTGAGGTAAAAACCTACGTATACGTAATTTGATAAATCTTCTTTCAAAACCAGAGGTTGTTTAATGATATCTGGGTACCGACCGGCACCTCTTATAGCAGTATTAAAATAATATTATGAACTGTCAATTTTAGCAGTTGTGAAAATAATCTTGAAAACAGTTCTAGCTTCTATAAGTTGAAACGTCATCTAGTACGAAAATACTTGTCAGCTATTCTTTTTTATCTGGTTGTAGTTGAACAGACTTGATGACATATACAAGGTGTTCCATAAGTTGTGTATATAAACTTCAGGGGGCTAAAGTACCCATCAATATGAACAACTTTTTCTAAAGAACCAACACTGTGAACGCAAAAAAAAACCGCTGTTTTATACAAAAGTTCAATACCTACCAGGCTAAAATGTATGAAACAGCTGTTTTTTTTTCGTGTTCACAGTGTTCGTTCTTTAGAAAAAGTTGTTCATATTGATGGGTACTTTAGCCCCCTGAAGTTTATATACACAACTTATGGAACACCTTGTATAATATGGTACGAAATTATAGTGTAATATTATTTTAATACTGCTTTATGAGGTGCCGGTCGGCCCCCAGAACATGCTGTATAAAAAACCAAGACGTCATTATACTAAGTAAACAATAGTATTTTTTTTAAAAAAAGGAAACCTAAACCAGATAAAACCAATTTTACTAAAATCAAATTCAATTATGGAAGTTTTCACCACACTAAACCATTTAGCATGCTCAACGGAGCGCAAAAGTTGGTAAGCAGACAAACAATAGCGCATTGATGGGATTACCCTACACAATGGGGGTAATTTATATGCAAGCATTACCTGACGTGATTACTGAAAGGGGCGCAGGGGTAGTCCCCCAGATCGCAAGCGAACCCTCATTTGTGCAAAGGAAAATAATGTTTTGATGCCTATCGACGATATATTGAAGGTGACAGTACCTATTGGGAAGGGAAGACGAGAAAATTGCACTTTTAAAATACCAGGAAAATCTTTTGATTTATGAAGAATTCAATTATGGCGAAAACAAGAGCTAGTACCTCTCGCTCGCACGTTTCGACATGTTGAAAGATATAAAATCACTAAAACCCATTTTCGAAAAATCGCAAAAAGCTCTTGTATTCGCCTTATGTATTTAATTAAATGATGGGTATATTTGATTGATCAATTGAATGAACGGTGTAAGTAGAAAAGCATTGAATTCCGCCTGTGGCTTCGTATCGCGACGTATTCAGAAGCTTAAGGCCTAATTTCACCATGCTCTGTTAGTTACTAATCAAGGATTAACAGGCAGTTAAATCTAACCTTAGATGTCAAACGCGTACATTTTGACATTTTTAACGGCCGTTTAATCCTTTGTTAATTTAACAGAGCATGGTGAAACCGGCCCTAAGATGCGGATGGCTAACTAAATATCTAAGCTTTTACATTTTGAATATTATTAGGATTATAAAAAGTTGACGCGTAAAGTAACCTAAAAGATATTATATCGTGCAAAGTTCAGATCGTAAACGAAATTGGACTTATAAATATAATTTAATTTAGTGATCAGCAGGTAAGCAGCAAAATTTCATCTTTTTTCTGGTAATATAATTGCTTTCATTAACCTAGGAAGAATACTCGGTGCTTGGGAGCACTGGTGGTCTAGTGGTAGCGGCCCTGCCTTCCGATCCTAAAGTCGTGGGTTCGAAACCGGTCGTGGACCAATGAGTTTTTCTGTTCAAAAATTGATGTGCACAATGCCAGTACTCTCAAACGGTGAAGGAAAACATCGTGAGGAAACCGGCATATCGTAGATCCTAAAAAGTTCCATAACATGTGCTCGAAAGGAGCCTCTTGAGGCGCACTTAGAATCCTTTCACCACACTGTTTCGTAAGAAACTAGTGACACGACAAGAGAACAGACGGCGTATCTTCCGCGAATAATATTCCTTAAACTTCACAGAATCTTCAAAAAGTTCTATCTAAACAGCGAGATTAAAATCACTAGGGTTGGGAGAGACCGCGTTTGAGGTTCTTTGAAGTTTCGCCAGAGGGCACAAAATGATAAATTGCAAGCCGCTTGATGTGTCTGACACTTTTTTTTCCACATTGTGACCTTTTACCACAGACTAAATAGTATGTAGTAGCTTTTTGGGGGTCCTTTATTTCGTATAACACGTGACACGGTCGAATAAGTTTTATGCTGACAAATAGGGATATGAAAGATGGCAGGTTTTAACGATGATTGAGCAAAATAATAGTTTAATAGTATAAATATCATGTCTAATGACATGATAAAAAGCTATTGAAAAAGTCCACTGCTGGACATGAGCCCCTATACGCTAGTATGAACGATTTTGATCAATATTTTAAATTGATCAAAATCGTTCATACTCAAAAATGTATCAATCAATCAATCAATTCAGCCTGTATGCACCCACTGCTGGGTATAGGCCTCCCCTTTAAAACGCCACTCTCTCCGGTCCTGTGCCAGTCTTTGCCATTGCCGCCCAACTACTTCTACTATATCATCCGACCATCGGGCGGGTGCGGTCTGCCTCGTGGTCGTTGAGCGTCTCTTGGCCACCATTCCGTAATCGCCGTTGTCCATCTTCCATCATTCCTTCTTGCCACGTGTCCTGTCTCCACTTCAGGCTTGTGATCCGCATACCTACGTCTACGACTTTTGTAAATGTATAACGAATAAAAAAAAATGTTATGTGTCATCAATCATTACATATAAACAAACCGGCCAAGTGCAAGTCGGACTACATAAAAACGGCTAAATATCACGTTTGTTGCATGGGAGCTCCCTTAAATATTTATTTTCTGTTTTTTAGTATTTGTAGTTATAGCGGCAACAGAAATACATCATCTGTGAAAATTTCAACTGTCTAACAGTCATGTTTTATCACAGTTCATGAGATACAGCCTGGTGACAGACGGACAGCGGAGTCTTTAATAGGGTCCCGTTTTACTCTTGGGTACAGAACCCTAAAATGGACCAAAAGTTCTATGAATAATAAAACATCGGATGGTAGGATACTTTTCGTTAAGTATTTTGAAATTAGCATTTAAATATAATATATGCCAACCGAATATACATAAAAACAAAACCAGATTCACGACTTTGGTCCCCAGGCACGGTAGATATCCGTTCAGATATTTTAGTACGAAGTACTAACTCAAATTTTTTTTTTTTTTTTTATACAACCAGCTGATGGAACAAGCAGATGGCCCACCTGATGTTAAGTGGTAACCATCACCTATAACAAAGCATTGCCTCGTAAGTCACGCACGATAGGAACGTGCCCTACGATGCACTGCCCTGCGTCCATCAGCTTGAGGCATACAGATGTTAAGCCTCATGTGCCTGTAATTACACCGGCAACCACACTCTTCAAACCGAAACACAGCATTGCTGCTTGGCGGCAGAAAAAGGCGTGGTAGTACTTCCCCGGACGAGCTCTTCACAAAGAGCTCTACAACTCCAGAAAAGGATTATATTTTATATTATTGAGGATGTCCAAGTGCTTCAAAATGTTACATTATGGCACACCCAAATTTTGCAGAAGTCAGTATTCCATACATGACAACCCAAATTATCCAATACCTGCGTATTTAAATGTTTTGGTGCCTATTGTATAATACCCAAAACCACAGAGTAAAAATTTTACAACTACGTTAGTACCAACATGCTGATGCAAAACCATTACAAACATTTTTACTATTGACTTAGCAAACTACGTCTACCTGTACCCCAAGTATGAGTTTTGCTTACCATATTTGGTTTTTCATTTATTTTTGGTTCAGTGTTCATTGCGGGTTTTGTATGAAGACGCGATAGGGATACCGTTATGGAACTTTACAAAACCCGCAATGAGCACGGAGCAAAAACGATTCGTTTTTGTTCCGTGTTCATTGCGGGTTTTGTATGAAGACGCGATAGGGATACCGATATGGAACTTTACAAAATCCGCAATGAACACGGAACAAAAACGTAAAACGAAAAACCAAATATGGTAAGCAAATTTCATACTTGGGGTACTGATGGAAAGAAGTCCGTATCCTAAACACCAGAAAAACATGCGTGTAAATACAAATTTAAGGTCAAATACTCACAGCAAGACATCGCGATTGTATCCAAAAGAAAAATAGGTAAAAATAAATCGCCCGTCCGCACCGACGAACCGGCTTTCAACCAATGCTTAAGTAAATACAGACTCAACAAACTGATAGTGCAGTAGGTACCTATCTATCTATGAATAGAACGAGAGTCAACCGTAACTTTGATACTGAGTAATCAAGTTTCAAATCATCTGAAGTGCTATTCTGTCAAAAACACTAACCCAAGTGAAAGATTTTTATTATTTATATAAAACTCGCTGTTGGAACCAGCAGATGGCCCACCTGGGGGCCGACCGGCACCTCTTAAAGCAGTATTAAAATAATATTACACTGAAATTTCGTACCATATTATAAACGTCATCAAGTCTGTTCAACTACAACCAGATAAAAAAGAATAGCTGACAAGTATTTTTGTACTAGATGACGTTTCAACTTATAGAAGCTAGAACTGTTTTCAAGATTGTTATCACAACTGCTAAAATTGACAGTTCATAATATTATTTTAATACTGCTATAAGAGGTGCCGGTCGGTACCCAGATGTGAGTCAACCGTAACTTTGATACTGTCAATATATCAAGTATCAAATCGACCTCTGAAGTGCTATTCTGTCAACAACACTCACCCAAGCGACAGTTTTTTTTTTTTTTTTCAGTTTTTATTTTTATACAACTAGCTGTTGGAACAAGCAATGCCCTGCCTGATGTTAAGTGGTACCCTTACCTATAACAAAACAATGCCCCGCAAGTCACGCACGAACGTGCCTTATGATGCAATGCCCTGCGTCCATCAACCCGAGGCATACCTACAGATGTCAAGCCTCATGTGTCAAGCCCTCGAACTTCGAAATTTCGAAAGAACGAAACCGGACAAGTGCGAGTCGGACTCGCGCACGAAGGGTTCCGTATCATTATCTATAAAAACGGGAAATACATCACGTTTCTTGTATGGGAGCCCCCTTAAATATTTATTTTATTCTTTCTTATGGTATCTATTGTTGTTATAGCGGCAACAGAAACACATCATCTGTGAAAATTTCAACTGTCTAACTATACGGTTCATGAGATACAGCCTGGTGACTGACGGACAGACACACAGACGGACAGCGGAGTCTTAGTAATAGGGTCCCGTTTTACCCTTTGGGTACGGAATCCTAAAAACGCAAGGCCTGTAACCGTTTGGTAATCCTTTTCAGGTCCATTCAAAAATAGGTTGAACCATTTTTTTTATTTTAATTAAAAAAATACACCAATCTACAGTTATTTACAAAGCGATAGACAATATTGTTATTTCAGCCCAAACACTTTTGCGAATGAGCTAGCTAAGCTAAACTTGCTATGAGGAAACAACGTATGGTAGTCCAAGCCTAGCTCTTACGCTATTTTATATAGCTATCTCGCTCTATCGAATGAACAAATGTCGCTGGACCGGTATGTACAGTCAACAAAAAAATGTTTGGTTATTGTTTACGCTTTACGATAAAGTTGGCAAAAAAATATACATTCAATTTATCAGTTAGATAACATGGATGAAAATAGCAAGCATGTTCGTTCATATGACATTGGCATTTTTTTGCATCATTATAATTTATATTGTATTTATATGTATTGTATTTATAATTTATATTGTACGAGGAGTATTAATGTGAAAATTTAGATATTTGGATGAAGACATATTAGTAATTCAAATAGCCTTGTATAAATGAATAAATAAACTTAATGCAAATATTGGTGAGCATTCCACAGTTAAGTTAGTCCACCCACACTAACTCCAAGCTTAGCAAAAATTACTGAAACACAGCTTCACGACTTTAATCCCCAGGCACGGTAGATACCCTCAGATCTCTTAGTACCAAGTACTAACTCCAGATTCTTTTGAGGATGTCTAAGGGGGGTAGTCAGAGGTACGTCCAAACATTAAATTTGGCACATACCCACATTTTGCAGTAGTTGGTATTCCATACGTGACAGGTTGCAAGCCCATCGCCGCTGTTAGAGTACTAACTGGTTTCCTCACGATGTTTTCCATTACCGTTTAAGAGCACTGGCATTGCGCACATAAATTTTTCGATAGGAAAAATCCATTGGTGCACGACCGGATTCGAACCTGCGATCTTACGATCAGAAGGCGGGGTCACTCCCACTAGACCACCGGTGCTCTCACCAAAAATTATACTTAAAAAAAATCTATTTGATAGACATGTTTGTTCTCGGTGGGAATCGAACCCATGATCTACAGCGCAGAAGGCATAGCTAATTAGCTAATTGATTGGAATTTCAAATGAAGCGTGAGGCTGTCACTCAATACTCTATAACAGGACTGCTTTAGATAAAACTAGTTCGTCATCTGAAATAACATACCTACAGATTACTTTTTATCTGGTTAACATCATAAGGTAACCACATGCTGAAGTCAGTAAAAAATAAATAAATAGTTATGCTGTATCATAATTATATTCAGTCCTAGGATGGTTACCACTTAACATCAGGTGGTTCAGGTGATTTATTAGCAAAACAAGCAGATGACTTTTTGCAAATACTTTTAATATAGGTACAAAAAGTCATCCAAATTATTCAGAAGAGGCGATTCAGATATTTTTTTACTGACGCTACTGTACTATGTAATTTAAATATCTATAAATAAAAATACGTAAAGTAGGTACGTATAAACGCTCGCACTACGTTTTTATCATCAGTTTATTGCTGCAACTTTCATCTAGAAAATATTATAATTGGCATCAAACATCTGAATCCAAGTCAGTATCAAAATTATGAAAATCGTTTAAGGCTATAAACGATTTTCATAATTTTGATACTGTAAGAGGCTAGGAAACTGAAACTGAAACAGCTTCACGATTTTAATCCCTAGGCACGGTAGATATCTCCTCAGATCTCTTAGTAAAAGTACTAACTCCAGATTCTTTTGAGGATGTCTATGGGGGGTAGTAAGAGGTACGTCCAAACATTAAATTTGGCACATACCCACATTTTGCAGTAGTTGGTATTCCATAGGTTGCAAGCCCATCGCCGCTGTTAGAGTACTAACTGGTTTCCTCACGATGTTTTTCTTCACCGTTTAAGAGCACTGGCATTGCGCACATAAATTTTTGGATAGGAAAAATCCATTGGTGCACGACCGGATTCGAACCTTTAGTATTTTTTTGTTGCTGATGGAACAAGCAAATGGAATTAAAATATCTATCAATTAATCGTACGTACCTACCTATTTAATAAATAAGCCCAAGCAATCCTAAAAGTGTAAAACCTAGCAAAACAAGGCCAACAATAAACAGTTATTTATCACACAGACAAATGGTACATACGTGTTTAAAATAACTGCATGCACCCACACAAACACTAAAATACGTTATCGTCAGTTCAGAATACAAAGTCTCACATACAAAAGTACTTATAAACTAGTAACAAGTCTATCTCGAAAGAAAAACTTTTCGCCTCCGATTGTGTACGTGCGAGTGGCTATCTTGCATGATCCTTTTCAAACTCGCGTGTTGGTGGAACTCATGCCTGATGGATATATGCCGGCTTATATTCTTGAACAGAATATGCCACAATGCTTTGTCTTTATTCTTCCACAATATATCCGCGGTCTTTTCTTTAATCCTACGCATATTTTCCTCCAGTCGCCTCGCTTTTATTTCCATTTGTATGAGCGAGCGGGTCGTATTTGTCAAAAGCCTGTAGAGGTATTCTTTTCTCGTTTTGCGCGGCTCCGTGGCGTTCGCATTTGTCATAGGTTCGTATTCTATGCTGTCCTCGAACTGTGTTTCATCCGCGTCGAGCGTATTGTCATCATTTCGATAGCGCAAAAGAACGCCTGTGAGTATTATAGCTATCGCAAAACTAAGCACCATGAGAAGTTTTGCGTGACTGTACAGGCGCTTTGCTATAAAATTCATGTCAGGTGCTTTTGTCTGATAGCATTATACACTCACGTTGCATCGGGCAGCATGTTTTGTTTACAGTAAGCGCTTCAAGCAACAAGTCACGTGGTTTATCGGCGGAGCGCGAGTGGCGCCCTCTCGCGACGTTCGCGCAAACGGCACTGGCTGGAATGAAAACACGCCGGTGCGTCGCACCCTGCGAATTTCCCCAATGGCTTTTCTTCTTGAATGTACGAAAAATGGGGTATATTGATGTGGCAGCTCGGCGAAACTTGTACCCAAGCTTTGACATTTAGTAATACATGGATTTTAACTAGGTCAGGTTACTTTCTGCAAAATCACTGTCAGTTATTATTTTATACGAAAACGTGTTATTTTTGTAGGTTTATGTATGGTATGGATTCATAACTCATTTCAGTTTTTTTTATTAAACTACCAGCTGATGGAACAAGCAGATGGCCCACCAGATGTTAAGTGGTAACCATCACCTATAACAAAGCATGACCTCGTAAGTCACGCACGATAGGAACGTGCCCTACGATGCACTGCCCTGCGTCCATCAACTTAAGGCATACAGATGTTAATTCTAATGTGCCTGTAATTACACCGGCAACCACACTCTTCAAACCGAAACACAGCGTTGCTGCTTGGCGGCAGAAAAAGGCGTGGTGGTATATAGTACTTCTCCGGACGAGCCCTTTACAAAGAGCTCTGCTACTCTTAAAGTTAAATATACAAAAGATTCTTAAAGAACGTAATATGCTATGACCTAGGGTTGACCACCAGAGCGTGCCGATGCAGTGAGTGCTATAGCTTTGTTTATGACATTTTATGAAATTAAATGATGCCTCGTCCACACATTTCGTAGCTGCCTGTAGGTGCGTGGGGAGAGGATCTAGTCTGCCACCTTGCGTAACGTCATTTACATTGTTAACTGGACAGTTTTGTTCTTCGCCGCGACGTTGGAATGTCTATTTAAATTCCTAAAGAATATTTACCCTAAAAATTCACTTCAATCTTTGTCTCTCGCATTTGACTGTCCGCTAGCCCGTCGAGTTTTGGCAGTTGTCAAATCTACAGATCCAAAGAAAAGTAATTATCATTAAACCTAGAGGCACAGCACAGGTTTTTCTACATGAGCCATAAGACAATATGAGCTTATCTAGAACACTATACAGGATCTGGCCATATACCTATCTAGTTTTACATATTAAGCCTTATTACAATCAAGAGCCATGGTGGAGGGCACTGGTGGTCTAGTGGTAGCGGCCCTGCCTTCCGATCCTAAGGCCGTGGGTTCGTAACCGGTCGTGCACCAATGAGTTCTGTTCAAAAATGTATGTGCAAAATGCCAGTACTCTCAAACGGTGAAGGAAAACATCGTGAGGAAACCAGCATGTCGTAGTACCTAAAAGTTTTATAACATGTGTCAAGTGCTCGAAAGGAGCCCCTTGAGGCCCACTTAAAATCCTTTCATCACACTGTTTCGAAAGAAACACTCTCTCTCTAGATCATAGATCGACAAGAGAGAGAGAGAGAGAGAGAGAGAGAGATGATCCATGATCCAATCGAAAGGTCCCGTTGAAGTTTCCCAATAATTATTGGCTACTATAGCTTCAATAATTTCAGAAACAAGAGAAGAGTTTAGCAACTCCCCAAAACCCTTTCAATTTCAAGGTAAGCATTAATTTCACTCAATAATAAAACAAAAGGCGGTCCCTACATTACAAAGAACGCTTTTACTAAACAATAGCATAATCTATTCTGTGGCAATAGATTCTGTCAGTCGGTTCATTGGTCCTGTTGTTTCAGCACAGCTGCCAACGAGAGATAAGGGGCCCTTTCTTTTAACTTGCCTTAAATTGATTTTTGGACAGTAAGCCCATAAAATATTAAAACCTCTATAAAAGTATACAAGAGGTAACTGAGCGAAGTATCGATTGGTGGTCTTTGATAGGAGTTTTGCGTCCGTTTTCGTCGAGTTTTTCTCTTGTCTCCAGTTCGAAATACTCGGCATATTTACTCGTCACTCGTATCTGAAAGGGAAGTTTTACTGCTGTCCTTCGCCTTAATTTTTTATTAGGGAGAGAATTTATGTCGGACATTGGTCAGTTTTGCGACATCTTTTTACATATTCCATTACTAGGACTACGCAAACATCTGATAGTGATTATAAACTCAACAAAAAGCTTGTTTTAGACATGTTTGAGTAAGACGATAATATTTATGGGGCTTCTTCTTGTCATGTCACAAGTTCTTTCCAAACAGTGTTTGTGATTTTAAATGCACCGAAAAAAGGCGTAGATAAATTTAAGGTATTTATGGTTGATGTCTATCAAGCCCGTACCTGTAAACTTTTTTAATAGCTAAAGCTAAGCTAAGCTTGTTGTATCAACTTACGCCAACCCCAACGGTAGGTATCTACAAAGTTCACCAATTCATTCTCACTCGAGGGGTAGTAGAGGGTAGTAATCGAGTATGTTTTGTCAATTAGGCCTCCGCCACGGGGCTCTCAATTCCCATTTGCAAGCGTTGTCTCTGATTATCTATTTGGTAGGGGAGTGGTCGGAATTTATAGTTCTCCGGTCTAGTCCATTAGGGTAGCGAGTATATCTAGGTAAGTGTCTAGTTTATGAGGATCTATTGTTGATTGTGTAGAACCAGCCTCGTGTTTTATTCCGCTGTTGTGCTTGCGCTCAAAAGGAGAGCTATTTATTTTGTTGGCAATCTTCTGTTGTAATAGTACTTTCGCTCAGTCTGGAAAATCTTAAACTAATATTTTAGTTTCATTGTGAAACAGACAGTCGGGTATTTATTTTATTCTTCATTGCACTTCAAGTGTTTAAATATAATTTATTCTGTACTAGCGACCCGCCCCGGCTTCGCACGGTTATTGTGGGTTATCTCTAATAGATAGACATATACCATCGGGATTTTTTTGTAGACCTAATTTTGTAGTGCATTATTTTGATCTATCTCTTAGGGTTCAGCCAGCGTTTGCAATGTATGCTCAAAAAAATGTGTTTATTTACGACAACACATTAGAAACCTCTAAAATTATCAGTGATTCTCTACTATATTATGCATGTATTGTACATATAAACCTACATCTTGAACCACACTATCTATTAAAAAAACGCATGAAAATCCGTTGCGTAGTTTTAAAGATTTAAGCATACATATGCATATATTGGCAGAGAAAGCGACTTTGTTTTATACTATGTAGTGATGACGTATAAATTGTTGAACGTTATAACCATGGTTCCTCAGATGATTAAAAATAATAATAAAACAAATTAGTTATATTCATAATTCCAGCAAGTACACAAATTTATCGAACACAATGTAAATGGACTTCCCTTTTACAAAAGCAATGAATAGTGAAGGGATTACCTTAAGGTTATGAGATAGTCCCCCGTCCCTCGCAAGGAATCGTCAGGAAAATTAATTTTTCAATATGAATTAAGGTTGATTTTTGAACAACAATGATATCAGGTGGATGAACTTTAGACTGAGAGATTTTTAAGGGGCTGACAACTATCAAACAACTTCTAGCTCGCACGTTTCGACATGTTGAAAGATATACGAAAGCTTATGTACGAAAACTAGTAAAGCAAACTTTTGGGTAGGAAAATATGTATCGATCAAACTGAAATTTTTACTAAACTGTGTGCAATGTGATGGGCTTGGCACACAAATTGGTTGATTGCGATTTTTCGAAAATGAGTTTAGTGATTTTATATCTTTCAACATGTCGAAACGTGCGAGCGAGAGTCACATTAGCTCTTGTCTTCGCCTTAACTTAAATAATAATAACATTTTTTTTCTTACATTACAGAACTTCTTGGCAAGATTAAAAAACTCCTAATGATGATGATGATTTAATAGTACTCAAAAAAATCTTGCTTCCATATTTTTTTGAAACCCTACAGTAAAATGTTTTATTTTATTTGGTACCTAATACACAGAACCGTGTTTACACTCAACTGACTTTCGCAGAAGTTCCAAGTCCAGTTCCCACTAAAAAGGGTACGAAACGAATAACAGGAGAATTATTCATGCGTGCCCCCAACTTACAGCCGAGGGTCTAACTGACCGCAACAGACGTAGGTTTGATTTATTCCGAATCACGCGTCAAGTGGGACTTTTGAACTTAGGTATTTTGGCTTGTTCGTGGGAATGCAAATTGCGGTAAAGAACCTTTTTTTAGGAAACCTTATTTGAATCTAGCTGCCGCGCACGGCTTCGCTTGCGTATAAGTTGTGATTTCTGAAATATTTTAGGCGGATTTCCCTTTAATGGGTTCGTTCAGGTTTTTTACTTCGTTCCCAGGAATTTTTTGGGATAAAAAGTTACGAAAAAGCGAATATAGGCAAAAAAGCGCGGTAAAAACCAACACTTCATACAATTTACACATTCGGCTTTACTACAAAAAATCTGTCAAACGATAAACTATGCTTTAACTATTGCCACCTCTTACCAATGCGTAATGACAAACAGAGACAGCGCAAATTTTAAGCATTATTTGAATTTTAACATCATTATAAAGTATGAGCGTAAACATTTTCCTATAGCTAGGACACTAACAGATATTTATTTGCAAAACATAAGTAGAATAGCTACGTTCAGATGTTAATGTGTTAATGTTTAGATGTAGGTTTCATTATATTTTGCATACCTAGACAGCGTGCAAATTTATATTTCCTCGTGATGTTTTCCTTCACCGTTTGAGATCACTGCTGATATTGAAATCTTATTTTTTTACTAATTATTTGTCTTGGCGATTACCTACTTGACTAATGTGAGCTTGCAATGAAGCAATAAAATGCGGACTTATATGAGCCTTGTAATGAAGCGATAAAATGCGGTGAAGACATTAAGTAGCTCACGACTCGTAAACTTAATCTAACACATTTATATCCAAAACAATAAACTTAAAAAACTTTATCTAACCATTGCCAAAAGCTGTGGCAAAAGTTACGACCGGCGCGGCGGGCGCAATGTTTCAGCCTGAAGTTTTCTGTAAATTATTTTATATTACCATCCTACTGCCCAGTGCCCATGGCTTCACTCTCTGGGATAAAAAATAAATGCGCCAAGTGTGAGTTATGCTTACACCCCGCAGGTTCCGTATTGGAACATACTTACTACATGCGTTGATGATAAAAGTCACGCGTGAAGGATGTCAGATGGAAAATAAGTTCTAGTTCTAATAAGTTAATCTATGAACTTAATTTAAAATAAAACTTATTTTATAGGTACTATAAATACAATAAAGTCTGTCAAAATATTTTTAAAGATCTCGTTTTTGACATTATGAGTATGTAACTTTACAATAACTTATATTACTAGTAGTTCGCCCCGAACTGAGATCTCGTGATGCGACCCGACGAACGCATCAAAACTTTGAGTACGTAGTAGTCAGAGGCAAGTCCAAACATTATCTTTGGACTTTTTCTGACTACCGCCTACTAACTTGGTATGGTTACCAAGTTTCAACTCTATTGGACTATTTATTGAAGAGTTCCGTTGAACAGACCTTGGCTCCATCATCAGACCTGGTCGTCGTCACCATTTTATGAGAACTGAGTACCTCATTAATTTATTTCAAGAAAAAAAAATAAGAAAAAGCAAAGGAACTGGCCGACCAGTAGAAAAACCTTGATGCCAACAAAACTCTTAGAGATGGGAGCTCTTGGATCGCTGGTTATCTTAATTTAACTTTTATTATTTTATCTCAAAAACCGAGCGTCCCAAAAAGAAAGTAAAAATTGTTTTGGGATGTCCAAACAAAGCCCTTTCATATGACATGTAACTTGATTTTTTTATGTAACTTTTTTTATTTTTGCCCCCTTAAAAAACCCCATATCTCAAAAACCCTTCATCCGATTTTACACATATACTTACCAGTAAATTTCTCAAGTACAAGCTATCGATATATCAAATTTCATGCAGATCTAACCAACTGTTCTAAAGTTATCGTCAGACAAACATACATACATACATACATACATACATACATACATAAAATGCCAAATCGCCCAAGTTGAAACTAAGATCTTCGTTCGCTTCGCTCACTCGATCAATAAACTGGTAACGGTATTTTTTAATGAATCGTGTCATCTGATACGATAGCAAAAAAAAACTAGTATTACTGAAAAATACTTTTCAAAATTTCAATTGTGGTTCTACAAAACCTTGGATACTCGGTTTCAACAACAAACAAACTGAAAAACGTTCATGCTTTAGTAGTCCTTCTTCTGGCTTTGAATCATCAAAACTTCGCATTTATTGCGATTACACCAGGGGCCTAATCATGAATGAATTTTGCCATTTGTGGCGATGACGTATCCTAAAGATATTCAAACCTAATTTGTATTTTTAAATGACGTAAACGTATCTTATCGTATCCCTAATTACAACAAAATAAGGTCGCATATCAGTACGATTGTTTGCCACACAAATGTTAAAATGTATTCGCGATCGAGGCTCAGGAGCATTTTTTGGCGCTAAAACAAAAGGCAGTAGTGGTAAATTGTCGCAAAGTGGACCGTGACAAGAAAAACACGAAACTTCGGTCATTACGACTGTGGAGTGCAAAGTTTACTCCATCTGGCTCGGGACGCAGTAAATTGCGCCTTCCGAACATCTCCCAGTATTAACAATTTAGGTACAATTCATGATTGTTTCGCTTCTGACATTGACATTGTTTCAAGTTTTGAGAGTTTTTGGGCTGTTTTGTTTTTGTTTTTAGGTGATACTTTTGGTGATCGAATGATAGAGGGGAGTGGAAGAAGAAAGCCTGTTGTGCCGACCCCACTTATAGTGGGATAAGGGCAGGAAGATGATGACTTTTTGTGAGCGAAAAATTATTTTACACGAGTTTGACTGCCATTATCAGGTACTCCGATAATGGCAGTCCAACTTAAGTAAAATAATTTTTAAGGGGCTGACAACCATCAAACATCTTCTCGCTCGCACGTTTCGACATGTTGAAAGATATAAATTCACTAAACTCATTTTCGAAAAATCGCAATCAACCATTTTGTGTGCAATCACATTGCACACAGTTTAGTAAAAATTTCATTTTGATCAATACAAGTTTTCCTACTTAAAAGTTTGCTTATGTACGAAAACTAGTAAAGCAAACTTTTGAGTAGGAAAACATGTATCGATAAAAATGAAATTTTTACTAAACTGTGTGCAATGTGATTGCACACAAAATGGTTGATTGCGATTTTTCGAATATGAGTTTAGTGATTTTATATCTTTCAATATGTCGAAACGTGCGAGCGAGAGTCACATTAGCTCTTGTCTTCGCCTTAACTTAAAGTCATCTCTAATGACTTTACGTTATGGCGAAGACAAGAGCTCACTAAAATGAGATGATGACGTGACAAAACGTGGTGATTTTCAAATTAAAGACACAATCTCTTATTTGACTGATATTGAAAAACTTTTATTTTTTACTATAATAAGTAATAAAACGTAACGATTTTATAACAGATTTTTTTTTGCTGTAGTACCTACCAAAATTGTAAATAGTATAAGTATAAAGAAGTTAGAAATTGATTGAAATTGATTTATTTAATATAACAAACATCTTATATCAAATAGATACATGCAGAAGTAAGTTTCTAAAAATATTAGTCCTGGTTGGAACACATTGGTACCCAAACTAGGAAAACCTGTATTATGGCGTACCAATGCCCTCCGCCGGAGATTATATAATTCAATATTATTATTAAATAAAAACATTACAACAAGATTATGCATTCCCTTAAATAAGTTTATAACTTAAATTAAGAAGTTATATAATTATTATTATTAAAAAAACTCATTAAAATTATTATCATGCATTATTAGAATTTTATGTAATTGCAAAAATAGGACTAGGTCATGTTTATGTGTGGTGGTGGTGTGAGAAAAGGATGATGATGATCATAACGTCCTAGCCGATTTCTCTCTGATAAATTACGTAGCGAATTCAAAAAAACTCGAACCAAAAAGTTACAAAAACACATTTAGTAAAGCGAAAAAGCCACGTGTTCCAGTTTTTTTTGGAATACGGATAATTTCTATGAAGCAGCTGCATTTTTAACGCGATTTTAGAACTTTTGCGAAGGCGGGAATGAAATTAACAGAACTCTGTCTAAGCAGTCGATCTAGCTCCACACATCTTTTCATTCTGAAGTTAGTTGCCATCAATGTGGAGTGCCGATACTAAGAAACTATATTAGAAAGTTTTTCGAAGTTATACGAGTCAGACCGGAGTTTAGAAATGTTTGCTCTACTTCGATGAGTTTATGTTTTAGAAGCAAACAGTGGTAGTGCAATCTTATTTATTGAAAAATTATTTGGCATAAGATTTGACTGTTAATAACGGAGTCCATAAAGTCTTACCAACTGTTTATTTTAACTTATTAAATAAATAATAAATATTGGTGGACTTTCCACACAACACTGTCTAGCCCCAAACTAAGCCAAAGCTTGTAATATGGGAACCTAGTTATTCCTACTTCCTACTATAATCCTACTTAATATTATAAACGCGAAAGTTTGTAAGTATGGATGGATGGATGTTTGTTACTCTTTCCCGTAAAAACTACCGAATGGATTTTAATGAAACTTTACAATAATATAGCTTATACATCAGAATAACACATGGGCTACAATTTATAAAGATACTGTGTGACTAATCTTGCGCAGAAGAAGTCGCGGGCACCAGCTTGTTATTAATACTATTATTGTATTGGTAATTTGTCCTAATCTTTTGTCTAATTTGTTGTATCATCATAAAACTGGATTAACATTTTTATTAGACCCTGAGCACATTACTTTATTCCCAAAACTTAATTCTGTGTCTCATCTTCATCCAATCTGCTGGTGAACACTAGCCCTATTAAAAAACCAATTGAACATCTCTTTTACGAATCCAACGTCCCATCCATTACCTGGATAATTAAGGGGCGACCTGATCACTGGTTAATTAGTTTGTCTAGTGTGGCACCGCTGCGCCGAGCCTGGGAAATGGAGGCACGAGTACGTTGAAATGGCAATTTGGTGGGTATGATTGAATGCATCGGTGTATCACTCAAATTAGCAATTGAATGCTTTCTGAGCTCATTCGGATCGGCGATTTTACTACGAAACCGAAATAAGGGTGATGATTCAAAACTGGTTTGGCAATATTTTTTAAAATTTTGAAATAAAATGCAGTGCTGGTATAATTACTGTATAAAAGGCTGTTAAAGGTCAAATAGTTTCTCGCTCGCATTTTTCAACATTTTGTGTGGAAATTCGATGAGCGCCTCTGTCGGATGGGCGTGGTTAATTAGTTTGTCTAGTGTGGCACCGCTGCGCCGAGCCTGGGAAATGGAGGCACGAGTACGTTGAAATGGCAATTTGGTGGGTATGATTGAATGTATTGGTGTATCGCTAAGTTAGCAATTGAATGCTTTCTGGATCTCGTTAGGACCGACGATTTTACCAGGAAACCATAATATTATACAATACTAGCTGGTGCCCGCGACTTCGCCTGCACAGGATTAGTATTTCGAGTAGCTTATATTAGCGTGGCGTAGTACATATGTGTAACTCTAGCGGTTTTGGTCTAGCGCACGCCAGAATAGCTCGCAGATGGTAGATTTTTTCCTACTTATTTGACACTTCATATTTTGGACAATTCACACAATATCTTAATATATTGTAGCCTATGTGTTATTCTGATGTATAAGCTATATTATTGTAAAGTTTCATTCAAATCCATTCAGTAGTTTTTACGTGAAAGAGTAACAAACATCCATCCAAGGATTTTAATGAAACTTAACAATAATATAGCTTATACATCAGAAAAACACATAGGCTACAATTTATAAAGATATTGTGTGACTAATCCTGCGTAGACGAAGTCGCGGGCACCAGCTTGTTATTTATAAAATCACTAATTTGTGGAATGAATAATGATCATAACTGCTTGTTTTATAATAAACATTAGTATTATAATATACATTAAGCATACGTGACCAGTTGCAAGCTCATCGCCGCTGCTAAACTGGTTTTCCCAAGATGTTTTCCTTCATCGTTTGAGAGCACTAGCATTGCACACATATTTTTTTCGATAAAATGGCTACCAATACTTATTTATTTTTAAGAAAAGTACCATAAAATGCAACACATAAAAGCTGTAGGTATCTTGTATTTTCCAAACTGCAAGCTCTGTAATCAGATTAGTCTGGCTAGCCTTCGTTCCATGCCCCCGGGTGACGTCATACGTGAAATTAATCTTATAAGTACAATGCCTTAGGTACCTTCACAATGTTAATATCTACTTGGTATTTGCGTAGGTAGGTATTCGGCTTTATTGTGTAGAAGTCCAAATAACTCAAACACACCGTCACACATTCTGGCGGATTATGGGTATTCGTATAATTGCATATTTTTCCATTAATTGTGTATATAAACTTCAGGGGGCTAAAGTACCCATCAATATGAATAACTTTTTCTAGAGAACCAACACTGTGAACGCGAAAAAAAAACAGCTGTTTCATACATTTTAGCCAGGTAGGTATTGAACTTTTGTATGAAACAGCTGTTTTTTTTTCACGTTTACAGTGTTGGTTCCTTAGAAAAAGTTATTCATATTGATGGGTGCTTTAGCCCCCCGAAGTTTTAAACCCAATTATGGGAACACCTTGTATACAACTAGCTGGTGGAACAAGCATATATGACCCTTGTGATATTAAGTGGTAACCATCACCTATAACAAAGCATTGCCTCGTAAGTCACGCACGATAGGAACGTGCCCTACGATGCACTGCCCTGCGTCCATCAACTTGAGGCATAGGTACAGATGTTAGGCCTCATGTGCTTCTAATTACACCGGCAACCACACTCTCAAACCGAAACACAGCAACGCTGCTTGGCGGCAGAATAAGGCGTGGTGGTAGTACTTTCCCGGACGAGCCTTTCACAAAGAGCTCTACTACTCTTAAACTCTTACACTCTTAAACTCGCATGCGCCTTATTCGTGAAAATAAGCAATTATAGGCGAATATTTACTTCACATCGTCTTTTTTGGAAAAATAAGACAAATACGCGAACACGAATAGTGATACGAAGTGCCAACATAACATAGAGATCTTCTTCTTGTTGTGTCACTAGTTTCTTTCGAAATAGTGTGGTGAAAGGATTTGAAGTGCGCCTCAAGAGGCTCCTTTCGAGCACTTGACACATGTTATAGAACTTTTTAGGTTCTACGACATGCCGGGTTCCTCATGATATTTTCCTTCACCGTTTGAGAGCACTGGCATTGTGCACAGTACATTTTTGAACAGAAAAACTCATACACGACTGGTTTCGGACCCACGACCTTAGGATCGGAAGGCGGGGCCGCTACCACTAGACCACCTGTGCTCTAAACATAGTGATAATAACTAGTAATACTCGTAAGCATAATATAATACATTTTTCTTAGCTGGTTCTGCCTTCGGTAGCATATTAGTAGCGAGTAAGCCCGCCTTTTAATTGTAAGGTCATGGGTTCAAATCTAGTCGTGATCCAATATTTTTTCATTTTTGAAACAAAACTATGTACGTTTTATAAATTTATATAGATAAGTACTCTAAATCGGTGAAGGAAAACATCGTGAGAATACTAACTCTTCTCAGCAGCGATGAGCTTGCAATCTGCTGCGTATGGAATACCAAGTACTGCAATATGTGGGCATGTGCTGAATGTATGTTTGGACGTACCTCTGCCTACCCCCTGAGACACAATCAAAGAATCCTGAGTACCTATTTGGTACTTAGTACTTTTGAAGGGGTACCGTGTCGTCAAAGACGTGGAGCTGTATCTGTTTTTCATTTGCTGCTTAGAATATTATTATTATTATTAGGAGCCTGTAGTGTCCCACTGCAGGGCAAAGGCCTTCCTTCCAGTCGCTTCTACTTTGGGCTACTGTGGACCAGTGTAGGCGTCTATTTCGTCCCTCCATTTCCACCGCGGTCTGCCGTGAGGTCGTTTTCCGTTTTTAGGCGTACAATCTGTAGTGGATTAGCCCATAACGCATCTGACATGCGGCAGACGTAGCCTGCCCAATCCCACTTCAATTTACCCGCGTACTTGCCGACATCTTGGAGCGGAGTAAACTGTTGCGCACGCGTTTAGAATATGCATAAATATAATAATTAGAGTTCATTTGAACTCTTGTTGAACTCTCCGTATAGACCGCTAGAATCAATCAACATTCTCGAACAAAACTGAGTAACTTATACCAATTTTGTACTGAACCCAACGAACTGTAAAACTCACCATCGTGAAACGCTAGTGGAAAATTGCAGCGTGGGCGTTGCGGACAATGACCGTTCTGGGAACTTGCCTGTATTCTATCATGACTTTATTGTACAGAAAATCTTTAAAGCTAAGCATTCGTTTATATATTTTTCATGTGCACATTTTCACTGCTAACGCAATATGAGCTTAAACTTCCCCAAACGACAAGCTGTAAACACAAGTTTCGATTTGCACTCCATACAGTACCTATAGAACGAGTAAATGGCCAGAGATGATGTCGTAACCTACACACGCTGCACTTTGGACCTTCGATCCACCAACCAATCTCTGCATTTGGAGTAAACAGACCTTCGGAATCACACTTCAATCTGCGCTCGTCATGAGCAGTCAATAGACTATAATGAAATTCCCAGGCACGTCAGGTATCGCAGATTGCGTCCAATACGCCCTGTAGGGATGTTCGAGGCACACACGGAAAGCACAACTAGACCAGTTTCACAAGAACTCTCATTTTCCATCACACATATTTTATCCGTATGCAATAAAATGGGTAGTGCGGATCTAGGTAAGCCGGTTGAGTTGTACGTATGTCATGCAATTTCTTGCGCCTGAAGGCAGCGAAATGACATGCGGGATGCCTCGTGTTATATCGATGCCAATAATGTTAGCCCCTAAGCGAGCTCGTAGAACGAAAGTAAAAAGATATGCGGAGCAGTATTGCAGCATTTTCTATTTATTCAACACAAGAAACTGAATACTGAAACGGGAAAATTACGTTTCAATTTGATGGCGAATAATTTTGTGAATCATGCATAAGCAAGAGACTTGAAACCAAAACATTAATTATATAATGACATATTAATGCATTACTGCTGGATATTAAATAACTGTGCAAACTACAGTAAAATGCTTTTATTGTGGTTATAAATATTTAAATATCTCTAAAACAAAACCTGATTTACCTAACGCTACTAAAACATCAAAGTTTTGCAGAACCAGGGATTACATAAACATCTTTTTTGATAAATATTTAAAAGGTTTAGGTCCTTTTGTTAGAACAAAGGACAAGATAATCCAATAAATCCATTAAAAAGTTTGAAGGTTTTCTGCTGAAATTTCAATGAGTCTTTCGGGTCACATAATGTGTATTTGTTTGTTTTTGTGAATACAGAATTTCGCTTCGAAACCTTTACAGTAACTTTAATATTTAAAAAAAACTTAGGTACGAGTGTAATTACTTATTATTAGTAAATTTGCAGGCATTATTATAAATATACAAAAGAGCGGTAGGAACCAAGCCGTAAGTTTGTTGCCTGTTCTTCTTGGCTTTAGTCGCGTGGAACTGGCACCTAGAGTCATCTAGCTTTAAGACGTTTCAGTGATCCTTGTAATTTAATTGAATAAATACTTTTCGACTTTGACTTTATGCACTTTAAAATAAGTTAAAATAAAGTACATGCCTACTATACCATAAATTTTGTATAAAAAATATTCCATAAAAAATATTTTGTGTCATAATAACTTATGGACAATTGTCTTACCTGTGGAATAGACAAACTAAACTTAAAGATTGCTATTTTAAAAAAAACTTCTCGCTCGCCTCATCAAAAGGCGTATGAGTGCGAGGCAATGCATGTTATAGGTGATGGTTACCACTTAATATAAGAAAATCGTCTGACTTTTTCATCAGCTACAAATATAAAAATGCCCCCAACCCAATAAATGCAAAGGTCTGTATAAAATTAATTTTTGAATGGTACTACAAAATTGCCTCCATTGCAGCTTAAATATCCCGATAAATACGCCTAGTTATAATTATCCTGCTAAACATATAACAAAGCGGCATAGAAGCAGCCTCATTTCGCCTCATCTGTGATACGTCCGACGCAGATTATTATCCCCCACCGTGAATAGGACTAATTTATCGTCTGAGGTTCTTAATCGGGGAATATAGCTTTAGAATTCAGCAGAGTGCAATGCCTCTAGAAGTAATCAGGAGTTAAGTAATTAGAAGTAATCCTGTGTGTCATGGAATCATAGAAAACGTTTGAAGATAACCGGGTATTAAAAAATAAGTATTGGAGGACTTTTCACAGAAGAGAACCGGTGTCCTAGTGGAAATAACCCCGCCTTCTGATCGTTAGGTCTTGGGTTCGAATCCGTTTGTTTGAGATATTTATGTACGCCATGCCAGTGCTCTTAATCGGTGAAAGAAAACATCGTGAGGAAACCAGTTAGAATTGAATAGATTTTTAGTTAGTATTCTAACAGCGACGATGGGCTTGCTACCTGTCACCTATAGAATTCCAACTACGACAAATTTTAGGTATGAGCCATGTAATATTTGGAGACATACCTCTGATGACATGCGCCCATCAACTTGAGGCATACAAATGTTAAGCCTCATATGCCTGTAATTTCACCGGCAACCACACTCTTCAAACTGAAACACAGCAACGCTGCCTGGCGGCAGTAAAAGGTATGGTGGTAGTACTTCCCCGGACGAGCCCTTTACAAACAGCTCTACTTCTCATACACAATATGAGCTTTCTCTTGACAATGGCTCCTGCCCGACTTTTGGCAAAGACCTCTTTAAAAAATAAGTTGGTGCTTGGTGCTAAGAGATCAGAGTAGATCTACCGTACCTGGGGATCAAGTCGTGATGCGGTTTTTTTTCCCACAAAGCCAACCTGAACATTAGTTGTACTTTGGAAACCAGATAGCTGATATGATAATTATTTATTTCATTTAAGCGCACTTATCCTACTAATATTATAAACGCGAAAGTTTGTAAGTATGGATGGATGTATGGATGGATGGATGTTTGTTACTCTTTCACGTAAAAACTACTGAATGGATTTTAATGAAACTTTACAATAATATAGCTTATACATCAGAATAACACCTAGGCTACAATTTATAAAGATATTGTGTGACTAATTCTGCGCAGACGAAGTCGCGGGCACCAGCTTGTACAATGTAAAAGTTAAAAATGTTATACAATATAACAGTTTTCTTAAATGGTAATGGCTTATACACTTAATAATTTATGTGACAGAACCTACACTAAGCCATGATGACACAATTGATTTCTCCTGCCCCCTTCCAGGAGAAATCAATTGTGCCTTATTATTATTATACAATATTATTTTTAAAATTTTTTGATATAAATATTTGTTCTCGGTGGTGATGACAAAAGCGAATATACATTTATTTTTCACTATTACCTTCATACAAGCAGAACCAAGAAACAAGAAGATCGCGGAAAAACGCGAATGCCGAAAGTTACTGCACGGAAAAACGATTCAGCGGAAGCTGTCTAACAAATCATCGAACCATCAGCGCAGAGGCAGAAACCAACTGAGCTTCTTATTCTTGTCGTTTCACTAGTTTCTTTCGAAACAGTGTGGTGAAATTAAAACTATAAAAATATATAAAAAAGTAGCATTTTTGCTTGCAAGTGCAAGCTTCGTTCTTTGTATAAAGAACCTTTTTATTTAACGCTTCAGTAAGAGGGCAGCATTCATCTCTTGTCAGAGAGGTCGAGCTCTATTTTTGCTGCTTAGTGAGAATTGTTTTGCTTGGAGTTTTCTAGATTATTTTCATAGCAAAACCTTAACAAACGTAATAGTTGAAATTGCTATGCTCTATTTTATGAAGGTATCTTTTAGTACTTCTAAGGTGATAATAATTTATGCATATAAGAACTGAAATCAATTGAGTTTATTTGGGACTAGCGGCCTATCCCAGCTTCGCATGGGTGGTCATACATTTTTTTAACGTTTTAGGATAAACTTAGACCGTGGTGGGTTCGAGTCATTTGCACGCCCTTCTAACTCGCGCCTTGCCCGGGCCCGCGCTTAGTGAGAACGCGTCCCGTTACTTATATTTTTAAAATCTTATGAATGGAATGTCCGATTTGAAAAAATCAAGAAGTAATGTATAGGTATTGAACTAGTCTTGAATATGAAAAGATTTATTTGGATAAGGATTAATACCAAGGTACAAATAAAGAGCCTTTTCTAGCGGCGGCTTTTTAATTAATTTTTTATAATAAAAGAAAACTTATTGTGACATAACTATAATAGTTAGACATATGCTGTTGCGACATTTTTTGTAGATAATGACGTGTTCTGCAAAGTCGTAGTACATTATTTTGTTCTATCATCAATAGTTTTCGCAGCGCACGCGATGTAAGGTTTTCTTTTTCCACCTTGGGTTACATTATTGGAGTTTTAGTAAGGATCCCTGTTTTTTTTTAAAATATAATATAGCCTATGTTACTCAGGGATAATGTAGCATTCTAATGGTGAAAGAATTTTCGAAATCGGAACAGTAGTTTTTGAGCCTATTCGTTACATACAAAAATACAAATCTTTCCTCTTTATAATATTAGTGTAGAAAACAAAAATACCAGTTACTTAAAGTCGGGAACGATGATATCTGCAGAAGTATTAAACTGTGTCGCAGATACCAACGCCCGAAGGGCGACGCCAGCCCATGGCCCAGGGGGGGAGGGGGGGGAATGAGAAAAATATGAATTGTAGGTACAGTCTCTTGACTGTACCTACAATTCATATTTTTCGCGCTACAAGCTGTAAAGCTTCATGCTCTTGCATGAAGCTTTACAGCTTGTAGCGCGAGTCTTTGCCTCTATGCCGATTGTAAGAAGAATGGTTCATACATTAGGCCGTAGGACTTTGGTTTCTTTGCAGTTGGCTACATTTTATAGGGGTGGCAGCTGCTGAAAGAAAAGCATTGAGTCGTAAGTCACGCTAGATTGGAATGTGCCCTAAGATGCACTGCCATGCGTCCTGTAATTTCACCGGCAAACACACTCATCAAACTGAAACACAGCAACGCTGCCTTGCGGCAGTAAAAATGGTAGTAGTACTTCCCTGGACGAGCCCTTTACAAAGCTCTACTACTCATACCACAATCTGACCTTTCTCTTGACAACGGCTTTTGGCAAAGACGCGACATCGCTAATATGAAATTCCCGTGTCTAGCCTTGAGGCGTTATTGGATATCCTTATCCAATCGTGGCATAGCCGTAAAACGAATATGTGGTGTGATTTTGCGTTCATATTTGATTTCAACACGATTTGAATTCAGAGAAAATAAAAATTTTGAATACAAGATATTATCTTGATACTATTTTCATAATATATAAATATTTATAAATATTGGTGGACTTCCCACACAGCACTATCTAGCCCCAAACTAAGCCAAAGCTTGTGATATGGGAACCAGATAGCTGATATACTACTTATATACTTTTTTTTGTAAATACATACTTAAAATATTATATAACACCCAGACAGAGAACAAACATCTATGTTCACCACACAAATGTTTGTTATCGGTGGGGATCGAACCCACGGCCTACGGCACAGAAGGCAGAGCTACTACCAACTGAGCTGTGAAGGCTGTCGAGCATATAATGATCACAAATTATTTGTACAAACCACGGCAATGTCACAATTCGGATTTTGAATTGGTGATTTTTCATTGCTTCAACCATCATAATTTATGTCCATCTGTATCTACAACATCAAAATTTATTCGTAATGATACAGCTTTATTCAAAAAAGTCTGCCTGCGGTCACAACTAAGATAAACCCGTCAACGGAGACTTTATTAACTTAGGGCGAAGATTTATATGAACCCTTTTTGTTGAAGTTATCCGTACAATAAATCCTATTTGAGTCTGCTAAGCGCTTTATCGGCCGGCCATTCTGCACGCAAATCAAATTAAATAGCGATTAGACTGAGAACGATGTGTGACCTAGATAATGCAGTAGGGTCGTCAACATTTACTACAATTCCAGTTAGTGCTTGGTTATAGGTCAAAATCAAAATCAAAATCAAAACGGTCTTTATTCAGTACAATCACAAGGATCACTTTGAAACTTCTTATACAAGGTGTTCCATAAGTTGTGTATATAAACTTCAGGGGGCTAAAGTACCCATCAATATGAACAACTTTTTCTAAGGAAACAACACTGTGAACACGAAAAAAAAACAGCTGTTTCATACAAAAGATCAATACCTACCAGGCTAAAATGTATGAAACAGCAGTTTTTTTTTTCGCGTTCACAGTGTTGGTTCCTTAGAAAAAGTTGTTCATATTGATGGGTACTTTAGCCCCCTGAAGTTTATATACACAACTTATGGAACACCTTGTATACAAGGTGAATCTATCGACAGTTCCTCGCGACCAAAGCCTAGAAGAACAGGCAAGAAACTTACGGCTTAGTTCCTAGCGTTTTTTTGTATGATCATTTTTACAATTTTATTATGGTACTTAATTGTTTAGTGTTTGTAATGAGTTGGAGCATAGTTCAGTCCCAAGCTTTTTTGTCATCTATATAATCAGATATTTTAAAGTAATCTTTTGTAAAAGTGATGTTTACCACTAAACATCAGGTAAGCCATCTGCTTGTATCATCAACAAGTAGTAAAAATAATGTACATTTAATATTAAGAAAGAGGTCAGTCGATGAATCCAACTCGGTTCGGCAGTATTCGGGAAATTTATCGCCCCAAGACAAAGATCTTCATCAATTGCAAATAATATATGCAGTTGTGAAATACAAAAAATAATAAAGGTGTAATATAATTGAGTTTCATAATTGAGTTTCACACCCAAGAGAACCTACCCTAATTTACCTACCTACCTGTAGTAGGGACGTAGGGCGTGTAGTAGGGACTAAAATACCCCATGAAACCTAATGTGTGGGAAGCAATCCACGGTTAAAGGCATGTTACCAGTAAACACACACGGTAAAGAGACGATAAGCTATTACATGAAGACTCAGCGATGTAAGGAGAAAGCTATGCTTGGCGTTTCTTAACAGAGATCACGAAATCAATTGGGAAAATGACCGATTATCAAAAGGACGGGAGTAGAGACCACGCACCAGCCCGCAGCGTAGAATGGCCCACAACTAGATGGAAAGACGGTTTTGTAATGGTTGTCACATAAGATCGGTCATCATGAAAATTCATGATGGAGGCCTAGGTCCTTATTATTCCCGCTATTTGAAAGCATGGTGTTAAAACACTAGTACCGAAAACTTCAGAGGGCTAAAGTACCCATCAATATCAATCACTTTTTCTAAGGAACCAACACTGTGAACGCGAAAAAAAAAACAGGTGTTTCATGCAAAAGTTCCATACCTACCTAGCTAAAATGTATGAAACAGCTGTTATTTTATTGTAAAAGTTATTCATATTGATGGGTACTTTTGCCCCCGGAAGTTTATTATTTTAACACCTTGTATAGTATACTTGTCACATATTTTTATGACACTATCTCCACTAAAGTTTATGAAACTAGCATGAAACGAACATTGGTAGAATAGAAAAAATAGACAAGCCACAGTAGCCAAAAAAAGATTAGACGTTGAGTTATCGGTCATATAAACTAGTTTTAATCGAATGAGACCAATGTTCTACACTGGACCTGGAATTGTGACATTTTGTTTTTAAGGATACCAGTAATTATAAGCTGAATGTTTTATGGTCTCACCACGTTTTACTTATCCATCTGTCGCCGCCTACCAGATTTAAATCATAAATATTTGTGAGTGGTTTTGACTGCTCCTTGACCTATTTAGTCGTAAAATGATTACCAAACTATTTACGCTAAAAGTTTATCATACACACTCGTATCACAAAGTTCGCCGTCTCCTTTTAGGGATGACGCATTAATTTAATTTGAATAGCGTCGTCTTTCACTAGCGGTTTTATTGTTCTAGAAGTTCGACTTCGACAGCCCTATTTCCAACCGACTTACCAAGATATATGGGACGATCGCGATGTAAAATGGCTACAATATTGTCTCGTGTAGACATTTGATCTCAATATCAACTGATTGATTAGACGTTTTCCTCCCAGTGTTGTTGCTAGGTACCAAACGTACCTACTCACGTGGTGTGGTAAACAGGATAATACTCGTAGGTGGAGATGCAAACATTTCCAGTATAAGTTTATTTTTTTCTGTGCAAAAAAACATACACTTAAAAAGATGACCCATTCAATTTGGCATTGAATTGGATTAATTTTTATACCGAATTCAATTCAAGTAATTAAATATTTTTTTACATTTATTCCAATTCTTTTACAATTCGTCAATTAAAATATGGAAATCATCATCAAGCTAAAGCAGCCTGTTGCTGCACATAGGGCATAATCATAATGGGAAAACGATGTTAAGCCGTTGACATACTATTTATTCTCTCTACTAGTCTAGTAAAAAAACTTAAGGTAATGAAAGTATGAAATTCAGGCGTAGGATCCACTGTTTTTCTAGATAGGTATTTAAATTATATAGGTAAGCAGTATATACAACGTGTTGATGAAGTTATGTAGGGAAACAAAGAGCGTGTATTTAGACCAAGCACTGGAATACTTTGACGTGTGCAACGGTTGAATACATCGTTTTCGAAATTCCCATAGTAAAGTAAAATTAATATTTTCTCAGAAATTTGCAACAGCCCTGTCTGTGTACGTGTCAAGGTCACACGCACGCGCGCTTCTATCTAGGAAAGAGAAATACAACGATAACCCTAACCTACGAGATAATTTGAAATACTTACCTTTCGGTAGGTAGGTAGGTACGCCGCCAATCCCCTGACACGATATTTTTACTGGTTCCTATGGATTTTGTCATTATTTACTGGCTATAATAACACTGGATAAAACTGGATTTTGGTAAGTTTGCGAGATTTCGCACGACACAGGCTTCAAACTTCACACTAAACCTCGTAGGCACTGCTCATACACACACTGACTGACGACGGCTTTTTACATAACAATCACCATTTTATCACGTTTGATGACATTTTCTCAACAAAACAATGTACAACAACGCATGTAAACACAAACAGGGTGACCATCTCAAAAGTGGCGTTTCTACCACACACCTGCCAAAAAATCTGTCAAAATCTACCAAGCTTGACGATAAAAATACCAAAAATATGACTTCATACCATCTCCTTCGTGGCTACGGAATAAATTAAATACCTACATTACATTCAGTTACTATCTTTTGATCGTTTGTAACGGTTTGCAGTTATCTAAAACGAGATAGAAGTTGTTTAGAAACCAAATCAATAAAGGTAAAAAAGAATAAGAAGTTTCCAGTTCGGTAAAAAATAAATAAATTATAAATATTATTTCATTAAAAATTCAAACTAATAAGATTTTTCTTGAAATATTTAAAATCTGCCAAATGGCAGAAATCTGCCACAAATGGTAACACTGATCGGCGGCCGTCGGCCGTCCTGATTGGATATGCGTTTTTAAATGCAACCAATGACAGACAGGTTAGTCAAAGATTAAATAGGACAGACTAGACACTTCCCAAAATTGCAGTTGAATAATTTTGTCGTGTCAATGAACCATGGTGGTAAAGTAACATGTTACAATTTAAAGAACTATGAATATCATAAACATTGGTTTACGACATCTAGTAATTAAACAAAAATAAATATTCTATTAAATATTGAGTACGTAGCCACGTAGGTACCTAGTTACTGAATAGGTATTAGTACCAAAGATCTCAGAGAATGTTTACCGTGACTAGGGATTACAGTCGCGAAAATATTTCTTTTACATACCAAGATCTTTAAAAACAGCAACATCATTATTAGGTAGGCACATTACTAGGTAATTGGTGGCAGTTCTGTTACCTATTTTATCTAAGGTTAACAACTAGAGGTCAAAGAACAGCTGTAAATAGGGCTGCCTCATGATGCGTTTAGATTCATTTTAGATAAAAGTTTAAGAGGCATTTCATGAATGAAAAACTTTGAAATTTTAAAAGTCGTAGAACAAAAGTTGTTCGTTATGACCGGTAGAATATCCTGCTTTCGGATCCCTACAATTCTTAATAAACACGTTGTATAGGTCTTTCTCCCTTGTCGTGTCACTAGTTTCTTTCGAAACAGTGTGGTGAAAAGATATTGAGTGCTCTTCACGAGGCTCCTTTCGAGCACTTGTCACATGTAATAGAACTTTTTAGGATCTAATACATGCCGGTTTCCTCACGATGTTTTCCTCCACCGTTTGAGAGTACTGGCATTGTGCACATACATTTTTGACCAGAAAAACTCATTGGTGCGCGACCGGTTTTAAACTCACGACCATAGGATCGGAAGGCGGGGCCGCTACCACTACAGCTACCAGTGCTCTAACTATATAATATAGGTAATTTATAGATTATTATGAAGCAAACTTCTAGGCACGCACCGAGACCTTTGGATGAGAGACTTACGTGACCTTTCTAATAAGAATAACAATCAGGATCAGGCGAAAACACCGTGTCAGATTTATCAAGACGTGATTCACTAATATTGTTTTGACATTTAGCTCATTTTAAAAATAAATCTACTGCGCAAATGTATAAAAAATAAGTAGGTACAGTACACAGTTAAAATAATGTAAATGAACTCACAGACAATGCAATCAATTTAACTTAAGGGGCTGACAACTATTAAACAACTTCTCGATCGCACGTTTCGACATGTTGAAAGATATAAAATCACTAAACTCATTTTCGAAAAATCGCAATCAACTTTTTACTAAACTGTGTGCAATGTGATTGCAAAAAAAATGTTACACAAATATACCAAGTGAGGTGTCATACGAAAGGGTTTGGTTTGTTCATTCCAATAAAGTTACTAAGGCTCCAATAAAGGCTCACTAAAGTAAGCAAATCGTTTGCAGGACAATGTGTACGCTTCTTTAACAAAGTCCCAAGTGAGATTAACCAGTTGTGGATTAGCAAATTCAAAAACATAATAAAAAGAAAACTTTGTACTAAGGTTACTATAAAATTTCTGATTAAATAGATGACAAAAAAGCTTGGGACTGATCTATGCTCCAAATCATTAAAAACACTAAACAATTAAGTAGGTACCATAATAAAATTGTAAAAAGATTCATACAAAAAAACGCTAGGAACCAAGCCGTTAGTTTCTTGCCCGTTCTTCTAGGCTTAGGTCGCGAGGAACTGGCGATAGATTCACCTAGTATATAAGACGTTTCAAAGTGATCCTTGTGATTGTACTGAATAAAGACCGTTTTGATTTTGATTTTGATTTTGCATACCATTTTTATTTTTATTCAAGGACGTATGTATTATTTTTAAGATACAATTGCAAACCAGTAGTATAAGTATGTATTTACAAAAACAAAGATTCTTTACACAAATATTTGTTCTCGACGAAACCAAACCTATGGCTTACAGCGCAGAAGGCAGAACTTCTACCAAACGAGCTGTTAAAAGTAAGTTATATGTTAATATAAATATAAATATTAGTGGATTTTCCACACAGCACTATCTAGCCCCAAACTAAGCCAAACCTTGTAATATGGGAACCAGATAGCTGATATAATACATAATTATACTTTTTTTTTGTAAATACATACTTATAATATTATATAACACCCAGACAGAGAACAAACATCTTTGTTCATCACACAAATGTTGGTTCTCGTGTATGTAAATCTACTAATGATATATCTACATTTTAATAATTTATCTATGTATTTGCAAGTTTGTAAAACACAAGATGATTAAATAAATAAATAGGTAATAAGTAATCTATTTAGTAACTAGGTAATAATAGTGTTGTAACTGTCGTTTTATCTAAGCTCGTGCTGTATGATAAAGCCTCGTGTAGTGGAAACTTTTTGCTCTCTTGATAAAATAACAATGTGCCTTACTTTATCATTTACTTAACTTCTCAATACATTTTTTTGTTTTTATACAACTAGCTGAAGGAACAAGCAGATGGCAAACCTGATGTTAAGTGGCAACCATCTATAACAAAGCATTGCCTCGTAAGTCACGCACGATAAGAACGTGCCCTACGATGCACTGCCCTGCGTCCATCAACTTGAGGCATACATATGTTAAGCCTCATGTGCCTGTAATTACACACAAACCGAAACACAGCAACGCTGCTTGGCGGCAGAAAAACGCGTGGTGGTGGTACTTCCCTGGACAAGCCCGTCACAAAGAGCTCTACTACTCTTTAAACCTACCTATTATACAATTATCATCATCATCAGTCTGTGCACTGCTGGACATAGGCCTCCCCTATACATTACTATACATAAGAGTAGTAGAGCTCTTTGTGTGTGGCTCGTCCGGGGAAGTACTACCACCACGCCTTTTTCTGCCGCCAAGCAGCAACGCTGTGTTTCGGTTTGAAGAGTGAATTACAGGCACATGAGGCTTAGCATATGCATGCCTCACGCAGGACAATGCATCGTAAGCCACGTTCCTATCGTGCGTGACTTACGAGGCAATGCTTTGTTATAGGTGATGTTTACCACTTAACATCAGGTGGGCCATCTGCTTGTTTCATCAGCTAGTGGTATTAAAAAAAAACCACGAAGAACGATTTAAAGCCCGCCCGATTCACCGACGTTCCGCGATTCTCACGATGGCGTCGATTCGTCGGGTAGAGGACGTCCCAAGCTTCGTCATCCACTTTGTGGTTGCCATTCGAGATAGATATTCCCCAGCAGTTCTTCGAGAGGTTGTCATCTATATGACCTGTCCTTTGCCATTTCATTTCGCTAATTCTACGAGCTATGTAGTATTATACTATGATCTCTTTTTGTTATAACAGCTACAGAAATAAATCATCTGTGAAAATTTCAACTGCCTAAATATCTCAGTTCTTGAGATACAGCCTGGTGACAGACGGACAGACAGACAGATGGACAGCGGAGTCTTTGTAATAGGGTCCTGTTTTACCCTTATGGAATATGTGGAATATGGTATGGAACCCTAAAAAGTAAGCTTACATGCAAAACAACAATATGATGAAAAAAGCTAAATAGTTGAAGGTATTATTCAAAGGTGATGAATAGGCCAGTCATATAACAAAAATTGTAGGTATGGAATAAAAAATCGATAAATAGGTTCGATTACTCAATTATTTATTGTTGTTGTTGTTATTTAGGTACATTCTGATACGGTAAATAAGCACATTTATAAATAAAGTAATTATTTTTACAACTGATATGGAGACATCGAATTGTATTATGCTCTGTTGTTTTGATACAAAGTCACAATTTGTTAGACGACCTATTTTAAATTGAGTTATTTACTCACCAAGATACAAAAGTCGTTTATGAACAATACATTCACCTACCTACATGTTATTATACATTTGCCTATTTCTGGTATGACTAGGCTTCACTTAGTTCGATTGTCACACTGTAGATTAATTATTATATTATTTTGTTAAAGGATCATATAAGAACGGTAGGAAACAAGGCGTAAATTTGTTGTCTGTTCTTCTAGGTTTCGCCACTTGGAACAGGCACCTTTTTTTTTTGACGCTGGTACAAATGCGTTACGCATGATATGTGGGACTCCCCGGTTTTCCGCTCCCGGTATACCCCACTAAACAACCCAGTGGCACTCCCGCGTCGCCTATATGGAGGGGAACTGGGAAACTGGCAGAGCCTTTTCATCTAGTCCCCCGCCGGCGACTGGCCCGCCATGACAGCGGGGCCCCCGCAATGCCCCCGCCTTTACGGCGGACCCGCACGCCCCCACCCCTTTACAGGGAGGGGCCCGGGAACGACAGTGAGTGCCCGGCCGTTCCCGCCCGACGGGGTGGTGAATAAGTGCAATGCGAGAGAAGGCCCCTCCAGGTCTTCTCCCGCTATTCACCACCATGAGCGGCGCAAGAAGTTCCGCGTCTCTCGCGCGCGCTCTACCGCCTGGGTAGACCCGTAGATCTACCTTGCCTCATCACGCTCAGACGCATCTGCTAGTCAGAGGGACACGCGGAGAGGCCCACCGTGTCGGGTTATCGGCCACCATGAAACACGTCCGCAGTACTCTGCAGGCGTGTTTCATGGTGTTACCAGGGTGCACCACGAGAAGGTTACCCGACCTAGCACCCCTGGAACTGACACCTAGATTAACCTAAGCCGCTTCAAAGTGGTCCTTGTGATTCAATTGAATACCTTTTGATGTTTACTTTGATTTTCATACCAAAAAGCAAAACTCAGCCAAAAATTACTATTGCAAGTAGCTATCGAATTCGTTTTTTGACATTTTGGGAAGCAACTTATGCTTTTTCATTTTAATTATTTTTCTAGTGTTATTTTGAGTTGTGTTGTGTAATTTCTGTGGCATTATAATCAACATTACTTGAGGTCTTAGCACAAAGTGTCCCTAAAGCATTTGGAATGAAAGTGATATCCTGATTTGACCGAAAATGTTTCGAATGTTTTGAAGAAAACCGTCACCATTTTCTTCGAAACAAATGAAGGCCGACTTGACTATGGACTGACTTGACTAAAAAGTGTTCAACACAAATCATTTGTCACTGGCAAGATTGTCTGTTGAATGACGGACAGGAGCCATAAATGGAGAGTAGAAGAAAAGATTAAGAACTAGCTATCAACGTAGTAGGTACCAATATTTATTACCTACTATTGAAAATTTTGAAATTTATTCTATGGTTTTGTAAATTAGCTCAAATAGGCCAAATCATGGAGGTAATGTCATACTTCGTGTAAGGGCCAAATTGTACAAATCTTTAATTTAATATATTTTTCACTTGAAAACCGAGCAAAGCCTGTTTTTTTATATTAAAAGAAAAAAAAAAAATACCGCGGGGACTATGAATTTAAAACATGCAATAATTCACTAATTTCAACATGCACCACAGGTAAGGTACCTAGTTGTAATGTCATATTACACACAGCTAAATCAAAACATTGAAATAGTTTGAATAATTTAATCACCACACCAAAACACATAAAAACTAACATATTCCATATTTACAGAGGTCTATCGGACGGAAAGATAAATTCAGTCTGGCAGCTGCCACTTCATACCATCACATCGATTTATAGAACCAAGCATTCTATACTCTCCTCACTTATAATAACTTCTAAAACTTTGTTAATCTACAAGTTAACAAACCGAACGAGGTGCTCAAGAATGCTAAATTGCTAAGCGGTGCTTAAGCTAATATCTCACAAGAAAAAATACACGGTGCGCTACAGTCGAATAAAATACCTCACCATAAAAATCTAAAAGCTATTCGATAAATTAGTTAAACAAACATTGCCAACATTGGCGATTATTGGTTAAAATATAACTTAGTAGGTATAGTAACATTTTTTAGTATTACAACTGCAGTAACATTTTTGTCAGTAAATATAACCTATTGAGAGCTTAAAAACAATCACATAAGCTCTAGCAAATGAGCAGAACCATCACTTTGTTACACAACAGCATCATTTATTGAAGTCACTGAATTCCCTGAGGCGCCGTAGTTGTTCGTCCAGTGCCACAAATCAGTAAATACCACTTTCGTATTACGAAAGCGTCCGCCGCATGGAACCTTCACCACGTGTCAGGGCAGTATTCAATCAGATCTGCCACTGAGCAAGGACGTAGACAGCATTCGTCAGCCACTTGCCTTTTGATCCTCTTCTGAATATCAGTTGATAGAATAGCTGCTCTCTTCCCACGCACCTTCGACAAGTTTTCCACTGGGAGGTCGCTGATTGGTACGTTCCCCGTACAGATTTGGAATATAAGCGTTGATAGAGATCTGCTGCACATGTCTTGTAGCATGGAGTTGAGTGTCAGAGACTCCCCGTATACGGAGTCTAGAAGGAACAGAGTGTAGACTATCCAGAGGAATTTCACACTTGTTCGTGACATGTTTATGGACGAGTCTGGTGACCGACGGGGAGTAACTGAGGCTTCCGTCTACAGTCTCGTACAGGCGACGCCACAATAAATAGAGACGATAACCTGTGTCAACGGTGACAACAGAACAACATAAGTTCAAAACAACAAGCCGGAGGGCCCCGAGTCACTGTTACGATTTGATATTTATAGAATTTTGATAAGAATACGGTTTTAGAGATTCGTTGGTGGTACACGAGAAATGAGTTATGATAGGGGACTGTTGTGGCTTCAATTTATTTGAGCAAAGTAATTATCACATACTTAAGGTATACTTATATAACGAGCTACCACAAGTACTTCAAAACAAAATGATTAGTTTGTTAATAATGAGAAGGCTTTTCGTGATAGGTAGATAGTAAACTATTCCAGCAAACGAAAGCAGAATTATAGTCCACTCGCAAAATGACTTCAAAACAATGTACAATAATCAGATTGAAATCGAATGAATCATTACTTAAGAACTAATAAGAAGGTACTTACAAAATAAAACAGACTGATACTGTCGCGAGAGAAAAAAAAACAGTAAAACAATCCGGAACCCTTTAACTATCGGTGTATTTCTGTCTGTGGTAAAAATAAATCATTTTATCGATAGTTGTTTGTTTATGGAAACTGCCCCAAAAAATCTTGATACTGTAGAGGTCTTTACAACTATACTGATAGTGTTGGTAAAAATGACATTCAATTATGATTAGTATTAATTCATTAATAAATTATTGCAGGCTATCAGCATGGTAGGCCATGCTGATAGCCTTCGAAGTTACAAAACAAAAATAACCATTCATAAAAATTTACAAATAATAATCGCTCTACTTAGTAATACGATACTGAGCCAGAGACCTATTGAAGTGAAAGTCTAAGTGAAAAGTTATTTATTCAGTTGAATCACAAGTATCAATTGAAAAGAATATTGAATAAATGCGTTTTAATATTGAAACTCCATACCTACTCATTATTGGGGGGTAACAATGACAAAAAAAAATATCTAAGCATGTAGGTAACATGTTTTTTTTTTATTAACAATTTAACAACTGGATACATACATTTTGTAAAAAATAGCATCTTAAAAACTACTAAGGTTGTGCTGGTGCTATCGCGAGTTAACGACGCATTTTACAATACCAAAGTAGTACCAAGTAGGTACCTAAATCTGTAAATTAGAAACTGAGGAGCTAGGTACTTATAATATTAATTATGTAGTGTGTATTAATACGAATAAATTAACATACTATGTATTGCGATTATTTGAGTGCAGAAAATATCTCATAAGTTTATTTTTAATATAAATACCTATGTCTTGGCAAAATCTGTGAGACATCGGTTACTTGAATATTGGTCCATCCACAAGAGCTACTTTGGTATAGAATATTCGTTAGGTAATATGAGAATGGGCTTTTCTGCGTACAAAAATGGATAATACGATACGATACGAGCCATAGAAACTTAGCGGAAGATTTTCCCTATTCAACGGTTACCATAGTAGCGACCCAACCTCTTTCCTTAATAAGGGAGCCTTTTGTAATGAAACCATACCCAAAATATTATGTTAGACGTTATTGTAAGTAAAGAAAGGTCGTATTTATCTTATAGATCTGAACGGAACACACTCTAACCAATTTTCCGCCATTTTGTACAGATTTGGTAACTACCTACCTAAGTATTTTTTTATATTTTATTTTGATTTGTTGTTCTACCCAATGGACCGACGACGAAGCATCGATCGTGGTAGATGGGGAAAACGGAAAAGGCTCGAAATCGTTTTTTCTGGAATTTTTTAAGAGAAGCATCCAGCAGTAAACTTCTGAAGGTTGATGATGTTGATATTGATTCTTTCTAGATAAATTGTTAAGAATGTTAAGCACGAAGGATATGATCTTGAGTCTATAAATAAATCAACTAGAAAGTAATAATACAATTTATAAACTTTACGGCATTTAAACAGTACTGAGAATATCGCGGAAAGTCCGTAAATAGAGAAGGCTTTTTCACAGAGTCACCATATATCAATATCATAAAAGTCCATCTCCATCCATCCATTTAAGAATAATATATAAAGCTCCAAGCATAAATCAAATTTTAAATTATTTCCACCAAGATTTGCTATTTATTTATTTAATCTTATTTAGGCAACAATTGGCAGTTGTCCATTTGCAGAAAATTGCATCAAACAAAGGTAAGTAAGGTACTCATAAAACATTATCTTAATTAACCTTTGCAGGTAACCAAAACCAATGATTCTACCTGTCTGCTCAGTACTATTTAGTGCCACGTATGTCGTCAACATTTGAAATACACCCATAATATATTCTCCGGAACATTTCCGTGGCATGCACACTCTAGATAACAATGTATACGAACGACACGACGAAATGAGAAATGGTGCACGTTTAAGAACTGTACAGATGAACGAGGACTGCGGAATATTGTGGCAGATGGGTTTCTGGTATGATGTGAAATTGTTTCCGCCTTTGATGGAACGATTTTTTTACTTCTACTTGTTGATGGAACATGCAGATGGTTCACCTGATGTTATGTCTATTATCATCTATTATTATCTACTATCACCTATAATAAATGTAATACCTATGGTGGACAATAAAGTTAGGTAAACAAAGTAAAGTAATTAGGATAATATTATAGGCTCATAAAAAAAGAAACATTCCGATAAAAACAAATAGCGCCTAGATTTTACCATACGAAACTGAATAAATTTGCTTTTTTGCAAACAACAAAATATCTCGCTAAGTGTACTTCGCTTTGAACTAACGCGACGTTATAAGAATGGACTTCAAATAGCTCACTGTTCCAAGCCTCACTTTGGTGAGCACGCGGTGTTGTATAGCTCGCGTCAAAATCGCTCGCGTTAGTCTCGCGCGGCGTAAACTAGCGCGCGTTTTCACACTCGACGTTTTGCCGAGCACAATTTTGAGCACCATTCATAATAAGAATATAATAATCAGCAACTATGCTTGGCGGCAGAAATAGGCATGGTGGTAGAAATTCCCCCGACAAGCCCTCCACAAAGTATTCTACTCTTATATCGATTCCCAGAAAGAGAGCTTGTGACGTAAGCTTCTTGGTCATTACTGAATCGACTAAGTTTCTAGATGCTTTATGCGGCTACAATTTAGACGAGTGACCGCTCAACTCAAAAAACAATGTTCCCTATTTAGAGCCTGAGAGGGCCAACAACCCTTTTTTTACTTTATTTTCTATTCTTAAATTGAGTTTCATTGTTATCAATTAGCATTCAAAGTTTGCCGAATGTAGTTTATCTAATTTGTACTTACACAACTATACGAGTCCACGTTATTTTTTAAAAAAAAATTGTAATATTAAAATTGACTTTTAATGTCGACAACTACTTAACTTTTATCTTTACGGTAAAAAGGGTTGTAAATGTTTGATTATGTTTATGAAATTACTTTTGATGTTCAAAATTTGTTATCATATGCCGATTCTTTTATTTTTTATCAATCGTGATAAAAGGTCATAAAAATTCAAAATTATCTGATTCAAAATATGATTTACTAGCGGCCTGTCCCAGCTTCGCATGGGTGGTCATAAATTTTTTGAACATTTTAGGATAAACTTAGACCGTGGGTTCGAGCCTCGCATCTACTTATTTCATACATTTGCACGCGCTTCTCCTTGAGTGAGTGAAATCGCACCCCGCGCGTGAACCGTGGACCCGTAAACATTTTTAATTTCGTCATATCTTTTGAATGGAATGTCCGATTTGAAAAATTTAAGAAATAATCTATAGGTATTGAAACCGTCTTAATTATGAAATGATTTATTTGGATAAGGATTAATACCAAGGTACAAATAAAGACCCTTTTCTAGCGGAGGCATTTCAATTAATTTTTTATAATAAAAGAACACTTATTGTGACATAACTATAATAGTTAGACATATGCTGTCGCGACATTTTTTGTAGATGATAACGTGTTCTACAAAATCGTAGTACATTATTTTGTTCTATCTTCAATAGTTTTCGCAGCGCACGCGATGTAAGGTTTTTTGTTTTCCACCTTGGGTTACATTATTGAAGTTTTAGTAAGGATCCCTGATTTTTTTGAAAATATAATATAGCCTATGTTACTCAGGGATAATGTAGCATTCTAATGGTGAAAGAATTTTTGAAATCGGACCAGTAGTTTTTGAGCCTATTCGTTACATACAAAAATACAAAAATACAAAAATACAAAGTTTACCTCTTTATAATATTAGTGTAGAAAACGTCCGTGATCCTATAAATACATTCAGAGTTCTGAAATTAAGAAACTATTCAAAATGCATATTCTGTTAGTAAATTTGTCCGATTTCTTTATAATTGGTACTAGTCTGGCTGCTGCAAAGCCAGGTGTTAATTGCCATGAATGCGTCCATTATAATTTTGAACAGGACTTCAATAGTCTTTTTAACAGAAACGGGTCCTGTGTTGGATTGCCTTCCTGGTCAGAAGGCAGGTACTCATCTCTTGGTATAGATTCACCAACTGAGTACAGTCAGTCGTTCATAACACCTGAACTTACTGGATTAAGAAGTTGTACTGCTTCTTTCCCATTCACTATGGTTAACGGTGGCATTATCAATATAAGGGTGTACATAGATTCAGTTAACGCTAGTCTTCCGGACAATATTATGATATCGGCACAACAACCACAACCAAGTGGCATTATGAAATTATATGGTAGAGCAATTTTATCTTCCTGGAATCCAGAAACTGTGAATGGATGGCATATTGTGTCTTTTGCAGTATTCGGTACTGCAACGTTTGAGGCTCATGTAAGTACATTTTGCAGTACATATATCTCTAAAAGAATACGTTGAACCAACTTAGCAAGATAAAAAAATAAAGTAATTCAGGCATTTTTTTATCAAGTTTCTTATTATTTATCTGGCACTGTGTTATACTCGTACTTGTTTATTCTTGGCCATCAATGAGGATGGTACAAAAAGCCTTCACCATTTTACATTCAATTATTTAAGTCATCATAATATAATAAATCTACTGCTGGATCTATAAGCCCCATATCGAAATAAAATTAGATTGGGCCAGTTTCAAAATAAATTCTGGTAATTTGCAGAAGCACTGTAATCCTGCAATTGATATTTTATATCAAGAATACAGGGAATTATGATGACAATATAAATTAACAGCACAAAAAGTCCACGTGAAACATAATACTACTATCTCAGATTTTTCACAAAACTTCTCTTTCTGATTTCAGCTCGCCTTCCAAGGAACGGTATATCCTGGCTCGGTTGTTTTAGTTGATTCTTTTTGTCACAAGCCTGCTAACTATGAAGGAGAATGTTGGGCTCATGATTATATAAATACAACATCGGCGCAACCAGAAACAACTGTAACAGAAATTGAAGCAACTACAGAAGTGGTTGAAATAAGCTCCTCTACATCGGTCACAGACTCTCCCTCAGTAACGGAATCTACATCCAATGCGATAGAAACAACCGCATTACCAGAAATTACATCAACTACTTCAATACCTTCCATCATAGTGCCACTACCGACCCTCCCGACGCCAGCTCCAGGCCTTGAAAGCCGCTGCCCCGATGACCCATTCATCCACTGGCTCTTGCCCCATGAGAAAGACTGCAATCTGTTCTACTACTGCGTTTGGGGACAAAAGGTTAAGCGCGAGTGTCCCAGTGGACTTCACTTCAACACTGAACTTCAGGTATGCAAAAACTGCGATCACCGCAGCAGTATAAATCTAAGCTTGATGAAAGCAACCCCCCCCCTCGTCAATAAATAATATCAATATTAGAAGACATAATTTGCACGTAGCACCCATCTAGCTCCAAACTAAGTAAAGCATGTATGCAGCAATTTATATCGATGATGATGAACTCCTTGGTTTGGAAATCTATAGAGGGAGTCTATGTCTAGACAGTGGACTTTTTTAGCCTGCTGATGAAAATGTTGCAAGTTTCAACAAGTTTCGGTTTCAGTGCTATGTGATTGAACATTTGGGCTTTGTAACGTTTTTATTTTTCTTTCAGGTATGTGACTGGCCTTTTAGTGCTGGGTGCACTACAAAATGAATCAAGCCTTCAATAATTTTATCACCAAGATCTTTGGTGTATTTACAACTACCTACCACTACAATCTGTTTCATCTAAAAGTATTGCTAGAAGACAACTTTTTTGTGATTAGGCTCATCTTTGTACATGACCGCTTTGTTAGATTTATATATCCATTCTTAAATATATAGAATAAATCATAGAATAAAATTACACACTAAACTTGGTAAAGTATGTAAGTTCTGCCGTATTAGTTTGACATTTTGTTCATCGTATAGCCATTACAATACTAATTTATTGTTATGATTTTTCACCGTGTACCTACTCACCCTATTAGTTGTAAGAGCACTAAAGTGTTATACTATCTAATTAATACAAACAAAATTTAAATAAAACAAAAACACAACAACAATTAGAAAATAATTTGGAATCAACTGTGACTCAGTTCAGTTCAGTTTTGACCCTCGTGTCGAAAAGGGACACGATAGACTCGCTGTAAAGCTTTGAAACAACCCACCTACCTACGAACTAACCTAAACAACCCAAATTGGCGTTCATTTTCAAATCATGCTGATTAGACAATAAATAGGTTCGTTTGGATGAGATAATGACACGGTTACCAACCGAATTCTAGCGCTATGCAGACTCAGCGTATTGTGATGAGGGATTTGACTGAACACTATCTACTTGGCAAATAGTCTGTTCTGTCTGTTCTTCTAGGCTTGATCGCGTGGAACTGGCATATTGATTCACCTAGCTATAGTTCGTTCCAAAATGATCATTGTATAAATACCTGAGGCTTTGACTTTGAAACTAGCAAACAAGTTAAGGCACTCGAGACATGAACCTAGTAGGCACTGTAAAAATGGCTCGTGAGAAAAATCTGCTTCAGCCCAAATAATCCAGGTAAATGTACACCCCCAAGAATCACCCTTCAGTACCTAGTAATCAAGGGACATCAAAAGAAGTGGCGATGTAAGAGCCGTCAAAAAGCTAGCACTTTAGCAAAAAGTTAGCACTTTGGAAGTTGGGAAAGTGACTCAAAGTGAGCAAATATTCGGTTTTTGTCATCTTCGAAAACAACTTTATAGAGCTTTATACTTTTTTGTAGTGCTATTTAAAGCTCTGTTGGTAGTCAGATGTATTTAAGCCAACATCTCTATAGGTCTTACATTTATTATTTTATCTTTATCTACTGACATTAGGAGTTACACAGCATAGCATGCGTGGCAGCAAGAAGACTGCTCTGAAGTCTTCTTCCTTAAATTATTTCCTGGAGTATGAATTCCGAAGTCACTATTTAATCTAGTTACTGAGTACCTACTAGTGGTCTAGTGGTAGCGGCCCCGCCTTCCGATCCTAAGGTCGTGGGTTCGAAATCGGTCGTGCACCAATGAGGTTTTCTGTTCAAAAATGTATGTGCACAATGCCAGTAAGTACTCTCAAACGGTGAAGGAAAACATCGTGAGGAAATCGGCATGTCGTAGAACCTAAAAAGTTCTATAAGATGTGTCAAGTGCTCGAAAGAAGCCTCTTGAGGCGCACCTCAAAACCTATCACCACACTGTTTCAAAAGAAACTAGTGACACGACAAGAGAGAGAGAGAGATCTAGTTCCTGAACCAGATTCTCGGAATTTCAAGCTTGAGATTCCGATTCTTGAGAAGCTGAAGATTTCTCAAGCCGGACACTTAAGGTCCCACTTTGGTTTGCGGGTCTGTCGTCCAGAGGGGTTATAATTGAATAAAGGCGATTAGTTGTTGATATTGGCATAAATTATATTGTTTCATTTTATTTAGTTAACCTTATTAGGCAGCACTAAAAATGTTGTCACCCTTTGTTATAAAGTAAAAGAAACAAAGAAAGCTACTTGTATTTTTAACACAGACAGTTTATGGTACCTACATAGTTAGTTTAGAGTTGGTACCTAATTAAAAAAGGATTTGACACATCTTTTCTCTCCACTTTTAAAACTGCCAGTTAATATGAGGGCCCAAATAAAATAATTAGATATAATTAAATATTAATAAATATTCCACACAGCACTTTGTTTAGCTGGGATCTAGATCCAAACTAAACAAAGCTTTGTACTATGGGAAACAGATAGCTGATATTATTTATTTTTAAAAACATACTTACAATGTGTTATTATAACACCCAGCCAAAATACAAACATCACAGCAATACAAATGTTTGTTCTCGATGTGGATCGAACCCACGGCCTACAGCGCAGAAGGCAGAGCTGACCAACTAAGCTGTGAGTCCTGTTATTTTCTTTATACAACTTGCTGATGGAACAAACAGATGGCCCTGATGTTAAGTGGTAACCATTACCAATAACTAAGCATTGCATGTTAAGTCACGCTCGATAGGATCGCGCCCAACAATGCACTGTGTTAATTTTTTTTTTTTTCTGATTGTGTAGTTAATTCCATAGCAACAGTACATACCAGTACATAACCACTTAAGATATTATCATTCAAAACAAACAAAAACATGTTATTGCTAAGCACACTGTTTGGTCAGAACATTCCGAGTAGACAGGACTTTGTCATGATCGCAGACAACACAATAAACAATTTGTTTGGATAACCTGTCTATGCTGGATACTATGTAAAAATACGATTTGTATTATGTTTGAGAGCAGTGGTGGTCTAGTGGTAGCGACCCCGCCTTCCGATCCTAAGGTCGTGGGTTCGAAGCCGGTCGTGAACCAATGAGTTTCTCTGTTTTAAAATTTATGTGCACAATGCCAGTACTCTCAAACGGCGAAGGAAAACATCGTGAGGAAACCGGCATGTCGTAGAACCTAAAAAGTTCCTATAACATGTGTCTAGTGCTTGAAAGGAGCCTCTTGAGGTGCACTTAAAATCCTTTCACCACACTGTTTCGAAAGAAACTAGTGACACGACAAGCGAGAGAGATGGCGACACTTCACATTTTCATAATTGTATTTGGGAAAATGAGACGTACCTATTTGTCTCATTTTCCCAAATACAACTATATGAAGTGACTCTATTAGATTGCCTAAAGAAATAGGTACGGTAGCAGTACTTCCCCGGACAAATTTTTCACAATTAGTTCCACGGCACTAACCACTCAGCATCCAAAAAATGGCGCACATCGCGAAATCCCGATTGTCCGAAGCTATTTTTCTGGCGTGACGGTTAAATGCGCTAATAAACTTATCAACACTATTTCCGCTTTCAAGTGTAAAATACATTTAGATTTAGGTGTATGGCAATAAATTAGTCAAAATAACTGGACAATAAGACTAAATAATTAAGATTTTAGAGTTAACCAGCTGAACCGATTTGGCTGAAAATTGGTGGGGTGGTAGCTTAATACCAGGAGACGGACATAGGATACTTTTTGTTCCGACTTTTTTTTATATTTTATACAAACAATGGAAGAGACAGGAACTTCAATCAAGTCGTCAGTTAGTACCTGTTTCTTCTGACAAAATTACGTGGCTCAAGATTGTTCTATGGGGAAGAAAATACAAAAAAATGTATTAAGGCGAAGACAAGAGCTAATGTGACTCTTGCTCGCACGTTTCGACATCTTGAAAGATATAAAATCACTAAACTCATTTTCGAAAAATCGCTATCAACCATTTTGTGTGCAATCACGTTGCACACAGTTTAGTAAAAAAATCATTTTGATCGATACATGTTTTCCTACTCAAAAGTTTGCTTTTCGTACATAAGCTAACTTTTAAGTAGGAAAACATGTATCGATCAAAATGAAATTTTTACTAAACTGTGTGCAATGTGATTGCACACAAAATGGTTGATTGCGATTTTTCGAAAATGAGTTTAGTGATTTTATATCTTTCAACATGTCGAAACGTGCGAGCGAGAAGTTGTTTGATAGTTGTCAGCCCCTTAAAGATGTTGCCAATGGTATCAATAAACCATTCTTTTATTTGTAAGTATTCTAAAGAAGACGTGCGCGAGCAAAGCCGCGGGTAAGAGCTAGTTCAATATAAAAGTATCAGTACAATATGTCGAGGGGTCTTGAAAGGGATTTGTTCCACCATTCCAAAACGATTTGAGTTTTATTAAAGGTAGTATAGTAATAGTTTATTTTATACTAGTGGCTTCCCGCGGCTTCGCACGCGTTGAAGTGGTGAACCGTGATTGAGCCACAAAGATCAAAACATCGTAACTTTCGCATTGATTTGTATATTATTAGGGTAAGATTTTAAATACCTACGTAGGTATATGGGATACTTATAGGCGTACATTACCTATATTAGGTAGGTAGGTATAGGTACTGACTGAGTTTGGCACAAACATGACAAATACAACAAAGACAACCTTACACGGAAAATATGTACTTATTTGTTCCTAGTTTCTACCTCAAAAACAAACGAAACGAAACAGCTTCACGACTTTGATCCCCAATCACGGTAGATACCCTCATATCTCTTCGTACCAACTCAAGATTCCCGTTTTTAGAATATCCCATATATAACACAGAATATAACATTGACGCTTCGTTGTATCCTTTTTACTCGAGCGCAACGAAGGAGGGTAACGTTTCAGGGGTTGTTTTCGAAAATCAAACTGTTTTTTTGTTATTTATCCACAGAACACATTTTCTTTTAGTTTGAAGTTAATTACACTACGCGTTAAAAATCTCCCATGCAAACCTTGGGACTTTGGCAGTCTTTTGCACCCTTTGCAGGAGTAGTTTTAAAATAGTGAAAACGTGATTTTAATCTATTTATTGTGGAGTATATTTACTTCAAGTTTGAAATCAATCGCACTATGCGTTAAAAATCTCCCATACTAACTTTTACAGTCATTTTCACCCTTTGCGGGGGTAATTATCAAAACTTCAAAGTGTTATTCTTAATTATTTATTTCTTAGTATATTTACCTCAAGTTTTAAGTCAATCGCACCACGCGTTAAAAAACTCCCATACAAACTTCGACATCCCTTTGCATACTTATTAAGGGTAGTTTTAAAAAACCAAAAATGTTATTCCTATTTTTTTAGCCTTGAAGTAAATTTACTTCAAGTTTCAAGTTTGTAGATTCAAGGAATAAAAATTTTCATACCAACGTTTTCAACCCTTAGTGGTTGAATTTCCAAAAATCCCTTCTTAGTACACCTCTACGCCATAAGACCTATATACTCTTCAAATTTCAAGTCTCTAAGTCCAGTGGTCAAAAAACTCCCATACAAACTTTTACATCCCTTTGCACCCTTATTAAGGGTAGTTTTAAAAAACTAAAAATGCCTTTCCTTTTTTTTTGCCTTGAAGTATATGTACTCTAAGTTTCAAGTTTGTAGGTTCAAGGAATACTATTTTTCATACAAACGTTTTCAACCCTTTTTACACTCTTAGGGGTTGAATTTCCAAAAATCCCTTCTTAGTACACCTCTACGCCATACTACCTATGTACTCCTCAAATTTCAAGTCTCTAGGACCAGCGGTCAAAAAACTCCCATACAAACTTTTACATCCCTTTACACCCTTATTAAGGGTAGTTTTAAAAAACTAAAAATGCCTTTCCTTTTTTTTTGCCTTGAAGTATATGTACTCCAAGTTTCAAGTTTGTAGGTTCAAGGAATACTATTTTTCATACAAACGTTTTCAACCCTTTTTACACCCTTAGGGGTTGAATTTCCAAAAATCCTTTCTTAGTGCACCTCTACGCCATAAGACCTATGTACTCCTCAAATTTCAAGTCTCTAGGACCAGCGGTCAAAAAACTCCCATACAAACTTTTACATCCCTTTGCACCCTTATTAAGGGTAGTTTTAAAAAACTAAAAATGCCTTTCCTTTTTTTTGCCTTGAAGTATATGTACTCCAAGTTTCAAGTTTGTAGGTTCAAGGAATACAATTTTTCATACCAACGTTTTCAACCCTTTTTACACCCTTAGGGGTTGAATTTCCAAAAATCCCTTCTTAGTGCACCTCTACGCCATAAGACCTATGTACTCCTCAAATTTCAAGTCTCTAAGTCCAGTGGTCAAAAAACTCCCATACAAACTTTTACATCCCTTTGCACCCTTATTAAGGGTAGTTTTAAAAAACTAAAAATGCCTTTCCTTTTTTTTTGCCTTGAAGTATATGTACTCCAAGTTTCAAGTTTGTAGGTTCAAGGAATACTATTTTTCATACAAACGTTTTCAACCCTTTTTACACTCTTAGGGGTTGAATTTCCAAAAATCCCTTCTTAGTACACCTCTACGCCATACTACCTATGTACTCCTCAAATTTCAAGTCTCTAGGACCAGCGGTCAAAAAACTCCCATACAAACTTTTACATCCCTTTGCACCCTTATTAAGGGTAGTTTTAAAAAACTAAAAATGCCTTTCCTTTTTTTTGCCTTGAAGTATATGTACTCCAAGTTTCAAGTTTGTAGGTTCAAGGAATACTATTTTTCATACAAACGTTTTCAACCCTTTTTACACTCTTAGGGGTTGAATTTCCAAAAATCCCTTCTTAGTACACCTCTACGCCATACTACCTATGTACTCCTCAAATTTCAAGTCTCTAGGACCAGCGGTCAAAAAACTCCCATACAAACTTTTACATCCCTTTGCACCCTTATTAAGGGTAGTTTTAAAAAACTAAAAATGCCTTTCCTTTTTTTTTGCCTTGAAGTATATGTACTCCAAGTTTCAAGTTTGTAGGTTCAAGGAATACTATTTTTCATACAAACGTTTTCAACCCTTTTTACACCCTTAGGGGTTGAATTTCCAAAAATCCCTTCTTAGTGCACCTCTACGCCATAAGACCTATGTACTCCTCAAATTTCAAGTCTCTAGGACCAGCGGTTTAGGCTGTGCGTTGTCTATATGTCAGTCAGTCAGTCAGTCAGTCAGTCAGTCAGGACTTTGAGTCTTATAGTATTAGAGATATTATTATGTTATTATAGAAAATGTAGTATTATCTAAAAAAAAAGAAACAAAAAAATGAAAACGTAATCAATCTTTGCTAGATTTTGCTTAGTTCATGGCGCCACCACCTCAGTCATACCTCTTAGAACTGAAGAAGTAGATGGAAGACCTAAGTCTTAAAGTTCTGAAACTGCACGTTAGAATATTGTTAGACTACCCCCTCAGACGTCCTCAAAGAATCTGGGGTTAGTACTTGGTACTAAGAGATCCGAAGGGATATCTACCGTGCCTGGGGATCAAAAGCGTGAAGCTATTTCAGTTTCACAGTATTGTAATCCAAACGTAGCTTTATTTTATTGTATTCATAAAATATTATAAAAAACATTCAAATAAAATTAAAAATGCGTGGCCTTTATTACGGATATCATTACACGCTAATTGAATACCACTTACTTTGTACTTATTTATTGTAATATTTTAGTGCAAATGTTTGTTTTCCTGAATTAAAACTATTTCATGTTATCTTTACAAAGTAATAAAAACTGTTAGCATATTGTAAGTAGATGTCCAAATTAACTTTTGGTGTTTTCTTGTTTGAGAATTTGCCGATTCTTAGATATTTGATCAAATTCGCGATAAAAGGTTATAAAATTGCACAATTGTTACCAATTAATTACTTGGTAGGCATTAACTATTTTTTGTAATACTTAAGTGCTATTGTTTATTTTCCTGAAACTAAACTATATCAAGTTATCTTTATAAAAGTCATAAAAACTATTAACTAATTATAATATGTCCAAATTAAGTTTCGATGTTCTGTTTGATAAAATTTTACGACGATTATTAGATAATTATACTCGTATCAAATTCGCGATAAAAAGGTCGACTAAAAACGCTTTGTAAACCTATAAAACATCTCAGTTAGTTTTTTGAAAATAACTGCGACACTGAAAATACATAACATGTATTTCCGCGATATTGTTCTATTTGTTTTCTTTGCGATCAGTGCTTGCCCGACAGAGGCAAAGCCAAAGAACGGCTACTGCCATGATTGTGTGCATTACAACTTTGAGCAAGACTTCAGTAGTCTTTTTAGCAGCAATGACGGAATATGTACTGGGTTGAACCTCTGGACAGAAGAAAAATATACATCTATCAGTATAGATGTCCCAAATGAGTACAGTCAAACTTTCATATCTCCTCAGTCTGAACTGAGTTGTGCTACTTCTTTTCCATTCGCGATGAGTGGCGGAGGCACTGTAAATGTGAGAGTGTACATGGATTCTGCCGGTACTGCTTCTCCCGATCAAGTTTATGTAATAGCTGAGGAACTGGTGCAAAATGGCTTGAACCCTACAATGGGCATCGGGGTTCTTTCTTCTTTTGATTCTGTCAACGGATGGCAAACTTTGAATTTCACGATAATCGGTTCTACAGCATTCCAAGGACGTGTAAGTATAATCTTAAGAAGCTCACTTAGAGACCTTTTGCAGCGGCAGTTTGTAAGCGAAGATGAGTGTATAAAAAGTACCTCCTACCCAAATGTATAAAGGCCACACCTACATTTGCATCCCAGCGATGGGGAATGAGTGCTAGGTACCTATTTTATTTTTTCATCTTAATGTACCTACACCATTGAAGCAAATAAATGATTTATGATTATGATTTATGATTTATGATTATGAGTCTAAAATAAAATAAGATGGTGGTTTTGGACATAATATTCTTAGTTACTGTCTCACCGCATTTTATTCTAATACAGTTTTATTTACTTTTACAGGGTCATATAAAGTTTTGTTACCAAATTTTTTGGTTAGTGTTTACTACCTGTCTTTGTCCCTTTTATTAATGACTATCCCTACTAGATTTTTTTATAGTAAACTAAGTACAATCCATAGATAAAATCATCATCACAACCATTATATAAATTAATCGTCTGATTTCAGCTCATCTTCATGGGATTGAATTCTCCTAGCCAAGTCGTTGTAGTTGATGCTTTCTGTTATAAGCCTGCTGATTTTGATGGGGACTGTTGGGTGCATGATTATTTAACTACTACAACAGCAGAACCAGATACAACAGCGACTGAAGGAACTACACCAACTGTGACGTACCCCACAACATTACCAGAAACTTCTACGGAAGCAGTGACGTACCCCACAACAGAAACTGAGACCGAAACTGAAACAACTACGACAGGGGTCACATATACCACAACTGAATCTGAAATTACTACAGAAGTTGTCACGTACCCCACAACAGAAAATGAAAATGAAACAACTACTTCGGATGTAACGGAGCCAACATCAGTAACAGAAATCGAATCTACTATACCAGTAGTAACTGAGCCCACGTCAGTAACTGAAATTGAATCTACTACACCAGAAGTAACTGAGCCCACGTCAGTAACTGAAATCGAATCTACTACACCAGTAGTAACTGAGCCCACGTCAGTAACTGAAATCGAATCTACTACACCAGTAGTAACTGAGCCCACGTCAGTAACTGAAATCGAATCTACTACACCAGTAGTAACTGTGCCCACGTCAGTAACTGAAATCGAATCTACTACACCAGTAGTAACTGAGCAGACTTCAGTCACTGAAATCGAATCTACTACACCAGTAGCAACTGAGCCCACGTCAGTAACTGAAATCGAATCTACTACACCAGTAGTAACTGAGCCCACGTCAGTAACTGAAATCGAATCGACTACACCAGTAGTAACTGAGCAGACTTCAGTAACTGAAATTGAATCTACAACACCAGCAGTAACTGAGCCCACTTCTGTAACTGAAATCGAATCTACTACACCAGTAGTAACTGAGCCCACGTCAGTAACTGAAATCGAATCTACTACACCAGTAGTAACTGTGCCCACGTCAGTAACTGAAATCGAATCTACTACACCAGTAGTAACTGAGCAGACTTCAGTAACTGAAATCGAATCTACTACACCAGTAGCAACTGAGCCCACGTCAGTAACTGAAATCGAATCTACTACACCAGTAGTAACTGAGCCCACGTCAGTAACTGAAATCGAATCTACTACACCAGTAGTAACTGTGCCCACGTCAGTAACTGAAATCGAATCTACTACACCAGTAGTAACTGAGCAGACTTCAGTCACTGAAATCGAATCTACTACACCAGTAGCAACTGAGCCCACGTCAGTAACTGAAATCGAATCTACTACACCAGTAGTAACTGAGCCCACGTCAGTAACTGAAATCGAATCGACTACACCAGTAGTAACTGAGCAGACTTCAGTAACTGAAATTGAATCTACAACACCAGCAGTAACTGAGCCCACTTCTGTAACTGAAATCGAATCTACTACACCAGTAGTAACTGAGCCCACGTCAGTAACTGAAATCGAATCTACTACACCAGTAGTAACTGTGCCCACGTCAGTAACTGAAATCGAATCTACTACACCAGTAGTAACTGAGCAGACTTCAGTAACTGAAATCGAATCTACTACACCAGTAGCAACTGAGCCCACGTCAGTAACTGAAATCGAATCTACTACACCAGTAGTAACTGAGCCCACGTCAGTAACTGAAATCGAATCTACTACACCAGTAGTAACTGAACCCACGTCAGTAACTGAAATCGAATCTACTACACCAGTAGTAACTGAGCAGACTTCAGTAACTGAAATAGAATCTACTACACCAGCAGTAACTGAACCCACTTCTGTAACTGAAAATGAATTTACTACACCAGCAGTAACTGATTCCACTTCAGTAACTGAAATTGAATCTACCACACCAGCAGTAACTGAGCCCACTTCAGTAACTGAAGTCGAATATATTACTCCAGCAGTAACTGAGCCCACTTCAGTAACTGAAATTGAATCTACTACATCAGCAGTAACTGAGCCCACGTCAGTAACTGAAATCGAATCTACTACGTCATCGATTACAGACTCTCCCTCAGTAACGGAATCTACAACCAATGCCACAGAAGCAACAACAGTACCAGCACTAACATCGACAACTTCAGTACCTTCCATCACTCTGCCACAACCGACGCTCCCAACTCCAGCCCCAGGCCTTGAAAGCCGCTGCCCCGACGACCCATTCATCCACTGGCTCTTGCCTCATGAGAACAACTGCAATCTGTTTTACTACTGCGTCTGGGGAGAAAAGGTTCAGCGCGAGTGTCCCAGTGGACTTCATTTCAACCCTGAAATTCAGGTATGTATAATTAATTTATACCTAGCTACTTCCACACTCGGCTCTGAGCCCGGCACATGGTACTAATGTAAAAGACAACATACGATTTCAGTTATGACTAAATTAATTATATAATTTAAATTGGTTTAGTCGTTACTTGATTGAACTATATACTTGGCTTTGTAAATGTGTCGTTTTCTTATATAAGATCTTACAAAAAAAAAAAAAAAAAAAAATTTATTGAACTACAAACTTTGCTCTCAATCACGTTTTTATCATTTTGCGTTCATTTAGTAAGATAAAAAGGTATCACATAGAAGATAGCTGAAAATTTTAAACAACACTAATATTACTTTTGTTTTTTTACAGGTATGCGACTGGCCTTTCAGTGCTGGGTGCACCACTAAGTGAATCAACCTTCTATATTTTTTCTGTACACTTCATTAGATGATAAAATGATGCTAGGATAGCACTCAGCTACATTATACTTATTTCTGCGAATAAATTACTTGTCTCTTGTATCTACTTATACACTTGAAAAATAACACATTTGCTTCGTTTTTTAATATAATGTATGTACATTACTTCCTCATTACCTACCATGAAATTTTACTTACAAATAAAACCAGCATGATTAATACAAAAGATTTTTGTTATTTACCCGTAGCAGTAAGTCTAAAAGTATTTAGTCATCCTTTATTCCGTATTTAGGACCTTTAGTAACATAATTTAGAATCAACAGCGAGTAAATAATATAAGTCTAGTTTGACACTCGTAACTACGATATAGACATTATTATTCAAAATAATTATATTATATTATTCACTTTAAATTATTAGGTTAGTTGTAGGTATAGGATCAAACACTGATGGCATAAACTAAACATTCCTACATCGACTCTCTACGAAGACAAAATTGGCTTTACCCCAAAAGAATTCAAATGAAATTCAGTATTCAGTTGGTAATAATCACTATGTCTTCTATCAATCTGTTGTCTTTGTTTCTTTGTTTGTTTGTTTCTATAATACTTCGTCTAAGCTTATTTCCGTATATCCCTAAGACAGTTTAGTCAGTTATACAACTTGCTGATGAAACAAGCAGATGGTCCCCCTGATGTTAAGTGGTAACCATCACCTACAGCAAAGCATTGCCTCATAAGTCACGCACGATAGGAACGTGCCCAAATATGTACGATGCACGATGCAACGATGGACGCAGGGCAGTCCCTGCGTCCATTAACGTGAGGCATACAGATATTAAACCTCATGTGCCTATAATTACACCGGCAACCACACTCTCGAAACACAGCGTTGCTGCTTGGCGGCAGAAAAAGGCGTGGTGGTAGTACTTCCCCGGACGAGCCCTTCACAAAGAGCTCTACTACTCTTAATTGACGGATATTGAAAATCCGCCCTATGTCGAAATTCAGATCATTCGAATCTTGTTTCTGGAGAAAAAGAACCGATTGCGAGTTAAAATTGGAATAACATGCGACGGTGACAAGATTTATTTTTCTGCCACCAAGCAGCGATGCTGTGTTTCGGTTTGAAGGGTATGGTTGCCGGTGCAATTACAGGGACATGAGGCTTGACATCTGTATGCCTCAAGTTAATGGACGCAGAGCAGTGAATCGTAGGGCACGTTCCTATAGAGCGTGACTTATACGTTGCAATGCTTTGTTATAGGTGATGGTTACCACTTAACACCAGATGGGCCAAATGCTTGTTCCATCAGCAAGTAGTATAAAAAATGGTACCTTCGGCAAAGGTCACTTCTCACAGCCAGCAACTGTGATCATGATTGCATATTATTTGAACCTATCATAATTATGATGCAATAAATTCATTGAGTGGCTATATACTGGTTTTGCTATCACTAGACCATAGTGATAGCTAAACCATCCTTATCTCTTACCCTAAGATCGTTAGTTCGAATCCAGATGTGTACCTATGTATTTTTTTACCCAATAAATATTTACACCGTGCTAGTGCTTTCAAACTGTAAAAGAAAACATCGTTAAGAAACCCGTGGCTTGGTCGGCGCGTTTAAATCATGTCTTTCCTGTGGATTAGGCCGATTTAGCTGTGAGAGGTATTACCTGCTGGCCAACCCTTGACTCCATCTAAAATACTATCCCAGCGTCCCATAAATTGGGCCATGAGTGAAAGAGTTGCTCTGAAACAGTATTAACTAGTGGTTCGCCCCGAATTGAGATTTCGTGATGCGCTCCGAATGCTCTGAAAATTAAAGTAGGTGTTAGTCAGAGGCAAGTCGAAACATTAGTTATATTTGCACTTGCTTTTGATTACTGCCTGCTAACTTGGTATGGTAATCAATTTCAACACTATTGACCTATTTATTGAACAGACCAGACCAGTTGGACAGACCTTAACTCCATCATCAGATCAGGTTTCTGTCACCATTTTAAGAAAACTAAAAACCTTCTTAACTTATTACTAGTAAAAAAAAAAAAAGCAAAGGAACTGACTGATCAGTAACAAAACCTTGATGTCAAGGAAACTCTTAGAGATGGTCGTTGGCTATCTCAATTTTACTTATTTATTGAATTTGAAAAACTGGGCGTCCTAATAAAAAAGTAGAAATGGTTTTGGAATGTCCAAACGAAGCCCTTTCATATGGCATATCACTTGATTTTTTTGTGTAACTTTTTTTATTTTTGCCCCCTTTAAAAAACCCGTATCTTAATAGCTCGTTATCCGATTTATCTCATACACCATTACCAGTAAATTTCTCAAGTACAAGCTATCGACTCACCAAATTTCATGTTGATCGGACCAATGGATTTAAAGTTATGGCCCGACAAACATACATACATACATACATAAAATGCCTAATCGCCCATGTTATCTGTAAGATTTTCGTTCACTTGGCTCACTCAATCAATCATCTAGTAATAGATATGCAAAAGGCTTGTCTTTTTTTCACTATGATGAGGCTCGTAATTTGGTACATAATGACGTTAACGTTTGATAACGTAATTTGATACGAATAAAGTAGTCTTCCAATGGCTTTGGTGCGTTCGGAAAAGAACTCATGTAAGGCATGTTAGTAAGTGTAATGTAAACAAAGTAATAGAACCTTTACAAATTAAAGGACTCGTCCGTGGGTTTACTGGACTTGCCTGATTATCAAATGTCTAAATACAACTGTAAACGGAGACAAAAGAGCAGTAGGAACCAAGCCTGTTGTTGCCTGTTCTTTTAGGCTTTGGTCGCGTAGAACTAGCACCTAGAGTCACCTAGCTTTAAGACGTTTCAAAGTGATCCTTGTGATTTTATTGAATAAATACCTTTTGACTTGGACTTTGACTTTGAAACCAAAAACTTCTTATAGACTTCAAGTAATGCAATGGCATTTGAACATACTTTTAGAATGTTATTTTTCACTTTGCTAAAACTCGACTGTGTATCTTGTCATCTGGGTGTCGATTCTCTAATGGATCCGTGCTCACTTCGATCACGAGTTTCACCTCACTAACGTTGGCATATCCAGTATATACTCGCCAAAACACTCACGCGAGTGGCGCTAGTGTTTGTAGCGCTAGGGAATGTATTACAAAATGCCAAATCGGACGGAATAGTACTACTTACTATATTAATGTATTAATGTTACTTGTATTAATGTATTAATGTAATGTCTTATCCTATCTAATTCTTATAACACAATTTTTCAATATAAAGTCATAAAATATAATGATTTTCTGTAAGTTTGATTTCAAAAGTACTTTTCGATGTCAATCTATTATCATTTGCCGATTTTTAGATGTTGTATCAGATTTGCGATAAAAGGTCATAAAATCTAAATTTATTGCTAACAAGACAATTAAAAACACTGAAATCCTATAAATACTCTCAGTTGGTATTCTGATTACCAGCAGTACTGAACCTGAAGATTCAAAATGGATGTTCGCCGGGGTATTCTGTTTGTTCTCTTTGTAATCAGTGCTTACCCGACAGCTGCAAGGCCAAGTGACGATTATTGCTATGAGTGTGTCCATTACAACTTTGAGCAAGACTTCAGCAGTCTTTTTGACGATAGCGGAATATGTTCTAGATCAGACCCCTGGGTAGAAGGCAAATACTCATCTATTGACGTGAAGCAACCACACGAGAACTCTGAAAGTTTTATAACGCCTATATCTGATTTTAGCTGTTTTTCTTCTTTCCCATTCGTCATGTCTGGCGGTGGCACTGTTCACGTTAAAGTGTTTATAGATCCTGCAAATTCCCAAGCTGCTGATACCGTCCAACTATTGGTTGAAGTTATAGAAAATGGTAGTAACTTTGGAATGGGTCATACTTATATTTCACCAAGTGACCCCGGTTTTGTCTACGGGTGGAAAACGGTGACTTTTACTCTTAAAGATGTCAAAGCATTTGATGGGCAAGTAAGTATAATGTTTTATTTTTTATCATTATTAGTTTTCATAATCGCTCTCAACTAGCAAAAATCCATTGTTTTTTAAATAACTTATAACGAATTTAAAAAACGCAGAATAACGCAATTCTTGAGATTAAAATATTTCTGAAATTAGTTTTGTCAATTTTAAGAGATAATTGTTAGAGACGGGAAAATTTATATTTTACTGACATAAATGGCATATTATATAAAACTATGTTACAAACCATATTTGTTCCAAGTTCCATTCAAATAAATTCAACTGTTAAGCCGTATATAGGAGAGCGTCCCACACTTCGTCTTCCGGTACATAGTTTAAAACACCATAACGTTTTGTCTATAAGCCATTGCCATCTTCCATGATTATTAAAGTATCTAACTCTTCGTATATCGTTTTGTATTCCAGCTAATAATCTTGGGGATTCATGGGAGCAATTCAACCATTTTAGTTGACTCTTTCTGTTACAAACCCCTCAATTATAAAGGAGAATGCTGGTCAGATGATTTTATTGTGACTGCCCCAGAAACAACTACAGTAACTGAGACTACCACAGCAGAGGTGACTAACCCTACTGCAGTAACTGAGACTACCACGGCAGAGGTGACCAGCCCCACTTCAGTAACAGAGATTACCACAGCAGAGGTGACCAACCCCACTACAGTAACTGAAACCAAACCAACTACTTCAGCAGACACGAATGGAACAGAAGACGACTCAGTGATTATCGTACGCCCAACTACTCCTATACCAACGATAATTGTGCCAGAACCGACGTTCCCGACTCCAAGTATTGTAGACCGCTGCCCAGATGACCCATTCATCCACTGGCTCTTGCCTCATGAGGATAATTGCAACCTGTTCTACTACTGCGTATGGGGTAGTAAAGTTTTGCACGAATGCCCCAGCGGCCTTCACTTTAACCGTATCTTACAGGTATGTTACTTAATTCGATTGTTTTTCATTTCACCTAATCCATCGGACCGTATTACGAAACTGAAGTTCAGTGCCCATGGGTTTTAACTTTTTTATTTATTGCTATGTGCCTTATAAATAAAATACGGACAGATAGCGTGTAGTGTTCAGAAATAGGTACCTGGTTAGGCACCCTTTAAACCCCCACGGTACTCATAAAATACCTTCGATGATTCGGCCAGCAATAAAGTAGGTGAATATTTCTGGTTTATAAAGTTCAAATATTTGTTGTATAACCACCAGTTTTAAGGTGAAAGTTTTGAACTTAATTAGATAGTCCGCTTTGAACATTCTTCAGCAAATCAGCAAATTGCACTCGCAACTTCTTTGCTAAATCCAAAGAAAAAAGACTGAATAGCTGAAATGTAGGTACATATTTTTGACAGCCTTCACAGCTCAGTTGGTAGTAGCTCTGCCTTCTGTGCCGTAGGCCGTGGGTTCGATCCCCACCGAGAACAAACATTTGTGTGATGAACATAGATGTTTGTTCTCTGTCTGGGTGTTATATAATATTATAAGTAAGTATTTACAAAAAAAAAGTATATAAGTAGTATATCAGCTATCTGGTTTCCATATCACAAGCTTTGGCTTAGTTTGGGGCGAGATAGTACTGTGAGGAATGTCCACCAATATATATATTTATTTCTACCAAAACCATTGATTTGACTTTTCTTTATTTTTTCAGGTATGCGATTGGCCTATGAGTGCTAAATGCACAACTTCCTAAGCTACATCAACAGCAATTGCGGCAGCATCATGTCACCACAACTACAATCTTTTTATATACTGTCAGATTTACATAACCTTCATTATGTAGCCTGTAACTTAAAAACCTATAAATTGAGATAGGCGGCGCTTACGCTGTTACTTTTGGGCGCTGATTTGACTACCCATACCTAGTTCTCGGTTCATTTTAGTTCGGGTAAATTCCGATTGGCGCCACTGGGCGCTTACGTCGAGCTTTAATCGCATCAAGTTTTAAGATTATGTTCTTTGTAATAAATATATACTGCATGATTATTAGTCTTTTTATTATATTCCCTACTTAATAAGTATATTTACCTCTAACTTGTCTTACAATTTATGTGAATTTATGGAAAGATTTCAATTATGTTATTTACAAAATGCACTTGAACCCATGTATTTCCTATTGATATGAAAATCTTGCAAAGTCTTATAAATAATAAGGTTGAACTATTAAATAATAAACATTCTTCTAATAACAACGCACATCCCAAACTAATGCAATAATGTAGCTTTATTTTATAGCAAACCACCTGAGGGCTTATTACGAGTTTAGTGCCGATCGTCGATCATTACGATACACCGAATTTTCTATGAAAAAAAAAACAGGTTCTCAAAGAATACGCTAGATGCCGTTGATTTATTTTCATAGAAAATTCGCTGTATCGTAACGATCGACGATCGGCACTAAACTCGTAATAAGCCCTCTGTTAAGAAGGTTTTTGACAAATTTTCACCCGAAAAGCGATGAACAGGGCTGAAAACTATTATTTAAAAAATTGCACTTCTGCCCGCGCGCGGGGACCGACTTCAAATTCGCTCCGTTAAGGAGGGTGTAATAGAACACCGAGAAAATAAGTCGCATGGGATAATAAGATTTATTTTATTTATGAGTTTTCTGCATTACCTAACTTACACAATAAGTCTAATAATTTGATAAAACTGATAAGATTAGTTGATCGTTTTAATTATGGTACAAGCTTTTCTTAGTTCTGGGCTAGATGGCGTTAATTATTATTTTTTTCTAATATCTACCTGTTTGGACCTTCCTTTCTGTAATAAAAATAGCTAAGTCGATTTAAACTTGGTCAGGAATCACAATCTAATAAAAGTAATTGCGTCAATTAATTATTAAAATTGATAAAATATTTTCGATTTTAATTAGGATTTTAGCTAGGCATAGCTAAAATTCTGAATAAATAAAATTCCGATTCTGAAAGTAGAATCACTCAATAGGCATTTCCAAATTCAATGAAAACATCTACAAAATAAAAATACGATTGTTTTCAAACTTATAGTCCGTCTGAAGAAACCCTAATTACCTAGACAAGGCATTTCATAGAATATTAATGAAAGATTATTTCAAAACAGTATTCCAAACAAAAACCTTCTAATACCTACCTTAAATATAATTTCAGAAGGAATAATTTTGTAAAAGCATGTTTCCAAAATGAGAAACTTGCTCAACTACCTGGGAATTAAATAACAAAAGAACAAAAGCACGAATACGTAGCGGCGACTGGCTTCGACTTCTTCAAACTTCTGACTTTGTTTCAAAGTCAAAGTCAAAAGGCATTTATTCAATAAAATCACAAGGATCACTTTGAAACGTCTTAAAGCTAGGTGACTCGAGTTCCTTACGAATTTGCAATTTCACGAGTTCCATAATAGCTTCGAAAACGCTGTCTTTATAATATACGAATGAAAGCTGTTGATGAATAATATAGCACTAAAACATTTAAAAGACACATCACAGGGTGATTATGTACTGCGAGGGATACAAAACGACCGAATTGTTTATAACGAAAAAATTTATAAAAAGAGATTACAAATTAATTATAATTACTAAGGTACGTGACCAATGTCCGAAGTGAGGAACAGAAGTGAATCACTTGTAAAATGTCCAAAAAGTCGCTCGGTACGACATCTGATGGAAAACGCATATATTATATAGCATTTCCTTCGTATCTACCGCGGCAGGTAGATCGTTGAGGAACGCGGCGCGATTCGCGAGAAACACAGGTAAGGTACATTGTTGTCCAGCAAAGAATAAGATCAAATGTTAAGCAGAAACCCATTTGTAAACGTTACTGTAATGTTGGTTGCTGATTCAAATAAATTTCATTTCTTTTCAAAGGAGTTTTCTATTATTGTCGGTTTCGTAACGTTAAAGTTTTTCGGTGGGGGGTTGTTAACCCGCCGCACAACCCCCGATAATGCTGGAGGACCACACCCTTCGTTGGTCAGCGAGTCTATCGGACTTAGCCGGTAGCGTAGCTAGGCTGTGCTACCGACCGTTCCCCCATCCGCCACCCGGGGGACGCTCCTCTACGCCATTAGGGATAGCGCGAGGAGGAGGCTCTTTCAAATGGCATATTTAAAAAATCTAGCTTTAAAAAAAAGTCAGTTACGCTACACATTTTAGGTGTGAATTTTTCAGATTTCCTTCGAAATTATGTTGTAACTGATGATGTGATAAATTTACATAAGTCGAATTGGTGTATCTCTATGCCCGAAGAAGGATAAGTTAGAGTAAGTATCTTGGTAAGGAAGAGAGAAGACCATCGGAGTCATTTGAAACAAGGATTAGAAAAGTATTCCGTGAATTGAAACCACTTTATAGAAACAGACAGGCTATATCAGAAGCAAAATATAAAGGTTTTAAAAAAATGAGTGATGACGGTTTTATGTCTATCAGATTCCGCAAAAAAAACTTACCTCTTATCAAAGATATAAATGACACGCTGAACCAAACTGATGAAAAAGACTCTGTAGAAGAATAAGTAGCAAAGAAAAAAAGATATAGGTATTTGAGTTGATTCTTAAATTTTGTTAATTTTTATTATGATAAATAAAAAAATGTATGTATGCATTAAGTTTAAGAAACTTTACTTTACTTTATAAAGAGTTGCTAAATTGTAGAGTAAACGTACTAAAGCCTTGTAATGTTGTTTCTTACTTTTAATAAATAGAAGTTGAATCGATTAAACAGTTTTTTTTTTGATAACCCGTAAATATAAGTACCTATATAAATAATTTATTTTATAAATAAACCCTTGTTAAATAAATTTAAAATTACAGTAAAATTTGCGTAAACGACACTAGGTGATTATTTATGTAGATTTCTATACATTTTTCTGATGTTAACGTACACTGCAGCACTGCTTTGCGCGCGCAACAGGTTTTCTTTTAGTGCTATAGGTACCTACGTAATGTAATTGACTCTAAAAATGTACGTAAAAATGGATCTTCTTGTTGCTAAAAGTGCCGACCCTACATGAAGTGGGATAAGAGGCCAGGAAGATGATGGGGGCCATAATTTGATATTTTATGACGTAAACGTTTGATGACGTAATTTGATACTAATAAAGTAGTCATCCAATGGCTTTGGTGCATTCGGGAAAGATCTCGTGTGAAACAAGTTAGTAAGTGGAATGTAAACAATCTAATAGAACCTTTAGAAATTAAAGGACTCGTCCGTGGCTTTACTGGACTTGCCTGAAACATTAAGAAATGTTTAAACACAACTTTAAACCAAAAACTTCTTATAGACTTCAAGTAATTTTTTTTTTTTTTTTTTTATACTACTAGCTGATGGAACAAGGAGATGGCCCACTTGATGTTAAGCGGCAACCATCACCTATAACAAAGCATTGCCTCGTAAGTCACGCACGATAGGAACGCGCCCTACGATGCACCGCCCCGCGTCCATCAACCCGAGGCACACCGATGTTAAGCCTCATGTGCCTGTAATTACACCGGCAACGACACTCTTCAAACCGAAACACAGCAACGCTGCTTGGCGGCAGAAAAAGGCGTGGTGGTAGTACTTCCCCGGACGAGCCCTTCACAAAGAGCTCTACTACTCTTAAAAATGCAATGCAATGGCATTGGAACCTACTTTTAGAATGTAATTTTTCACGTTGCTAAAACGTGATCTTGTCTTCTGGGTGTCGATTCTCTAGTGGATCTATGCTCACTTCGATCAAGAGCTTGCCAAATCGGATGGAATAGTACTACTTAGCCTTGTCTTATCCTTTCTCATTCTTATAACACTATTTTTCAATTTATAGTCATAAAACATGATAAATCTAATGTTAGTTTTATGTCAAAAGTACTTTTCGATGTCAATCTATTATCATTTGCCGATTCTTAGATGTTATATCAGATTCGCGATAAAAGGTCATAAAATGTTAATTTATTGCTAACAAGACAATTAAAAACACTGAAATCCTATAAATACTCTCAGTTGGTATTTTGATTACCAGCGGTACTGAACCTGAAGATTTAAAATGAATTTTCTCCGGGGGATTCTGTTTGTTTTCTTTGTAATTAGTGCTTACCCGACAGCGGCAAAGCCAAGCGATTACTGTCATGAGTGTGTCCATTATAACTTTGAACAAGGCTTCAGCAGCCTTTTTAGCGATAACGGAATATGTTCTGGGTTAGACCCCTGGGTAGAAGGCAAATACTCATCTATTGACGTGAAGCAACCACATGAGAACTCAGAAAGTTTTATAACGCCTTCATCTGATTTTAGTTGTTCTTCTTCTTTCCCATTCGTCATGTCTGGCGGTGGCACTGTTCACGTTAAAGTGTTTATAGATTCTGCAAATTCCCAAGCTCCTGATCAGTTTTATGTGTTTGTTGAACAAGTAATAGAAAATGGCAATAACCCCACAATGGGCTATACTTTTATTTCATCAAAGGACCCTGGTTTTGTCTACGGGTGGCAAACGGTGACTTTAACCCTTGAAGATTTCAAAGCATTCGATGGACAAGTAAGTATAATGTTTTATTTTTTACTTTTCGTTTTTTTCATAATCGCTTGGTAAACTCCCAATTAGCAAAGTCCATTGTTTTTTAAATAACTCAGAACGAATTTGACTACCGCAGAATAGCGTAATTCTTTAAGTTTTCAATATTTCTGACATTGATTTTGTCAATTTTAAGAGATAATTTTTACAGACGGAAATATTTTATTATATTATTACTTATTACCAAATATTGTTACTTTTGCATCTTTATACTTAAAGTAAAATAAAGGATCTATAAATATTACACTACTAGTGGCCTGTCCCAGCTTTGCATGGGTGGTCATAAATTTTTTGAACATTTTAGGATAAACTTAGACCGTGGGTTCGAGCCTAGCGTCTACTTATTTCATACATTTGCACGCCCTTCTCCTTGAGTGAGTGAAATCGCTTTTGTAGATAATGACGCGTTCTACAAAATCGTAGTACATTATTTTGTTCTATCATCAATAGTTTTTGCAGCGCACGCGATGTAAGGCTTTTGTTTTCTACCTTGGGTTACATTATTGTAGTTTTAGTAAGGATCCCTAAGGATTTTTTTGAAAATATAATATAGCCTATGTTACTCAGGGATAATGTAGCATTCTAATGGTGAAAGAATTTTTGAAATCGTACTAGTAGTTTTTGAGCCTATTCGTTACATACAAAAATACAAATCTTTCCTCTTTATAATATTAGTGTAGAAGTGTAGATATATAGGAGTTACCAACGCACAAACGTACATAAATAGTTTATCATTATCATCAGCTAGAAGAAGACCACTGGAAATAGGACCTTATACATTTCCAGGAAGCACGATTTTGAGCCTCTCTACCCACCATCTTTCCGCGTTCCTTACGATGTCGTTGGTCGGATCAGGTAGAAGAGCATCCCACACTTTGTTTTCCATTCAATATATTAAAAAACCATAACGTTATGTTTTTAAAGCTTTGCCATTTACCATGATTATTAAAGTATCTAACTCTTCGTACATCGTTTTGTATTGCAGCTGAACATCATGGGATTTACAAATCAGAATTCAACCATTTTAGTTGACTCTTTTTGTTACAAACCCTCCCATTATAAAGGTGAATGCTGGGCAGATGATATTATTGTGACTGTCCCAGAAACAACTACAGTAACTGATACTACCACACCAGAGGTGACTAACCCTACTGCAGTAACAGAGACTACTACTGCAGAGGTCACTAACCCTACTGCAGTAACTGAGACTACCACTGCAGAGGTGACCAGCCCCACTTCAGTAACTGAGACTTCCACCGCAGAGGTGACCAGCCCCACTTCAGTAACAGAGATTACCACAGCAGAGGTGACCAACCCCACTACAGTAACTGAAACCAAACCAACTACTTCAGCAGACACGAATGGAACAGAAGATGACTCAGTGATTATCATACGCCCAACTACTCCTATACCAACAATAATTGTGCCAGAACCGACGATCCCGACTCCAAGTATTGTAGACCGCTGCCCAGATGACCCATTCATCCACTGGCTCTTGCCTCATGAGGATAACTGCAACCTGTTCTACTACTGCGTGTGGGGTAGTAAAGTTTTGCACGAATGCCCCAGCGGCCTTCACTTTAACCGTGTCTTACAGGTATGTTTGTTTAATCGGTTTTTTTTTTCACCTACTCCATATATTACAGACCGTATTACGAAACTGAAGTAGAGTGCCTATGGGTTTTAACTTTTTTATTTATTGCCATGTGCCTTATAAATAAAATACAGACAGATAGCATAGTATGGATGGACTGTGTGAAAGATGACATGAGTAAGAAAGGAGTGAGCACCGAGATGAAGAATGATAGAGGAGAGTGGAAGAAGAAAACCTGTTGTGCCGACCCCACTTAGCGTGGGATAAGGGCAGGAAGATGATGACAGATAGATAGCGTAGGCTTCGGTGATAGGTACATGTTAGGCACACTTTATAGTAGATGAACATTCCTGGTTTAAAAGGTTCAAATATTTCATAAACTATTAGTTTTGAACTTCTTTTTAAAGTCTGCATCAAACTATAACAAGCTATCAACAAATTGCACTCGCAATTTTTTGCTGAATCCAGAGAAAAAATACCAAATAGCTGAAATGTACATATATATTTCTTACTGCCAAAACTATTGATTTGAACTTTTCTTTTTTTAACTTTTTTCAGGTATGCGATTGGCCTATGAGTGCCAAATGCACAACGACCTAAGCTAATCAACTGCAATTGCAGCAGCATCATGTCGCCACAACTACAATCATTAAAGATACTTTCAGATTTACTTAACCATAATTATGTAGTCTGTCACTTATTTGAAAACCACCAATTGAGATAGGCGGCGCTTACGCTTTGAGTTTTTGGGCACTGATTTGACTCCCCATACCTAGTTCTCGGTGCATTTTAGTTCGGGTAAACTCCACTGGTCGCTTCGACCGTTACTACGTCGTTTCTACGTCGTTTCGTTTACTACGTCGAGCGTTAATCGCATCAAGTTTTAGGATTACGTTCTTCGCAATAAATATATACTGCATTATTATTAGTCTTTTTTATTATATTCCTTACTTAATAAGTTTATTTGAATGCCTTCACAGCTCAGTTGGTAGTAGCTCTGCCTTCTGTGCTGTAGGCTGTGGGTTCGATCCCCACCGAGAACAAACATTTGTGTGATGAACATAGATGTTAGTTCTCTGTCTGGGTGTTATATAATATTATAAGTATGTATTTACAAAAAAAGCATATAAGTTTTGGCGGCGAGATAGTATGGAATGTCCACCGATATTTATTTATTTATTTTATTTATATCCACCTCTAACCTGTTTTACAATTTATGGGAATATAAGGAAAATCTTAGATTAGCTACTCTGTTAGATTAACAAAGGATTAAAGGGCCGTTAAATTTTTTTTTTTTATACAACCAGCTGATGGAACAAGCAGATGGTCCACCTGATGTTAAGTGGTAACCATCACCTATAACAAAGCATTGCCTCGCAAGTCACGCACGATAGGAACGTGCCCTACGATGCACTGCTCTGCGTCCATCAGCTTGAGGCATACATATGTTAAGCCTCATGTGCCTGTAATTACACCGGCAACCACACTCTTCAAACCGAAACACAGTGTTGCTGCTTGGCGGCAGAAAAAGGCGTGGTGGCAGTACTTCCCCGGACGAGCCCTTCACAAAAAGCTCTACTACTCTTAAAAAAAAATGTACGCGTTATGTCAAAATGTACGCGTTTGACAGCTAAGGTTAGATTTAACGGTCTTTTAATCCTTGATTAGTAACTATCAGAGCATGGTGAAACCGGCTCTAATTATAGTCTAGCTACACCTAGCTAAAATCCGATTCTGAAAGTTGAATCACTCAATAGGCATTTCCAAATTCAATGAAAACGCCAACAAAATAAAAATACGGTTGTTTTCAAACTTATAGTCCGTCTGAAAAGATCTTAATTACCTAGACAAGGCATTTCATAGAATATTAATGAAAGATTATTTCAAAACAATATTCCAAGCAAAAACCTTCTAATACCTTAAATATAATTTCAGAAGGAATAATTTTGTAAAAGCGAGTTTCTAAAATGAGAAACTTGCTCAACTACCTGGGAATGGAATAACAAAAGAACAAAAGCACGAATACGTAGCGGCGACTGGCTTCGACTTCTTCAAACTTCTGACTTTGTTTTCTTACAAATTTGCAATTTCACGCGTTCTAGAATAGCTTCGAAAACGCTCTTTTTAATATACTAATTAAAGCTGTATAATAAAGCATTGAATAATATAGCATTCAAAATATTTAAAAGACACAACATAGGGTAACCCTAGTTTATGTAGTAGGCACCATGTTGTCCAACAAAGAATAATAAAAAATGTTATGGCGAAGACAAGAGCTAATGTGACTCTCGCTGGCACGTTTCGACATGTTGAAATATATAAAATCACTACACTCATTTCCGAAAAATCGCAATCAACCATTTTGTGTGCAATCACATTGCACACAGTTTAGTAAAAAAATCATTTTGACTGATACAAGTTTTCCTACTTAAAAGTTTGCTTATGTACGAAAACTAGTTAAGCAAAAAAAAGCCTCTAAAAGCCTCGGCCGAATTTACTTTAGACTGGCTTGACTAAAACGTATTTAAACTATATCACTCGATACTGACAAGATTGTATGTCGAATGACTGACATCAGGTGCCATCTTAGACTAAGTATCATAGGTGCCATACACAGATTGTAGAAGAAGAAGCCCATACCGAAGAAAAAAAATCAGTTCCATCTAGTCCCAGTGTTAATGTTCTGTGCAATGTACTGCTCGTTATACGAATGATGATTAACTAAAAAATGGCACAACGAATGAACGAATAAAACTCATCAGGTATGAAGATATTTTATTTCTATTAGTATAGAAATGAATTTGATGGATTCTCTTGGAACGAAGAAACATATTACCAAAACTTTCAAAACGGCAGGTCTCTTTTAAATTGGTTTCATTATGAGTAGAAAAGTCGCTGAAATTCTTCAGGTGAATTTCAATCTTGTAACAAAATCTCCAAGTGTCAAGCAAGTATCTACATAAGTAGCTTGGGGTATTTTTATGACGTCCCCAAGGAGCGGCATTTTAATGAGGGCTTTAGGAAGGGTCCCAAACGATGAGTTATTGTCATCCCTGAAATCCTGTTGATCACTCTCTGCCTCTCACTTTGTCATTCCTCTCACTTTGTCATTACAATGACAGTTTTTAAGCTTAGTGGTGAAAGCTGTGGGTGACTTTTCAAATAAAAGTAGCAGGCTACAGAATGAGCCAGATATATAAAAACTGTTTGAATGCTTTGGCTGCCGGTAAAATTACAGGCACATGAGGCTTATTATCTGAACGTCTCAAGTTCGAGGGCAGTGGTAGGACACGTTCCTAATATGCGTAACTTGCGAGGCAATGCTTTGTGATGGTTACCACTTAACATCAGGTGGGTCATCTGCTTGTTCCATCAGAAAGTAATATTTAAAAAAAACACATCCTAAAAATATCACACTATTTTGAATAACTTACCTACTAGCCATTTCATTTACCATCCAACTGAGCTAGGTATCCAACACAGGTATTCTTCTTAATAAACTTGATTTAAAAATATTTCAAGCTTGGGTTTGTCACAATTAGGGACATAAAAAAAAATCTAAAACGCTAACCATTATCTCTCACTAGCACAATATTGTAAACAATATTGAGAGTGAAAAGAAGAGAAATTATTAGCTGCACTTTTTATTAGATCCATTTTTTGTTTAAGAATTATTGGTGAAAGAAGGCAATTTAGTGTCAAATTTTATCACCCGAGCTTACGAGAATTTAGAGAATAGAACAGACACATTATCTCTTTGTTGCATCTAAACTCAAACAAATATCAAACTAACTGAAACAATGTACGCATTTCTATAAAAATGTTAACGTCCAGCGAATCGATGGAATTTCAATGGATTCGACGGATCTATACAGCTCGGAGCGAATGTCCAAATTTTTTATACCTGCGTCGAAAAAAAGTCATGGCATTAATTTATTTGTATTGGCAACTGTCTGGGTTTAACAAAACTCTACGTTACAACGCCATCTTACAAAATAATATACTATATCCAAAACTACATTTATTGTTTTCTTTTATTAAATGGTTGAGGTACTTACACGCACATAGTGAGGTGTAAATAGGTATCACATGGGCCCTTCACCCTTTTTTTATTATAAGGTATATTTAAAGGCAACAAGCAGATGGCCAACCTGATGTAAAGTGGTAGCCATCACCTATGACAAAGCATTGCCTCGCAAGTCACGTACGATATGAACGTGCCTTAAGGTGCACTGACCTGCGTGCATCAACTTGAGAAATATAGACGTAAGGTCACATGTGCCTGTAATTTCACCGACAACAACCCTTTAAACCGATACACAGCAACGCTGCTTGACGGCAGAAATACGCATCCAGGTAGTGCTTCCCCGATGAGTCCTTCACAAAGATCTCTACCAATCTTAAAAAGGTATACCTTTTTAAGCAATATATGGAGGCAGGCATTTTAAATAAAGCACATATAATTATATAATATCCTTTTGTTAAATAATCCCACAGCAAATGCTCTACGGAATAATTTCTTATCGCTTGTAACTTTTGAAACTTAGTGCAAAATCATATAGCAAACATAGCTAAGTGAAGTTTTTTTTGTCTGTGTAAACTTTTATGTAGGTATCACATAATTATATATTTCTTTAAATACAAATGTATTGCTTGTTGCTTCAATTACTTGAGACATGGAAAAACTTTTATTTTTTAAGAAAACAGATGGGTATCCATTACACCTTCCTGATGGTAAAATGCGGAGCACGTCCACTAAAGTTGGTCTAAAAATTAACAATATACCACAATTCATATTTATTTACAAAGAAAATTGCAATGAATACAAGTATATACTTAATGTACAAAATACATATGATTAAAATACATATATCTCAAATACTATTTATATTTATATCTTGTTTTGCAAAAAGGAACGTTGTTTTAACCTTCATGGTTCTTTCATTATATTCAAAAACAGGCATAACATCAGACCCTTCAAAGATTATTTATTCATCGTCACGAGTTAATTTTAACACACCCCTTAGTTACGGACGAAATTCACCATAGAATATAAGAAGGGCACACAGCCGCCGACGTGGGTGCTGTGCGCTATAACTATCTCCCGCCCACGGCTTCGCTCCCTGTTCCACGCGACCAAGCCTCAAATAACAGTAACATACGGCTTGGTTCCTACCATTCCCCGTTCTTTTGCATGATCCTCATTACAATATAATATAATAATTAATGTCCAGTGTGGTGCCAATCGAATTTAGTAGGCGTAGGCTCAACAGAAACAGGTACAGGCAATAAAATTCACAAGATAGCACATTCTACGCTTCACACTAAGCTTTGTCAAGGATCCACTTGAAACCCTATTGTGTCTGGAATCACGACCGTCTTGTCTAGAGGTTAAGTTCTATTATAAGGCACACTATATTCAATGTCGAAAGAAATATGTGCACACAACGACTTGGAAGCGTACTTTTTGCAAAAGGTTCAGGGCATATAATATTAACAAAGAAAACTATTATCGCGGTTTACCATTTTGCCGCTTGCTTGTGCAAGTTTAGTTTATACAAATGATTTTTGTGGTGTTTATTATCTGCTTGCTTTTGCAAATTAGAACTGGCCAAAAATGAACAGAATATATGTTTGAACATCTTCTACGACTTGATAAGATATATTATAAAGAACATAATTGAAGGAAAGGCTGAAGGAAAGCGAGGAAGGCGAAGGCTTATAATAATTTACGTAAGCCAGATACAAGAGAAGGTAGCTATCATATCATATAAGGAAGTCAAGGAGGTTTGGAAAAACTTCATCCCCATTCTACCATCGGACCATCAGATCTACGAAAATGAGACATACCCACTGCCCACACCTAACGCTTTGCTTCAACTTTCATAATGCATACAGCCAAAGAGTAGAATTTCTTACTGGCGTCCGTTTTTGGGAGTTCCTATAATTTTGATGTTTTCAAGAGAAGAATGAGTAAACTAGGTAAATGTGCCATACCGTCGCCCACATCATCACTTAACATTTTAACAATTGCCAAAAGTTTTACCTAGCAGCTGTAAAAAAAATAATTGGAGAAAGCTGCATTAGAACTCGGACAGAATTTAAGAGCTGAGATTTTAAATTTAAGAAGAAAAGTAATAACAAATCTTCTCGCTGGCAGAACGCAAGCATCGTAATAATGCACAAAGCTTCATTCCACTGTCGATAAACAGGTAGCCAATTTTGATAACAGCGCACTGCATTCCTATTTATAACTTTATGTGCACACGAGAACTAGTTTCCTAAGAAACAGTAGCCTCACTATGGTATTGTATACTGCCAGTCTCCATTTGATTTAAACCATATCACTAATTTGGTGGAACAATGACGCAATTGTCATTTTTGGCAATAATGAGTTCAGTATGTTCAGTATGTCAGTATGTAATACGTTAATAAATGATTAATAATAATAATAATCTTACCACCAGTTACTTATGAATTCATTAATGAATTCCAAAAAAAAAACACAATAATCACTCTCCTGTAAGTCAAAGTCAAAGTCAAAGTCAAAATGTATTTATTCAATAAAATCACAAGGATCACTTTGAAACGTCTTAAAGCTAGGTGACTCTAGGTGCCAGTTCCACGCGACCAAAGCCTAGAAGAACAGGCAACAAACTTACGGCTTGGTTCCTACCGTTCTTTTGTATGATCCTTTTACAATGTAATAATATAATATATTATTGAAGTTTAGTGAGGCGTAGGCATACAGAAAAAGGTAAACATAATCAAATTTATAAGACAGCACACGCTACGCCTCAAACTAATAATACCTAATGCATAAATACAATCTATTAAATCAGAGAAAAATAAAAAAAAACACACAATAGTAGGTACAGTACAGACATTGCAGACATGTTAGCTGCCGATGGGCAGAGAGACCGGGACATCGGGCCACGCATTTTTATCAACAATATAGCTATCTAAAGTATAATAAGCTTTCCTTATTAGATTATTCTTAATGTACACTTTAAATTTTCTAATAGGAAGCCCAGTGGCACTTTCTGGAAGTTTATTATATAAGCGAATACCGTTCCCCATAAACAAGCCATTTACCTTTTGAAGTCGAAATTTAGGTATACATAATTTGTTTTTATTTCTAGTGTTAACGTTATGTGCATCACTCTTTTTCTTAAAGCTATCTATGTGTTTATGAGTGTATAATAGATTTTCATAAATATACTGTGAAATGACTGTGAGAATATTAATTTCTTTAAATCGCTCCCTTAATGAGTCACGTGGTTTCATTTTATAAATGGCACGTATCGCCCGTTTTTGAAGTACAAATATACTTTGTATATCAGCAGCTTTCCACCAGAGCAAAATACCATAAGACATTACACTATGGAAGTAGCTAAAATATACTAGTCTAGCTGTAGCTTCATCTGTAAGCCATCTTATTGAGCGAACTGCGTATGCAGCCGAACTCACTGTAAAAATGGAATACTGTCAATTACGTCGATGTTCCACCAAATTAGCGATATGTGGTGCGCTATAGTGTTTTCTAGCTATCTGAACCATAAGATCTTGGCACCCAATTAACAACACCCAGCTCGGGTGTTAGTAGCTCTGCCTTCTGCGCTGTAGGCCGTGGGTTCGACCCCCACCGAGAACAAACGTTTGTGTAATGAACGTGTTTTTTCTCTTGTTTTTTTATTTAACTACAAGCAGATGGCCCACCTGATGTTAAGTGGTAATTACCTCGTAAGTCACGCACTCGTTTTTAAACCTCATGTGCCTGTAATTACACCGGCAACCACACTCTTCAAACCGAAACACAGCAACGCTGCTTGGTGGCAGAAAAAAGTGTGGTGGTAGTACTTCCCCGGACGAGCCCTTCACAAAGAGTTCTACTACTCTTACTCTCTGTCTAGGTATTATAATAATTTTTAAGTATGTATTTACAAAAAAGTGTGATAGCAGCTATTTGGTTCCCATAATAAAAACTATGCTTAGTTTGGGAATAGATAGTGCTGTGTGGAAAGACCACTATTTATTTTTTATTCAACTAGCTGATGGAACAAGCAGATGGCCCACTTGATGTTAAGTGGTAACCATCACCTATAACAAAGCATTGCCTCGTAAGTCACGCACGATAGGAACGTGCCCTACGATGCACTGCCCTGCATCCATCTACTTGAGATATTACAGAGACATACAGATGTTAAGCCTCATGTGCCTGTAATTACACCGGCAACCACACTTCTACTATTTATTTAATTACCGCTGTAACTACAGTAACATAGCGTCCGTCGCTTTTGAACAAAACAATACAGCTATCATTGAAACCTATACACCGCATAATGCTACTCCGGACGCTAATCACCTGATACTAATGATAATCATTTACGTAAACTCACTGCGGCATTCGATAGCCTATCGGTATCTATGTTCAATACGCATTTTGATGTACCTAGGAGAAAAATATGACTCTTTTTTGTAGATTTTTATCCAATACCAGCTTTATCACTTTATTCAGGCGTTTAGGGACATACATCGGCGTAGTGTAGTTGAATGCTCGTATGCGATTTGACGTATTAGTGAAAATGGTTGGAGTGTTTGATTTGTGATTAGTACCTTTTTTGAATTGGGTGTTCAGAGAAAAATACCTTTGCATTTATATCAATTTGTGCTACGTTCTTCATAATGGATATTCGCCGCCGTGAGAGTCAAAGTGAGTCATCATTCTACTTTCATGGTTTAGCACTCGACCCAGTACATTAACGCCTTTAGACACTGACTGTCAAAGTTTAGTTTAGAGATCTGAGGCTTCAATAAGATATGTGTATGTTATAAATTACATTTAAAAGTTATTTTAACAGAGAACAATGTTATAGTACTCATTAAATTTCATTTCATTTCAAACACTGATGAAAGCACTGGTGGTTTAGTGGTAGCAGCCCCACGATCCTAAGGTCGTGTGTTCAAAATTCTGTTCAAAAAAATATGTGCAAAGTCCGAAACGGTGAAGGAAAACATCGTGAGGAATTCAGCACATCCTAGAACCTAATAAATTTCTATAACATGTGCTCGAAAATAGCCTCTTTGAAGTGCACATAAAATCCTTTCACCACATTTTGTAAATAACTACTTATAATATTCTAAAACACTTATACCTACAGAGATCAAACAACTATGTTCATCAGACTAATGTTTGTTCTCGGTGGGAATCGAACCCACGGCCTACAGCACAGAAAACAGAGGTACCACCAACTTAGCTGTGAAGGCATAATGGGCGAGTAAAGAACACACGTCCGTGATTGACTCGTTCTTGTGTAGAATGACCTCAACTGTATTGATTTTAAGTTTGAAATTTGAAACTTGTAATAATTAGTCTGCGTTCACCAAAACAAAGAACCGTCGGGCAACTTCTCTCTCGCACGTATCAACATTTTTGAAGATATAAAACACTTTGAATACTAAATACTCGTAGCTGTGCAAATGTAAATCTTTTTTTTTATAGAATAAGTAATTTTTTTTTAACTAGCTGATGGAAAAAGCAGATGGCTTTTATATAGGTGATGGCAACCATCACCTATAACAAAGCATTGCCTCGTAAGTCACGCACAATTGGAACGTGCCCTACGATGCACTGCCCTGCATCCATCAACTTGAGGCATACAGATGCCTCATGTGCCTGTCATTACACCGGCAAACACACACTTCAAACCAAAACACAGCAACGCTGCTTGGCGGCAGAAAAAGGCGTGGTGGTAGTACTTCCCCGGACGAGCCCTTCACAAAGAGTTCTACTACTATTAAAATAGTCTATTTATAAAAATATCAAACAACAAAGTTTTGGATTTATTACAATGGTTCAGCATTCGTTTGATCCAAACACGTTTTTGTCCAAATATTATGGGTGTATCCCTCTATTTCCATTTAAATACAAAATAGAAAAAGTGGGACCAGCGTTTTTTAATTATCAATACCTTTTGTTTGACGTAATAACGTAGCATCGTGTTGCAAAGCTCACATAACATTTCAGAAGCAAAATTTTATGTATTTACTAACGAGGGCCTTTTTTTGGCAACAATACATCATCAGTTCGTCGACAATACGTCATGACGTCACAATACGTGCGTCATTGCAAATGAAGTATTTTGTGAGTGGTAATGTAATTGAAGCCAATGTTTCCTAATTTAAAACGATTCCCACGTACACAGAGTTTTGTTACTTCCATAAAAGTTATGAAAATAATCATAATCATTCATAACCATGGGTCGGAATAGGTAGAATTTTCAAGTACCAAATGACGTAAAATTACCTATGCAATCTTAACATGGATATGCCTTTTTAATCCGGAATTGGCGATTATTAAAAATTGTTTTCTAAAACTTATGGGTTTTTTTTATATACAACTAGCTGATGGAACAAGCAGATGGCTTTAGATTGGATTTAGATTTCTAGTACCTTATTTGACGTCATTTGATATTAAAAACTCTACCTATTCCGACCCCTGTTCATAAGAGAGAGAGAGAGAGAAGAGAGTAGAATCAAGAGATCGCGAGGAATGTGTACCAAACTTTAAAATTAATGCATTTTTTGTTTTTCAGCATCAACAAACAAAAGACCTGTTTCATGTAAGTATTTTTTTTTATACAATTAGCTGACGGAACAAGCAGATGGGCCACCTGATGTTAAGTGGTAACCATCACCTATAACAAAGCATTGCCTCGTAAGTCAGGCACGATAGGAACGTGCCCTACGATGCACTGCCCTGCGTCCATCAACTTTAGGCATACAGATGTTAAGCCTCACTCTTCAAACCGAAACACAGCGTTGCTGCTTGAAAAAGGCGTATTAAGTACTCTTCTGATTGCCGGGTTTACCTTCTGAGTAACGTTATTCGTTAGATAAAAATATTTCTCTCTCTACTTTAGACTTACCAAACACAAAGACAGATTTTTTTTATGATGATTTTATTGTGCTCAGTTATTTAACGACCTAATGCAACCATCTCCTTTCCACCACACGACAAGTAGGCTACGGCTCAGTACCACCTATGTGGATCTAGCTTTAAAAAGTTTCAAAGTTATTCTTCGATTTTAAATACTTTTTGACTTTGAGGACGGCTTCATCATTACTCACCATCAAGTGAGATTGTCACAAATGTCACAAAAAAAATGTTTACAGATAGCTACTCAGATATGGTAAAATCCGTCTTAGGTAAATCAAAATACCGCTCATAAAAAGGTCTCGCTGGCAAACCACGCCAAACATTACTACAGTAACACCGCCCAATACACATTTCACGGTACAGTTGCAAAGCGAACTGCTTACCGGTCAGCCGGCCCTTATGGTGACCTTGCAGCACAAATAGAAACTAACTACAAGGCAATCTGTGTCTCGCTGTGTCGCCAACTAGTTATACTAAAACTCAGTCTTATCACTGAAAATGCCTCGATTACGTTCTAATCACACCTCGCTCAATGGAATATTAGCTAATAAGTGTAAAAGTGCCGCAGCGTGAAGTGTTGTGTCTATTTCAGAATGTCGTCAACGTCTTCGCCGGGTGGTAGGAAATGTATGTTTATTTATAGTGCGAATTGTATTGTGATTTGTGTTGTGCTGTGCGTTGTAGCGGAATTTGGATTTTGCTGTTTGGTAAAATTGAGACTGTTTCCTATTATTTCTGTCAACCGTTGTACCAAAAGACGATAAGCGTTACATTATAACCCGGTTACTTTACACAATAATGTCATTGCTCTCATACGGTGGATGAAAACATCGTGAGGAAATGGGTTCCTCACTATGGATTCATCTAGTATCTACTATTTTAGTCTTTGAAACCTGTCACGTATGAAATATCAACTAATACCTACTAAAAATGTAAGTAAGTGAGTAATGCAATATTTGGACGCACATCTGACTGCAATATCCTCGAAAAATCTTAAGTGGGTACTAAGACCGCCTTTTTCTGCCACCAAGCAGCGTTGCTGTGTTTCGGTTTGAAGAGTGTGGTTGCCGGTGAAATTACAATCACAAGAGATTTAAAATCTGTATGCCTCAAGTTGATGGACCCAGGGCAGTGCGTCGTAGGGTACGTTCCTATCGTGCGTGACTGACGAGGCAATGGTTTGTGATAGTTACCGCTTAACATCAGGTGGGTTATCAGCTTGTTCCCTCAGCTAGTTGTATAAAAAAAAAGATAATCAAGTCTTGAGGATATTGAGTTTTTATTTCATTTTACAACAATGCTAATAAAATGCATTTTTGCCGTCAAAACTGGATAAAGTAAAGTTTACTCATATTACATAATATATTTATCAAGATCTTCAATTAAAAAACTAATTTTAAATAACTTATTAATAAAATTACACTTCTGCAATTATCAACTAAAATATAACATACTAGCGGCCTGTCCCAGCTTCGCATGGGTGGATATACATTTTCTGAACATTTTAGGATAAACTTAGAGCGTAGGTTCGAGTCTCGCGTCTACTTATTTCATACATTTACACGCCCGTGTGAAATCGTGGACCCGTTAACATTTTTAATTTCATCATATCTTTTGAATGGAATGTCCGATTTGAAAAATTTAAGAAGTAATCTATAGGTATTGAAACCGTCTTAATTATGAAAATATTTATTTGGATAAGGATTAATACCAAGGTAAAAATAAAGACACTTTTCTAGCGGCGGCATTTCAATTAAATTTTTATAATAAAAGAACACTTATTGTGACATAACTATAATAGATAGACATATGCTGTCGCGACATTTTTTGTAGATGATGACGTGTTCTACAAAATCGTAGTACATTATTTTGTTCTATCATCAATAGTTTTCGCAGCGCACGCGATGTAAGGTTTTCTTTTTCGACCTTGGGTTACATTATTAGAGTTTTAGTAAGGATCCCTGATTTTTTTGAAAATATATTATAGCCTATGTTACTCAGGGATAATGTAGCATTCTAATGGTGAAAGAATTTTTGAAATCGGACCAGTAGTTTTTGAGCCTATTCGTTACATACAAAACAACAAAACAACAAAACAACAAAACAACAAAAATACAAAGTCTTTCTCTTTATAATATTAGTGTAGATTATAAAAGCAATTTATTATACCTGTCTTTAATAGTAAATTGATCGTAAATAAATTAGATTCCGTTGATAAATGGGCTATCTCATTATAAATAGAGCAAACTAATTAAATAGACCAAGACAATAGACCAGACAACACCTGCTGTTGGCTAGTCTAAACGAACGACTGAACTATATTTGATCGCATACTTCAGCCAATCGCGCTATTTCCTAACAAAACTTTTGCTTTTTTTTATACAACTAGCAGATAGAACAAACAGATGGCCCACCTGATGTGTTAAGTGGTAACCATCACCTATAGGAAAGCATTGCACCTCGTAAGTCACGCACGATAGGAAAGTGCCCTACGATGCACTGCTATGCGTCCATCAACTTGAGGCATACAGATGTTAAGCCTCATGAAACACAGCAACGCTGCTTGGCGGCAGAAAAAGGCGTGGTGGTAGTACTTCTCCAGACGAGCCCTCCACAAAGAGCTCTACTTCTCTTAAAACTTGCTACCGTTAAATCAATAGTTGTTGGAAGTTGGCGGATAGAGAGGGCTCAGAATTGTTCTACCTGGAAATGTTTAGGGCAAGCTTATGACCAGCAGTGGACTTGCTGAGGCTGATGATGATGATGTCCACACCGAAGACAAACATGAAAGAAAACTCAAATATCTGTTCTCTATCTGGGTGTTATAATATATTTTAAGTAATTATGTATTTCGTTAAAACGTTGATAACAAACACATTATAATCAAGCGTTTAGTAATAGGGTGGTTAATCAACACACGGTTGTTTTGTTTGCATGCGAGAAGCTATTACCGAAAAAAGTTATAGCACCTTTAATTACAGGTCAATGACTTGTTATAAATTATAAACTCACTTAGTTCAAGGTTTAAATGAACTAGAAAAAAATTTATTTAAGACTTCTTGTACCATTTTATGTACTTTATAACATATTTATTATGCAATACTCAATACATTTATTGCTTGCACATGGTTTAGTTTAGGTACATACATAGTGGTTGCATGTTAGTAAGTATCACATGGACCCTGCATAGGGTATAGGGTGTATTATATCGTAAGATAGTTTTCTAGGTACTGAAGCCGTAAAATTTTGACAAAATACTAAGACTAAATTAATACGTCATTGGATAGCTCTCTTTGAGTTGGATAAAGGTTTTTATAGCACTTCGTTCTAAATCCTTCAAGTAGGTAGTTCATAAAATAGATTACTATGTCAAAGTTACGATGAGTAAGTGGTAAACATATTTTTTTCAATGTAACCGTAATAATGGAACATATTTCACTGGACAAAATATCCGCAACAGTAAATAATCAAGCAAATGTGTAAAGCACGAGTACAAATATTGTTGAAATGCTAGCGAGTATTCAATTGTAAATATTGATGGAAGCTTCGAAGCCGTAATGATGCCGCTGGGTACAAACCAAAATGAACGAAAGAAAATATATTATACATTTTCTATATATTATGGAGGACAGCTTATGTACGAGTACTGTCGTATTCACCATCACTGAATTATTTGTCACTAATTAAATTGAAGGCAATTAATTTAAAATGCATTCTTAGATACTAGAGTCCCGTAAATATGATAATGTCTCAAGTGAATGCAAAGGCTGAGCACCGTAGATCACTTTCCGTTTTATCGTGCGTGATTAGCGTGGCAATGGTTTGATAAAGGTGATGCTTGTTATATCAGCAAATAATAATAATAATAATAAATTTATTCAGAAACTTATAAAGTACACATGACATTAAATAGGAGTAAGATGTATTAAGTACAATTTGTTTTGACTTTCATGTCACATGTGGACCGATTCGGTAGCGCACTAACCTCCACCCTAGGAAAAACCTGTGTTGTGGGGATTAGTTTTGTCCATGTAGGTACATGTTTTTATTATAGTATAAAGTAGTAGTGCTTAGTTATAGTTAAAATTAAAATTAAAGTAACATTAGGGTTAGTATAATGAAGTTTTAGTATTTGTAGGTATTTAGTTGTAATCGGGTATATGTTTAAATCAGTATATTTATGGACCATTAATGATGTATATATTATAGGTATAGAGTTATTGTGTGGTTTGTATGTTTGGCATGGTTTCTCTTGATGACACTGGTCTCGTAAGAGCCCAGGTAACAGGAGAAGCCATTGTGTCCGAGTAGTTTGAGAGTGTAATGCGTGAGTAGGTGGTGTGTGAGTGTAGATAAAGGGGCTGAGTTGATGGCATTTAGTGTGATGGAGTTTTAAGGGTGTATGGGCAGTCGGTGGCATAAAAAGTGTCTATATAAGAGTGTATTTTAAGAGTAGTAGAGCTTTATGAAAGGCTCGTTCGGGGAAGAACTACCAACATGCCTATCTCTGCCGCCAAGCAGCGTTGCTGTGTTTTAGTTTGAAGGGTGTGGTTGCCGATGAAATTACAGGCACATGAGGCTTTACATCTATATGCCTCAAGTTGATGGACGCAGAGCAGTGCATCATAGGACACGTTACTGCGTGCGTGACTTGCAAGGCTTTGTTATAGGTGATGGTTACCACTTATTAGGTGGGCCACTATTGGTGCTTGTTGCTGGCTTGTTCCATCAGCAGTAGTATAAAAAGACTCCTTAATTCCAGTGGTTCTCAGCACGCTGTTAGAAACGGATCACTACGAGAGCCTGATCAAGGACCTAACATGCACCAAGTGCAGCAAGTACATGAAGCCACCAATCCACCTGTGTGTGGACGGACACAGCGTCTGTGGAACATGCTTCGGCAAGAGCTTCCAGTGTCATATTTGCAAGGTAAAACAGCTGTATATCAGAAATGAGTGTAAAGCTACCGACATAGCCCAAAGGATTACAATTACGTGTTAGGATAAGTTGAAGTAGTAATGCGTTGGGTATACAGATAGCTCAGAAAGCGCAGCTTGAACAAAAAGGTTCTCAAATGGAGACCTCGCATTGGAAAGGATAGCGTATAGGACGGCTGTTCACTACATTGGAAGACGACAGTAGCCCCCCAGTAGTAGATAACGCTGTCAGCAATAGTAGCCCGGTAAAGCTGTCACAGTCGTCATACGATTATACCAACATTTTATCCATTAGAAAAAGAAAGGGCTTAGTAAAGGCGGGAGCCATTGGTTACCGCTCACTCAAGTTCAAATAAATATTGCTGGACTTTTCACACAGCACTATCTTGCCCCAAACTAAGCGAAGCTTGTATCATGGGAAGTTGGGAACCAGATAGCTGATATAATACTTTACTATATTCTTTTTCTTCTTTTCTATGGCAGACCTATTTTGCATTTGGCTCTGTACCAGTTTCAGCGCTAGGATTTATAAGTAGCGTAATAGTAGCGTTGTGTGAAGCGTGCATGCGCACGTTACCATCCCGTAGAATTCTAAAATAGAATTAGAATTATTATTTAATTTTCCAATTTGCACTTTAATGTCATAAATATGACCATAACTTTATTGGCTTGTTAAGAAGTTCGCGGAAAAAAGCTATTTCTGGAATAAATTTACCAACTTTATTATTTACAAAAAATTACGATACCGTTCGAGTTGTTGCTTATTCCTTACTCTCAAATTAAGTAAGCAAGGATTCTTTGAAATAACCAGATAAGCTGAAGGAAAAAAGTCACAGATAACCAATACTCTAATCTTAATCATCAGCAAGAAACAAGCGAAAAATCCAGATATCAACTTCATTAAGTTACTTTTAAACTTTCAGAAAGAGTACTCCCCGATACGGCCCGCTGTTCTGGAGTCTTTAGCTAACAAGATGTTGTTCCCGTGCACGAACAAAGGCTGCCCCAAGCACGCCACCCTACCTGTTCTGGAGAAGCATGCACCGCACTGCCAATCTCGGATTATCAACTGTTTCATGGCCAGGGTATACGGTAAGTCGTTATAAATAGAATCGATGGTTATTTCATGCAACGCGATCTAGTCCCAACCTTGTGCGTCATCTTTTGTTGTACCACTAGTTCTTTTAAAACAGTGTGGTGCAAGGATTTTAAGTGTGTCTCAAAGAGGCTATGCTATGCTTGTTTGCTATAGCAACCAAATTGCTAAAGAAATGTTTTATACTTCTTTTTTGGAAGATCATTCGCTAAGAATAAAACAAATAACGATAGGAGCTGGCTTTGTCATCTCAGAGTAACGCTTACCATACCATACCATGATGTGTTAGTTACTAATCAAGGATTAACAGACCGTTAAATCTAACCTTAGATGTCAAACGCGTACATTTTGACATATTTAACGGCTCTTTAATTCTTTGTTAATTTAACAGAGCATGGTAAAATCAGCTCTAAATATCTTTTGATCATAATAATGAACAAATGTATTATGTTTCTATGAATCAGTGTAGCAATCGATACTTATCTTTCCGATAATTTTCTCTTATCGTATTCTTATCGTACCCTTGTTCTCAATTGTACATGAATGATTTTATAATAGCGATGATTGATAAAGTATATTTAATTGAGTACATTTTTATATTTAACTAGTTTCAACTAGTTTAGAAAAAACCATGATACTACCATAGGCAAAAGTATTTTTCTGTTTCATTACCTGTGATACAATACACGGGTACGGGCAAAAGCATTGACAAATAATGCGATAGGACCGTGTAAAAGGCTGAACAGGTGAATAAAAAGTTTGATTGGACTTGTCGACTACCCCTTACACATATATTCAAGACATCTGGAGATCTCTACCATGACTGGAAATTATAATCGTGAGCTGTATCAATTAAGGTATTATTTTTATTCAATATAATTCTTTTCCTAGGTGAATGTGTCTGGGAGGGAAAAGCTGGTGAATGGATGGACCATTGCTTCGTTGCGCACAAGAAGCGGGTCGCTGACCTTCCCTTCATCACTGTCAAGGACAAGTGGGACGCGAAGAGAATCGAGCCAGTGCTGAACTATTTTCTACTGAGGTGTTACGAGAGAGTGTTCAATGTGTATCAGATTTATGATAAGAGAGGAGGTAACATCTTTTTTATTTTGCATGATGGTGGGACAAACAGAAATATTAAATTATTCAAATTCAATCATTCATTTTTTTTTATTGTTAAATTGTTCCTTTCTGTCACTCCAGTCTAGGTCTTTTTATGATACTGATAATACAACTGTCGAACAACTGTTCGTTTGCACTTCTCAACAGAAAACAATAATTTATTAAAATAATAAATTACAAAGATACCTAATAATAAATGATTGAATGTAATTATGAAAAATCACAAACAACCATTGTTCGGAAAATAATAATAAAAAGGTTTACCAAAAATATAAATTTACCCAAATTAGTTTTTACCAAAAAAATATTAGATACAAAAACGAGTATATAAATATTTTAGTGGAAAACTTGCAAACAAACGACAAAATGCGTTTTTATTAAATTTGAGCGCATTTCGATATGACCTCATCATTCAGGTCAGTGATCACCACATTTTTTTAAACCACTTGCTCATGGAACACGCTTATGGCCCACCTGATGTTAAACGGTAGCCATCGCCCATAATAAAGCATTGCCTCACAAGTCACGCATAAAAGAAACATACCTTACTATGTTTCTTTTATGCGTGATGCACTATCCAGCGTCCATCAACTTGAGGCAGATGCTTAGCCAAATGGGCCTATAATTTCACCGGCAACCACATTCTTCAAACCGAAACACAGCAATGCTGCTTGGCTGAAAAAGTGGTGGTAGTACTTCCCCGGACGAGCCCTTCACAAAGAGCTCTACTACTCTTATGAATTCACATTCGGTGAAGTTAACAAGTTGACTGGCAGGAAAAATAAAGTTCGGTTTGTCCCATTGCGGTTTGAAATGTCCCACTTTGCAGTTGTTCGTATTTCCGTTTGAAATGCGTACTACAGCAAACGGTGGGCAAGTGCCAAAAGTAATGTTGGAGCGTGGACTACTTCCTTTAAGCGCTGAAGATATTCAGTGCAAACTGTCGCTATTTCCAACATAAATATTCTTCGTGATGTTTTCCTTCACCGTTTTAGGAGGTTTAAACATATTTTGAAAACTTTGAAAATATCATACTTCTTTTAAACGCTGAAGATATTGAGTGAAAACCATAGCTTTTATAACAGAAATATTCTTCGTGATGTTTTTTCTCACCGTTTTAAGAAAATGTACATGTTTATCCTTTGAAAGTATCATCATAAGCTTTTTACCACATCATTTTAGATCGGAATTTTTTACTAATTGGGAGCTAATAAATTTAGCGATGAGGTCGTTGTATCCCCAGTTTTGTTTACCTATACATATAATATTATGGTGTTCAATAAATCAATACTCTATTATATTCTATTCTTATTTTCAGGTAGAATGATGTGGACGGTGTTAGTCAACGACGACCAAGCAGAACGTTACTACTTTGAAATCGATATATTCCTTCCAAACTTTCCTAGCAAAAGGATTGTTTATAGGTAAATACCCTATATCATGAGTATTCAGAACTTTAGTGAAAATAGGGTATTTATTGCTTAATTGAGCAAGCTACCCAATGAAGTTTTTGCTACACTCACAAAAGTAGCAGCGTTGCTCTGTTTCGGTTTGAAGAGTGTGGTTGCCGGTGTAATTACAGGCACATGAGGCTTAACATCTGTATGCCTCAAGTGATGGACGCAGGGCAGTGTATCGTAAGGCACGTTCTATCGTGCATGATTTCCGAGGTAATGCTTTGTTATAGGTTATGGTTACCACTTAACATCAGATGGGCCATCTGCTTGTTCCATCAGCAAGTTGAATAAAAAAAGAAGAAAAAAAGTACCCACTTGGTATCAGATAATTCTGGAACAAAGTTTATGTTTTGGCACGTGCTATATCAATAGTTTGACAATTTGATTGCTAGCTTATTGGAATAAAAATGTCAGTAGGTATTATTTTATGTTTAGTCGATGTAGTAAATGTATCAGCTGCAAAAAAACTGCTGACAGCTCAGTTTGCAGTAGCTGTGCCTCTTGTAGACATTAGCCCATATATGCCCAGGTGGCCGAAAACGACCCAAATCTAACAGTCCAGCTCAAACGCCTCCTAGATAAAAAATATAAAATAATGTTTTACTTTTACGTCATCTATGTGTTCTTTGATACTTTATCTAAACTATCAAGATATTTTACATAATGACTAGCGCCATTTCAGCTGGAAAGTTTCAGGTCAAGTTAGTACACGGATTTTTCGAATAAAAAAATATGTTTTCGTTCACCGAAATGTAAGTATTTTTGTTATTTTTTAGAATTTCATGGATATTGCTGCTAAAATAACAAGAAGTTAGTCATACAACTAATATTTTTTGTAAAATAATTGTATGTTTGGCTTATTTTGAAATGCAAACTTTGTTGGGTCGCAAACGACCCATTGGGCGAATGTCATACCATTCATTCATACATTCCTTCATTTTCAGGGCTCGCCGCATATTGACTATATGAATGATATTGTTGATATCCTGGAGTCCTTGGGCGATGACGAAGATGTGCGCAATGTTGACGTCTATTTGGACCCACATTGTGAGGGCACAATATCTGATGGGGGGACTAGGGAGATGAAAATTGCAACGAGTATGAAAGAGGAGAGGAAGGACCCGACCGGGTCTTTCCATCTGCATCCAAATCACTACCGGGGATGCCTTAACATTGCTGCCACCAACCCAAGGTCCTTCTCCGCTATTGTATGGAGTGGGGCTGGCTGGGGTGAGATTAGCAGGGGGACAATGCACAATACACCCCATTGCGGGACGTCCGTGCAGATCTAATTCCCCCACCACGTTAGAATTAGAATTACAGTATGAAAGTTTGAAATGACATCAGCTACTTGCTCCTGTTGAGATGGTGGTAGAGCACCAGCGTTATAGTGAAGAATGCGATGACAATGAAACTACTTCATCTGCGACACCTTCTACAAGTCGATCGGCGGTTGGAAATCTATGGGCTTCTACATCAGCCGCACAGGAGCCTGTTCCAAATGTCCCTATCACAAATCGCGGAACTGCTTCTAGGCAACGTAGTGTCATACAACACAGGCCTAGAAAATGGATAAAGCGTGATTTGCGTACGATAGAAAATGAGTGGCCGGCCTACCACGAGCTGTACTTACTTTGTCGGCAGAAAGTGAGCCTATTGACTTCTTCGAACTATTTTTTGACCAGGAGTTGATCAGGCACATTGTGTGACATTCGGTTATGTATGTTATCAAGAAAGACTCAAAATTTTCTTCACCCTATCTGGTGATGAAATGTAGGTACTGTTTTATTGGAATTCTGATTCTTAGAGGCTACGCCCCATTACCGAGGCGCCGAATGTACTGGCAATCAAATGAAGTCTCTTATATAATGTTCTTGTTGCGAAAACCATGAGACGCAATGGATGACAAATGCTTCGAAAAAGTCCATGCCTACATGTAAAATGTAGTTGTATGATAATATATAACTCAATATAAAAGTTTTGTATGCACAAAGGTGTTTTATTTTTACATGTAATTCTTAGTAAGCCCAGACCATTATTTGCCCAAGGGGTCGTTTTCGCCCTACTGAAAAATCGGTACTTTCAGGTATTGGAACTGAAAAATACAGCCTAACAAGTTATTAACAGACCTTAGGGAGGCACATATCCGAAAATCAAGAAAATCGCAGACCTAAATCTTTCTGGGCATATATGGGTTAGGTTCGATCCCCACCGAGAACAAACATTTGCGCAATTATTATAGATGTTTGTTCTCTGTCTGGGTATTATAATTAGAGTGTAGTTACATAAAAAAAACACACATACAAAAAAAAAGTATTTACAAATACTATTTTTTTTCTCTACAAGTCTAAAGTAGAGACGAATATATTAAAATATGACGGATAGTTGAACACTTTACACTGAGATGGTTGAACCCGCCATAAGTAGCAACAAAATGTGGTTTAATATGGTAGTATGAGACGTTTTAATACACAGTGGCCCTCAAATCACCCGCTCGTACCTAAATGATACCATATCACTTATAAAGTTTGTTGAAAATATTTATTTCCTTGGGGAGCATACCAAATTGTACAATTTGTGCAAAAAGTTTCGGTTGTTTTCGTTATATTTTGTAGGTGTATTTGAATTTATGATTGAGGAAGATCGAAAAAAGTGAATCTTTATAATTATATTTGTGCATGTTTGTTTTATCTCCACATAAAAACCTGTAAAATATTGTATAATTCACATCTATCTTACATGAAAGCTATAAATATCAATTCATAGTTATTAAGAAAAACCTTCAAATTTAGAAGAAAATAGAGCAAAAAAATCTTCTTCTGTAAAATTTTATCAATGGTAGATAGGACAAACAAGCACTGGGGCGACGATACACATTCCTACCTAATTTTCTCGAATTTAGAGTAGAACCATCAGAACTGTATTATAATGTTATATGAAATGAACGAAATCCTAGTTTATTTAGCAATATACCCAGATCTGAGGCATAAATCGCTGAAGTCTTGAAGTATGTATAAGTGGATACTTATAGAAGGATCGTTTTCAGGGATAACCTTCAAACTCCAGAATTCTTTATTTGATTTTTCAAGCAAATAAATTAATATTTTATCAAATCTCTTATAGACCGTACTTAGTTGGTATCTATTTATTATTCTGGGCCCGTTTCTTTTCAGGCGGCCTTGTAAGTGTGAAAAGGACGCAGATTTTCTTGAGCACACACAGAACGTGTACATTCCCGTGGAAAATGTCTTCTCTATGCTGGACGACACGGAGTCTATGAACTTTATTGTTAGGATCGGTAAGGACTATTTTTAACAGCCTGCAGTTTAGTACAGTATATAATCATCACCGTCATATTCTTCATGCCCTTATCCCATTACATGTGCGGACGGCACAATAGGTTTTTATTCTTCTTCTTCTCTCCGTTTATGGCACCTGTCTGTCATTCGACAGACAATCTTGCCAGTGTCAAGTGATTTGTATTGAATAAATACTTTTTGTCAAGTCAGTCTATAGTCAAGTCGGCCGTCATTTGTTTTGAAGAAAATGGTGGCGGTTTTCTTCAAAACATTGGAAACATTTTCGGTCAAATCAGGATATCACAATACACTTTCATTCCAAATGTTTACACTTTGTGCTAAAACCTCAAGTAATGTTGGTTAAAATACCACCGAAATTACACAACACAGCTCAAAATAACACTAGAAAAACAATAAAATGAAAAAGCTATGTTGCTTCCCAAAATGTCAGAAAATGAATCCGGTTTTTATTCTTCTTCTTCTCTCCGTTTATGGCACCTGTCCGTCATTCGATAGACAATCTTGCCAGTGTCAAGTGTATTAAATACTTTATTAAAATGAAAAAGCTATGCTACTTCCCAAAATTTCAGAAAACGAATCCTTTTAGATTTTTGTACAGGATTTTAACAAAATCCCACAAGAGGTTCTTTATTTTCACTTTGATCTGTCATCTCAGTAGTCTCCTCCTTTCAAATCAAAACATTTCATAGCGAAACTTTTAACAAGTGGTAACTTTTCTTACTAAGTACAGGATAATGTAAACATAATACAATCATACACAAGATGGGTATTGCTGTCTAAAATCCTGCTGTACTGTATACCTATACATAAACATTGTTGCTCTACTGAAATCATATTGCAAAAGTTTGTAACTCAATCACGCACGGCTACTTGTCTGCGTACCATTCAAGCAAAGCCGCGGGTGAAAACTAGTGAGTATTAAAAGGATAGTTGACAACTACAAACGAATTCTGTGACTAACCTAAAACCGCAGTAATTACGTGCTAGAACTCTGTATCAAAGAAACGAAATTAGAAATAATGACAAATACTTCTACAGAAGACGTTTTCTGTTCATTTTTTAACTTTTTCTTTGGTTTGCTAATATTTTGATCTAGAAATAATTTTTAGTGTAACAAGTTTAAAGGATTTTAAGTGAGGCGCACTTTAAATCCTTTCACCACACTGTTTCGAAACTAGTTACACGACAAGAATAAGAAGATTAAGTTCCAAAGTCCAGTTATATTGAAAGCGCAGTTTACAACATAACATCAAAATACTGCTGTTCGCTCACATTTTCAACATTGCCGGCGGTCCTAAGCGCCATCACATAAAACATTTTGTTTTAAACTTTAAGACAACAGAGTTAGAGTCTCATTTGATATTGCACGCATTGAGATGCTAATCTACAATACACGCTTTTTTTCAGGTGAAGTCGAAAACCTACCACTTTTAGATGCGCCAAGCGTGAGCCAGAGTCTGATAATGCTTTCAAATGACGAACAAATTGACATACAAAACAAGGAAGAATAAATTTATAAAACTTATAGTTTGTAAGAGGAGATTTTAGTGAATTGAAAATTGAAATGTTTTTGTATGTATTATAGAATATAAATATTCTTTAGAGAATCAATAAAATATTGGTATTAAGACTTTTTATTTTATTTAACGGTGAAGTGAATCTGATTATGCCAAATGTAATATTTGGACTACCCGTTTACCAAACACCTCATTACTTTATTTACAATAGTACGCAGTGTACTTCTTGGCTGATGATGATGACTACGTAGTATGGAATAATTTAAGCTATAGGTCTCCTAACCGCCTAAAACAGCACACTAACTATATATACTATTTATTATGTATTATTTATTATACATATTGTATGTAATTTTTACTACTTTTTAAATGTGTACTCATTGTGTATGTAACATAGCCTACCCGTGAGAACCTCTAATTGGCTCTCTACATCTAAATAAGTGTTTATTTGTAAATTAAAAAGCTGTTGGTTCTCCAATAAATAAATAAATGTATTACCCATCTACTTTTTATTCTCTCCCGTGCACTACCGACACATCCTATGTCCACGATACACAAAAGAAATCTGGAAGATAATGCTTTATTAAGTTCGCCTTTGTTGTTTTTATGTGCAATAAAGTATTTTCAATCAATCAAACTACGCGTAGCTACAAGTCCGTCCTACTTCAATTTCCATAGGTTCCACAGCAGAACTTTTTGTTGTTCCGTATAAAAATATATTTGAATTGCAATAGATCTCGCAACAAACCATTAAACTTCAACAGAATGAGAATATCGGAAATAGAAAACGGGACAAAGCAAAATATTCCTTTGAAACTATTCTTTCTACGTTCGACTTCATTTGCGAATTTCTTTTTATTTGCAGTGCTCTGTAATGTTCGACAAACACTTTTGTATAAAACATTTACTTTGTGTCTATTGGACAATGATGATGGCCCTAAACCCTTTCTTTATCGAACAAATAGAAGGGGAGGTAGGCCCAAGTAAATAACATGAAACTATTTTATTTTCAGCATCGGGTTCACTCTTTACTAGTATTTAAAGTTATATTTTCAGAGTTAAATACATATTAGATCGATATGAAAAAACGTTGTAAATTTTTAGGTGCACTGATAGGTAGGTACTAGGTATATAATAATATCAGTCCTTATTTGGACACGTCATAAGTTATTTGACAAAATTATATTGTCTCCTATGAGTCGACATACAGTCACATACAGTCATACATACATACAGTCTAGTTGCCGAATTTTAGTAAATGCCTCATCCTTTTTTTCATTGATGGTAGCAGATGGCCCACCTGATGTTAAGTGGTATCATCACCTATAGCAAAGCTTCGCCTCGCACGATAGAAACGTGCCCTACAATGCACTGCCCTGCGTCTATCATCTTGAGGCATACAGATGTTGAGCCTCATGTGCCTGTAATTACACCGGCAACTGCACTCTTCAAACCGATACACAGCAACGCTGCTTGGTGGCAGAAAAAGGCTTGGTGGTAGTACTTCCCGGGACGAGCCCTTTATAAAGAGCTCTACTACTCTTGTAGGATTTTTAAGTGCGTCTCAAACAGGCTCCTTTCGAGCACTTGACACAAATGTTTTTTAGAACTTTTTAGGTTGTACAACATGCTGGTTTCCTCACGATGTTTTCCTTCACCGGTTGAGAGTAATGGCACAGTGCACAAACATTTTTGAACAGAAATTATTGGTAAAAACTCAATGTTACCCTGAGCAGTCTTCATAGCAAATCAAATCTCTACAAGAATTGAAGAAAATCAAACGTATTTCACTACGACACATTGATCGCTTTGTTGCGTCCCTATTTTCGTAGTACGCAGAGAACTTTGACTAGCGCCCAGAATGTTGATTGAGTCTTATCATGAATCTGTATACGTGTCTTCTTTGATAACAAACGATACTGCAAAATCAGTTGCTCAGCCAATTACTAGGTGAAAACTGTATACCAAGTTAGTAGCAGTTTGTGTATTCAACTATCGAATCAATATAAATGGATAGCCACAACCATCATCAAAAATAATGAAATGATAATAGCGAGCCAGTTAGTTGAGGATTTGTATAGATTTTATAGTTTTGTAATTATTAATTTGCAGGCACGTAATAATTGGCATATTGTACAAAAAGCATTTTGCCGTTGGATATAATGCAGTAAATCACGGAAGAGAATTATGAGTCGAAAATTTATTACGCTCGCGTCCGCTTGCAAATTTCATCGCGGTGTAATTCTGTACAAAACATTATTTTGAAATTACGATTGTCGAACCGCTTTTGAACATGCGTTTTTAGTTTTACCGCAAACGCGGTATTTAAACCACCAAAATAATAAATATTTAATTTTCGTTTTGTTATTATTTTAAAAATATTTGTTCTCTCTCATGTAGTGTCACTAGTTTCTTTCGAAACAGTGTGGTGAAAGGATTTTAAGTGCGCCTCAAGCGGCTCCTTTCGAGCACTTGACACATGTTGTAGAACTTTTTAGGTTCTATGACATACCGGTTCCCTGACGATGTTTTCCTTCACCGTTTGAGAGTACTGGCATTGGGCACATACATTTTTGAATAGAAAAACCCATTGGTGCACGACCGGTTTCGAACCCACGACCTCAGGATCGGAAGGCGGGTCCGCTACCACTAGACCACCAGTGCTCACTACTGCAATATTTGTTTACAAAGTATCTATTTACATCTACACTTGAAACAGTTTGACTATCTACAAACCGTTACAAGCTATCTAGAGATAGCTCAACTGATCCAAATCAGTGCCGATTGGAAGCGTCCCAAAAACGCTAACTGCCGTAGAATGCATGGCAATACTTCATAACGTTAATGAATATGTCACATTGACGTGGTGTCTTACAAGGACCGGCTAAAATGTCTGGTGGACAATGCTGTAAAACTAAATTATAATACTGATCCCTCCTTTATGAGTACTTAATAGAGCTCTTTTAAAAATAAAAAAGAAACTTTACTTTCATCAAATGAACATTTCTTATTTAACATTGGGTGTCACTCTCTACGATTGCGAAGGCAGCTCCATCCATTCCGACAGAATTAATTTTCCCGAAATTAATCCTGACTACCTTCACCTATAGGTAACAGTTCGTTCTTATTACAAAGCCACAATTGTTATGGTCTGAGACAAAATTAAATCCGCCTTGCTCGAACCTTTGCCACAGATATACATAAACAGCTGGGTTACTAGAATTAATTTTGACGTTAATCATGTACCTGAGTTTTAATAACCGGCCCTAACAAAAGCCTTGGGCTTACTGACTTTGTAGCCGACACCAACTTTGACAGCCTTCACAGCTCAGTTGATAGTAGCTCTGCCTTCTGCACTGTAGGCCGTGGGTTCGATCCCCACCGAGAACAAATGTTTGTGTGTGTGATGGACATAGATGTTTGTTCTATGTCTGGGTGGTATTACCTATAAATAGGTATATTTACAAAAAAAACTATGTAAGTATTATACCAGCTATCTAGTTCCCATATTACAAGCTTGGTTTAATTTAGGGCTAGATAGTGCTGTGTGGAGAGTCCACCAATATTTATTTATTTATTATCTACATAACTTACCGAGTGAGAACTTTGAATCGTTTTTCCTGGAAATGTACAGAAAGAGTATAATCACCCGTACGAATATTCAGGCTAATTATGATGAGGTCTACAAGGCGTGAATACAACATCTATCAACAACTACATACTTACTTGCTACGTTACTGGTAGTCTAGTAGTATTAGATCCCGCCTTCCAAATGATCGCGCATTCAAACCCAGTGGTAGCGTACAGCGCGTAATGGATATAATATATATTATACGACAGCCTTCACAGCTCAGTTGGTAGTAGCTCTGCCTTCTGCGCCGTAGGCCGTGGGTTCGATCCCCACCGAGAACAAACATTTGTGTGATGAATATAGATTATAGATGTATGTTCTCTGTCTGGGTGTTATTATCTACACTAATATTATAAAGAGGTAACATTTGTATTTTTGTATTTTTGTATGTAACGAATAGGCTCAAAAACTACTGGTCCGATTTCAAAAATTCTTTCACCATTAGAATGCTACATTATCCTTGAGTAACATAGGCTATATTATATTTTCAAAAAAATCAGGGATCCTTACTAAAACTTCAATAATGTAACCCAAGGTGGAAAAATAAAACCTTACATCGCGTGCGCTGCTAAAACTATTGAAGTTAGAACAAAATAATGTACTACGATTTTGTAGAACACGTCATCATCTACAAAAAATGTCGCGACAGCATATGTCTAACTATTATAGTTATGTCACAATAAGTGTTCTTTTATTATAAAAAAATAATTGAAATGCCTCCGCTAGAAAAGGGTCTTTATTTGTACCTTGGTGTTAATCCTTATCCAAATAAATAATTTTATATTCAAGATTGTTTCAATACCAAGACATTACTTCTTGAGTTTTTCAAATCGAACATTCCATTTAAAAGATATTACGAAATTAAAAATTTTAGTTCGCTTTAAAAATATTATTAGCGAACGTGCGGTTCCACGGGGCGCGTTCTCACTCACTCAGGGAGAAGGGCGTGCAAATGTATGAAATAAGTAGACGCGAGGCTCGAACCCACGGTCTAAGTTTATCCTAAAATGTTCAAAAAATTTATGACCACCCATGCGAAGCTGGGACAGGCCGCTAGTATATTATAAGTATGTATTTACAAAAAAAGTACATGTATTATATCAGCTATTTGGTTCCCATAGCTTTGGCTTAGTTACGGCTAGATAGTGTTGTGTGGAAAGTCCACCAATATTTATTTATTATTTAATGATATTCGATATAATATGTGCCCGATGCTAGTGGTCTCAAACGATGAAGGAAAAGAAAAGTCTTGGTATTGGAAACGCGACAATCATATTACTAAAAAAATATGAATAATAAAATATATGCATGCAGCTTAACCATTTGGCGACTTTTTAACAATTTACGGAAGGATAAGTGTATCAGCTTCCAGATTAATTGGACTGTGTCTTTTTGTAATATCTTAATTTTGTGCTAAGACCTGGGGTACGTTAACGACCCGCCCACATTAGACAATAGCTTCATCTTAGCTCCAGATTTACTTTGCTCTTTTTGCAGTTGAAATTTCAATCTTGGAGAAGAAAAACTCTTCTCTATAGTATATGGCTTTCATTCCATTCATTTTTTTAAGAGTAGTAGAGCTTTTTGTGAAGGGCTCGCCGGGGAAGTACTACCATGCCTTTTTCTGCCGCCAAGCAGCAACGCTGTGTTTCGGTTTGAAGAGTAGTTGCTGGTTTAATTACAGGCACATGAGGCTTAACATCTGTATGCCACAAGTATTGATGGACGCAGGACAGTGCATCGTAGGACACGTTCCTGTCGTGCGTGATTTACGAGGTAATGCTTTGTTATCGGTGATGGTTACCACTTAACATCAGGTGGGCCATCTGCTTGTTCCATTAGCTAGTTATACAAAAAAAAATGCTTTGCTCTTTTTGTAGATGTAATTCAATCTTGGAGAAGAAAAACTCTTCTCTACCTCTATAGTCTGTGCCTTTCATTCCCGTGGAGAGCTACTGGCATAGAAAAAATAATTACCATTGTGTATGTTTTGTTGTATTGCTTCTTTTCTTTTTCTGGACAACATCAATCATCAATGAACACAGAAGTTTGTCCTCTGTCTGGATGTTATATTTTATTATAAGTAGGTACGTATTAAAAAAATATTATAATAATATAAGTATTATATCAGCTACCTCATTCCCGTAGTACGAGCTTTGCTTAATTTGGGGCTAGATAATCTTGTATGAAATGTCCACCAATATGATTATATTATAATATTTTCAGCATTACAGCAATATTGCAATACACGTCTTGCACTTGCACCGTCAATGGTTTCAGAAAAAGACTTTTCAAATAAACAAGGAGTTTCAAGTGTTTTTACTTCTATAAAACATGAAATTTATCTCATTGAAATTTCTCTTTGTGTTTCGATATGAGAAGCTTTTGAGGACAATTTCCATAAAAAGCAGACGTGAGAAGCAGACTAGCGGCCTGTCCCAGCTTCGCATGAGTGGATATAATTTTTTTAACATTTTAGGATAAACTTAGACCGTAGGTTCGAGTCTCGCGTCTACTTATTTCATACATTTGAGTGAGTGAGAACGCGCCCCGTGGAACCGCACGTTCGCTAATAATATTTTTAAAGCGAACTAAAATTTTTAATTTCGTAATACTTTTTGAATGGAATGTCCGATTTGAAAAATTCAAGAATAAATGTCTTGGTATTGAAACAATCTTGAATATAAAATTATTTATTTGGATAAGGATTAATATCAAGGTACAAATAAAAAGCCTTTTCTAGCGGCGGCATTTCAATTAAATTTTTATAATAAAAGAACACTTATTGTGACAAAACTATAATAGTTAGACATATGCTGTTGCGACATTTTTTGTAGATGATGACGTGTTCTGCCAAGTCATAGTACATTATTTTGTTCTATCATCAATAGCTTTCGCAGCGCACGCGATGTAAGGATTATTTTTTCCACCTTGGGTTACATTATTGAAGTTTTAGAAGGGATCCCTAATTTTTTCTAGTGATAAATATAGCCTATGTTACTCAGGAATAATGTAGCATTCTAAAATGGTGAAATAATTTTTGAAATCGGACCAGTAGTTTTTGAGCCTATTCGTTACATACAAAATACAAACATACAAAAATACAAATCTTTCCTCTTTATAATATTAGTGTAGAAGTGTAGATGTAGATTAGTGTAGATTTATGTAGCTTGTAGCACGTTTCTTGAGTTCTGTTACTGTGAAGTAATAATCCTCATGCTGAGCTTTTTTGTCTGTTAATCACTGGTTGAGGTTATCTGGAAGAGATCGCTTTCAGCGATAATACTGCCCACTGTATATTATTTTTATTTTTAGTGTACCTTCCTTACCTGTTGTTATGTTTGGTGTACAATAAAGGTGTATCTACATTTTCATTCACTGATTCACTCATTCATGAGAGCATTGGTTGTCTCGTGGTAGCGGCCCCGCCTTCCGATCCTAAGGTTATGGGTTCGAAACCGGTCGTGCACCAATAAGTTTTTCTGTTCATAAATGTATGTGCATAATGCCAGTAATCTCAAACGGTGAAGGAAAACATCGTGAGGAAACCGGCATGTCGTAGAACCTACAAAGGTCTATAACATGTGTCAAGTGCTCAACAATGTTTTTTTTATCAAATACGGTAAACAAACTCTTATTTAATTCAACCTACGGTTATATCAAACCAACCAACTCATCTCTCTTCTTAAATTAAGACGATTCCGAGAATGATCAATCGCATCCCAAGAGATGATTATGAGCCCAAAAAAACCTATTAATTAAAGGACCTCAGATTGCTTGAAATTAATTTGCACTTTAGGGATTAACGCGGCCAAATTGTAACATGAATAAAATTTATTTTACAGAATTCTTAGATTCGTTCTTACCAAAATGAAAGTATTTAGAAAGTTATTTTATTTTTAATACCTGAGGGAGACTTTTCGTAGACGTGGAACAATTCAGGTAAGTATTCATCATCGTAAACCTATGTCAGTCCCCTGCTAGTGACCTAGTGACGTAGGTCACTTTCAAGACGTGCCACTGAGCCCGGTCTTCGGCTCTTCTCATCCAGTGTTTGCCAGCTACACCTCACCGGAGGGTGTTCTACGCCTACCCAAACGCTACTACTAATTTTAAGAGTAGTATAACTCTTTGTGAAGGGCTCGTCCGGAGTAGAACTACCACCACGCCTTTTTCTGCCGCAAAGCAGCGTTGCTGTGTTTCGGTTTGAAGAGTGTAGTTTCCGGTGTAATTACAGGCACAGGAGGTTTAACATCTGTATGCCTCAAGTTGATGGACACAGGGTAGTGCATCGTAGGGCACGTTCCAATCGCGCGTGATTTACAAGGCAATGTTTTGTTATAGGTGATGGGTACCACTTAACATCAGGTTGGCCATCGTTCTATCTACTAGTTGTATAAAAAAACGCAGTATCCACTCAAGTATTTGGTTGCTCCAACGATTGTCGGTTCTACCGCAACCCAACATTTATTTATTTATTTATTTCTATTTACAATGCCCTAACAGTAAAAACTAAATCGACATAGCCCACTGTCATTTCAGCATATACAAATTTTTTGAGCTATGTCGACTACTTTGGTTAGTTATGCTAGTATTGTTCAAAGATATTGAGTTTAAAAAACCTATTACTATTTTAAGAAGCTGACAACTGTCAAAAAACTTCTCACTTGCACATTTCAAAATTGATGATTATATAAAATTACTTAAAATGTGTGAGCGAGAAGCTGTTTGAAGGTTGTCTGCGCCTTACTGCGAATACAAGAGCTAATGTGACTCTCGCTCGCACGTTTCATTTTGATCGATACATGTTTTCCTACTCAAAAGTTTGCTTTACTAGTTTTCGTACATAAGCAAACTTTTGAATCGGAAAACTTGTATCGATCAAAATGAAATTTTCACTACACTGTGTGCAATGTGATTGCACTAAAAATGGTTGAAAGCAAATTTTCTAAAATGAGTTAAGTGATTTTATATCTATCAACATATCGAAACGTGCGAGCGAGAGTCACATTAGCTCTTGTCTAAAGAACCTTCGGCTTTTATTACCCGGCCAGGACCCCGAGCACTTTTCTTTGCTGGGCAAACCAATACCGTTTTACGAGTACCTTCGTCATTAGTGGCGATCAGTGGTTTAAAGGAATGAACAAAGACCTAGGCTTGGTTGCGTGGAACTGGCACCTAGCTTTAATACGTCTCAAAGTGATTCTTTTTTTTACTTTGGCTTTGCAAAACCTTAAAAATACTTATTATCTCCGTGAACTCCATTGTAGGAGCTGGTTGAACACATTGTTTTTATTATTCGCTCGTCGAAAAGCAAACAAATAAGAAGTACCTACCTTTATTATAAAAAAAAAGTTTCATAGGTTTCTTTGGACATCACAAAATTCGTATTTATTTTATTAACCATAAAAAAATCACTTAAGGTGTCCAAGTTTGTGTAGGTTTTGTATATTATTTTTTCCCCATTATTACTTAATTCGTGACCGGCCTGTTCCAAATGGTAAATAGGTAATCACCGGTCTCAAACGCCACTTCTCAGTTCAAACAGCGACATTTATTACAGAAATAATTGCCTAGTTACGCTTAGCTTACACAGAATTTACTCATATATTTGCAACTACTTCATTCAAAAAGTACACAACGTTCAAAGAGATGATATTGTGTATTCGCCATAAAACAGTTTTCCGCGACAGTCGCAAATGAAGGCTTCGCAAACAGAAGGAAGCCCATTACAGTTTGAATATGAAATGGAACTACGGGCCTTGTCAACACGAGAAACATTCTGTAACGTACAAATTGCTTTCTCTCTACAATAATATGTGGCAGGTAAAGTTAGGGACACACATGAATAATGTTGAGTTGTGTTAATATACGCAACAGTGCTGAAAATACGATGTGATTTGCATCACAAAATCTTTATTATCCTGGAAGAATTCGCTTTTTTTTTATACAACAAGCTGATGGAAGCTTTCAACGATGAGGCTACCTATCGGCCAATGACTTAATAAAATTACGTCTAGTTTTATGAGGTATCATAAAGTGTTATCTATCTTTCATGACAGACCTATCACAGATCAGTAGATGACAGTAGCTCGAGTTGGTCAGCTAGCCTTCTGCTGTCTGTGTATATAAAACATTTCGATTTAAAAAAAAAACATATTTTTCACCATATTTGATGGTTGCCTTAAGTAATACAAGCATTGCTTATTTTTTTTTATACAACTATCTTGGAACAAGCAGCTGGCCCACCTGATGTTAAGTGTTCACCTATGATCACCCATAAAAAAGCGTTGCCTCGTAAGTCACGAACAATAGGAACGTGCCCTACGATGCATTGCCCTGCGTCCATCAATTTGAGGCATACAGATCTTAAGCCTCATTTGCCTGTAATTACACCGGCCACCACACTCTTCAAACTGAAATACAGCAACGCGGCTTGGCCGCAGAAAAAGGCGTGGTGGTAGTACTTCCCCGGACGAGCCTTTCACAAAGAGCTCTACTACTCTTAAATTATGATAAAAAATATTTATTTTCGTCACAAAAACCTTAACCTTGAAAGTTTGGAGTTTTTTGTGTAATTTCCACAAATAGTTCTATTTTCGGAAGCCTGATTAAGTCCTCTGTAGTCACATTAGCTCCCCAACTACATATCTCGGTCGAACGGTTTTGAGGATTCTTTTTTTATTAATAACGAAATTGCTGCTCACAAGCATTTTTCACATGCATCTATCAAAGCACATCTGGATTAAAAACTACAACTAGAATGAGTAACTATAATTAGTTATATCGGTCTACAGCGTAACTCATGCTAAGCCAGTTACGTTAAGTATAGGCCTCTAATCACTTACCTGTCCTAATTTATAACTACGGCGTTCCGTCAATCAGCTTGGTTGGATCATCAATATTCATGTTCTAAACTCGAGCTAAAACCTGTATTAACTAATTTGAATAACAAGCAGTTAAGCTATTGAATTGAAATCGCGATTGAGTAGAAAGTTAGTTACAAGAGCTATCACAATAGCAAGCGTTTGTTTAAGAAATAATTAAACGGGCAAATAATATCGAATACCTAATAGTTACTAATTGTGGACATTGCACATAAATGCAACATAAATTCAGCTTGATAAAATATTTTGTATCAGGAAACCCCGCCAATCCTTACAAAAATGTCATGTCATGTCTATACAAGGTGTTCCAATAATTGGTTTTAAAACTTGAGGGGGCTAAAGTACCTACCCATCAATATGAATAACTTTTTCTAAGGAACCAACACTGTGAACGCTAAAAAAAACAGCTGTTTCATATAAAAGTTCAATGTATGAAACAGCTGTTTTTTTTCGCGTTCACAGTGTTGGTTCTTTAGAAAAAGTTATTCATATTGACGGGTACTTTAGCCCCCTGAAGTTTTAAAACCAATTATTGGAATTATTATTCTTAACCAAATATAGTTTGATCAGCTGTGGTTCCCATAGAAGTTGGCGATAGATAGTGCTATGTGAAATGACTAGGCACTAATAGTTTGTATACATTCTTTAGAAAACTTGGAGCCGCTGTGACATAAAAAAAAGTCTAAGTTTAAGGAATTCTTAAAAACTTCTGAAACTGGATGTCTATTCCGATTACTAGTTTTCCGTTTCTCGGATTCCGTATTCCGTAATTCGGATTTCGTTTTTCCAGCGGGCTTTGTATGTAGATGCGATAAGCGAAAGCTTCAAATTTGACTATTGTTTTTTAGAATAAAATGCACTTAGGGTAAGGAGGGGGAATGGCGTTCACCTAAGGAAAACATGCTGTATTTTTCAAATTATTGATTATAAATAAAAATTAAGAAAACTAACATAGTCTTCAATTATCCAGTAATCAACTATTTAACAACAAAAGCATGTATCTTTGACCTACTAGTAGTAGGAAAACATTATAAAAAAAACATGTTTGAGCGGCATTGCCCCTGACTTTGGGTAATGCCGCTCAGGGAACGGGGTAATCACGCTCAAACATGTTTTTTGGAATATAACAAGTAAGATACATTTTACTTCAAGAAAAATTAATGAGATAATAAAAGTAAAGTCTACACTCACAAGTTAGTTTCAATTATCCCCATTTGTACGTAAAATTAGCCTTTTTCAATTTAGCAAATATATTAAAGTCTTCGATGTCAAATCAACTTCAATTATTATAATATAATATAAAATAATAATAATTATTAGAGGTAAGACAAATTATAAATAATAATATTTTATTTTTGGACACAGAAATCACAGATTTATCCATCTGGGAATCCCACCCTGAACATTATAGCATGAGCCCACAGTCCGCAGATGGTGCAGCGATACCACAACTCTTTATTTTGTCGATTACATATTCGATAATATTATATACAATAGTTTAGCGGTTGTCCTTTGACAATTTCTTGCCATATCTACAACAAAAAAAAATAAGTCACTAAGCGCTCAGATGAGCGGTATAACCCCAAACGGTAGTGTAGTAATTAATTTAAAATAAAAATAGAATCATACACAATTGTTGAAAATCGATTGCATTATCACAAAATAGAATAGTTTAATGTAAGTTAAGTTAAATTAATAATTAAACAAGCATAAAAATTTTGGACTTACCGACAAAAAACACCTAACCAAAATTAGATCAGCACGGCTGCAAAAGAAAAAACGCACCTCACGGTCGCATGAAGCGAGCTGACTGTTCGTTTGCATCGCTGTCTGTTAGAGGCCCCCCACACTTGCGCTTCACGCGACGTGGCGTGTTGCTACCTTCTATTTTGACCGAGTTACAGGGGTGAGCGCCATTACCCAGTGAGCGTCATTCCCCCTGCTTACCCTACATCAGAAATAATTTTCTGATGTGCATTCTATTCTAAAAAACCATGTCAAAAACAAATGCTAAACAAACAAATTTTGTATTGAGTTTATCTACAGCGAGGTAAGCAAGGTTATTCAGTTGTATCAATTTGAATGGTGCAAACATAACGGGGCATTAATGGGGCAAATCAATGGTGCAAACGTAACCGCGGGGACTAAACGTGTTACTGAGAAAAAAGGTCTTCAGAGAGAGTAATTCTATAGGTGTTTATTGTCTCTTTTGAGGAAGTCTAAAAATGACTAGATATTCCTAGAAGAGCACAGATTTTATGAGCTTATCTTAAGCCCAGACTTGGTTTGATCTGCTTCCTTTTTATTTTTTATTAGCTGCCCACTGATCGCGAACAAGTAATGGTTGCTATTATTATTATATAAGCATTTTTTCCTTTATTGAGTTCATTCATATTTTCTTCCCCGTTCCCGTCCACCAATATTTATATTTATTTATTTATATTTATATGGTTTTACGTAAATAGCTATAGAAAAGATAGAATTAGAGGAAGATAAATGAGCTTAGATTTGTTTCCTGTATTTTAGTTTTTAACCAGGTTTATCAAAACTTCAAAAGATTTGATTTATTTGCACTGCAATTCTTTACAATTGGAACTTATGAAGCACCACTTACAATTTTTCATATGGATTTGAGGAATTCATGCATGTAAAAATAATATAGCTTACGCATAAGCCGATTTGTAAACATTTTCTATGTGATAGTCGTCACATGAAAATACTTCAGATTTTGGTAGGTATCTGAAGTATGTCTATTCCGTAGACATCAAAATCACGAGGAGTTCCACCTACTGGATCCACGCTCACTTTGTTCACGAGCTTCACTTCACTCACGTTGGCATTCCCAGAGAGTTGTCATTCCAAACTCACGCGGGTGGTGCTAGTGATGAGTAAGTGGAATGCTAAAAAAACTGACGACGGATTCCGCGGTCACTTGTCAGGTGAGTCTTCTTGTTGTTGGTAGAAGTAGCACTTTTGCAAAATGCAAGTCTCATTAAGCGAATGGAATGACAATCATCGAAACTACGTGGAACTTTTTAAAACAGCCGTTTGTTCTAAGTAGTTTAACTTAGTTCGTAAAACGAAACATTAAGTTGAACTACCTTTTTTTCTGTTTTCTTTTTGTGTTAATTGGTATACTAGGAATTAAACCTTTTTTTTCAGACCACAATAAAATGAATTCTGGTTTACACGAAAACTAATTAATTAAAACGTTACGTCTGCGCCTTATTACGCAATAGCGCAGTGTCTCGCAGGTGCCTACGGAAGCATCTGTAGACGACACTTTTCGACCAAATCTCTGCATCCAAAAAGTCGAAAGACCGGCAATTGACTTTTTCACTATAAAACATAGATAAAATACTTAAAGCTCATATTATAATCTTTTTTTTTTTCACTGATTGCGAGAGCACTGGCGTTGCCGCGTATTATTCCGTAAAGAAAATATCATTGGATTTCCCTTGAATGACCAATGAAAAATCAATGGTTTTTTTTTTGAACCCAAGATCTTACTATCAAAAAGCAGGGTCACTCCTACTAGATCACCAGTTCTCTCGCCCAATATTATTTTAATTCAAAAGTAGAAAGAGTAAGGACATTGGAGGCTATGGCTTACTACAGCAATAATCATTAGTCACAGCGGAATCCCATGTTTCATTGAAACACATGGCATTGGCAGATCAGTGACGGGTGGCGTATATCATAGCCCTTATGTAGCCCTAACTTGAGACAGTGAATTCGCTACGTCAGGTACAGATGATTGATAAATTGACTGGCATGTAGATCTTAATATTTGAACTGGTGAGATCTGTCAGAAAGGGCTAGTTATATAGATACTGGTTTGATCATTAATTATGCTAAAATAACATTATTATCAGCCTAAAGAAGTCCACACCGGGGCATAAATCTTCCCTAGGTCGCTTTTTTCCCTGTAATATATGTTATTTGAGCTGTCATGCTAATTGCCACTTCAACTTGTTATTCTGAAAAAAAAAACACCATACGCAAAATGTCTTTATTTGTTATACTTAAGTACGTTGAATTAAATAATGACAGGCTTCACAGCTCAGTTGGTAGTAGCTCTGCCTTCTGCGCCGTAGGCCGTGGGTTCGATCCCCACCGAGAACAAAAATTTGTGTGATGAACATAGATGCTTGTTCTCTGTCTGGGTGTTATTATTAATTATAAGTATGTATTTACAAAAAAAAAGTATGTTATGTATTATATCAGCTATCTGGTTCCCATATTAAAAGCTTTAGCTTAGTTTGGGGCTAGATAGTGTGTCCACCAATATTTTTATATTTAATTGTCTGGCTCTATGGTGTGGCTTTCAAATCCGTAACCAGCATTGTCCACTTGCTCAGAAAAGCTAACTTAGGTACGTTTCAAAACGCATAATTTGTAATGTGAAATACAAAGCCGAGTTTGATAGAAAAATCATTATCTTTAAACGAGGGATGTCTCCAAAACAGGATTTATGCCAACTACATACTCAAGGCAAACGACCAATCTATTGCCGCAAACCTTTACTGCAGTAATAGATGCACTCTCGGCTAAAACAAAGATGCCTCATGCATTATTCCAATGCAATACTTTCATACCTGCAGGCTTTAACTTTGGCTACATTCTGCATTGTGACTATTGTGCAACAAGTCTGCGGAAACAACACTGGGAATTAAATCCAGTTTCACAACTAAAGGAAGAGACGGACAAGAACTCTGTCCAGTGACGTCATCCGATTTCGAAAACGTAGACCGAGTGCTACGGCCAACGCTACGATGAAAAAGCATAGTGCTACGCCGCTACGAGATGACGGTGTTATGTGATAGGTACTTACGATTCTCAAACTAAAAATACTAGACGTATCTACAAATGTGATCTCGAAGCACGGAAGGTCTTCATCTTCGTAGATCTCTTGGATCTAAATGGCTACTCTCAATAATTGATTACGATCCTTATCTTGATTTAGATGGAATTTTAACAGAAATCCTTTGTCCAAATGCCAACGAAATTGCTTTTTGTTTTGTCTTTTTATAGTGCGTGAAGTTGGAATACTGTATGTTACTTATCATGGTATTTTGTGAAAACTGTTTATAGGAGCATGCAACGTTAAACTCTGTATCTGTCTTGCCGTAAAACAAAGTGGATACTGCCGCTTTATGACTTTAGTACGAATGGTACGTACTATTGTCAAACTTATTTCATATTTCTCAAACTGGAACTTTATTTTTATATTTTGAACATACATTTAAAAAGCGACACAATCTCACTTCGGTTATTTTTGATTTGACTTTACTTGGTAGTAGTTCAGCCTTTTGCGCTGTAGGTTAAGGGTTAAATTAATCAATTTCAATTAACCTACTGATAATAATCTACTAAAATAGTATTAGAGATAAATTATCTGGGCCCCATAATATAAGTTAAACTTAAACTAAGTAGGTGAATCAGTCAAGTCGGTCAATGGTTATTTATTTTAATCTCAGTGGAGAAAACAACGCAATCGACGTTTTTGTTAAATTACATTAAAAAAAAAACTGTCCCCCACTCCTCGCTCATCATTTCTCCTGTATGCTACTCGTATGCTAGGTAACGCTCCGCTGCGGCAAGCGCGGCGGCGTCAATATTTGTGTGATTCACGTCTTCATTTATTGGGACTTCATTTTATTCTTTTCTTATCACAATAAATTAAGAACATCATAACCTAGATAAGCAACTCAACGCGTGCAATTTCATATTTCATACTTAGGTGCGTCGAAATAAAGTTCAAAGTTCAAATGCATTATTTTTTATTAGTAGTAATCAGGATATGGTGTATGCATAAGCCAGTACTTGATTCAATAATCCATTAATTTGAGACAGATATTTGAGTGTGTTCATGGTAAGTACAAACACACACCAACAGTAAATGAAACTTGAAACCATTTGAAATCGAGCGTGCGTACAACAAACTTGAAGTGCTCTAATTTTCATTGTCCCCATAGAGGTCTACTTTGACGTTCAAAACACATCACCTACAACGGAATCCTCAAGCTATTTTGAGCCTTATAATATACGCATAGGATGCAAAATCGCTTCTGAACATTGACAAAACAAGAGTGTCAAACTAACAGTAGGCTATACTAGGCATTTGTGCTACTCCGGTCACGTTTGACAAAGACGAGACACGCAGATCTCTAACGAATGTTTGCTTTCTCTTTGTCGCTTTGTACCAGACTACATTATGAAGGCTGGGGGGCTATCGCCATGTCTTTTAACATTCTTGAAACGTCAATTTCGTACCGGCACCTACCAAATATTACACGTCATCGAGTCTGTTCAACTGCAACCAGATAAAAGAATAGCTGACAAGTTTTTTCGTACTAGATGACGTTTCGTTGTGCCGTGATGGCTTCATGTAACCCGTCGAGTGCTTCAAGTTTCAGACCGCCTATCGGCGGCAGCAATTGGATAAAAATGAAGCGTGTTTTAATATAGTGCTGTTCAAGTTATGCGTAAAAAACGAATCTCAACTGCTTTAACCAATATTATTCGTTATAAAAATACACAAGGATATAATCATGCATCTGCATCTGTTTTGATTTGAATATTTTCAGAGGGTTTTGAATTTAGAACTGTGGCTTTGAATCGAGGTGAAATACCTGTTAGAAATATAGGTAGCTTCTGGCCTATGTGTGTTGTTGTATAAGAATAAGAATAAGAATAAGAATCATTTATTGTGTTTTTGTTTATTTGAACTTTTTGCATCCACTATAACCTCCGTGGAGTTTCGGGCGATTAAATAATCATAATCACTTATAGTAATGTACGGTTTCATGTTGATAAAATAGGTTTTAAGAAATAACTATAACGTCCTTGTTGAGGCATTACAATTTTGTTATGCTTTTAGGCCAAGGAAATTGGGAACAGCCATATAAGTAGATTTGAAGGCACCTACGTAACACAAGTTACATAAATTTCAAACTAATAACAATAGCTTAAAGGAGTTGTTTCATCAATGTATGGAGCCTGGGTTGGGTAGAAAAATGGGTACAGCTATATAAGTAGATTTGAAGGCACCCACGTAACATAAGTTACATAAACTTCAAACTAATAACAATAGCTTAAAGGAGTTGTTTCATCAATGTATGGAGCCTGGTACGGTGTATATAAATATCTCTTAGCAACATAGAAAACTGTTTTGATTGCTTTTTTTCTTCATTATCTTCGTTTTTTGCGCTTCAAGGTTTTCTTTATCAAAGAGAGCAACACAATTTACTAATAATATGGAGGACTAACATGCGTGAAATGTCATTTTGACATCTGTTAATTGTGTATGTCAAGCTTGAGAGTAGAACTCATTCCCGTCAAAGAATACAATGAAACTGTCAAAAAATTAAAATATGCAATGCGTCATGCCAAATGTCTTGTCAAACGTCAATTACAGACTGCCATGGTGGCTTTCGAAGTGTCCACATAGTAAAAAATTCGACCAGATAAACATTTAGGTATCGCATCTTTATTTACCTACAATATCAGCTTACAAATTAATGAAATTGCAATTGTCTTGTCTTCTATTTTTTTCAAATGTTTCTACATTGTGTACACAGACCAAACCCAGAATGAAATATCCTTTAGTTATCTGAATAAAAGTTGCACGGCTTCTCCTGAGAATGCTTACAGGTAGGTAAGGTTGAAATTTTTCATTAGATAAAAGTCAGAGAAATAATTTACTTTTGATATTTTCAGCTAGTTATTTATTAAGTACCTACCTATTTTCCTTTACTTACTAATATGACCCTCATTCATATTCCCTACAATTTAATAGCGGATTATAAGGTAAATCACTGTCACTTTCATGTCAAAGAATAGAGAGAACAGACTTGCGACCAATATGAATAAGACTATATAAATTTACTTCAGGAAAACAAAAAACTATAGAGCGGTATAACTTGTTATATGACCTAAAAAATATAATAGTTTTCTCGTGCTACACTGATCGAATATAATTTTAAGAGTCTCCGATCGGTCAAAACACTCAGCAATGTTGTACAATAGAAGGTCAAAATTAAATATAGCTCAAGGACTCTTCTTACAGAATTGGAGTTCGATCCTAATTGGTTTACTTGCTTTGTGTAACTGAACAGTGAATGAAATATGAAATTCAAAACATAGTTATTGAAGTACCACTAGAGAATCAGCCAATTATAAAGGAGCAGATAATTATATCAAAATGCTGAATGTAACTTTGATATTCTAACCCAGGGATACACGAATTTATGATGATGCGAAGTTGGATTAAAACTTTGTTATAATAACCTAAATCTCGAAATAGCATCGCTTTCATAAACTTCTATACTCGCAAAATTATAACGCAAAAGCAAGTATACAGTAGACAGCCTTCACAGCTTAGTTGGTAGTAGCTCTGCCTTTTGCGTCGTAGGCCGTGGGTTCGATCCCCACCGAGAACAAACATTTGTGTCATGAACATAGATGTTTCTTCTCTGTCTGGGTGTTATATAATTATTATATGTATGTATTTACAAAAAAAAAGTATTTAAGTAGTAAGTTTTTAGAGTAGTAGAGCTCTTTGTGAAGGGCTCGTCCGGGGAAGTACTACCACCACGCCGTTTTCTGCCGCCAAGCAGCGTTGCTGTGTTTCGGTTTGAAGAGTGTGGTTGCCGGTGTAATTACAGGCACATGAGGCTTAACATCTGTATGCCTCAAGTTGATGGACGCAGGGCAGTGCATCGTAGGGCACGTTCCTATCGTGCGTGACTTACGAGGCAATGCTTTGTTATAGGTGATGGTTACCACTCATTAGCTCATGGTATAAAAAAATAAAAAAAAAAGTAGTACAGCTTTCTGGTTCCCATATCACTAGCTTTGGCTTAGTTTGGGGCGAGATAGTGCTGTGTGGAATGTCCACCAATATTTATTTTTATTTTTTATATTATGAAGTTGTGATTGTTAAGTGTGATTTATGTTGTGTTTGATATTTATTGGTGGTCCTGGCATTAATTAATCTAAATAATTAATAAAAAAAAAACATTAATCCTAATTTATGGTGGGGGAATGAGATCTGCACGGACGTCCCGCAATGGGGTGTATTGTGCATTGTCCCTCTGCTAACCTCACCCCAGCCAGCCCAACTCCTTAAAATAGCGGAGAAGGACCTTGGGTTGGTAGCAATGTTCAAGCATCCCCGGTGGTGATGTGGATGCAGAAGTGGAGCATAGAATATGCCTTAATTTTTTTGTAATCATTGCTAATAGAACAAGAAAATGGCCCACCTAATGTTAAGGGGCTGACAACTATCAAACAACTTCTCGCTCGCACGTTTCGACATGTTTAAAGATATAAAATCACTAAACTCATTTTCGAAAAATATGTGTGCGAAAACTAGTAAAGCACACTTTTGAGTAGGAAAACTTGTATCGATCAAAATGAAATTTTTACTAAACTGTTGAATTTTTACTAAGATGGTTGATTACCCAATCGGTAAGGGATGGCAATAGTTTAAACATTGATAAACATTGATCTTTTGACTCATGTTTATAAGTAAAACCATTTATAATCAACAAAAAAACAACCAAGTCATAAAAATAAAAGCCCTCACTGACTGATACAACGGACAGAGCTCGTCTTTTAGACTTGAAATTTGAAGAGTATGTTTATTGCAGTATACAAGCGAATACAGTATAAAGATTATGTACGAGTAAACATCGAACGCTCATTAAAAAAGACATTCATAATAATTCCCTAAGGGAAACGCACAGCAGAAATGCATAGGATCATTATCGCTCATACACTGATACACTTTCATATTACATCTATATTTACAAATGAGAATCTAGTCACTCGTTGCGAAATCTCTCAGCTCCTAGAATGACAGGACCTAGATGTGACGTACATGTTGGTATTTATATAGGCATGTACGGATGTAGGCACTCTTTAATAAACTACTGTTTTACTTACTTTTTATACTAAGAATTTTTTTTTTTAATTCGCACTACAAGTTTTCAAGACGCTCTACGCTAAATCGTGCGGCATTCCACGAATTTTATTTAACGATTAAAGTCCACACAATTATCACTATAACTCTTACGGGCGGTTTCTGAAAGCTCGATCAAAACTAATCGGATGTCAAGTCACTCGCTATTTCAGCTTTTACATCGAATTAGATAGAGATAGACACACATTTTTATATAGAAATAAATGAGTTTAATTTGTATTGTTATAGCAAGTGACTTGACATGCGATCAGTTTTGATCGAGCTTCCAGAAACCGGCCGATAGACTACTATAGTCGCGTTAAACTCCCGCTGCAAACTCGGTCATAAATCATCTTAACACACGCTTAGACAATTGGATCGTCCGTTCTCCTAAGTGCAAGAGAGAGAGAGATCAATATTGCTGTCTCGTTCCGATAACTTATGGGCCAGCCTGCAGCGAGAGTTTAACGCGACTATACAGGCTTTAGGCTAAATTACAGAGTAGATTACTAAATTACATTATAATTTTTGGTACAGGCAGTCCTTGGGGACTCACTATGAAACGATTTTTGAAAATTAGCACCCCTATTAGTACCCGTAGCTTGAACTAGAAACACAAGCGAACGTGCAGGATGCCAGTAGTCATTACAAATGGACTTATAGACATGGAAATGCCGCTAGCTAGCTTTCATCCGATACCGTTCTCGTTCATTTGTTTAAGATTTTATAGATTCGCAGTATTTATTCTGTATTTTTATGATAGCTTATTTCTAAATAAGTCTATTGCATGTTTTAAAACCTGAAACTGAACTTATTATCTACTATTCTTTAACAACTATTTTTTTAAAAACCCTGTTAAAAAAAATATGCATGAAGAAGCAACGAGTTATTACCGAGAAACTTTGTCTTTTAATACATATTTATCGACTTTTTTTTTTGTTCATATCGCTTTTTTATTTCCGCTAGAGAACATATTTTTATTTTAATAGAGTCTGTAATTTATTTAATTGTATGTTATTTATTTATTTATTTTTGTAACCACCCCTGTTACAAGACGTGGTAATACCAGATTCGGTACCCAGTTTCTACCATCCCATCACATTGGTCAAAACGCGGTATCAAACCTGGTACCATATTTAGAGCACGTTTTGTAATAAGAGTGAAAGGGTTTAAGCTACGCTGAGCCGGTCCCAAATGGAGCCTCGACTTTGGGGAAGCATTAAAATCGTTCGGATTGGGCTTTAACTAATTGCCTATCTTTTAAAAGGATACGAGGCTTAGCAACCGATTGCTTTTCACGATTCGTAGGTACTTTGATTCTTAAATCCTGGAAAACGTTTTAAAAAAGGCATCATAAAAAAACCTGTTAGTTTTTATTTTATTATATCTTACGTCTTTTAGGTTTATTCCTGTGACATTGAAAATATTTTATTGTAATTCAATGAATATAAGTTTATATTTTTTCGTTTTATAGTGTTTACTACACTTAAGAAAATCACAAAGATTTTTATATTGTCCCAAAAATTATTATCCAAGTGGGATATGAACCCACGATACGAGCCTGTAGCTTAAACTATAGAGTACTTTAGGCACTAATGTAATTTTCTAATAAAGTTGACAGCCTTCACAGCTCAGTTGGTAGTAGCTCTGCTTTCTGAGCCGTAGGCCGTGGGTTCGATCCCCACCGAGAACAAACATTTGTGTGATGAACATAGATGTTTGTTCTCTGTCTGGGTGTTAAATAATATTATAAGTATGTATTTACGAAAAAAAGTATATATGTATTATATCAGCTATCTGGTTCCCATATTACAAGCTTTGGCTTAGTTTGGGGCCAGATAGTGCTGTGTGGAAAGTCCACCAATATTTATTATTATTATTATTATTAAATGATTAATTATGTATTTACAAAAAAAGTATACATACAATGTATTATATCAGCTATCTGGTTCCCATATTACAAGCTTTGGCTTAGTTTGGGGCTGGATAGTGCTGTGCGGAAAGTCCAACAATATTTATTTATTTATAAAAGTAATATTGGTTTGCAATGAGGGTAATTGCATAATCAGCGTCAGTTTGCAAAACGCGTTCCGAAGTTTCCTTTGTTCATAATATAATTTTATTTCATCACGTACGCATTCATATTTATATTTTTATTTTGAAATCTAGCAAGTAAAGCCTGAATATGAAAAAGTCTGGGCTTGCTAAAAGAACTTCAGCGCTCGCTCGACCATACGTAACGCGGGGTCGGTCTGCGCTTGACATACTTATTAAATCACAAAAAGCGCTTGAAGCGATATGTTCAAAGTGTTTTTTATGCTGATGTTATTTTTCCATTAGCAAAGGGTTAGGGTTTCTACATTATATATTTCAAAAGAGTTCTGTCTTTTGTTATAGATATTTTTTTTTATGAATATAATAAAGTTAAAATTGTATAAGGTATATCATACCTGTCACAATATAAAATGTAATGTCTAGTCTAATCTAGATTGAGTAAAATTTAAGAAATATGTAACTCTGATTTCTAAAAAACTATGATAAAACTAAAACAGTAAAGCTTCAGATTCTGGAGCTTATAAGATTGTTTTATAATTGCCAGTACTCTCAAACGGTGAAGGAAAACATCGTGAGGAAACCGGCGTGTCGTAGTACCTAAAAAGTTCTATAATATGTGTCAAGTGCTTGAAAGGAGCCTCTTGAAGTGCACTTAAAATCCTTTCACCACACTGTTTCAAAAGAAACTAGTGACAAGACAAAAGAAGAGATTACTAACACTCATGGTCAGCCAAGATCTGTTTTCTCTCCTGCCATTTTGTAGTCATGTTCCCTGCAAGGAGTTCGTTCGTTATTGAGTATGATAATATTATTATATTTTATTTTTATGTTTTGTTTAAATTTATACCTTAAGTGTATCCTTTGTATCCTGCAGTTTTTTTGCAAAGCTCTGTCTCATCTGCTAAAATAAAAGCTGTTTCATTAAAATTTTACTGAAATAGATAACTGATTTGACATCTGTTTAGGTTTGATCGAGCTTTCAGAAACCGGCCGTAAAGTTTTTATTTTTGAATACCTATTCTTTTTCATCAAACAGTGAAGACAATGGACTACGTAGTGTTTTAAGTTTAACTAATCCGTTACACATTTTATGTCCGCATCTGCAAGCTTCATCTATGAGCGAAATTTTATCTGTATCGGTTCATTGATTGGTCAAATGCCTTGGCCAAGGTTTGCTAAATAAAAAGTCTTGTTGGGACCGAATTTGTGCATGTTCTCGTTTTATGTCTGTCCGCTGTATAGTGTGTATAGTGTACAAAATAAAAAATTAAGGGGCTGACAACCGTCAAACAAATTATCGCATGCGTATTTCAAGTTTTCCTAACTAATAAAAGTTTGAATAAATACGAAAAGTAAATAAACAAGTTTTTGGTATGAAAACCTGTTTATATACCTCTAAAATTCTATTTTTGCTTAACCGTTTTTCTTCAAAACTTTTTTTTATACAACGATCAGATGGAACAAGCAGATGGCCCACCTGATGTTAATTGGTAACCATCACCTATAACAAAGCATTACCTCGTAAGTCACGCACGATAGGAACGCGTTCATCAACTTGAGGCATAAAGATATTAAGGGGCTGACAACCATTAAACAACTTCTCGCTCGCACGTTTCGACATGTTGAAAGATATAAAATCACTAAACTCATTTTCGAAAAATCGCAATCAACCATTTTGTGTGCAATCACATTGCACACAGTTTAGTAAAAATTTCATTTTGATCGATACAAGTTTTCCTACTTAAAAGTTTGCTTATGTACGAAAACTAGTAAAGAAAACTTTTGAGTAGGAAAACATGTATCGATCAAAATGAAATTTTACTAAACTATGTGCAATGTGATTGCACTCAAGATGGTTGATTGCGATTTTTCGAAAATGAGTTTAGTGATTTTATATCTTTCAAAATGTCGAAACGTGCGAGCGAGAGTCACATTAGCTCTTGTCTTCGCCTTAAGCCTCATGTGCCTGTAATTAAAACTTGGTTGTTTGTAATTTTTTATGCCTACATTCAGTGTAAAAGTTTGGTAACTTCAAAAATGTTGAAATGTGGAGTCGTTCGAGTTTGCAGGTTGTCTGGTTCTTAAAAGCGGGCACAGCTGTAAAAAAAACAAAGATAGCAAGCATACAGACACACTTTTGCATTTACAAATTCACAGCTCAGTTGGTAGTAGCTCTGCCTTCTGCGCCGTAGGCCGTGGGTTCGATTCCCACCGAGAACAAATATTTGTGTGATGAACATAGATGTTTGTTCTCTGTCTGGGTGTTATATAATACTAGCGGCCTGTCCCAGCTTCGCATGGGTGGTCATAAATTTTTTGAACATTTTAGGATAAACTTAGACCGTGGGTTCGAGCCTCGCGTCTACTTATTTCATACATTTGCACGCGCTTCTCCTAGAGTGAGTGAAATCGCACCCCGAGCGTGACCCGTGGACCCGTTAACATTTTTAATTTCGTCATATCTTCTGAATGGAATGTCCGATTTGAAAAATTTAAGAAGTAGTCTATAGGTATTGAAACCGTCTTAATTATGAAATGATTTATTTGGATAAGGATTAATACCAAGGTACAAATAAAGACCCTTTTCTGGCGGCGGCATTTCAATTAATTTTTTATAATAAAATAACACTTATTGTGACATAACTATAATAGTTAGACATATGCTGTCGCGACATTTTTTGTAGATGATGACGTGTTCTACAAAATCGTAGTACATTATTTTGTTCTATCATCAATAGTTTTCGCAGCGCACGCGATGTAAGGTTTTTGTTTTCCACCTTGGGTTACATTATTGAAGTTTTAGTAAGGATCCCTGATTTTTTTGAAAATATAATCTAGCCTATGTTACTCAGAGATTATGTAGCATTCTAATGGTGAAAGAATTTTTGAAATCGGACCAGTAGTTTTTGAGCCTATTCGTTACATACAAAAATACAAAGGTTTCCTCTTTATAATATTAGTGTAGATTAGTATGTATTTACAAAAAAAAAGTATATAAGTAGTATATCAGCTATCTGGTTCACATATCACAAGCTTTGGCTTAGTTTGGGGAGAGATAGTGCTGTGTGGAATGTCCACCAATAAAAAATAAAAAAAAATGTATCGGTATGTATTGGTTTATCCCTTAATCATTGTGCTTAGTCTCAACTTGGAGTAAAGGCTGCTGTACACATGCCTGTAAAATGGAACAGTACCGGGCATGCTTGTTAACGGCATGTAGAAGTTACTGGCGCAATGTGTATAGATTTGCAAGTTAAACAAGTTTGCAAGTAGTTTAGTTTTCGTCCTTGCATGCCATGTATTTGCCGGTTTCGTAGCCCCCGGCGTACTTTCCCTCACGTTGCATGCCAGTAGCTGACAGAAAATCAAATTTTGGGCTACATGCCAGTTAGCGTATACACATGGAAGTAGGTGGCATGTGCAAGTAGCTTTTATGCAAGAGTGCCAGCTACAGTCATGTGTATTCCGCCTTAACAATACGAGTGCGATAGTTGAATGAAATGAAATATGAAATATTTATCGTTTGTGAAACTAGGCTAGGTTCCGGGTTCCGGATAGGTTCCGTTGACACGATAGAATTGCAAACATTGGTTAGGTTTCCTTTGTCTCGTATCACAGAGTATCGTATTCTGTGAGTGGGAACATAAATTAGATGGCTTGTTATTTGTAGGTACTTAAGGTGACGACAAGAGCTAATGTGACTCTTGCTCGCACGTTTCGACATGTTGAAAGATATAAAATCACTGAACTCATTAGTAAAGCAAACTTTTGAGTAGGAAAACATGTATCGATCAAAATGAACTGTGTGCAATGTTGCACACAAAATAGTTGATTGCGATTTTTCGAAAATGAGTTTAGGGATTTTATATCTTTCAACATGTCGAAACGCGCGAGCGAGAGACACATTAGCTCTCATTTGGTGCGTGGCCCGATGTCCCGGTCACTCTGTCCTTAAACTTACGTCGATTATGCTAAGTCGAGGCAATATAGAGAATATAATAGAGAACCCCAAGATTTTTCTTGCGTTTCTCCTTGTTTGTGCCTATTTTATTTCATGATCATCATGAAGTCCACATCTAGATCAGGTTTCGCAGGAAGACATCCTAGGGAGGGAACCTATTTTTTATTTTGTTTGCTCCTATTTTTCTGCCTACATACCAACCAATTTGCACTTTGAAACCCACATACATGCATGGCTAGCACCAATTATCAAGGACGCAGATAGATACCTACCAAATTCAAGTAGACTGAATGTACGCTGCAGGCACTGTACGTAACGCCACACAAGAATTCATGCATAGCAAAACAGTCTTTACTCCTCACGCGTGAGGTTCGAAGGACGAATGTATTTGTGAGGTAAACTGTACGGTTCCGATTCCAGGCCAACTAAGCGGATAGTGGCGCCGATTGATACATGATTCTGTTTTCGATGTACGATTTGTGGTGCTCCGGAGGTCTCCAGCTTCACATTGATTTGTAACCTTGCCTAAATTCCAGGTGAAAAATTGCCTTGTCAAAATTTGGGGTTCCCGTGCTTTGGAATAGGGAGATCGTCATTAATCGTCCGTGGAGCATGATTGAGATGTCGTTTAAAATCACTTTCGAGAACGGGTGTTCGAACTCTTTTATGCAAAGATTGTCAATAATAGGTAGGTAATTAAATGTTTATAAATATTAGTGTCCATTTTACACAGCACTATTGTAGCCTTAAACTAAGTAAAGCTTGTAAATGGGAACCAGATAGGTAAAATAATACTAAAATACTTCTTTTTTTTTCAATTTACTTACTCATATTAGAACACTCAGACAAAGGATATATACCTATGTTGTGTGATGACACAAATGTTTGTTCTCGATGGGGATTGAACCCACAGCCTAACAGTGCAGGAGGCAGGAGCTAACCGAGCTGTGAGATTTGGAATATTGAACGGTTTTTTTAGTTGTAACTTTGTTTTTTTTCACTGTACCTACCTATTGCTATTAAAATTATGCAACAATTAGGAAAAGTAGGTACATTGTTCAACTGAGAAAAATTCAAACGAAGCCAACAAGCGAAATGCGAACCCTCAATCTGCTTGCTGTGTTATTCCTGTTGTAAATGAAGCCCCTTTGTCGATTTTGAATCTCCGAACCGGAATAGAAACAGCAAATTCAAATCAATGTAAGAGAAATGCGGTCTGAGGCTTACCTGCAAGCTGAATAAAACATTCCACGCGTCTTAACGTATCCAGTACAAACATGATAATCTTGGCACGGATGTCGCACGTGAGCGTGACTCCGATAGGACGAAAACAAATCTCTGCATTCTAAGGAGGTGCGTGCACATGCGATTTTTACATCCCTCTTTTATTTATTCGGAATACAAACAGTACCACTTAACATCTGGTGGGCCATCTGGGACGACCAACAAGTTATATAAAAAAAATAAGATAATGTAAAAAAGTAGTAAAAACTAGGTAGAAAAATTTGGTGGAATTAAAATGTAGCCTATCCTACTTATGGATGCGTTTGTGGCTCAATCCTCTTACATAGCTACTAAACCGTATTAAATAAATATAGTTAATAACCAGGTTACTAACTATATTTATTTAATACAAAATCACAAGGATCACTGAAACTGATCACTGTGCACTGCAGTTGCTGCCTGTGTGCCTCGGCGTCACGGAAGACCAGCGTTGTAGTAGTGCATCAAACACTATTACAGCATAAAGCTGAGTGACGACCGTTTTTGATGTCACAGTATTTTTCTTTAAATTTTATTTTCGCTTATGTTTTTATGACACAAAATAAACATATTTTGAATTGATTTGATTTGATTTGAAACGTTTTAGTCTTTAAAACGTTTCAAAGTGATCCTTGTGATTTTATTGAATAAATACCTTTTGGCTTTGACTTTGGATACCTACTTGATATTTTTATCTAGAAATAATAAAAGAGACGTAATAGAAAAATAGTAGTTTGTTCTATGAAGGTGGACAACCTTTTGAGTGAATTCTTATTTTCTTTCTCTTACTTTCTCCCATTCAATATCAATGGCAAAAAGAACCATTTTCTTCCTTAGAAAGGCACTAAAAGAAACACTAAAAGAAAAAAAATGCACTTATGTATTCATTTTTGTTTCCTGTACCTATATTATTCAAACAGTTGCTTTGTATTTTTGTCATAAACAGCTGGTACTATTTTATTAATTTACATTGCCTCGAAAATATTATTATTTATTTATTTATATTTAATAACACTCACCGTAAGCTAACGACCGGTTTCTGAAAGCTCGATCAAAACTAATCGGATGTCAAATCACTCGCCATTTCAGCTATTACATCGAATCAGATAGAGATAGCAAGTGACTTGACTTCCGATTAGTATCAATCACTTAAGTATTAATTTTTGGTTCCTGTAAATTATTCAAACAGTTGTCATAAACAGCTGGTACTATTTTAATCATTTGAATTGCCTTGAAAAAAAGATTTGAATAACACTTACCGTAAGATAAGTGTCGTAGGTATGCACCACCCTTCAAGCATAGTCAGCGTAAAGAAAGTATTGAAACGAGAGTTTTGTGAATTTCAAATACATTCGCTGGATATGAAGCTAGAGTTATTCAATATCCCTAGTTACCTATTCAATGAAAATCCCCGTGATATTACAAGTTTTCAACATGCCTCAGGTGGAATTGGGATGAAATTCTCTTTGAGCACCGATGGCGGGTTTAAATTGAACACCTTACAGACTTATGTTTGGTTTGTAACTTATATCAAATAGAAAGATTTTTTTGAACGGGCACAATTTACACTACAGCTGGATATAAATTGAAACAATAAGTACGTACTTGTATACCTACCTAATGCTTTAAAATGTTTTAAACATTATCTTTTGACGTTTTAGCTTGCAACCAGTCAAGTATGGAATAGCATACCAATGCTGCATAATGTAAATATGTGCCTAATTGAATTGAATTGAATTGAATTGTATTATTATTTTCCATATTTCAATTCAAGCATTAAATAAGTGACACAAACATAATTTGATGCTTGTCATTTATTGGTAGTTTTGACAGCCTTCACAGCTCAGTTGGCATTAGCTCTGCCTTCTGCACGGTAGGCCGTGGGTTCGATCCCCACCGAGAACAAACATTTGTGTGATGAACATTGATGTTTGTTCTCTGTCTGGGTGTTATTTATAAGTATCAGTACCTATGTATTTACAAAAAAAAGTATATATGTATTATCAGCTATCTGGTTCCCATATTACAAGCTTTGGCTTAGTTTGGGGCTAGATAGTGCTGTGTGGAAAGTCCACCAATATTTATTTATTTTGTATATTTATTGTTTACCTTCTGATAGATTTATCTAACTCATCATCATCATCTTCCTGCCCTTATCCCACGCTAAGTGGGGTCGGCACAACAGGTTTTCTTCTTCCACTCTCCTCTATCATACGTCATCACAGTGCTCACACCTTTCTTACTCATATATCATCCTTCACACAATCCATCCATCTTTTCTTTGGCCTGCCTCTCCTTCTAAAACCATCCATATATCTAACTAAAGCTAAGAATAACAAAAAGTATACCAAGCGATACGAATCTTTTACGTCTTTATCTCTCACCGTAAAACAGCTCCTAATGACTACAAAAACTACAGCAGTTATCAACCTATTAAGGCATTAACACAAGTATGGTTCACGCTATAAACGGAACTGAAACGGACATGAACAAACAGCACCACAGAGTGCCACAGACAGACAACACTCATAACGACGGCACTCCTGTTTTTGCCGGAACAGACCGAATAAAATATGGCACTGACTATTTATGTAGTCCGTAGTTTCAGTGGAATGGATGTACCGCTTTTTGCAGTATAAGAACAGCTCTCGGTGCAAAAAGCACATTCATTCCACATGCTGCTTGACTTTATGATATCTTTATTATATTTTGCGTTAACATAGGCTTGTTGTTGTTCCAAGAATCGTATACTTTGCGTGAGTATAAACCGCCATGACATAGTTTACTACCCACGGGGAAGCGATACGCTATATACATTTACCTCGGGCATTTAGTATCCAGCAGTATAAAGAAGTCGCAAGACGCACTAAAAACACCTAACTGAAGTGATCAAATGGATCACATTAAACCGCTAAGATGATTTAAAGTGATCGATTTGATTCTATACTGGATAAATACCTTTTGGCTTTGGCTTGCAGGGTTTGCTAGCGGACGATAGAGTGCATTATTCTTGGAGTAAAACTAACTGGCCGAATTCGCCACGAAACTTCGCTCCAAGATTAGCACCTAAACTAAAATGGACTGGCCAAGTCACGTCTGTCGCATGCCTGACGTACTGTATACCAAAATCTCTATATTGTGAAGCCCTGAAATAGTAAGGTGATGCCGCGGTAGACCACGCAGATGAGGGCTGGGCGAACGGGATGCCTTTAATTGGGACTGGCAACTGGTGACAAAAAACAGTGATGACTGGCGGAATTGAGCGGATGCCTTTGCTCAACAATAATGCTAGCTAATACTAATAAAATACTAATACTAATACCAAGATACTAAGCACATCACAAACCATGCAGCCCATTCTTGTACCTACCTTTTATATTAGATAAGACAAAAATGTTATTGGGAAGCAGTCTAGACTAGGTACCCTACTTAAAATTAATAAAATATTGATATTTAGTGTAATACACCATTCCTATAAACTGATGTTATTTGCACAACTCATTCCTTCTTTTAGTTTATGTCGTAATAAAATGAGCTTACCATGGATGTTCAGGTTATGACGCATTGAAAATGGACAATGAGCGGCATTCAAGGTTGCGACACTACGACTAGAACGGTTACCAAATTGTCTGACAGTATACCTCAAAACGTCAAAACGAAACTTCGTATATCGCTTTTCATGGTAGTCCACGAATTTCTGAAGACAATGCAATTTTTCGTGCCGCGGGGATCGAACGAACACCTTCTGATCTTGCATTTGAGCCGGTTCACCTGCAACACAAAAAAAGTTGCTAAAGACTTTTAGAGCAAGGTTTTTAGAATTCTCAGATCGAAACGTTAGAATTGTATCTTAATACGAATGTTGAATTTTTACTCCTTTTTTGTCGTCACTTGCCATGAAGTGTATCTCTGTGGTTAACTGCTCCCGAGGATATTTGTGAATTTTTCAAGCTTACTGTGTTTAATTGCAGGATTCGGTTTGCGCATGCGGCTTATCTCTATCATAAAAAAACATAAAAAAGCATTTTCATGTAACTAAAATTTCGTGAAAAAAATTGTATCATACAGTATTTTTAGAGTTCTGAAGACTCCTTTGCCCGTTTTGAAACACTTTATATAGAAGGCCCTTTGTCCGATTTAACTCTTACTGTAAAAAATCACAATAATAACCTACCGACCCACATGCAGATGATATCAAAGGTTCGAAAGATATGCTTGAACAAACATGCAACGCCAAATCGCTCATCAAGTTTATCTTCACTCGCTTCGTTCGCTTAATCACTGAAGTGGTATATAATTATTACAAGAAGGAGCTTTGTCCATCCATTCCAAAACAATGTAGAGGCCGGTTTCATAATCCCTGTCATTTTATAGCAGTTCTATGAGGTATACTTGTCTTTGTCACCTTCATATAACGAAAAGAGATGGCAACAGTTTTACCGGCCATTTAAGCTCACCATAGTTCAAAATAAGTATTGTATTAAATTGTAATATTTCACACCATAACGGTGCCCTTGTTTACCATAGTTGTGCCCTTGTTTGTTGCTCCAACCAACCCTTACCATTGAGACCCTTCTTCGCCATTGTATGGTAGCCTAAGAATCGTCAGACGATCACCAGCATTTATTCCTCTCGAAAAAATGTATTAAATGTTTCAATGACTTATAGCTCAGTTACGATTACAGATACATCGTACCTAGACATCACGAGATCTCAGTACAAACCACTAGTATGTAAATGGTTTCAATTGACGTATGCAAATTGGACCGATTTCATTATAGGTACGAACTGCAAATTGTACCATGCCTCGATACCTCGAGTCTCAGGTAAACTGAACGGTACACTTGACCGTGTATACGCCAACCGGATTTCAAGCTACGCCCTCTCAACGCCGACGGGGTCGATGTGGACCCACTTAGCAAAATTTTCTCAGCAGCGGCTAGCTCGAGTTCGTATGAGTAAAAATATTCACTTTGTCTCAACTTTTATTTGACAGCCAAAGAGTGGAATTCTTTACCAGTGCAAATTATTCCAAACACATATAACTTGGATTTTTTGGTAAGCACGCTACACCGTCGAGTAGATCACATCATCACTTAACATCGCGTTAGATGTGTGATCTACCGAAAAAATTGATTTAAAAAAAAAAAGGAAAAAGAAGTCCCGCTATTCAAACAATGTTAGATGGGATATATGGGGGTGTGTTTGTTTGTTCCCACTCATCTCCGCAACGGCTGCACAGATTTGGATGAAACTTGGAATACACATAATCAATACGAGTCATATTTTGAGTTAAATTAATAAATACACTGCGGGGCAGCTCAGCCGAACTGTTTTCAATCAGACGATTGCAACCATCTGCAACAAAGTTACGTAATTGGTTGCCTGACGTACCACTGAGTAGACGATCTAGTTTCATCTATGGCTTTGTCGTAACCAAAGACATAAATGAAACTAGATACCGCAAGGACGTCATGTTGCATAATAAAGCGTTCAACATTAAGTGGCCACCATTTGATAACCTTCAAACAACTTCACACTCACACATTGTAACATCTCAATAGATATAAAATCACTTATTTATGAAAAATCGCAATCTCAGTTGGGGGGTTCATCAACCTATGTAAGTCCACTGGCGGACGTAGGTCTTTCTCAAGACGTACTGAGCCTGGTCTTCGGCTCTCCTCATCTAGTATTTGCCAGCTATATTTCGCAGACCGTTGCCCCAAGTAGCCGACCTACTAGTAGTGTAGTGGGAGTTATACGCAATACAGCACCTTGCCGTATCTAGTTAAATCTGTGTGTATGGTCGTAATTCGGATGCAGCCCTGGGTACTCAAATAAGCGTCTGTTCTCTTGCAGCTACACCTGCTAGTTTTGTCTCCGCAACTGAATCAAACCTCAATTGTGTCTCCTTTGTAAATGAAATGTGGGACATACGGACGCTGTGGAAATTCAGAGTTTGCTAACAATACGCTTGTCTGTTTGAACAGTTTCCGACCACTGTCAAGTAGTGGGCAACCGACGCTTGTTTTATGGAGGTTCAAGCTCTAGGTTTTAAAGTTTCTGACTGGCGAGAGAGTCCGTGAGTAGAAGGTAGCCCATCAGCCCTTCAGGCTTAAAAACGTTCATTCTGCAAGAAATATATGGATTTAAGAGTAGAAGAGATCTTTGTGAAGGGCTCGTCCGGGGAAGTACTACCACCACGCCTTTTGCTGCCGCCAAGCAGTGTTGCTGCGTTTCAGTTTGAAGAGTAGTTGCCAGTGTGATTACAGGCACATGAGGCTTAATATGTATGCCTCAAGTTGATGGACGCAGGGCAGTGCATCGTAGGGCACGTTCCTATCGTGCGTGACTTACGAGGCAATGCTTTGTTATAGGTGGTGGTTACTACTCAACATTAGGTTAGGGCCATCACCTATAAGATGGTTATCACTTAACATCAGGTGGGTCATCTGCTTGTTTCATCAGCTAGTTGTATAAAAAACCTCCCATATATATTTGGCAATAAATATACTCTATATATTTAGAAGATAAATACACAAATTGAGATTAATAAGTAAAAAGGTCTGTCTAAATTTAATTAAAAAACGGTTCTCACAGACACAGAACAAACGTCACCAAACGTTTGACCTTGTAAGGAAATGCATTTTTCCTCTACATTTTCTCAAAATTTCGTTTGCGATCCAGCTCGTTCGCCGCATGTCTAGGTACAGATATACATAATCTTGAAGTGCGGTGTGATTTGCTTTGACGTGTGTACAAAGGCACTGCAGGCATTATAAGCTAGTTTGAGTGGGTTTGTGGTAGCTTCGTTACGGTTCCGTGACGTAGCTTTGTGTTGTATCAATCTCTCCATGTATGTATCTGTGCAGTATCACTCGACATGTATATTATGTGATCTCCATGCATCATCAATAATTTCTGGACGTATTTATTTCTTTCTCCATGCATCAAGCATGTTCGCGGACGCTCGAATTGACGAGTTTCACACAATCATGCGCAACAGAACCGCGTCGCTGATGAGTCGCATCCGCGACAGCACCAATACCATGCTGGCCGTTGTTGCTGATCGGTTGGATTAAGGCTTCTTCAGTTACTGGGTAAATAAACTGCTACCTATTGCTCAGTTAGTGACCCAGTAGGTAAAAACATCTGTTTGAAGCCTGAATCGAACATATCAATAAAATTTATTTGTCTCATATTTTGTAATAACTACAACTTTTGTTATTTATGGTTCTATTTCTGTGTGGTACTAACAAAATGTGGTACAAAAAAAAAGTATTATTTTGATTTGAAATAAATGAATTGAATTGAATTGAATAAGCCTCCATTGTTGCCTTTCGGTCTATGTCTGAACATAAGCGTCCTTTATATTTGTTTTCATTCATTTTTGCCGTTTTGAATACCTTAAGAAGTAGCAGGTAAATTAAAAAATCTACAAAACTTAATAAAATCTCGAGGGTAAAATCGCTAATGCTTATCATATAGTGTATAGCATGTGACAGGGTCCATATACCGTGGTGTCGGCTCGTTTCCGCCGCCGCGTTTTCCATGGCGCTAGTTGACGTTTGAGATCTACACAAGTGTGTCGATTCCTTGAGCCGGGATCGTGTTTTGTTATCTGCCTTTTTATAACTTTTATGTGAAGTTTTATGTGATAACTTTTATTTGTAACCAGATTTTTTTGTCAGTTTACGTATAAGGGGATCACTCGAACCACAACCTGTGTCTACCTTTAAGCCGTAAACAATTAATTATATTTACTATTGTTTGTAAATAAATATTATTATGTATTTATAATTATGTATTTACTATTGTGTAAGGTAATAATAAAATAAACATTTTATATAATAAACGTTTCTATCGAGCGTGACTTACGATGAAATGCTTTGTTATGGGTGATGGTTACCACTTCAGAGAGACCAACTGTTTGTATCATCAACAAGTACCTATTAGGTTTAACAAAAAAAAATGTTTTTAAAAAAACTATGGTTCCAAACCCAAAGGGTAAAACGGGACCCTATTACTAAGACTCCGCTGTCCGTCTGTCTGTCTGTCTGTCTGTACGTCTGTCAACAGGCTGTATCTCATGAACCGTGATAGCCTGTAGAAATGTTCACATATTGATGTATTTCTGTTGCCGGTATAACAACACATATTAAAAATCAGAATAAAATAAATATTTAAGGTACCCATACAACAAACGTGATTTTTTTGCCGTTTTTATAGATAATGATACGGAACCCTTCGTGCGCGAGTCCGACTCGCTCTTGCTCTTTTTTTACTCGCTCGGATGAAAACGTCAGCCTTCACCCATTTAAATCCTGCACGTCTCAGGTGGTTAACTACTATACCTACACTAATTTGAAAGCTCAAACTTCGCTTCTAACCGCTTCAACTGTAGATACTATGTAAATTGAACGTATTTAAACTTAGTATTTAAGAGGCTGACAACTGTTGAACAACTTCTCGCTCTCACATTTCGACGGTTTTGAAGATATAAAATCACAGAACGAAGTTATGAAAAATAGTTTACAAAAATAGTTTTGATATACAAAAGTTCAGCCAAAATATAATTTATTTCCAAACAAGTTGTCCTACTACAAACATATTTATTTTATAATTAATTAATTCAGGCGTGACTTTGCGGAATTCCACTGTTAAACATAAATTAAATAATAATATTTGTTTCATTTAATTTATGTTTATAATATTTTATGTAATATAGGTAGGTAATCAAACTTTTAGAAAGGAATACTTATTCGAAAGATTTTTATGACAGCCTTCAGTAATTTTATATAACATATAACAGGTTGAAATATGCGAGCGAGATGTTTTTTGATGGTTGTCAGCCTCTTAACTACTATTCAATGTAGGGCAATATCTCTGCGGTCGGTTCGGGTGAATAGCCGAATAGGCTCTTTTAGTGCCCCTTCGGGAGTCTTCGGTTGTTCTACGAATAAACAATGTTTCATGGTATAAACTATAGAATACATTCTATGTAGTCCGACTTTGAGCAAATACTAGTAGCATGCAATAAGTATACAAGGTATTCCAATACTTGTATTTATAAAACTTCAGGGGGAACAAAAGTTCAATACCTACCTGGCTAAAATGTATGAAACAGCTGTTTTTTTTTCGCGTTTACAGTGTTGGTTCCTTAAAAAGAGTTATTCATATTGATGGGTACTTTAGCCCCCTGAAGTTTTTGAACACAAGTATTGAAACACCTTGTATGTATTGTATTCTTCTTCTTCTTCTTGTCGTGTCATTAGTTCGACAGCCTTCACAGCTCAGTTAGTAGTAGTTCTGCCTTCAGTGCCGTAGGCCATGGGTTCGATCCCCACCGTGAACAAACATTTGTGTGATGAACATCGATGTTCTCTGTCTGGGTGTTATATAATATTATAAGTATGTATTTACAAACAAAAAGTATATCAGCTATCTGCTTCCCATATCATAAGCTTTGGCTTAGTTTGGGGTGAGATAGTGCTGTATGGAATGGCCACAAAAAAAATATAGTTATTTCGAAACAATATGGTCTTCTCTTGTCGTGTCACTAGTTTCTTTCGAAACAGGGTGGTGAAAGGATTTTAAGTGCGCCTCAAAGGAGCCTCTTTTCAAGCACTTAACACATGTTATAGAACTTTTTAGGTTCTACGACATGCCAGTTTCCTCACGATGTTTTCCTTCACCGTTTGAGAGTAATGGCATTGTGCACATAAATTTTTGAAAAGAAAAACTCATTGGTGCCCGACCGGTTTCGAACCCACGACCTTAGGATCGGAAGACCACCAGTGCTCTAAACAAACAATGTGGTAGAAAGGTTTTAAGTGCGCCTAATAGAGGTTTCTACCCTATTTTATGGTAATGAGTAGCATCTACAAATAGACGTGTTTATGTCGTGTGATATAGCATGTGTATTTCAGAATGCCAATTCACGCAGTAAAATTGATTGAAATCCGTAAGGTGTAACAAAGTATTTGGTGAACAAAATTAATACTCAACAAAAATATAATTCTGATCATTATCGTCAAAAATGAGGAAATGTCTGACGGTTGGCAACTTCTTAATATGGTGTCGCAAGATTGGTACTAAAAATACTGTGAGTTAATAATAGCAGTAAAGTTTATTTCTCCGCAGGAGAATCTATTGCGTCTCCAACGACAGCCTTCGCAGCTCAGTTGGTAGTAGCTCTGCTTTCTGTTCCGTAGGCCGTGGGTTCGATCCCCACCGAGAACAAACATTTGTGTGATGAACATAGATGTTTGTTCTCTGTCTGGGTGTTATATAATATTGTAAGTATGTATTTACAAAAAAAAAAAAGTATTTAAGTAGTATATCAGCTATCTGGTTCCCATATCACAAGCTTTGGCTTAGTTTGGGGCTAGATAGTGCTGTGTGGAATGTCCACCAATATTATTATTATTATTAATTCAGGCATTTGACTTTACAATTTAAGATAAAGCACAAAAAAGTAAGAAAACAACAAATAAAAAGCTTTCACAATGAAATCCATTAAAACAATACTAACTCTCCAATCCCTGACCTATATTGATAGGAACATCGACAAACACTTTAGCAGGAATGAAAACTGAATGCTTGCAAACACTAAGCACTACAAAGGTAGGCACTGAGTGAAAGAAAAATAACAATATCCTTAGACAACACGGTTATCTTCTTGGAATTTCAACCTTATCGTCTTAAGATTACGGCGACGCGCCTTACTTTTTGACAAAGTGATGCAAAGGCGTTGCTCGTTTCAAAGAAAATGCCATTGAGGGGCATGTCAACACTGTTTCTTGAAACGTTGCGAGTAGAATGGTTCGTTTACTATGTCAGCGTAGGGTTATGAAATAATTGTTCGCTAGAATTCAGTGTGTTATAAAGCCTTTACGTGTTATTTTTGTTTCTTTGTTTTATCTGCACTCAGCCCCTGCAGGATTAAATATGTTTTTCTCTAAAGCTTTTATAAAACTCTGAAAAATTTTAGTCTGCTTTCAAATTATTTAAAGCTTTGTATGGAATATTTTTCTAGGTATTCTTTGAAGTACCGGGTTTTTTGCTTGGTTTTATTCCTTATCTTTTATACAATTATCTTTTTCTAAATTGTAGTTGAGTTCTCTAGATTGGCCAAGTTGGAATAATGATGACGCCGAGACCCTAAGACAATGACCAAAGTTATTCTCGTGACCACTAATGTGTAAACTCTATCAATTTTAATTGATAGCATCAATTAGATGGCGATCGCTATGATGAGTGGCGATTTCATCTGAGCGTTTCTATGCTTCTATATATTATCATATCCTACTTCTTACTATTTATAAATGCGAAAGTTACAGTATCTGGAAGTTTTTGGTTTTATCACGCTCTGAACAGATCTGGATGAAACTTTTAATAAATATTTTTTCTTCTTGTCGTGTCACTAGTTTTTTTCGAAACAGTGTGGTGAAAGGATTTTGAGTGCGGCTCTAGAGGCTCCTTTCGAGCACTTGACACATGTTATAGAACGTTTTAGGTCCTACGACATGCTGGTTTCCTGACTATGTCTTCCTTTACCGTTTGACAGTACTGGCTGTATGCAACTATATTTTTGAATAGAAAAACTCATTGGTGCTTGACCAGTTTTGGACCCACGACCACTAAAAAAACCAGTGCAGTAAATAATTATTGGTGACAGAGGTACAATTTTTTACCAAGAATAGGCAGAATTAACCATAGATTTGCTATGGCTACGGACTAAACCTTTTCTGCTTTTAAGAGTCATAATTACTGTAATATAAATTATAGTAGTTACTCCAAGTATCGAGCTAATTTCTAATGACTTGAATTATCACGATGAGCAAGCACAAATCAACTGCAAATGTTTATGAACCTAATTTCGAAGGCAGCAAAGCTTATAATTCAGGTCACGAACTCAGTGCATGCTTTGTTTACGTGTCGCTAATAAGTGACACTGTACAATTTTCACATCGTACTTGTAGTGGAGGTGAAATTGCTCATTTAAGTGTATATGGTACAACTGTATTTGAATACGCTTTTATTTAAATTTACAGTCGCTTTATAGGAAAATAAAGATGTGAAAACATATTTTCTAAAGTAGTCCATAAAAGAAATGAAATGGCAAATAACTATTTTTGTACATGACTTTTTTTTAAATTTACTACCCGTTCTTTGACTACAGTCCCACCTAATGTTAAGCAACGATGTCACCAAAGTCGGAGCATAACAAACTCAAAGACACCTTTTCACTCTTGTCTTGAAGAGATTCAGTTTTTAGTGGTCAGGAAAAACAGACGTTGCAAATGAGTTTCACTCAGCTGTTTGCGTAATAAAGCTACAAGCGAAACGTATAGACATAATTCATCCATTTTCAAAGCTCCTAATAGTAAAATAATTAATAAAAATCTCATTAAAGTAATTTGGTTCATTTACCTATATAATAGCATTCCATTTCAATACGTGGTATTCCATACCACGATTAGAAAAATACCAACGGACATGGTAATATTTTAAATTCTATATGCATTTTGACAGCCTTCACAGCTCAGTTGGTAGTAGCTATGCCTTCTGTGCGGTAGGCCGTGGGTTCGATCCCCACCGAAAACAAACATTTGTGTGATGAACATTGATGTTTGTTTTCTGTCTGGGTGTTATATAATATTTGATCGAGTGAGCGAAGCGAACGAAGATCTTAGTTTCAACTTGAGCGATTTGGCATTTTATGTATGTATGTATGTATGTATGTATGTATGTATGTTTGTCTGGCGATAACTTTAGAACCGTTGATCCGATCTGCATGAAATTTGATGTGTCGATAGCTTGTACTTGAGAAATTTACTGGTAAGTATATGAGTAAAATCGGATGAAGGGTTTTTGAGATATGGGGTTTTTTAAGGGGGCAAAAATAAAAAAAGTTACAGAAAAAAATCAAGTTACATGTCATATGAAAGGGCTTTGTTTGGACATCCCAAAACAATTTTTACTTTTTTTTTGGGACGCTCGGTTTTTGAGATAAAATAATAAAAGTTAAATTAAGATAACCAGCGATCCAAGAGCTCCCATCTCTAAGAGTTTCGTTGACATCAAGGTTTTTCTACTGGTCGGTCAGTTCCTTTGCTTTTTCTTAATTTTTTTTCTTGAAATACATTAAGGAGGTACTCAGTTCTCATAAAATGGTGACGACGACCAGGTCTGATGATGGAGCCAAGGTCTGTTCAACGGAACTCTTCAATAAATAGGCCAATAGAGTTGAAACTTGGTAACCATACCAAGTTAGTAGGCGGTAGTCAGAAAAAAGTCCAAAGATAATGTTTGGACTTGCCTCTGACTACTACGTACTCAAAGTTTTGATGGGTTCGTCAGGTCGCATCACGAGATCTCAGTTCGGGGCGAACTACTAGTATAAGTATGTATTTACAAAAAAAAAAAGTATATAAGTAGTATATCAGCTATCTGGCTCCCATATCACAAGTTTTGGCTTAGTTTGGGGCTAGATAGTGCTGTGTGGAAAGTCCACCAATATTTATTTATTTATTCATTATGATTTTTCTGCTAATCAACCATAAGGAGAAGGCTACCGCTATTTTACTTCTCCCTCGCACATTTGTTTAAAGTTTGTTTAACTAGTTTTCGTATGCAAACATTTTAGAAGAAAAACTCGAATGGATCAACATGATATTTCTGCTGAACTGTGTGCAATGTTATATGCACACAACTTGGTTGATTGCTAAGTAATTAATAAGTAGTTTATATAAGTAGTAATATATATAAGTATATATAATATAGTAGTGTATAGTTCAGCGCGTATCTTTCAAAATGTGAAAATGTGCAAGTGCGAAGTACTTTGACGGATGTCAGCTCCAAAGGTGACATCATGACAGGTCAACAAAGAGTGGAGGTCAACGCTACATCTACATTTAGGAGGATCACAGATTAGGCGTATTTTACACACTCATAAATACACCGCAAGATGACACACGCCACTTTGTAAATCTCGTACGAGCAGAGATGCGATTGTGCTCGTATACGTATAAGCCAAAAGAATAAGGGTTACACTGTCAAAGTCAATGTTTTTTGTAGTATAATAATAAGCCCGTCGAAAAACGTAAACTCCTCGCCTAGCGAGAGACAAAACATTTAAAACATAAATAATAATAAAGCCATTTATTTTCCATTATAAAGTACTCAATTAACTAACATTCATTTGATTTATTACATTAATAATATTTATATTTGGGATGTCCATTTTTTTTATACACAACTAGCTGATGGAACAAGTGGATGGCCCACCTGATGTTAAGTGGTAACCATCACATATAAAAAAGCATTGCCTTGTAAGTCACGCACGATAGAAACGTGCCCTACAATGCACTGCCCTGCGTCCATCAACTTAAGGCATACAGATGTTAAGACTCATGTGCCTGTAATTACACCGGCAACCACACTCTTCAAACCGAAACACAGCAACGCTGCTTGGCGGCAGAAAAAGGCGTGGTGGTAGTACTTCGCCGGACGAGCCCTTCACAAAGAGCTCTTAAATTAAGTTTTGGACGTAGGCCTCCTTTTGTCTCATAACTAACTCAAACTAGTTTGTTCGAACTAGTATAAAGGTACGCACGACGCTCGTTCAGTTTAATGAAAATGTATGCATAAACTTACGTAAAGTATTCCCAATCTGCAATTGCTGTAAGGTCAAAAGCTGGCTATCAGACAAATGAAAAGCGTCTGGGGGCTGAACGACGTCAGACCTACGTCAAGTAGTAATTACGATTTACCACCTCCCCTGGTCAACGAAACAAATCAACGTCACTTTATGGCAGAGCTAATTTACTGCAAAATTAACTTTGGAATGATAAGGAACAGAAACATTTTCCATGCTGTTTGTTGGTGGAACAAGCAGATAAGATTGCTGGTGGACAGCAGCCCACCTGATGGTAATTGGTGATCCTATACTATAGCGTAGACAAAATCCTACTAATATTATAAACGCGAAAGTTTGTAAGTATGGATGGATGGATGGATGGATGTTTGTTACTCTTTCACGTAAAAACTTCTAAATGGATTTTAATGAAACTTTACAATAATATAGCTTATACATCAGAATAACACATAGGCTACAATTTATAAAGATACTGTGTGAATTGTCTAACATATGACGATAAGACGAAGCCGCGGGCACCAGCTTGTACTGCATAAAACTCAACACTCGTGCAAAAATATATGCCATCAATACTGGTGTGAAGCAAAAAGTCTGAAACTATGGAGGAGGTCTCCAATTAGTAGCTCCATTACTTTCAACTTAATGCCCGGAAAAAACTGTCAGCGTGAACACCAAAAGAGTTTTAATAACTGGACTTATTAATTTTAAGTGGCTAAAAAATTCAGTCTGAACAGGAGACGTAACAAATGCGGCACCATAGTGCCGCATTTATCATACAATGAGCGGCGCAGTGAAAATATACCAATTATGTTTTAAAAATACATTATTATTTTAAACAAATAATAATTGGTACCTATCTATTAAGTCCTAGTATTATTTCAATAATTGATTAACCCAGTAATCAGAAATCGAAATAATTTATTTACCGAATCTAGGTTTAGGTTCATTATATATAAGTATTGATTTACTAAAAATAAACATAATGCATCCTACAAGTTACTACTCTGGCGTGCAAATATTAATACAATACTGGTTGATATACCCATAATACGTACTTCATCAATACAATAATGCCAAGGTTAATTTAAATAGTAACTAGTAGTTCGCCCCGAACTGAGATCTCGTGATGCGACCCGACGAACGCATCAAAACTGTGAGTAGGTAGTAGTCAGAGGCAAGTCCAAACATTATCTTTGGACTTTTTTCTGACTACCGCCTACTAACTTGGTATGGTAACCAAGTTTCAACTCTATTGGCCTATTTATTGAAGAGTTCCGTTGAACAGACCTTGGCTCTGGCTCCATCATCAGACCTGGTCGTCGTCACCATTTTATGAGAACAGAGTACCTCCTTAATTTATTTCAAGAAAAAAAATAAGAAAAAGCAAAGGAACTGGCCGACCAGTAGAAAAACCTTGATGTTAACGAAACACTTAGAGATGGGATCTCTTGGATCGCTGGTTATCTTAATTTAACTTTTTTTGTTTTATCTCTAAAACCGAGCGTCCCAAAAAAAAAGTAAAAATTGTTTTGGAATGTCGAAACAAAGCCCTTTCATATGACATGTATCTTGTTTTTTTTATTTAACTTTTTTATATTTGACCTCTCAAAAAACCCCATATCTCAAAAACCCTTCATCCGATTTTACTCATATACTTACCAGTAAATTTCTCAAGTACAAGCTATCGAAATATCAAATTTCATGCAGATCGGATCAACGGTTCTAAAGTTATCGCCAGACAAACATACATACATACATAAAATGCCAAATCGCCCAAGTTGAAACTAGATCTTCGTTCGCTTCGCTCACTCGATCAATTATCATATATCTCCAGAACTGATATATTCTTTCATTAAAAACAACAAATCAGTGAAAGTTCTCATTTTTTAAGATGGAAGTGTACATGATTATGAAAACAAATGCAGAATCATATTTCGTTCTTGTAAATATAACGAGGCATTCAAAAAAAATCCTCATTCATCACGTCAATGCATTAAACTTGAGGTTATGAATGAGGGGTTCAATAAAATTGTATTATTTCATCAGGCCCATACCCAGTAGAGTATGGTTGATGATGATTCTATAAAAAACCGGCACGGAACCGGGATGTCGTAGAACCTAAAAAGAAGTTCAAAAACATATGTGTCAAGTGCTCAAAAGAAGCCTTTGTGAGGCGCACTTAAAATCCTTTCACCACACTGTTTCGCAAGAACAAGTGACACGACAAGAAGAAGTAAATGATTTCTTAAGGGCAAAAGCCAACTTTGCCCAGTCTCCTTTTATAACGCGCAGCCAAGTAAAATTGCATTCTCTTGTTCTCCAAAAATTGTTCAATTACCAAGTTAAGGGCGCTTTCGGAGATATTTATTGTACAATTCTGTGTTGATAGGGTTAAGCCGAGTAAACTGGGGTGAATTTTAATGGCTGTTTTGTTACTTTGTTAATTTAAATATTTTCGCTTAATTAAAACTGTTTCTCGTATCTTTATTAGGCATCTGAAACAATCGAGAAACATCTTTGTGAGAAATTAGTTTATGTTTGAGTTATACCCTTCTTCTAGTCGCTAAAAGATGAAGCGCGTTTAATAATTTAAAAATAAAATGTTTGCTGCATAATAAAGTATGTAATGTGTTATATGTATGTAATAAATCAATACAGCGTAATAAATCAATCTAAATATTGGTGGACATTCTACATAGCATTCTGCTGTGTGGAACATAGCATGTGTAGCATAGCTTTTACTATAAAATCAAAATCAAAACGGTACAATCACAAGGATCAGTTTGAAACGTCTTATATACTAGGTGAATCTACCGCCAGTTCCTCGCGACCAAAGCCTAGAAGAAAAGGCAACTTAAGGCTAGATTCCTAGCGTTTTTTTATAAGATCCTTTTTAAAATTATGGTACATAATTGTTTAGTTTTGTAATGAGTTGGAACATAGTTCAGTCCCAAGCTTTTTTGTCATTTACTTAATCAGATGTTTTATAGTAAGCTTTCGTATAGAGTTTTTTTTTTTATTATGTTTTTGAATTTGCTAATCGACAACTGATGAATCTCGCTTGGGGCTTTGTTATAAAAGCGTACACATTGTCCTGCAAACGATTTGCTTACTTTAGTGAGCCTAGTAGACAACACAAAAGGAAACAGCAAGTTTATCTTTATTTCTATTGTTAACATTATGATTGTCGCTCGAATCCATCTATCTGATACTTGGTACTAAGAGTTCTGAGGAGTTATCTATAGTACCTGGGGGTCATAGTCATGAGGATATTTCTGTTTTTATGTAATAAAGCTAAGCCAAACAGCGGTGCCGAGTGATCTTCAATTAGTGTGAAAAGTATCTCAGTAAATAGTATCATTTACTCCATACTTATTTGATATATTCAATTTCCAATTGATTTTTTCGGAAGACTAAGCGTAGGAAACTACCCCCACCCTCCGCGCAATAGACAGATGTTTTTGTAAAGATAGCGGATAAGTCGTTGGATGAAGAAGGCTCAAAATCGTTCTTCCTGGAAATGTATGGGGGAAGCTAATCTCTAGTATTTATTTATTTATTTTTGAACAGAATCTATAGCTTTTAAGACACAAAGAATAAATACTTAGGTTTCTAACATAAATAAATAAATAAAATAAATATTGGTGGACTTTCCACACAGCACTATCTCGCCCCAAACTAAGCCGAAGCTTGTGATATGGAAACCAGATAGCTGATATACTACTTATATACTTTTTTTTTGTAAATACATACTTTTAATATTATATAACGCCCAGACAGAGATCAAACATCTATGTTCATCACTCAAATGTTTGTTCTCGGTGGGGATCGAACCCACGGCCTACGACACAGAAGGCAGAACTACTACCAACTGAGCTGTGAAGGCTGTCCGTTATTGGCTGTGAACATACAGCCAACAACGGATTTACATTTTCAGAACAAGAACAAACACCAAACACGGTAACAAAAACCGACGACAGTTGAGTACCACACAATAATGACTTAATAAATGACAATTTAACTTCTTCTCTTCACGCCTGATGAAAATGATGACTTTTCTACGAAATCTCATAACAATAATTATTTGAGTAACAATGTGTTTTTTTAATCAAAATGCTATAACAAAGATACAAATAAGTACGAACACAAAAAGAAGATCCTCGACCTCGTGGATCAACTGATATAACAACTAGTGAATGAGAAAACACCTACATCATCAGCATCATCCCCTTGAATAAGTCTGCTGCTGGACATTGACCTCTAAAGTATTTGGGGGGTATGACGTAGTCACGACGCTTGGTATTGGATGATGGTTGGTTTGGCTGGCCGATTGGTGTCGGTGTTAAGTTCTCAAAAGATGCTGCTGCTTTTACCCTGGTGAGTTTCCTTACCCGTCTTTTACGACCCCCGCGGTAGGTGATAAAGGGGTCCTATTCAAAGCTAGGCCCACCAAAGTGAGGGCACGGCAAACATACACCAAAAAAAATATTGTTGTTGTGTTTGTGTCCAAAATAAATATATTTTCTTTCTTTCATATAAATGTAATTACAGGCACATGAGGCTTAACATCTGTATGCCTCAAGTTGATGGACGCAGGGCAGTGCATCGTGGGGTACGTCAATCGTGCGTGACTTGCGAGGCAATGCTTTGTTATTGTATAAAAAAGCATTGCCTCGCAAGTCTCATATGCCTGTAATTACATTTATATGAATGAAAGAAAATAAGGTGATGGTTACCACTTAACATCAGGTGGGCCATCTGCTTGATCCATCAGCTAGTTGTATAAAAAAAACATTAAAAAACACTTATAAAAAACCGTTGCTTAAACTTTACTAGTTTTCTTAGGCTCAATTTTATCACTTTAATAATGTTTCTCTAAATTATTGCTTTAATTATGCTATACAGACTCTTGTTTAGCAGAATGGCCCTATAAAATGTTTATCAACGTAATTTATACCCAGTTTAGTCTGATCTCGTTTTAAGGTGCTGTTAAACCGGGAGTAGAACTTGGTTTTATGGAATTTCTTTGTAGAAGTTCAGACGATTAGGTTTTTCCAGAATTATTTTAACAGACCACAAATAAAAAAGAAGCCTTGAATCAAAATCGTGCGAATTTCGTTTTGTAAAGGATGGTTCTAAACTAATTTATTAATCTACCTGGTATAAATTCATTTTTGTAATCCACCCTCCTCCCTTTAAAACAAGGCATCAAATAACACTCCGATCTCTCTAAAATATTTATTACCCTTCAAGGAAAAGCCGTGAAGAAACTAAACACTTCCGAAGCTTTGTTTATCTTCTAACCTAAGGTTTGTTTTCATGTGCCTGTTTTTTTTATATTAACTCAAAATAAAAATACAACAAATTCGTTTTAATTAAAAAACATCATAATATATGTCTCAAGATGAGAAGTGTGCTAAAAAGCTATCTATTTGCCAAATTTAAACTTGATCGGTTTAGTTAACCGTGAGAACGGTATTTAAGGCAGGTACCTCCACTTTCGCAATTAATGAAACTACAGGCACGTGAGACTTAACACCTGTATGCCTCAAGTTGATGGACGCAGGGCAGTGCAGTAAGGCACGTTCTCATTGTGCGTGACTTACGAGGCAACGCTTTGTCATAGCACATGCTTACCACTTAACATCAGGTGACCCATCTGCTTGTCCCATCAGCAAGTTGTATAAAAAAAAGTTCAAATTTAAATTTATATATCGTTAAGGTCGTACCCACAAATCCGAAGTTTCAGTATGAAAAGCATCCATCAGACTGTGACGCGATCCATTTATCACCATCGAAAGGGTTGATTGAATACGGAGCGATCCCTCACGGTGTCCTGTCGCAAACATTTTTGCATCGGATTAGAAGAGTTCTATAAATAAAGGGAGATTTTTATTGCATCATGACTTTTATTTCGTTTCACTTGCATACTCGACTGCCAATCGGAATCGGATTAAACTGTCAAACTCCGATTGCATAACTATTTGACAGTTACGCAACGGGAGTTTAACAAATAAAACCGATACTGATAACCAATTGAGGACTAAATTGAAGATAGTAGATGAGCAAGAGAATTTATTTTCAATAAATTCGCTACATATTACAGAATGTGACAGTCGTACTGTGCCAAATCACGCGAAAAATACTATCTTTATTGGAAATTTCTGGCATAACACTTTTCGTTGGCGCGTACCTACAGACGACCAACAGTTAAACTCCGTTCCAAAACTGAAACAAACACAATCTTCACAAGTAATTGTGATATTCAAACCAACTTAAAAAATTCCCTCTTAGTTCCAAATAAATTTAAACTTTCAGCCACTTGCCAAGTTGAAAAGTGAGCTCAAAGTTCTTTTTTATCCTTTTTCGTAATCAAGTTTACGCTTGACCGTTCGCCGAATACCAACAAGCATCAATCATTGTGTCATTTTCTGGCAGTAGACTTAGGAAAAATGGCTTCATCGACTTTACATCAACAGAATTTGAAAGTCATTAATCTTTCCAAGGGGATAATTTATATTATGAAAATGTTGATTTTTGTGTGATATTTATACAATGGCGGTGTGACATTTGAAAGAGCTGGAGCTCTGGGGTACACAATGTGATGGCTTTAGGAGTGAACCTTGTGTTTTCTTAAAGCAGTTACACATTGCTACTTTTTGCAGCTATGTAATCACGCGTTTGGCAAATGCGCGACTGTATAGTGCATGGAGGTAACATAATACTTCGTCTAAGGTATAATAACAATAGCAATTTTAGAGATGTGAATTGCTTATTGTACCGATTTAACAACTCGATTGTGTACCGCTGTAGTCGCACTATAAAATTGATAAAACGCCGTGTGAAACGTTCAGCAATTACATCGTGACTAAAACTTTGAAGAAGCGCGTCAAATGCTAATCGATTGAACTCAACAATCCGTGCACTTTTACAAATAAATGTATGAATATGTGCATGGAATTTAAAATTCAGCTGAATGTGGACATTAGCGATGGTACGCTTCCATAACATTATTATTTATCGAGCCAGTCGAGAGTTGTACTGTACCGGAAAACATTGATGCGATTTATTTCATAAAGTACCTACCTAGACCGAATACATTTTAATATAGATCTGTGTTTTAACCATGTTTATAGAACACAGCTGTATGGCACAGATTGGAAAGCAAATGTAAAAAAATATTTATGCGACATTAGAGGGTTATACGAGTAATAGTTTAATATCACACCCGGCTCATGACCGGTTTCCATTTCTAAGTAGAGTAAATGATGAGAAAACAAAAATTTTAAAGGTCAGAGAAAATTATATTCACTAATTTGCAAAGAAACAATAAATTTATGAAAATATTCATACAGATTTTCATTCTCGCCAATTGAGCTTTGTTCTTTATTTTTATTTTTATGTTGAAGAGCATACACAAAGAGCGTATGATGTATTTCCAAGAATATTTAAAAAGAATAAAAATCTTCGTATTGGATAGACATTTTCTATTGGTTTTTATGATATAGCAATTTCCGAGAAAACAAATTATATTTCGGTACAATATCCGCCTTAGGCACTGCTGGTGTAACTGGAAGTGACCCCACTTTCTGATCCTAAGTTTGCGTGTTAAAGGGCCGACCAATGGATTTTCTCATCAGCATGTGCATATAATTGTGTTGAAAACCAGCGCTGAGAATTGTTCTCAGCTGATGCTGAGCTCAGGGCTTTTTATACAGACCGTACATGGCAGCGTTCCACATACATATTGCGTAGACGTGAACACACTATTTTATAGCTTTTTTTTATCTACTTACGTCTCATTTATGTATCTAGAATGGCTTTTTACCCTTTAATATGTCCTGTACAGATGTCTTGTACCTTGTCGTGTACAGTTTGTATAAATAAATGCCTTTCTTTCTTTCAATATGCCAGTGCTTCCAAACTGTGACTGAAAACATCGTGAGTATTCTATCAATAATTGTAGCAGCAGCGAAATGAATCCAAGTCAAATTCAAAAGGTATTTATTCAAATTACAAGGGTCACTTTGAAACGTCAAGAACAAGAATTTTCGAAGGTACTTCTTACTACCCTGTAGACATCTTCAGATATGGAGTTAAAAGATTACGTTTTTATTTAGACGAAAATACCCTGTGCGCCATTCGTGCAGTTTTATGATACCACACTACAGCCATAGCCACGTCAGATTTAATTTCGCGAGTAAATGCTGCACTGTACCGAAACCATTGCCGAGTGTTTTACCGCCATTGCATTCTTCACAAACCATTGAATTTTCAGTGGACGAACAGCAAATAAAAGCCATCCCGCGAATATATGTGGGCGGATAAAACGCAATATTGCGTGAGTGAAACTGACTTTTGCCCCCGTCTTGGTGCGCGTCATTTAGCACAAACGACTCCTAAGAATGTTCTCGAAATTTACACTCGCTTACACAGGAATACTCTGGCTTTTGTTGAGAAATCTTGATTAGAATAAGTGCGTCTTTCTTTCAGGCACATTCTCCGACCTTTGCGATGAAAGAAGGCTTTACAAATGGGCAAAGTATGTAAAACCTCTTAACAATAACGATTTCCTAAGTATACAAATCGAAAAATTACAAAACGAACAATCATCATCATCAGCAGCGTGATGTCTGCTCTGGTGCTATAAAATGCGTGTCATTTATTAGTAAGACACTAACGGTCGGTTTCTGAAAGCTCGATCAAAACTAATCGGATTTCAAGTCACTCGCCATTTCAGCTATTAGATTGAATTAGATAGAGATAGCATGTGACTTGACATGCGATTAGTTTTGATGGGGCTTTCAGAAACCGGCCGTATGGGCTGATTTCACCATGCTCTGTTAGTTACTAATAAAGGATTAAAATGCCTTTAAATCTAACCTTATATGTCAAACGCGTACATTTTGACATATTTAAAGGCCCTTTAATCCTATGTTAATCAAACAGAGCATGGTGAAATCAGGCCTGAACGTGGTAAATCAAATCAAAAATCAAATATTTATTTATTTGAACACAAACATAAGATCACAAACAATAAAAACAATGCAAAACGTTGAACAGCTGCAAAAAATAATACAAATATGGGTAAAACTGACAGTATTTTGTAGCCGCTTTTTACATTTTTATTTTATTTTATTTATAATGATTAAAAGTAAAAAAGTAAGTACTGTGTTTTACAACTCAAATGGGAAAGTTAATTTCCAGTGCTAACTATGAAGAGCCTGTGTCTATTTTTACTACTAACTTGACTAGTCTGTTTTATTTTAATTCTAATTGATGTCGGCTTCGTATTCAAAGCGACATAGCAGTATTGCACAAGGAAAACGAAAAAAATGCCTTCCACATAACTGCGGAACACAAAACCGTGGAAATCCTTGGAAAATATCATATTTTATTCAAAGATACTCCACTCCACCTACCTACATTACCGAATCCGGTAATTAAGCGTCTTACAAGCTCTCTTTTACATTATGGAAATATTTCAAATCGATTTCTTTTGTATTATGAATTTGATTTGAATCTACCTAAATTACATTTTCATAATGTAATTTAGGTTTGCCACTTCGAGTTGCTAATTCAGCGAGCTACGCCGATTACCTTAGTTTTTTTCTTCATCATCATCATCATCATCATCAACCTATGTTCGTCCACTGCTGGACGTAGGTCCCTCCCTAGACGCGCCACTGAGCCCGGTCTTCGGCTCTTCTCATCCAATGTTTGCCAGCTACATTTCGCAGATCGTCGCCCCACCTCGTCGGAGGGCGTCCTACACTACGCTTACCTAACGGTTTTTTTCAGATTTCCTCATTTCTGATTATAGCCCGTAGTGTATCTCTCAGCATAGGTCTCTCCACAGCTCATACATAGGTATAGTAACCATAATAAACTGATGATTATTTTATAGTCTTTTGATTTCTTTGAATGAATAAATTGAATGAATGATTTTTTTATTCAACACATTATTTTTATAGTAACTCGCACTTAACCGTTTATTAAAAAGTTATAAATGTAGCAGCTTTGAACTCCTGCACAAAGTTTTCGGGCTACATTTAAAAATGAATGATGTTAACATTCGCCATAACCGCGAAAAGTTCAAAAACAACAATCTTGTTTCGTGCATTGAAAACAACCGAAAATGAAGAAACTTTCTATCATAACACCGTTAGAAGCGTTATCCACCCCATTTCTCTCTCCCTCTCTCCCTCTCTCCCCCGGAATTCCCATGTGCCACACACGTTTAGACCTACCTGTGGCTAATAATTCAGGGATCGTATAACTATCTGGCGGTAAACAGAGGGGCGTTAGAAGTAATAGCAGCAATCTGGCAGGACACGACAACGGAAACGTCTCAGAATTTCCCGAGGGAGCATCATTTTTGTTACTATAATGTTCTCGGTATCGGCACGAGTGTGAGGTAAATTTTTGAAGAGGTAATTGAACACACTGATACTCATCAGGCTAAACACTCACTTTTATGTCCTTATAGTAAGTATAGTATTCTTTGGTTTTGTGTAGCTTCATCTGTATCCGTGTATACGCTATCACAGCCGCTGAGACATAAAGTATGTTTTTTTTAATACAACCAGCTGATCGAACAAGCTGGTGGCCCACCTGATTAAGTGGTAACCATCACCTATAACAAAGCATTACTTCGTAAGTCACGCACGATAGGAACGTACCCTACTATGCACTGCCCTGCGTCCACCAACTTGAGGCACACAGATGTAAATCCTTATGTGCCTGTTATTGCAACGGCAACCACACTCTTCAAACCGAAACACAGCAACGCTGCTTGGCGGCAGAAAAAGGGGTCGTGGTGTACTACCCCGGACGAGCCCTTCACAAAGAGCTCTACTACTCTTTAGAACCTTGGAATTACTACCTTACCATACTTTAGAATTTAGAACCTAAATAGGTATACCTACGAACAAAATGTTGGTGGACATTCCACGAAGCTCTATCTAGCCTCAAACTAAGCAAAGCTTGTAAATGTAACCGCTAGCTTTATGTTTAACTAAACCTTACCAGTTATCTCTAATACTATAAGAATCAAAGTCCTGACTGACTGACTGACTGACTGACTGACTGACTGACTGACATATAGACAACGCACAGCCTAAACCGCTGGTCCTAGAGACTTGAAATTTGAGGAGTACATAGGTCTTATGGCGTAGAGGTGTACTAAGAAGGGATTTTTTGAAATTCAACCCCTAAGGGTGTAAAAAGGGATGAAAACGTTTGTATGAAAAATTGTATTCCTTGAACCTACAAACTTGAAACTTGAATTACATGTACTTCAAATTTAAAAAATAGGAAAGGCATTTTTAGTTTTTTAAAACTACCCTTAATAAGTGTGCAAAGGGATGTCAAAGTTTGTATGGAAGTTTTTTAACGCGTGGTGCGATTGACTTTAAACTTGGGGTAAATAAACCCCACAATAAATAATTTAGAATCACGCTTTCAATATTTGAAAACTACCCCTGAAAAAGGTGCAATAGGCGGCTCACGGCTCACCACTTTAACGCGTGCGAAGCCGCGAGAAGCTGCTAGTATTAGATAAATAGGAACAAACTCTGATTATTACCACTGGAGAAAGTAAACTCAACCTCTTACACACCAAGATAATATGGGAAAAAGAACAGGGAGCTTGTACACCTTCCTTGTAAGCTTGTCAATCTAGGCCAAATTGTCAAGCTTCCCAATTCAGTTGACTGAGCAAACGAAGTCAAGGGCGTAAGTAAAGCTGATAACAAACACGTAGTAAGATGATATAACTTCATCCTTTTGGGAATAACAAATGAATGTCAACAAGTGCTAACATTGCGTCAATTATAAGGAAACTCAATTCTAATTGAGATGAAAATAAATTAGAAGTTCACGCCTACGATGGTACTTCAAGAGCGAAATAATTATAAGGCCGTTTTAGGTTCTCGTTTTACGGTACCATTTCGTTTTATAAATTACTTGTCAACAAGGCGGTATTGAACATTAAGGGCCTTGTTTCACTGAGAGACTACGGTTGGGCTACGGATGGTCAGAATACCAACTACTGTAATGTATGTGCAAAATATATCGTTTAGGTGTGCGTCTGACTTTATATAAGAGTAGTAGAGCTATTTGTGTAAGGATCGTCCGGGGAAGTACTACCACGACTTTTTCTGCCGCCAAGCAGCGTTACTGTATTTCGGTTTGAAGAGTGTGGTTGCCGGTGTAATTACAGGCACATGAGGCTTAACATCTGTATGCCTCAAGTTGATGGACGCAGGGCAGTGCATCGTAGGACGCGTTCCTATCGTGCGTGACTTATGAGGCAATGCTTTGTTATAGGTGATGGTTACCACTTAACATAAGGTGGGTAATCTGCTTGTTTAAAAAAAAGAAAAACGACGTATATTATTAGTTTTTTTTTTTTTAGCTGCAACATCGCAACCAGTTAATCTGTAGAATACTGTATTATTTTAGCATTTGAACATAGATCACACAAAAATGGTTTTTGTTGTTAGGATTCGAACCCATACCCTACAGAAGACAGAGATGGGAAGTAAGTACCAATAGATCAGAGGGGATGCATATTGGGCCTAGGAATTACAGTAACAATAAGTAAGTATGTAGTAATCCTACATTTGAGATTGTTTCATAACAAATCATTTTCGACGTATCTCGCGAGGACCTGTCTCGTAAACTGACCGTACAATAACATTTTTTATTTTATTCACCTCATATTCGTAAAACATAATGTAAATGAAAAAGTAAGTTCTGTTTAAGAGCTACAATAATAATATTATTAGTAATCGTAAAATGTTACAGCTCTTTTTGTACGACTTTCCAAATTACTAAGAAAGCATAATGTTGTTTGTTTTTCCTGAAATCTACGCGTTCGTATTTTGTTAACGACAAATACATTTTGATACGTATTGATATTTAATACACACAAGTATTTACAAAATGTACTAAATACACATGAAACAGATGAGCTGATAATTAAACTGAAACTGAAACAGCTTCAGGACTTTGATTCCTGGGCACGATAGATATGCCCTCAGATCTCTTGGTACCAAGTACGACTTTCAGATACTTTGGGGCGTCTAAGGGGGGTAGTCAGAGGTATGTCCAAATATTACATTTGGCACATACCTAAATTTTGCAGTAGTTAGTATTCCATAAGTTACAGGTTGCAAGCCGCTGTTAGAATATTAATTGGTTTGCTCACGATGTTTTCCTTTACCGTTTAAGAGCACTGGCATTGCGCACATACATTTTTCGATAGGAAAAATCCATTGGATTCGAACCTACGACCTTATGATCACTCCCACTAGACCACCGGTGCTCCGACGTATTATGGTAACTCTAATGTATGATTTATGTATAGGTTTGCATGAATATGAAAAAAAATACGAATCCAAAGTTGACAGCCAGACCGATGGTATAGTAAGTAACAACCTGAACTATAACTCGATTAAAGCTAAATAAGGATATTATATGTTTATTTATTATATATTTATGTTTATATAGTTTTATATGTAGTTCATTCATTCACAACATAATTGGTTTTACATATATATATTTTGACACCGCCATTTGACATTATTAAAATCCTGTCCATACAAAGGTTGCCTGGAAGAGATCGTTCATAGCGAAACACCCATTGTACTTCGCAGTAGTTTAAATTTAATTCTTAAATGTTATGTTATTTTCTTGTGGTGTACAATAAAGAGTTTTCTATCTATATAAGGCTGATAGAATATATCTTGGTAAAAAAAATAAGAAAACTACGATGTTGCTGTCACTGTGTTGCGAATGCGAATTATAGAATAGTTCTCCTCTGTATCCTTATTTTATTTCAAGTAGGGCGTCAGTCATACATAACATTATTGAATAACTATATCATACTTCAAAATGTACGTTCTAATAGAATAGAATAAGCATTAATTTGCAACACACACAAAAAATTGGTATAAAGCAGTTTTTTTTCATCCAAAGGCGCCTACGTTATCAATACTATCAGTACAATCAATAGCCATTTAACATGCCATTTCACTTTATTTATTTTTACTACCTTCAAAAATGTTCTTACATCTCCGAATAGTATAAAATAGAAATGTTTTCAGATGAGATTACTTGATTGCTTTAAACAAAACAAAACAGAATTATGAAGTAGACGGAAAACTTTACACAACACTTTAAACGGATTAAGATGGCAGGAAAAAGGAATTAAAGATGGAAGATGGAACATAGTACTTTCCGTTTAGGCTATCAATTCAAACTGATGCTGAACAGAAAACCACCGCAATACTCCGAACGAAATGAAAACGACAGTAATGTATAATTACGGCTTGATAAGGGTTTGACAGCCGTATTTGGGACAGGAAGGCACCATCTTACTAGCAATTTCGAAACGTGCACCTGAGATAAGCACAAAGTATAGCGTTTTGGAAGCTGATCCAGCTATTATGCCGTGGTTATAGCACGACCCGTTCATGTTCGTCCGGTACGGTAGTCATAACCAGTCCAAAATGTTAATTCCAATTATCTGAGGTTACCTATTTTAATTCCGAAAAATGAAATCCAGAATTGAATAATCTAGAGAAATTAAAATTTATAAAATATTCGAATTTTTTTCGGTAGACCGTTGTACGAAATAAAATGCGTGGAAACTTGTAACTATGGAGTTTATTGAAAATAGAGAAATACAGTCGGAGCACACAGCCGTTAGCATCAGCTAGGCAGACAGGAAGAGCGACAAAATCATTGCCACAACACAGACAATAAATTAAATATCAGTGTTGCAAGCACTTAAACTAAAATTATTTCTAATTAGGCTATTTTGCAATTATATGTTTAGATTGTTCTAAACATAATTGGGGCCGGCAGTAAGCTACTCTACAGGTAGTTGACATAGTCGTTTTACTGACCTTCTATACACTTTGTTATTAAATTTTATATCGACCGCTCGTACTACATTGTCTCTACCTGGGTACGTTTTCATAACACGAGCCATATTATAATTCAATGGAGTAGAGTTAAAATCTTTTACAATTACTAAATCACCTTCTTTAAGGTTTGTTTGCGGATATTTCCACTTGGGACGGCTTTGAAGCTGTGTTAAATAATCATTATGCCATACTTTCCAAAAATCTTGTTTCAATTTGGTACATAGATTCCAAAACTTCAAACGATTTACTGAAACATCTGTTAAATCAACTTCAGGATAGCTAGCCAGAGCTGTTCCAATCAGAAAATGTGCAGGAGTTAAATAATGATAGTCACTTGAATTTGCGGAGAGTAGAGGCCTAGAGTTTAAAATTCCTTCAATTTGTACAATGACTGTATTGAGCTCTTCATAGGTTAGACATTGGCTTCCTACTACTCTCTTTAGATGATGTTTTACACTTTTAACACCTGCTTCCCACAATCCTCCAAACTCAGGTGAATAACTGGGTATAAACCTAAATTTTATATAATGCTGAGAACAAAACCCATTAACATTATCCCTGTGATTTTTGGAGGATTGTAAGTCATACAATCTTTTCATTTCATTAGACGCTCCTTTAAAAGTTTTAGCGTTGTCACAAAATATATTTGTGGGCATACCACGCCTCGAAATAAAGCGCTTGAGACATGCTAAGAAGGCTTCGGTTGTTAAGTCCGATACTAGCTCTACATGTATAGCTTTTATAGCAAAGCAAACGAAGAGTGCGATGTAACATTTCTTAACTATAGGCTTTCTAACCCGAGCAACCTTCATATCGAAGGGTCCACAAAAATCAACGCCGACATGCTGAAACGGCCTGGACGCTGTGATTCTTTCTTGCGGGAGGGAACCCATCAGCTGCTTAGCAGCCTCAGCTTTTAAGCGAAAACACCTGACGCATTTACGCACCACTTTCTTGACCTCTCGAATACCACTGACTATAGAGTACCTTTGGGATAGAGAGCTCAAAACTAATCTGGGACCTGCGTGCAAGAGTCGCAAATGTTCTCTTTCTATTATGAGATTAGTGATGTGCGAGTTTTTTGGAAGGATAGCTGGATGTTTTTTATCGAAAGACATCTCTTTGGCATTATGGAGCCTACCTCCTACTCGAATAATACCTATCTTATCAAGAAAAGGATAGAGACTACCTATTCCTGTTTTTATATTTTTTCCAGCAGAAAGTGACTCTACCTCTTTATAAAAATGTTGCATCTGAGTACAACGCACGATGACTGACATAGAGTCGCGAAGCTCTTGAGGCGTCAGGTTACTGTCGTTTATTTTATTCTTATTTTTCGAACAGTTATTATAGAACCTGTAAATAAATCCTATCACTTTCTGTAATTTATAAACACTAGAGTATTTTTCAAATAATTTTGTTGAAAACGATGGCTCTACCTGTGTCAAGTTACACGGTACGTCTAGCTCATCAATCTGCTCAGTGTCTGTGGACAAATCAGACAATTTACAACTTTCAAAATTGATATGTCTGTGTTTCCTATCTAATAAGTAGGTTGGCCCGTGCCACCATAACTCACTTTGCTGCAACTTGTGCGGCGACACTCCCCTCGACAATAGGTCTGCAGGATTGTCACTTGTCCTAACAAAACCCCACTGTGTCTGGTCGGTCAGCTCTGTGATTTGCTTGACTCTATTGTTGGCATAAACATTTGACTTTACACTGCCTGACTTAATCCAAGCTAACACTATCTGGGAGTCGCTGTACAAAAATGTATTTATCTGGGAATACCTACCCACCAGGACTCTACCGACTCTATGTGCTAGCTGGGCTAAAAGCAGAGCACCATTGAGCTCAAGCTGGGGAATCGTCAGACTTCTATTTAAAGGAGCAACACGGGACTTGGAGCAGAGTAGATCTGTTTGTACTGAACCATCATTCTTTAATATTCTAAGATAAAGACAGCAGCCAAATGCTTTTATTGATGCATCAGAATACCCTATCAACTCTACCGAAGAAACATCTTTGCTATTGACACACCTATTTATTTTTATTTTGCCCATTAACTTTAAATTGTTTAGGAAATTATTCCAGTGTAAAAACTGGTCATTGGGTACTATTGAGTCCCATCCTATTTGCAAAGACCATAGCTCCTGCATGAATATTTTGGCTACCACTATAATTGGGCCTACTAAGCCGAGAGGATCAAACATCTTCCCTATAAAGCTCAGAATTTTTCTTTTTGTATTTAAATTATGCTCCTCATCAAAATTGGGGCTTGAAAAAGTGAATGTATCAGAAGTTATGTCATACATTAAACCTAGAGTCTTGACTAAATTATCCCCACTCATGTCTACATGCTCAAATTGTTTTTCCTCATCTGGAATACCCTCTAGAACCTCAAGAGCATTTGAGCACCATTTGTGTAGAGAAAAACTACCTAACTTGAGGAGCTCTACTAATTGGAATTTTAGCTCATGCAGCTGCTCTATATTATCTGAACCACCTAAAATATCATCAACATAAGTACTCTTGATCATTGTTTCAGCAGCAAGTGGGTATTTAGCTGTATAGCGATGAGCTAATTCAAGTAGGCATCGAGTGGTCAAGAATGTAGAGGCCTTGAGACCGTAAGTGACAGTCTGAAGCTGTAAGCAGCTGATAGGCTTCTTAGGATCATCTCGCCATAGAATATTTTGAAGGCAAGTGTGGTGGCTATTTATTAAAACGTTGCGAAAGGCCTTTTGAACGTCACAAATTATTGTGTAAATGTAGGTCCTGAACAAGATAAGAATGTCAAAAAGCTCACTCTGTACCACAGGACCGTTCAGCATGACGTCGTTGAGGGACACCTGGCTGCGGGACTTCATACTCCCGTCAAACACAACGCGAAGTCGGGTTGTCTTACTTGCCTCGTTGATAACAGCATGATGTGCTAGAAAGTATACAGGATCTCTATCAATATCGTAATTCGCAACATCAACCACCTTAGCATGTCCTAGCTCTACATACTGATCTATGAACAATTTATACTGCTCTAGTAAGAAAGGATTTGATTTAAACCTTTTTTCTAACATTAGAAATCTTTGGTAGGCAACTGAAAATGAATCACCAAGCTGCAATTCTTCCAGAGGTGTGATGAGAGGCATATCAACATAAAATCTATTATCTTTCAAACTCATAGAGTTTCGAAAACTTTCTTCAGCCTTTACAAACTCATCACAACTCGGCTTCACAGACTCAGGTACCTTTTCAGATAGCCAAAAATTCTCCATTACATTTTCTAATTTTTTATGATCATGAATAGCAAAATTTGATACAATAACACAAGTTACATTACTCACTTTTTCAGGAATATTACCACCAACTACATACCCAAATAGGGTATTCTGTAATACCGGTCCATTTTGGATTTTAATACAACCATCTAATAAAACATTGAAATAAATATCCGCACCCAGTAACAAAGAAATCTCAGCTGGGATATTGAACTCATCGTCTGAAAGTTTTATATTTTTGGGTAAATTCCACCCGGATACATTAATAAATTGTTGGGGTAATTTTGTTGTAATTCTGTCAACAATATGACATTTTAAATTTAATTTTACATTGTTGTGGCATGGAAGCACACTTATATTCACAAGTTTATTGATTTGTGTTTGTTTATTACCTATACCTATAATATTATGGTTTTGATTTATAGCAATCAACCCAAGTTTGTTTACAAGGCTGGTTGTAACAAAAGATGCCTGGCTGCCTGTGTCAAGCAAGGCTCGAACAGAAAGCTTTTCACCTTGTTGATTTAGTAAATTAACCTTTACAGTCGGAAGCAAAATGTTGTTGGAAACAGGGTTTGACAATAAAGTCACTGCAGGCTCAATAGGAGCAGCTTTTTCTTCGTGCAATAAAGTATTGTGCCCTTGTTTACATATTAGACATTTAAAATTAAACTTACATTTCCCGCTGTGTGTTTTTAGGCATGTGGTACATAAATCATGGTCCCGCACAAATGATTGGCGGACCTCTAGTGCTGCCGTTTTGAACTCCGGACAGCTGAAAAGAGCATGTTCACTTTTGTTACAGTGTTTACACATTTTTTTTACTTGTGTGGCAACATTGGTCACCTTTGATGGGGTAGATTTATAGAATCTACTTGTACTTTCATAGCAAGTACTATTAGGGGGTAAGCTATCCTCTAACGCTATAGCGCGCTTTTCAAGAAAGCTCAAAAAACCTGCTATTGTAGGCAGTTTTTCTATATCCCTATCTAATTGATAAGACCTATTTGTTAAATGATCTAATTTTCTTGTTAGAATGGAAATTAGCAACATGTCCCATGTATCGATGGGCTGTTCTAGGTTTTTCAATGCATGCAATTGTTGCTGCACATTTGACACAAAAGACCTTATAGAGGCTGAAGTGCCTTTTTGCATTGTAGGTAAATCCAATAGAACGCTAATATGTCTTCCTATTAACCGCGTTTTGTTATCAAAACGCTTCTCCAACAAGCTTAGTGCTTCCCTGTAAGACTGATTTACTAACGGCAAATTGACAATGACTGCCAAAGCATCATCTGTTACATACTTTCTTAAATAGAACAACTTCTGGACATCAGACAATGATCTGTTATTATCGATAACAGCCATAAATAAATCAAAGAATGGCTTGAATTTTGTGAAGTCTTTCCCATCATAGGGGGTTATATCAATGGTTGGTAGTTTGCAAGTTGAAACATTGTGACATTCTGAAACTGATTTTTTACCTATCTGTTTTAAAGAGGCATTAATTTTAGCTAACACAGAATAATATTTTTCTTCTAATGGACCAACCTGTTCGCAGTCGTTTTCGTCAATACTTAGAATGTCCAATTGCACTGCTTCATAGCTCTTCAGAGCCGAAATTAGCTTCTCCTTGCGCGCCTCCAATATATCCACGGTCGGAGACGCAAAACTGATGGGGTCGTTCACGAACAACTCAATACGCGTAATTGTAGCCTTGCACTGGCCACGAAGAAGTCTATGTTTACGCAAAGATTCCTTGGATTCCGCCATGATGGAACGTATGCCGGACGAAACGCTTTATTCTACGACTTACGAACACTCCGCGCACTTTTATAACTAAGCCGCACTGTTTAAAATACGAACTTTCAACTTTGTTGACTTGGAGCCCGGCGCGAAGATGTTTGTTTACAAACAAACCGATGACACTGACAGGTGAGTGTGTGACAGACACTCCCGCGCAATATGGCCGCCAGCGGATTTGACCGCTTCTCAATGCTGCCAACACTCACGTCTTGCACGAACTTCACCACACTCAAAATAAAATGTGGGTGTTTTGCAAAGCCAAACCTCGATCTCCAAAAATCGTAAATCATACGTTAACTCGATGATATGATGCCTTTTTGTTGATGATGCATTGTTCTTCTTGTTCTATAATAGTATAGAACAAAGTTGCGGGCCTCGTACAGCAACCCGGCAACAACGACTTCTATGGCAAGCCGGCTTCGTCGAACACAATCTCTCCACAAAAATTTGCGAAGCTGTTCGGCACTGATTTTAAAACACTTCTCGAAGGACCACCAACGCATGTACGAAATAAAATGCGTGGAAACTTGTAACTATGGAGTTTATTGAAAATAGAGAAATACAGTCGGAGCACACAGCCGTTAGCATCAGCTAGGCAGACAGGAAGAGCGACAAAATCATTGCCACAACACAGACAATAAATTAAATATCAGTGTTGCAAGCACTTAAACTAAAATTATTTCTAATTAGGCTATTTTGCAATTATATGTTTAGATTGTTCTAAACAACAAATACTATTTCAATAATTTTGAAATGTAGATTTATGATTCCATTTTTACATGACAGATATTATATTAAATTGCAACAAAACATCATACCAAAGTTACAAAAGTATTTTATTATAAAACCAAAGTAATAACTACAAGTTACATAGACTTTATTGTTCATATGTTAAAATAAAAAGTATGTAACTGAATGTAGTTTAAAATGATTTATTTTATACCCAAATTCAATGCATGAAAACCTGAATAATTTGAACAAAGCAAAGTGCTTTCTCTTACAAAATTTAATTAAAAAGAACAAAAAAATAACAAAAATACTTTAAGTTTTCCAGTTTGATAAAACATTAATTCCGTCTCATTACTCCATTCCTTACTCTTCAAATCAGCTTCGTAATGAGAAGCGGGTTCCATTTGACAGTTTCGTCAAATCACCTTGGAAATTGGTTTTCTATATGGATTGAAGGGGAACGCGTTAAAAAAAGACTTAATTTCGTGTCTTAATACACGCAGCAATCAATCATGCTCTGTCAAAAAGTTACTTATTAACTTGAGCAGTCAAACAAGTTCGAGCATTAACTTATTGAATTTAGAGGGTAACTCAAATTAATAGGTTATCATTCCGAACGTTCATCATTTTGACATGCTTGAGTTTTACACAACAATGGTACAATGGTGATTGGTACAATGTACAGAAATAGATTACAAGCAATTGAACAAAAGCAAGAAACTGAAATGGTATTTTTCCAAATTCGTTTAAAATATTAGATTTAGTTAACTCAGTTTTATTAAATCTCTTAGAACTCTGCAAAACGTGTTCATGTATTCGTCAACACACTCATTCGATTATACCAAATTGTCGATACATAGGGCCTTGCCCCACTGTAGGCGAAAACTTCCATTCATTTCAGACTCTTCTAAAACGCGAGGCCGGTTGCGTGTAAAATATATTTGTAGTATATTTTACTTAAAAAAAAATTTAAAAGTGGTGATTCATCTATGTTTGCTTAGCGGAATATTTGAGGCTAGTCTCCTTTTTTTTTACTTTTTTCTGGGTTCCAATCATGGATTGGCAATATGATGCTATATTAGTATTTATATTTTGTTTTCAGTTTAACCTGTTAAAACTCACTGACTGTATTTATAAAGTCAAGAATAATACATTTGTGTCTGTTCTGATGCAATCGTATCTTCTGAAGCATAACTTAGATGAAAAATTAGGTTTAAAAATATTTTCGATACACGCTACTCGCCCTGAGTGCCACACAAAGTTTAATAACATTACACACTCAGATCTGTACACCCACTGCTAGAGCACGATTCTGGCCACATTTGAAACTTTCTACAACTCAAATAAAGAATACGGTTTTTCTCTATTTCTACGGATATTGATTCAAATAAGATTAAACGGTAATTCATTGGATAACTGAAAGTGGCTGAGTTTTATTGATCCCGTATTCCGATGAGGAATCATCCATTCAGAATTTTTGGTTCTTGAAAATATTTGAGGGTTTGAGAAGACAGAGAGATCATGTCCACTGTCATTAACACATCAGGTGATAAAATAGGATATTAAGCAATTAGGGAATAAAGGACGGATTTAAAGCGAGGGCCATAGATGAATCACGAGCAAGTGAAGGATTATAACGACTGAATCACGACCGTAGGGAGTGATTCAAGTGTTAGAATCTTGAGCGACGCGAGTGATTCATGGCCCTCGATATAAATCCCTTTTATCCAAGAGTTGCATAACATACTTTATACCATGACTATGAGAAAAAGATTGCCCGGCATACCATCACGAAAACAACCTTTTAGTGTATCAATACTAAACAGTAAATACTTTAGAGGTGAGCGTTAGGGGACAAATGGTAGCAAGGTTGTGGTCTCAAATCCAGTAACGAAAATGAAGCATCAATATTCCTATTTTGTTTTCGCCATATTTCATGATAATTATCCTTGTCGTAACCCGATATGATCTCCCGGCTTCCTCCAAATGATTAGCAGTAACAATCTTGCGAAAATTCTGTATTTAAGCTGGTACTTTAAAATGCGGCAGTCGTTTTTTAGCGGTGTAACTTATCAAACCAAACAGTGCGAATACTTCGCGTACAGAGCAAATAATTGGCAATCACGAATACATTTTGACATATGTGGATTTAAACGTATTATATCGATATCCGACCTCTTTGCGTTGTAGTTAGGGTACGATATGTTCACGTCACTAAAGTAAAATTCATTCTTGATTAGGCCCCTGAAATGTCTCTAGCTAAAGAAAAACGTTATTGTTTTATTTTTTTGTAGTTATTGAAGGATTTTGATATGTTAATATCACAAATATACCGTCATTACGATGTCGTGATATGTCGTGCCGGAAGTTACGATTGTAGTGACGCCTTTTAGGAAACCAACGCTATACAATCTTGCTAAAACTCGGTACTTACCCGCCTACTGGGCTCCATTTCCTTACCGTAATCTCTTTTAGGGTTAATGCTTACTCGGAGGGCAAAATACTTATTATTTTATTACGATTTTACTGGAGTATTGACCCTTAAGGTCAGTACTGATCGGAGGCCACCGATTATTAAATTTCATCCTTATCCAATTCGGATAACGTTGAAAATAAAGCGCAGGAAATGTTTGGCAATTGCACGTTTAAACGGAGCAACTTTGAACTCTCAGCAAATAGTAATAAGGACCATATTTTATCACTGACATTTGCTCTTAGACATTATTTTAGCAGTAGATATTATGGCTATTTTTATTCACTGGTAGGAACTTTGAAAATATTTACTCTCTTTGAATTTCATCGTTCAAAAAGTCCACTGCTGAAAGGGTTCTCATATTTTCAAGGAATAACAATGTTGAGCCTTCTTTATCCACCTGTCTGTCTGCAACTTTTTTTCTGTCAACATTGTCATCAGTCCGTCGAGAGGAGGCCACCGAGAGGCAGGTCCTAACGTACATCAATTTGAACTAAGGTCTTAAGGTAGTGGGTTCAAAACTAGTTGTGCATCAATGAGTTTTTCTGTGTAAAAATATATGTGCACACACAGTGCCAGCACTCTCAATCGGTGGAGGAAAACATCGTGAAGAAACCGACATTTATAAAACCTTAACAGTTCTAAATTGTCAAGTGCTCGAAAGGAGCCTATTTGAGGCGCACTTAAAATCCTTTCACCACACTGTTTCAAAGAACTAGTGACACGATAAGAAGAAGAACTTTGAATTCCAAGCGGACGACAGCTTCGATTTCAACCAAGAAAGTTTTGGAAGAAAAATATTGATGCCTGAATCTCGTAGCATAATTGGAATACATTGTGACATAATTGAATTTACTCTTCAACACTGTAAACATTATATATACCTTCCTATATACTTACCAACTTTGCACATTCAAACATTACATTTGGCAGACAAATCTTGCAGTAGTATTTCGTACGTGACAGCCACCAAGCTCACGCCTGTTATGATGTTGATTGGTTATTTTAGTCCGACTACGTAACCAAGATTCGTAACGAAGAAGGACTGAAATTAATACTATATTATTGGGAGTAACCCAGTTGAGAAGTAAGAAAAAATCATTCTACGATTACGGTTACGAATCTTGGTTACATATATGGACTAAGGATTACGCAGGGTGATTACGTAACTTTGTTGCAATCAGTTTCTATATGAAACCAATAAGTATATAAAACAATATGAAAGTTTTGCGATTATCCATCAATAGAAACACCAGTTGTAATCTAACTTTGTTAGCAACTGCATCTATGTGTAACCACATAGCTCATATTCACTTATTACAAACAGAAACTGATTGAAACTGATTGCAACAAAGTAACGTGATCAGCCAGCTGGTCTCCTTGCGATTTTTTTTTTTGTCGATTAGAAACTTATCAACTGGAATTGTTACACGGCGACCGGCTGCTACTGTCTCAAAAATCACTATTTAGGTATGTTAACTTTTATGTACGAGTTTAATATCATTATGGGTAAAGGTTGATGATGATAATGATAAAAAATGAATTGTAAAACCAGATGAAAACAAAACATTACAACAACTGTTAAAAACAAGTCTGTGTATTTTGTACAATTTGTGTGTTATGCTGTCTGAAATGTTCGCCAATATTCAGGCAGAATTGGCTATTTTTAGCATGTTTCAAGAGAATTTTATTTAATATAGACATGTTTTATTTCCATAGCCAGCCGCTTTTAGCGAGCGCAAGTTTGCATACTGAACTATAAAAAGTTTTTAACTAAAATAAAAGCAATTGTTTGTTAAATGCTATTTTTACCTCCACTTTATATTGTTATATAATTTTCAGTTGATATTAAATGTGTAATATGAACATGTTTTATTGAGAAACAGCTTTTAAATCAAGATAAATACTATGAAGTTGAAAAAGAAATGCTAGTAAATAAGGACACAAGTTATTTACATATTTGAGTAAAATTTGCTAGTTTTTTTGTTTATTGGTAACACTGCAAAACCGGTCAGACAGCACTGGTGGTCTAGTGGTAGCGGCCCCGCCTTCCGATCCTAAGGTCTTGGGTTCGAAACCGGTCGTGCACCAATGAGTTTTTCTGTTCAAAAATTTATGTGCACAATGCCAGTACCCTCAAACGGTGAAGGAAAACATCGTGAGGAAACCGGCATGTCGTAGAACCTAAAAAGTTCCATAACATGTGTCAAGTGCTCGAAAGGAGCCTCTAAAAAGGCGCACTTAAAATCCTTTCACCACACTGTTTCGAAAGAAACTAGTGACACGACAAGAGAAGAGACTGCAAAACCAATATGGCCCGCACCAAAAGTAACAAATAATAAAAGGCACTACTAATCATTGCATCTCCCTCTACATTACTGTCAATAATAGTGTGCGAGTGAGAGATAATGATAGGATTATACTATTATTAATTCAACACGCACAAGTTCCGCTCGTCATTCAGGGTTTTCCAGTCTTACCCAGTGTTTAACGCTAAGCAAAATTATTACCAAGAGCACCTATAAATTGCTATTTCTGTTGTCAGTATTTTTTCAAACAAAAGAAAACCTTTGACTAATTGTGGGAAGACGCAGCTGGGGCCTGCACATTTCAAATGAAAAAAGGTTCACAAGCACGGTAGACATTCATTAAAGATCCATAAGGTTAAAATTAGATAAGATAAGTGTAATATCAGAAAAGAGGGTCATCATCATTAGGATACACTCAATAATTATGAAATAGCAATATAAAGGTGGTAATTATGAAAGTCAGAAATTACTAAAAATGAATTTCAAAATAAAAAAAATTATGGACATTCCACAACGCCCCAAACTGAGCAAAGAATGGAAACTATAGGAACCAGATCATTTAAACAATACTTCAAATATATATTATATGTTAGAGCGCTCTAAATATATATTAACCACTTAATAACAAACCATAATGTCCATTTTCAAAAAAAAATGTTCTCAGTGGGGATTGAACCCACGGCCTACAGCGCAGTAGGCAGAGCAAAGAAAATCTATGACTTATTCTTAATGTAAAATAAATATTATTCATTAAAAAGCATTTATTCACAGTTTTTGTTATTATAAGGTAGAACAGAAGGATTATATGAGGTTTTTACATCATGGAATCTAACGATGGGATATAAAACTGTTATTTTAATCTTACACATAATGTTTTTAACACGATTTTATTTGCTTCTTAATTTACACCTACAAAAATAGTTTTGACTCTGATTATCCATCAGGAGTGCTATTCCGACAACAGCAATCACTCAAGTGACTGCAGAATCCGCAGTTCATTTACAATTTGACATTGTGTGATACCCATCTCTGGGCTATTCGTCCTTCGCATTTTTGAAGTATGTCATTTATTGGTACCATTTCGGCCATGACGTCAGCGAGCAAGGTGCCACCCGCGTGAGTGTTTTGCAGTTGAAAATGCCAACGTGAGTGAGGCGAAGCTCATGATCAAAGTGAGCGTGGATCCACCTAGGTGATACTCACTGTGATTTTGCTGTTTACGGAATAGCACTACAGAAAATGGCATTACAAATTTAAATTAAATGAACAACGCCCGTTCAACAATAATTAATAGTTAATGTTTACAGGTTTCAGTATTAAACTTTTTTTGGTAATTGTCTTATCAATAGGCTTCCACTTTTTATTAGCGTTCATTGTTTTTCGGACATATTCAGTGAGTAGGTATACTATTTAAATAGTGAAAAACACACTTCAACGAGAAAATAATTATTATAACACAAAACAACCCTAAACCAGCAAGTTACAATATTTTTTTAACCTTAAGTATTCGTATATTAAGAAATACAATATTGTCTTAGTTAATAATCTTTGTTAAACAATATTTACAGTACAGTTACTAATTATTGAAGTTTGTATTTACATAAATTAATATTCTCATTATAACATTTTACATACCCAAAATTATATGCTCATTGTACATGGCATTTTCATTTACAGTATTCTCATACAAAATTATGTATTTACAATGTGGTACCGACGATTTTGAAGTAAATTAAAATTAGATTGGGAACGAGCAACATCCTCATCTTGTTCAAATTTTCCGTTTTCATTATGAGAGTTGAGATGAGGTCCTTGCGAAGTAAAATTATGCATGAGGTGTAAAAAGATAACCCCAGAAAACTTAAACGAGTCTTGCGGACCACTGGAAAAAGTGATAAAATGTCTAGTTATTATTGACAATTCTGGCATCTCAATGAAGGAAATGTGTTTTTCAGTTTCATGTTTATCTGCGGTCAATAATAACTTATATTAGTGCCAGAGCTTTAGCGTTTCTGTACAATTCAGCTGGATCAATTTTAAAACTGTTATAACTTAAAATAATGTCGATATGAGAGGTACCTGTGTATGCACCATCATTTTTCGGGAGTAGTCTTTTTACACCCTGCATTAATCTGCTTTTATTTTTAATTGCGTAAAATCGTACCTAAAAATTAATTGAAAATTAATAATTATTCAAAATGGTTTATTAACCCTGATTATTGCTGGGACCATACACAAAATAATAAATTATGCAAATCTATTAATTGAATTGAATTATGTATAAAAATACTCATATTTTGTACATTTTCTTTTAATTAGTCTCTGCAGCTTTAAAATTGTACAAACTAGCCTGCTCAAGTTTAAAATTTAAATATAATTGTGAATAATTTTCAGAAACATAATCAGGTCTTTCAAACAGAAATCACAAAAGTTTGAACTACTATTAAATTCAAAGTTAGTTTCAAACTCCACGATTGAAATATAATGGTAAAAGCGTGTTCAATAAAAACATGTGCCTAAAGTAGGCACGCAGTACATACAAGTCATCGGCTATGCGTGCTTCACGATCGTATCAAACAAAATTATCACATTACTCCAAATATTAGCTCGCGTTTTCATTCCCACATTACAAAATGGTCCCCTCACGTGTGATTCTCGCGTATATTGTTCCCAATCTAATATAAAAGAACATAAACAACTTTATTTAATAAACGGCATGTTTGGAAGTACGTCGGGCCTCCGCCGGTGATGCGTCCCATGATGCCTCAAATGTATTAAAGCTTCTCTCATTTTTTGCTCCCTCAGAGACCGTATATATTCTTCATCGACCACATTTCTGTGTTTTCCTCCCCGTCCAAGCTTATCACTTCGCTCCCCGTCCTTAAATAAAACACACCACAGAGATTTATCCTTGTTATCCCATAACAAGGACTTTGTGTACTCCTTTAGTCTCCTGCTGTTCTCCTCCACGCGACGCATCGCTATTTCTATTTTAATCAAGTCTTTATAGTGATCCGAGACAGGCTCCGTGCCGTTAACGTCCGGTTTAACGGCGCTTATATTAATTCTCGACAAGTAATAATTTTCATACTGTCCGGAGGTGGCCCGAGTTCGCAATAACCACACGACACTGCCGATGAAAGTGCACGTCACTATGAAAGTTAATATGAGGAGAGTCAGTCGTGGTACTAGCCTCGGGGATGCACAACTCATATCACTATTTGTTTATATTTGCGGACGCACGGTGGCTCGAACATACCGTGACGGCGTAGCACTCGAAGCGCTCGCTCGGCTACGCGACCGCCCGCTACGTACTGTCGCTACGAACTGGCGTAGACCGGCTACGACGCAGCGCTGTTTATCTCGCTTGTAATTTGCAGTCCAAAGTTGTATCCAAGCTGCGGATGCTTTCAAATCTCTTTGTACGGTTTTCTTTGCACTTTTGTGCATTCATTGTGCTGGTTTAAAATTCGTCTACGGCCGGACTGGTTACTCGTAATTGCAGCGCGTTTTGTGTTGCTTTGAGCGTTTTAAATGTAAACGTTTACTTTTTCTTTTTACTCTGACTTCGCGGCTATGTAGAAATGATTGCGTCATTTGCAGGTTGTAAATGTGTGTTGATTTGATCTGCAGATATGCGAAGTGGGTCGATGTTTCAAGGCTTAATTCAGTAATTTGGCTCTAAAGGCTTCAGCGATAACGATCGTGTCGCCGTTGCAATTATTGGGCAGGTTTTGTGACAAAGGCTATACTTAAGTTAATTTCAGGCCAAATACGCCGAATCATTGTGACTTAATGTGATTATAACATTTTGTCCTTCGCAAAGGTCACAAATTTTACGATTAAATTAATGATGACTTGCTTACTTTCTGTCTAGACTAGACTCTATTAATAAGCAATTATTATTAAACATGTATATTTTAAAAACCTATTTTTTCTGCCTTAGCTCATTAAAAATTAATTTGGTAATGTCAAAGTCAAAGTCAAAAGGTATTTATTCAATAAAATCACAAGGATCACTTCGAAACGTCTGAAAGGTGACTCTTCTAATCAATATCTAATCTAATAAGTTTTATAGCTCGATTTCTACATTACTCTGGTCTACATTTTAAAAATCGAAAAATGTTGATGGATTCAAAATCGTGCTTCCTGGAATATAAAAGGTAGGATATAGATGTGTGGACTTCTTCTGACTGATGATAATAATGATGGTTTTCAATCATATTAAACCCAACCAGATAATACATGAATCATCTGAAATATAACAAAATAGACGTAAATACTTCAGCCGTATGTGTTTCAACTTCAGTTATACGTACCATCCATCATATTTGTTCCACGGAGCTCCGTAAGCCTCATTCATACATTCTCGTTCGTAGCAAAACCTCTAGAATCCCATATTACGTCATTGCGAGAAGAGAAAAATGCACATACTCTTTTTACGAAGCATACCTACCCCACGTAATTCCATTTCCTTTATTCGTTTAACATACGACCGTTTCTGTGCTACTCTGGTCTACATGCAGTCGGAATCTATCACATTTTTTTTAATTCTAGCTGCTGATGGAACGAGCAGATGGCCCACCTAATGTTGAGTGGTAAGCATCACCTAAAACAAAGCATTGCCTCGCAAGTCACGCACGATAACTACGTGCCTTACGATGCACTACAATGCTTCCATCAAGTTAAGGCATACAGATTAACTAATTAAGAGTAGTAGAGCTCTTTGTGAAGGGCTCGTCCGGGGAGGTACTACAACCACGCTTTTTTCTGCAGCGAAGCAGCGTTGCTGTGTTTCGGTTTGAAGAGTGTGGTTGCAGTTTAAATGACAGGCACATGAGGATTCACATCAGTATTTTTTTAATGCAACTAGCTGATGGAACCAGCAGATGGCCCACCTGATGTTATATGGTAACCATCACCTATTGCCTCGTAAGTTACGCACGATAGGAACGGGCAGCAGAAATAGGCATGGTGGATGGCATTACTGGACTCTTACTTTTTCTATGTATTATAACACTAGCGGCCTGTCCCAGCTTCGCATGGGTGGACATAAATTTTTTCAATGTTCTAGTATAAACTTAGACCGTGGTGGGTTCGAGTCATTTGCACGCCCGTCTACCTCGCGCCTTGCCCGGGCCCGCGCTGGGCGAGAACGCGCCCCGTGACCTTATATTTTAAAATCTTTTGAATGGAATGTCCGATTTGAAAAATTCAAGAAGTAATGTACCTCTATAGGTATTGAATCAGTCTTGAATATAAAAAGATTTATTTGGATAAGGATTAATACCAAGGTACAAATAAAGAGCATTTACTAGCGGCGGCATTTCAATTAAATTTTTATAATTAAAGAACACTTATTGTGACATAACTATAATAGCTAGACATTATGCTGTCACGACATTTTTTGTAGATAATGACGTGTTCTGCAAAATTGTAATACATTATTTTGTTCTATCATCAATAGTTTTCGCAGCGCACGCGATGTAAGGTTTTTGTTTTCACCTTGGGTTACATTATTGGAATTTTAGTAAGGATCACTGATTTTTTTGAAAATATAATATAGCCTATGTTACTGAGGGATAATGTAGCATTCTAATGGTGAAAGATTTTTTTAAATCAGACCAGTAGTTTTTGAGCCTATTCGTTACATACAAAAATACAAATCTTTCCTCTTTATAATATTAGTGTAGATGTAGATAAAAAGTAATTTTACATCGGCTCATGCCTAAGTGATAGATCTTACGATACTATCGAAGTAATACTTCCAAATATTCAGCAGGATATATTTTTATTAAATATTTATGAAGAAAAACCGCCGTCTTGTAGTCCAGGCTATTCTGGTTCCATTTGGAATGATATTTGCATTTCTTTTGGATAATGAATGTAGGCAAGCCCCCTTGACCGACGTGGGTGCTTCATTCATATACACGACTTAGCCAGGATTTTTTTTGGTATATATTTTTAGTTACGTTATAGAACCAGGAATGAGAAAATCTGAAGAACGAAAGTTACCAATATTCGTAGCTCGGAATAACCAACAATGGGCAATGTAGTTCGAAGAATTGACCACCGCTGGGGTATTCCCCAGGTGGTGGCGATGACAAACTGGTCCTTGGCCACAAAACAAAACGTGGATTGCCTCAATGAAGGACATCGTGAAGACCGCATGAAATCGTTGGATGGAGAGGGAACCATTCTACCTTGAAATGTTTTAGTTACCTATAAGTTTCCATTATACATTCAAATCGAAAAAAAAAAAACGAACTAATCAAATCAATCTACTCTATTTTGCCACGTCTAAATTTGTTATAGTTTAGTTGAAAATGATTTCAGTCTCTGCCTCTTTTTCAGCGTCATGACCACAGAATACTTAATAATACCAAAGAGGGCCGCATCGCCCATTTACATCGAATACATGTACATATACATATATATCATCTTCCATCATCATCATCCATCACTGCTGGATATATATATCATCTTCCATCATCATCATCCATCACTGCTGGATATATCCAGCAGTGGATGAATGGATTTGTTCGACGAACGGATATCTTCGATTATTTGAGTTATATTTAGGGTTGCAGTGGATAGAGGAGCATCAATATCGTTCAGCCTGGAAATTATAGCCTACACCCAGTATTGGGATTCAGGCTGTTTATATTAATAATAGTTAATATTGGTGGACATTCCACACAACACTATTTAGTCCCAAATTAAATAAAGCTTTTATAATGGGAACCAAATAGCTGTGATATTACACTTATGCATATATTTTTGTGAAACTTATAATATAATATAACATCCAGATAGAGAACAAACATCTATGTTTACACAAATGTTTGATCAGGGTGAAGATTGAACCAATGGCCTACAGCTTAAAAGCTAGAGCTATTACCGACTGATCTGTGAAGGGTTGTTCGTATTGATTGGTCAATATAATAATATACTGGCCAAACAGCGTTCCTATTTGGCGGAACTATGCAGCCTATAGCAAAGATAACTGTTGTCAATACGTCTCATAGCCAACGTGGTAGCTGGCTACTAAATATTCCAGTAGCGAGTCAGCCTATTGGTCAGACCTATCCAGCCGTCCCGTTTTATTTTATTCATTTCATCCCATTTGTCCGAATACAGTCTTTTATGAACACTAAAAGTAGGCATTTTTGTATAGATATTTACAACCGCTACAAAAGTGTAGGATCAAAAAGGTATTATAGGACTTTATGTACGTTTTTAATTTTTATTTGTTTTATAGTGTTTACCTACACTTAGGGAAACACATAGATTCTTATAAAATACCATATATTACCCGAGTTGGATATTAAGAATGTAATGATATGATATGTTATGAGAAAAAAATTATGGAATCAAATGCAGTAACTCCCATTTGTTCTATAGGACTGTTACGTCATAGAACTGTTATAACTTTTTTGGTCCCTGTAGTTCAATGGTAGGACTATTGAAACGAAAACTAGCCCATTTGTTCTATAGAACTAATAATATCTGGTAACTATCATTAGTTCTATAAAACTGTTGGTCCATGGAACTGTGTAATTACTAATTCAAGATTATTTGAGTTAGCACGAAAAAAAGTATATGAGTATGATATCAGCTATGTCATTCCTATAGTAAAAGCTTCGCTTAGTTTGGGGCTAGAAAGTGCTGTATGGAAAAGCCACCAGTATATTTTTAATGGCCTGAGTGGTATTGAGAGCCACCTCTACCTATCACAGTTCACATTTATTAAAAATGGCCTGAATGGTATTATTGATAGCTCTATCTATTACAGTTCGCATTTATCAACAAAGCACGTCTATCGAGAACGTGATACGGCATTGCTGCGTCCATCACGGAGACGTGAAGGTGTTAAATCTATCTACCTTTAATTGCACCTCTCTCTTGTCGTTTCACTAGTTTCTTTCGAAACTGTATGGTGAAAAGATTCTAAGTGCGCCTCAAGAGGCTCCTTTCGAGCACTTGACACATGTTATAGAACTTTTTAGGTTCTACGACATGCCGGTTTCCTCACGATGTTTTCTTTCATCGTTTGAGAGTACTAGCATTGTGCACATACATTTTTTAACAGAAAAACTCATTAGTGCACGACCAGTTTCGAACCCACGACCTTAGGATCGGAAGGCGGGGACCTACCACTAGACCACCAGTGCTCTCGTTATTGCACCGACAACCGTCCAACCTTGAGAACGCAAACAACCGCCAAGCAACTTCGCTCGCACATTTCGAAAATTTTCAAGATATATATGATTTAAGAAATCATACTTGATTGTAAAGGGCACAGAAAGGTTACATCCTTCTTATTTATGGATGACGATGACGTCAATCCCTGCTAAATATATATGTTTACATACATACCTAATATTTGATATAATGTACCCTTCAAATTTTATTTTAATGCTTTAGAGCTGATTTTACCATTCTATGTTAGTTACTAATAAAGGATTAACAGGCCGTTAAATCTGACCTTAGATGTCAAACGCGTACATTTTGACATATTTAACGGCCCTTTAATCCTTTGTTAATCTAACAGAACATGGTGAAATCAGAGCTAAGTGTCGGATTCGTGATCAAACAGAGGTCATTGGCAGACCAACAACCAGATTAATATTAGTATTATGGTGCAAGTTTTTTCCCTGTTCAGAATAATTACAGTGGAAAACCTAAAACCAAATAGCGTATAAGGCAGTTGTCCCATCGTCGACTATGAACGAGAAGCGAGTAGAGCTAGAAAGTAGATACGAGTTGGCGAGTAGCAGGAAGCCAGTGTGTTCCGATAGTTTTGTCGCTTGGCTATAAGCGAGTGTGCGACTGCGACGGATGATTACTCGCGCCACACACTTAAAGCCGCTCGCATTATGTAGAAATGACCGCTGGTTGGTATCTCGGCGTGAGTTCTGACCGCCAAGCGAACATCGCTGAGCGTACCTACTTAAGTGGTGCTGGCTTTATATTTCAAATGCTTGCAGTGCATATAGGTAGAAATCTGTGCATGGAATTAGACTTTTCTATTAATTTTCCAATAATATAACACAAAATTGCATAAATTTTATTAATCAGTATACTCGTGAGTATAAATATGAACGTAGATTCAATTTTTAAATATGTTCCTATATCAAGAAGCATTGTTTTTTTTTAATCTTTAACTATTTTCATGTTCTTGTTCACTCCATCGTTATTATTCGGAGACTCCGTCAATTGGACACCACCTAGCTTTAAGAGCTATTTATAATAAATCTGATACTTTCAATCACAATGACCCAACATACAATTTATCAAGCCCCAACCGTATAATACCGACATACCAAATTATTCCTGGCCCGGCAATTACTCCAGAAATGTATGTATATTCATTTTAAGATACAATCACACAACAACAGAACACACGAGTAATTAATGCATAGAATATTCAATAGGCACATTTCTTCCTATATAGGTTTTTGGGTCATTTGTCGGCTCGCTTTGTGCAGAAATACAAATAAGGAAACCCGCATCATGATGACTCGCTCAAACGATTTATCATCTACATTTGACTGTAAAATGTTTTTTGTTATTAGTTTTAGTTAGGTATTTCTTTTTCGTTTATGTTCATCTACAAAGGATATTGCAACCATAATCTATTTTATTTTATTTATTTGGGAAACAAACAGTACTGTAATAATTATAAATAGTTAGATTTAAGTTTAAGAATAGTAGAGCTCTTTGTGAAGGGCTCGTCCGGGGAAGTACTACCACCACGCCTTTTTCTGCCGCCAAGCAGCGTTGCTGTGTTTTGAAGAGTGTGGTTGCCGGTGTTATTACAGGCACATGGGGCTTAACATCTGTATACCTCAAGTTGATGGACGCAGGGCGGTGCATCGTGGGGCGCGTTCCTATCGTGCGTGACTTACGAGGCAATGCTTTGTTATAGGTGATGGTTACCACTTAAAATCGGGTGGGCCATCTGCTTGTTCCATCAGCTAGTTGTATAATAAAAATATACATAACAAAAACCAGCGAAAACTTAAATCCAAATATCTATAATTAATATAGTACTATTTGTTTCCCAAATAAAAAAACTATGGATATAGTATATAGTGGGGTCTTCTGACACAAGTATTTTTCACTTAAAAGATGCCCCCAACGTTTATCAATTTTGGCTTTTGAAATAAATAAACTTAAGCTATACAGTCAACTGCAAAACTATAGATGATTGAAAAAAGATTTAAAATTAATATAAACTAGTGTCGATGAATAATGGTTTCTAACGGCCGGTTTCTGAAAGCTCGATCAAACGTAATCAAATGTCAAATCACTCGCCAATCAACTATTAAATCGAATTAGATAGAGACGGCAAGTGACTTGACGTCCGATTAGTTTTGATCGAGCTTTCAGAAACCGGCCGTAAGTCTCGTATATTATACATATAATATTCAATCATTAAGTATTTCAATGATTGTAAGGAATTACGTTTTCGATCTAAACTTTTTGGAAATGTGTTTTTAGGTACTACCTATTGTTGTTAAATAAGCCAGAAATGTTAATATTTGCTAGCACCAGTGACGCGGATAGGTGAAGATTCTTTATCCGATTCCTTGAATCCTTAATACGAAAGTGGTTATAAGTTCCAAAGAGTGGTATTCGTTACTGGTGTCTCTTTTCCGAAGACTATAAACTAGGATGATTTTATGAGATTTTATAATGTATAATCATATTCATAATCATAATCTTATTCATTGTTCTATTTCTATTTCTGTTCACTGCTACTTTATAATATTTAAGTGAGGAAACTTTGTTGGTTTATGTGTCTCTATATGTTATTTTTTTTACTGATCCATTGTACTGTTTAGTTCACAAATAAGAAATAAAAAAATGTATCTTCTAGATAAGCGTGCTACATCAGTGGCCACACCATCGCTAAAGATCAGGGGCCTTATGCTCACTTCGAGCGAGATTATCTCACGGTGGAGATGACGTCAAATCTCGTTCAATAACTCTTTGACGTTGCGTCTCGCATGAACTTTGAATGACAAAATTGGGGAGAGGGATGGTGAGAATGGGGATAAATAGTTATCGAACGAGATATGACGTCATCTCCACCGTGATATAATCTCGCTCGAAGTGAGCATAAGGCCCCAGGTGAGATTGCGGTCAAAAGAAAGCCTATTAAAGAATATGTAATAAAAACTATTCGTCTAGTTTTTATATTTCTCATTAATTGTTTAAAATATTCGTTTGATCCTCATATTCGTGTAAATCCACAGTTTTAAAAGTAATTATAACGGGGGAATTTAAATATTTTATTAGTTGGCGTGGTTAAATATGGAGTCACGTATGTCTGACCAGAGTAAAATACATTTATTAAACTTAATACTACATGATTGCCTACATTTTTAGGGTTCCGTACTTACTGGGTGCTGAAGAAATCTGACTAAGGCAACGTCGTTCGTCTGTAAGTCATAGCGCTTTTTTTTTATAGTTAGGTTGACAATTTTGTTCATCTACACTAATATTATAAAGAGGAAAGATTTGTATTTTTGTATGTAACGAATAGGCTCAAAAACTACTGGTCCGATTTCAAAAATTCTTTCACCATTAGAATGCTACATTATCCCTGTGTAACATAGGCTATATAATATTTTCAAAAAAATCAGGGATCCTTACTAAAACTCCAATAATGTAACCCAAGGTGGAAAACAAAAACCTTACATCGCGTGCGCTGCGAAAACTATTGATGATAGAACAAAATAATGTACTACGATTTTGTAGAACACGTCATCATCTACAAAAAATGTCGCGACAGCATATGTCTAACTACCTATTATAGTTATGCCACAATAAGTGTTCTTTTATTATAAAAAAATAATTGAAATGCCGCCGCTAGAAAAGGGTCTTTATTTGTACCTTGGTATTAATGCTTATCCAAATAAATCATTTCATATTTAAGACGGTTTCAATACCTATAGATTACTTCTTAAATTTTTCAAATCGGACATTCCATTCAAAAGATATGACGAAATTAAAAATGTTAACGGGTCCACGGGTCACGCTCGGGGTGCGATTTCACTCACTCAAGGAGAAGGGTGTGCAAATGTATGAAATAAGTAGACGCCAAGCTCGAACCCACGGTCTTAGTTTATCCTAAAATGTTCAAAAAATTTATGACCACCCATGCGAAGCTGGGACAGGCCGCTATTTATAAATATATCAACAACATTCACACAGATTTACTAAACACATACTAAATACAACGTGTCCCAAATTTCAACGATAAGCACCAGCGGGGGACTTGCCTATGACTACACAAAAAAAAACTCAATTGATTTTTGAGTTAAATAAAATATATGAAATCCTTCGAAAATTTACACCCTCTAAGCTATTTTTAACTACCATGACCCCATTTTTTAAAATATTTCTGTTTTTTTTTGTATCGATAACCTGATTAGTACTTCTATCAACCACATTCCTTAAAAATCGAACCCTTGAATCGAAGGTAGTAGCTCTGCCTTCTGCGCCGGAGGCCGTTCCGGCGCAGAAGGCAGAGCTACTACCAACTGAGCTGTGAAGGCTGTCACATGTAGATTTAGGTCGTAACCTGGATCAGCATATGGGCTACTTTTCATCTCGAAAATATAAAGGAAACGGGGTAAGAAACATAAACGAACCCAATAAAGGGAAACCGCCTGTTTTTTTTTTTTTTTATACAACTAGCTGATGGAACAAGCAGATGGCCTACCTCCTGCTAAGTGGTAACCATCACCTATAACAAAGCATTGCCTCGCAAGCCACGCACGATAGGAACGTGTCCCAAGATGCACTGCCCTGCGTCCATCAACTTGAGGCATACAGATGTTAAGCCTCATGTGCCTGTAATTACACCCACAACCACACTCTTCAAACCGAAACACAGCAACGCTGTTTGGCGGCAGAAAAAGGCGTGCAATGTTGTTATGTTAGCAATCTTGGCTAATAGGCCAGTAAGCTAGTAAGTAATACATAGTTTTGTTATTTTTATTTATTTGTTTAATAAAATCAATAATTACAGTATTCATTTTACAACATCGTGAAACCTAGCAAGGTTTGTGTCGATGTTGGCACTGACTCGAGCTGTTACACTTTTCAACTCACACTTGTAAGTATGGTATCATTGTGGTCCTATAAAAAGTGGTTGCTATACAAACAAAGCAGACCAATTCACGCGAAAAGTGACAAATGAACCAAAATCAACTCGCCGAGTGAAAACCACGGATGGAAATCGAATTAATCGCTGATGAATATGCAAAACTGATCAGTGCTCATCGCGGACTATTTGTGCGATTAAGCTCTTATTGTATTCGATGTCTGATTATTGCCTACAAAGTATGGGATGTCCATTGTTTGTGAGCGCTTCTTATCAGCGTTCCTGAATAATATTGGTGCATTGTTCACGTGATATCTCTGTCTCTATTATTATTGACTGGTCGCGCGGCTCAGTTGTAGCTCTGCCTTTGTGATGTAGATTGCGGGTTCGTTGATCACCAATAACCAATATCTTTAATAAATAATTGATCAGGTCAGTCACATTACGTCAAGTCGGGCTGTCATAGATCTTTTTTTATACATCTTGCTGTGGAACCAGCAGATGGTCCTCCTGATGTTAAACGGTAATCGTGATCATGATCTCGCCATGATCGTTTTTTTCAAAATATCACGAGAAATATTTTCGGGATCTATACACTCATAATCCAAATGCTAACGGCCGGTTTCTAAAAGCCCGATCAAGACCAATCGGATGTCAAGTCACTTGCTATCTCTATCTAATTCGATGTAATGGCTGAAATGGCGCTTTCAGAAACTGGCCATAAGACTCTGTGCTAAAACCTCAAATAATGTTGGTTAAAATACCATCAAAATTACACATCAGTAGTGCTATTCCGTAAACAACAAAATCACGGAGAATTTCTCCTAGTGGGTTCGCGCTCTCCTCGATCACGAGCTTTACCTCACTCACGTTGTCATTTCAACTGCCAAAACACTCAAGCGGCTGGCACTAGTGAGGGGGGAAAACTCACCAGGGATTCCGCGATCACTTGGGTGAGTGTGATTAACCGAATCAATAAATTAATATTGTGGACATTCCACACAACACTATCTCGCTCCAAACTAAGCCAAAGCTATGGGAACCAGACAGCTGATATAAAACTTGTATACTTTTTTTCTGTAAATACCTACATACCTACTTTATTAATATCTAATACCCAGACAGAGAACAAACATCACACAAATGTTTGTTCGCGGTGGGAATTGAACTCACGGCCTACAGCGCAAAAGGCTGAGCTACTACCAACTGAGCTGTGAAGGCTGTCATAACCAGAGATCTGATATTCGGATGCATATTTACCTAAAGTTGAGATGTTGGCTATTATGGGAAGCACTTTCTATCGAAAAATCCCGAGACCCGGGAAATTAAAATTTTGGTTTTGTTTAATAATCCCGGATCCTGGGATTTTTAATTCGCAGGAAATTTAAATTTAAGTGACACGAATGACAATTGCCCTGTTACAACGTAATATGCCTTTCGGGGCGCAGAACCACTCTCTTTCGGCTTAGTACACATGTAATGTGGCACCCTAAATACATCCGATTATTTATGCAATCCCGGGATTTTATTTTTAATAAAAGTATCCTAAGAAGCCGTTTCCATAATTTATTAGCCAAAAATTAACTTTAGGTAAATATGCATCCGAATATCAGATCTCTAGTCATAACACAAAATTCTTTGAAAGAAAATGAATCATATTCATTTATTGAACATTCGGTGTACCGCTCAGACGAAAGAGGGTGTACGCCGTACGGCGAATGTGTATAGCCCGTCCTTTGGTTCAATGTTGTGGTTTCCGGTGGACGACAAGATGCGGTGAGCGCCGATGAGTATCTATGGCAAGATTTATAGTCTGTGGTTATTATATGATTGTATTACTGCGTATATCTGGTCATAAAGCCTGGGTCTATCGAGCTAAGGTATTATAGAACGACTTAAATTCATTACAACGAGCTCCAAAGCATAACGTGAGTTAATATTATGTAGATAATGTATTGAGTTTAATTTAAACCGAAATGTAGGTACAATCTATTTTGGCATAGTTAAATTTCCCAAACAAGAGATTTGAAGCAGAATGATTTTTCATAATATTCCAAAAGTTAGCATCCTATTTATTATCCATTTTTTATAATATCCCAAAAATTCTCAAGCCCACTCGAGAATTTTTGGGATATTATAAAAAATCTTTGTGATTTAGTGTCAGACAGAATTATCTATAGGCATTTCAGAGTAGTAGAGCTCTTTGTGAAGGGCTCGTCCGGGGAAGTACTACCACCACGCCTTTTTCTGCCGCCAAGCTGCGTTACTGTGTTTCGGTTTGAAGAGTATGGTTGCCGGTGTAATTACAGGCACATGAGGCTTAACATCTGTATGCCTCAAGTTGATGTACGCAGGGTAGTGCATCGTAGGGCACGTTCCGTTTGTGCGTGACTTACGAGGCAATGCTTTGTTATAGGTGATGGTTACCACTTAACATCAGGTGTGCCATCTGCTTGATCAATCAGCTAGATGAAAAAAAAATTTTTTTTTCTTAAGCTTTGTTCTAAGTTATGCAAAATTCAGCATGTTAATCATTTGGATAATTTACCACAAGTGAGATTGCCTCAGCATTTTCATACTCCAGAGGACACGTTAATCTATTTTTGCTACTGGCTCTTACCACTTATATAGGTACCAGATGCCTATCTTCGAGTATCAAATCTACACATCAAGAAACGAACCGACAAAAATTCCAATTCTTCGTCTTGATAATCAAAGGAACCGTTTGTTATTCATTTTTCGATTTACTCAGACGCAAAACACAATTTGTGGAGGGATGAAATTGAAAAAGTTTTCAGTTATTTATTTGGAACGTTTTGCCGGCGGCTACGCCATTGAATTTTATTTTACAACACAAATCCTTTCATTAAAACAAAATAAATATTTATTCGTGTGCATATAGAACGTATTACCTATATATTGTTTCTGTAAATAACTGATATTGGTTTATTCATATTGATTTTCTAAAAGTCTGTTCACTCTGCTTTATGCATGGATGTTTGTACCAGCACACGTTTTAACCTAACGTTATAGTCTACAATTATACATGACATGTAATTCTACTAAAACACTACTCAAAAGAACAAGATATATTATAAAGTTAAGTAATATAACTCTAAACATATCTCTAAGCATACATGGGAGAGTAGTTACTGTAGCATTCTGCATAAGTTGCCAACAGTATGATCATAATTTTGACCTCTATCACCTAAGTTTTAAGATTCAATATTACGCAGAAGTTTAAACTGACTGTGTGTTCTCATTACATGACAAACTGTAAGTAGGTGTTTAATTTCAAAAGGGAAATTACTAACATGCCAACCACTGAAGGAATGCTTTGTAGACATGCCTCTCAAAAGCTCCTCAATTAGTTACAGCGAACAGAGGAGACGAAAGGTCTGGAATTCATTACACTAAAATGGGAATAAACAGTCGCATAGGGTTAAATAGCATTCTACACGTTTAAGGGCTAAAACACAAAGAACACTGAAATTCTAGACGCTAGATTTTCTATCGTTCCTGGCTCGATATCGAGTTATTTTGTTTCTACCTGTAAGCTAAAACAAAATGTTCTTTAATTCATATCAAACTGAAAACTGAAACAGCTTCATGACTTTGATCCCCAGGCACGGTAGATATTCCCTTAAATCTCTTAGTACCAAGTAAGAACTCCAGATTATTTGAGGATATCTAAGGGGAGTAGTGAGAGGTACGTAATGGGGCAAATCAATGGTGCAAACAGAACCGCGGGGGAATATCTTTACTTTTCTTTAATGGTACTTGACAAAACTAAGTTGTATCACTAGTGATACAACTGAAATAAATCGTATACCGATACCTATGGAACTAGTTCCATAGGTATCGGTTGACAATACGGGGGAATATCCTCATTTTTCTTTAATGGAACTAAGGATACAAAGTTGTGTCACTTGTACCATCAATGGTACAAATCAATGGTACTACTGATACAAAGGCCAATTGGCAAATACCCACACTCACATTGAAACGTCTTATAAACTAGGTGATAGCGGTTTTTGCGGCAAAGCCTAGAAGTTTGTTTTGTTCTCCTAGAACAAGAAACAAACAGAAAGAAACACAAACAATGGCAAGAAACTTACGGCTTTGCTCCCACCGTTTTTTGTATGATTCTTCTAAACATAATGGTTCTTTAATTTTAGTAATGAGTTGAAACCAAAGGTTATGGCCCCTCTAAGAATTAGCAAGCTAAAATGGCAGTAGGCCGGCAATGTTTACCGTAGAACCGACAACTTGAGCAAACGAATACCTGACTACAGGCTATATTTAAGTAAGTGTATAGTTTAGGACGCCCCCCTCCGGCAAGGTAGGGCGACGATCTGCGAAGTTTAGTTGGCAAACACTGTAGCGCATTTTGGGAGACACCTACGTCCAGGAATGGACTAACACAGGTTGATGATGATGATGATCATGGCCCTTTGCGTATGCCACTAGAAATAATACTGATAAAAAATGTAGTAATCAATTTCATAATCATTTAAAAAAATAGTTAAGCTAACGTACGAAGTCTTCTTGATTAGAACAAAAATAACAGCCATGACGGAAACATTAGAGCTGCCTAAAAACTCATTTACCAGTTTGCTACTAGATCATATAAACTTACTTTAGTTAAAATCTTTTACCCAAGACTGCCAACGAAGATTTTTTGGATTCCGCAATTTTTCAATCAAATTTTCGTTCGTTATGTTCATTTATTATTTTCCAACATTCCACTAAACTGGATAGCGGAATTCCGCTACAACTTTGTAATATCGATAAATTGAGTTTATACCTTTTTTATGTTTACTTTTAATTTTCTATTGAACCAAAAAAGTGTTAGTCTACGTTAGCTTATATAATATTTTGTTCAAGTTACAAAAACCTTGGCAGTCGCAAATAAATTACTCCTATAAAAAGATAACGCGCTGCGCTAACGTAGGTCACCACTAAGCATCAGGTGAGCCATTTGCTTGCTCAGCAAGTAGAATAAAATGCAGATTTACACACACACTAACCTATTGCTAAGATGTTTATTATTAGATACAAATTAGCTAGAATTTTTGTATTTTTATTATGTTAAAATTAGATCGGCTCAAAACTTTAAAACTATAACTATATTATGATTCGGGAGAGTACTGGAGACAGAGTCTCAAACTTTACTGTTGATTTTATTATTGCCAATAAACATTTTTCATTTAATTTTTTAAATTTCATTTAGCTTAACGCTATTTTTAATGAAAACTGAAACAGCTACACGACTATGTTCCTCTGGCACGGTAGACATGCCCTGAGTTTACATGAATATTATTAAAAACTTCCTTAGCGTAGAGTGTTCATCTCCGTAGCACCTAAGCTGTTGTGGAATTCGTTTCAATAATAAGTCACGCACAATTTGTTCTTGAAAAAGTAATTTCATATCTTGAAAGAATGGTTTCATATCTTGAATGATAACAAAGACAATAAACTTTCATCATTGTGGCAGCCAGCACATTTAAGAAAGACATTGTGTATTAGTATTCATATTACTAGTGCTAGACTTTCATACCTGCCTCGTATGGAATTCCAACTATTCCTTAATGTATGGACGCATATAGCTGTTTCGCTCGTGGGGTGGTGTAGGATTGTGAATAATTACGAAGGTTTTGGACACTATTTAGCAGTTTAATCAGTAATACAAGCTTAACAACAAAATCAAAACATGGCAGTCGATGCCGTTACAAACTTACGACTGACTAATATTTACTATTTACTACTACTACTATTTTTTTATACAACTATCTGATGGAACAAACAGATAGCCTACCTGCTGTTAAGTGGTAACCATCACCGTTTAGTGGTAATAAAGCATTCACGCACGATAGGAACGTCACACAAAATTGTCTTTCTGCCCCAATGACTGAAACTGTTTTATTTTACAATACAATATCACAAAATTTCCATGCGTTCTCATAATAGTAGGAGCTTTCATTTGCCAACTCGTGCATTTTAAATGAACCTCAATTCTCCCAACAGCCCGACAACTAAACTCATGAGCACACATAATTAAAATGTGAGCAGCTAAGTTACTTTGTTTCGTAATGAACTTTAATTTTGCGTCACTGAAAACTACCCACATAATAGCGGGCAAGTTTAAAACGACTAACTTAGTCCTGGAACTCAGAATTAGCTCCATTGTAGGAAATGGCTCAAGTCTTCAAAGTAAACACATCAATGTAATGAAGTTTGTATAATCACAGTTTTAGGGTTCTTTAGTGGAAATGGGACGGTCACGACACGATGTATAACATTACTGTAATACGTGCAATGTTTATACAACCGAGTTATATCTCGTCAAAATATTCATTTTAAAATATAAACTGACAAAACAAGAGTGACTTGTCATTTTGTGCTCACGTTTTTTTTTGTGCACAACAAGCTTGTGGCCGCGACTTCGTCTGCGCAGGATTAGTCACACAATATCTTTATAAATTGTAGCCTATGTGTTATTCAGATGTATAAGCTATATTATTGTAAAGTTTCCATTTAATAGTTTTTACGTGAAAGAGTAACAAACATCCATCCATCCATCCATACTTACAAACTTTCGCGTTTATAATATTAGTAGTAGGATTTAACAAGTAAATACACACATTTTGTAAAAAATAGCATCTAAAAACCACTAAGGTTAAGGTCATAAATTATCGGAACGAGATAGCAATATTGCTCTCTCTCTCTCTTTCTCTCTCTCTCTCTCTCTCTCTCTCTCTCTCTCTCTCTCTCGCACTTAGGAGAACGGACGATCCTTTTGCTTAAGCGTGTGTTAAAATGATTTATGACCGAGTTTGCAGCGGGAGTTTAACGCGACTATAGGTTGAGCAATGACCGAGCCTGCAGCGAGAGTTTAACGCGACTATAATACAACTTTTATTTTAGAGGTATATATTTTTATTATAAATGTTTAACTCTGATAGAGCAATAGCTGATCGAGATCGAATTTGCATGTCCCACCTGATGTTAAGTGGCAATTATCACACTCTGATAGAGCGACAGCTGAGAGAATCCGCATGTCCCACCTGATGTTAAGTGGCAACTAGCACCAAATAAAACACTGCCTTGCAAGGCACCCACCATATTGAGGTACCCTACGATATGCCTCATGTGCCTGTAATTTCACTGGAACCCACACCCTTCAAACTGAAACACGGGAATGCAACTTAGCTGCAAATATAGGCATGGTGGTAGTACTTCCCCGGACGAGCCCTTCGCAAAGAACTCTTATATTCTACCTACCTTACAGAAAATCTACCTACTCTAAAAAAAAAGTCACAAGCTATTTATTCAATAAAATCACAAGGATCACTTTTAAACGTCTTAAAGCTAGGTGACTATAGGTGCCAGTTCCACGCGACCAAAGCCTAGAAGAACAGGCAACAAACTTACGGCTTGGTTCCTACCGCTCTTTTGTATGATCCTTGTTACAAAGTATTATTATAATCTAGCTTCAATTTTCTAAATTCGTTACGTTCTCGTTCCGTGTTGCTATTGTCTTTGCATAATGTATATCTCCACTGAAATGGGACCTCCGTTAAACGTTATGGATCCATTTATTACTTTGTACAAAATAGATTACAGAACCGCCTAGAAACTATATAACTAATTGCTTTTACTGGTAACCTTCAGTTTACCGTGAAACATTTAAGCTTTGCTGAATAATACTTAATTTAGACGAGAAGTGTTTACCAAACCTTGCTTTGTATTTAAGAGTAGTAGAGAGTTTGTATGTAAGAGCGGTAGTCAGAGGTACGTCCAAATATTACATGCCCACATTTTTCAGTAGTAAGTGTTTAATATACTACGTTTTGTTTCACTGAATTTGTATCTACAGTAATATATATAATAAGTATGTATTTACAAAAAAAAAGTATATTATGTATCAGCTATCTGGGATCCCATATAACAAGCTTTGGCTTAGTTTGGAGCTAGATAGTGCTGTGTAGAAAGTCCACCAATATTTATTTATTATTTACCTAGGGCACCAGATGGGTGATAATATAATCCTATTTTACTCAATTTCTTTTTTTATGACGCATTAATATTATATTATAACTTCCAGATACAGAACAAACATCTGTGATCATCACACAAACGTTTGTCCGCAGTGGGGGTCGAACCCACAACCTACCGCGCTGAAGGCAGAGCTAACTGAGCTATGTCGTCAGATAAATTAATACACGCAAGTGTAATCCCGGGAATTTTACTACTAAAGAGCTGCTGGTTCGGTCCGCAACATGACAAATATTTGTCTGATGAATATAGATGTTTGTTTTGTGTCTTGAGTGTAACCTTTATTGTATTTTATATTTACTGAAAAGTATATAAGTTATCTAGTACAACCACCACGCCTTATAAGAGTAGTAGAGCTCTTTGTGAAGGGCTCGTCCGAGGAAGGACTACCACCACGCCTTTTTCTGCCGCCAAGCAGCGTTGCTGTGGTTTGAAGAGTGTGGTTGCTGGTGTAACTACAGGCAAACGAGGCTTAACATCTGTATGCCTCAATTTAATGGACTCAGGGCAGTGCATCGTAGGGCACGTTCCTATCGTGCGTGACTTACGAGGCTATGCAATTGTTATAGGTGATGGTTACCACTTAACATCGGGTGAGCCATCTGCTTGTTCAATCAGCTGGTTGTATAAAAAAAAAGTATTGTATCTATTATCTGGTTTCCATAGTACAAGCTTAGCTTTGTTTAGAACTAGGTGAGAACGGTGAGTAAAAAGTTCTTCAATACATATTTATTTGTTTAATTAATGATTACTTCACAGAAAAGTTGTATTTCTAAATCAGCTGCAAGTTTCACTGACAAGATTTACTAATCAAAAGATAAACTTTCACGTTAATATTAATTAGGTGAAATTGTAAACTTTTGAGCGGCTTCTGCAATATCTGTAAGATAAGCAATGAGATAAAGTTTAGTGTGTACAGTTGCAAAATTATTCGCCACAGCGCCCTCTGTGTTCGAGAATAAATTCTAAATTGACGGCAACAACATTGAGCTAGCTAAAGAGATCTAGTTAGTACTAAATCAGCTTTAAAATATACGTATGCATTTTTTTACAAAGAAAATTACAATGAATACAAGTTTTATAAAAACACATGAAACTATTAAGCTATCTGCAGGCCGTTGCTAACGATCTAGTGATAGTGCAACTGATCCAAATTAACCAAAAATCCAGTCTATCAAATTGTTTGGTCATCATAACCATCTTGTAGTTACTATGGCAACCATTTTGGTGATAGAATGTCGCGTACTAGTGTCACGAACCAGCGTTATAGTAGCGTATGCTGCTTTAGCATATTTTATGCTGAGTGATGGCCAATTTATGTCACACACACTTTTAATGTCTTTTCTTGTATTTTCATAAACTGTATACGTGTGGCATAAATAAATGATTTTGTATTGTATAGTAATACTAGAATACCAACTAACATGACAGGCCTTTTTACTAAATAGGGCTATTCCGTCCAAAACAATCACCTAAGTGACCGCGGACTTTGCAGTGAATTTTCAATTTGGTATTCTGTTAAAGGTACTATAACTAGCGCCACCCTCGTGAGTGTTTTTGCGGAGAAAATGCGAGGCGAAACTCATAATTGAAGGGAATGCGGATCCACTAGGTGATTTCTCTTCGCGAACGGAACAGCACAACATATTTGGAAAAGAAGTCTTAGAATATACAGTTCAACATTTTTCTCATACACACTGTAAAATACTTACAAGTACGATTACGTAAAAGTCCTTGTAACATAACTTTTTATCGACAGCATGTAAGTCAATTAATTTTCATTTCGGTAACACCATCAATCAATATTGTATTGGGTCAGCAACTTTTGTAGAGTACAGCTTTTCATCAAGTTGATATGTTTACGCTGTTTTTATGATACTTACTCGAAAAATTATTTCATGAACAGGGTGTAAAGTCAATTGCTATATCAGACTGAACAATTTATATCTCAGAGATTTGTCTGAGTGTAGTTTTACTTCTTCTTCATGTCGAGTCACTGTTTCTTTCGGAAATAGTGATATGAAGTACTAGTTTCTTTCGGAAGTGTAGTGAAAAGATTTTTCATTACTACATTTAGTGATTTTACTACTCTGTCAAGAAAGTACCGGGAAACGATCAATAATTCACAAAATGTTAGTTATTCATCCAATTTATTTTATCGCTTTCAAAGTATGCTCCTTCAGAAACGATACATTTACGCCAACAAATAATCCAATCAACAAAATATTTTTTAAACGCTTTTTCTGGAATTGAGTTCATTTCTCGCCGCGAATTCTCCTTTAAGTCTTCTCCCGAATGTAAAGGGGTACCACGAAGTGGTAATTTGAGTTTGGGAAAAAGAAAGAAGTCGGCTGGAGCCACATCTGGTGAATAAGGTTGAGGCTTGATGGTATTTTATGAGTTTTTGTCAAAAATTCGTTCACAATTATGGCCTTGTGCGAAGGCGCATTATCGTAGTGCTAAATCGAAGAATTTTCTTTCCACAAATCTGGCCTGTTCTCACTTGACTGCTGTGAGCCTCGTAGGATAAATTATTTCCGCCAATTAGTTATCAGTGCGTATTTAGCAAAACCTCAAAAGATCACCAAGAATGAAAAAGTGTCGGAAATTGCTAGTGTATTTGTTGATAAAATATTAGGTACACTTTTATTTCTTTTTCTTAAAGTAAATGTTGTTCTTATACAGTTCAGACTACAAAATTTGAGTGGTAATTTAATGAGTATAAACATTTAAATAGAACAGCAGTCCTTTCCAAGTAGCTGACAATGAACTCCGACCAGAACTCCCAAAACGCAATAAAGCGTTGTTTTGATTAAATTCAGGCAAAAGTCATAACTTGTCAACATGTACTCGTTACAACGCGGTTTCCTGAGCGTTAGTTAGGGCGCTGTGGTTTTCCTTGACAATTTAGCAGAGTTTGGGATCTTGAGTTCCCGTGGGTGAAACTTTTTTAAGCTATCTTTGGTAAGGTGATAACAAAGTGATACAAGCAGCTTTCATTGACGTTTTATTTGATTTATTTATATCAGATTATATTAACAAAAACATGTTTTGATCCGATCTTACCCACCTATTTTTCTGTATGATACGTACATAAGTACAGTGGCTACGATAGAAATTTGAACAAAGTCAGTTATAATAATTTTGTAACCAACTCTTTTTAGAAACTTTTTGTATTAAAAAAAATCTATCCTATTCGGAAAATACAAAAAATTGGTACAAGATTATTATCAAAATATTTCCATAAACTGTACTCCTACATTACTCACAAGTGTAAAACTTACAATCCTAGCTATTATTAAACTTTTACATCGCCTACCATCAAAATGAAGCACTAGCTTTAGTTGTATTATTTCGACAGCTATTTTCAATTTTCAGAAATAGCAAACTTCGCCAGTAATGGACAAGTTCTCACCCTTTATATATCTCACTTTTAGCACCGTGGGTACATTGACACAGAAAACCGATATAGCCGACGCTGAGGCTCACCGAAATACGCAACTCCTATCTTTGAAATTGGGGAATAAAGATTATCGAATAGCGACTGACTATAAGAAAGACAAAGTGTAGGACTCTCCCGCACCCAATGGACCGACGTTATTTTAAATGTGAAGGATGGCAGAGTGGATGAAGAGGGTAGAATCGTTCTTCCTGGAAATGCTCAGGGGAGGCCAATGTCCAGCGATGGACTTCTTCAGGCTGATGATAATGATGAACTTTGAAATTACGTAAATGTGTAAATTGTAAAAGCTGACGTATTTTGCATTTCCATTTCCATTAAATTCTTTCCGGGTGTCGAAATCATGCGCGACCCGAGGGCTGGTGAATATCTGGCTTAGTGCACGTAGCAATGCAGCTGGCATCTTTCGATTAGCATTAATCAGTTGAAATCGTTGAATTTAAAAAATCGATCTGTAGATCGTTTGCAACATGTTTTCTGAGTAAAAGCGGTTAACGATAACTGCAAGTCCCACTCAGTCGCACTTCGAGTTTATAAATAATTCCAGAAACATTGTGCGCTACGAAATTAATTAAGTTAAATGAATAATTCAAAGTTATGTCTATGAACAACTATTGACTATTGTCTGTGGAATGATGAAGTAGTAAAATAGAGTGAGTGCTCTTATATTCCTTTAAGGGGCTGACAAAGTTAAAGATAAGTTAAAATTTGTTTGTTATTGAATTAATTGTAAAATAGTCGTTTGTTTTAATTGTTTTGTGTTTTATACCTATTATCATGTTATTGTTTCATCATGTTGTCATTGTTTTGTTCATTTTTGTACCTACCTACATTACCCTAATTATATGTTGTGTGTTCTTGTGGCCAATAAATAACTGTCTATGTCTATGACAACTATCAAACAACTTCTCGCTCGCACGTTTCGACATTTTGAAAGATATAAAATAACTAAAATCATTTCGAACCAAATCAAATCAAATCAAATGAAATCGAACCCGCACTTTATACGTCTGGTACTCGTCCACTTTTCCAGAGCTGTTATATTTAAATAGAGTTCAAATTCCCTTATTTTTCTTTAGGATGTTAACAAATTGATCTCGTGAAACCGAGAAGGGAATTTCTAAGGCGCCTACTTCACTTTATGTATTTCTTACAATCCTTTGAGCTCAATTTGCTTTAACGGAAACCCGGCGAGTTCAAACTTCACAAATCGAATGCCAAAATGGTTCAAATAAGGAGGTAAAGCGATTTACTTCACTCATTTAGTTAGGAAACTTACATTTAGACATCTTAATTAGGTATGAGGTAAGAGTAGTAGACCTCTTTGTGAAGGGCTCGTCCAGGGAAGTACTACCACTACGCCTTTTTCTGCCGCCGCAACGTTGCTGTGTTTCGGTTTGAAGAGTGTGGTTGTCGGTGTAATTACAGGCACATGAGGCTGAACTTCTGTATGCCTCACGTTGATGGGCGCAGCGCAGTCCATCGTAGGGCGCGTTTCTATCGTGCGTGACTTACGAGGTAACGCTTTGTTATAGGTGATGGTTACCACTTAACATCAGGTTCTGAAATTCTGAAATCTGTCAGGTCCAAGTGTCATGGTTCATAAAATTTAAAGCTGCAATCAACTGAGCAGTGAGGATAATTCGCTTATCACTGTACTGTTTCTCTTTTAAATATGTGCATGAAATATGTTTTTCAGCGGCAGTTCTTTATGAATTCATTTTATTTATAAATCATTTATTGCAGGCAACACAGTAGTTAAAATATAAATACAGGGCTTATCCTACTTATATTATAAACGCGAAAGTTTGTAAGTATGGATGGATGGATGTTTGTTACTCTTTCACGTAAAAACTACTGAATGGATTTTAATGAAACTTTACATTAATATAGCTTATACATCAGAATAACACATAGGCTGCAATTTATAAAGATATTGTGTGAATTGTCCAAAATATGACGATAAGTGTCAAGTAAGTAGGAGAAAATCTACTATCTGCGAGCTATTTTGGCGTGCGCTGCCAAAACCGCTAGAGTTACACATTATGTAATACGCCACGCCAATTTTATGCTACTCGAAATACTAATCCTGCGCAGACGAAGTCACGGGCACCAGCTAGTACCCAAAATATTTTAAAAAGTAAATATAGTTTTTTAACACGGATTGTATGCGCCGTCTTCTTCTTCTTCTTCTCAGCATCGCGACGACACCTTTCGGACAAAACTCTGCATATACAAGGTATTCCAATACTTGTACTTAAAACTTCAGGGGGCTAAAGTACCCATCAATATGAATAACTTTTTCTAAGGAACCAACACTGTGAACGCGAAAAAAAAACAGCTGTTTCATAAAAAAAAATAATGACCTGGCTAAAATGTATGAAGCAGCTGTTTTTTTCGCCTTCACAGTGTTGGTTCCTTAGAAAAAGTTATTCAATTTTATGGGTACTTTAGCCCCCTGAAGTTTTAAGTACAAGTATTGGAACATGGTATGGTTGTTTATAGGTTGAATGTCAAGCTGTTGATCAATGGAAGAACGGAGCTCAAACTCTGCCACTTGCATATACACATTCTAAGAATTGAATCCTCATTGAATTTATGTCTGATTATCACAAGACCATGGCCAACCAACCAGGCTCGCCAAGATGAACATGGCTGGCGAAATTTCTTTTGAGTAATTCATTCTCTGAAACTGAAACAGCTTCACGACTTTGATCCCCAGGCACGGTAGATATCCCCTCAAATCTCTTAGTACCATTTACTAACTTCAGATTCTATGAGGACGTCTAAGGGGGGGTAGTCAGAGGTAAGTCCAAACATTACATTTGGCACATACCCACATTTTGCAGTAGCTGGTATTCCATACGTGACAAGTTGCAAGCCCATCGCCACTGTTAGAATACTAACTGGTTTCCTCACGATGTTTTCCTTCACCGTTTAAGAGCACTAGCATTGCGCACATAAATTCATTCTCTTGTGACTTGAAATCTTGGTAATCTCTCAGAGTAGGGATACCGACAAAAGCCAACCTGCCTAATCGATTTATAGCAGTGTTTGATCCAGAGAAGTATATTTTATTACAAAACAAACTCTCTGCCTCCATTTCAGATAAGCAGACGCCTTCTGTTCCTATTTAATAACAAACGAAATATTATAAATATTACATTTGAAACTAATCATGGTTTTGATAATTTAGTCCCAAATTCCCATTTAGTTAATAACAGAGTGGATAACTTTTGGGACTATTTTAAAAATATTTGTGTTAAAAATTCTCCTTAAGTGTAAACACTATAAAACTAATAAAAATCAATTATTTTTATTTTCCTCAGACTCACATAAATTATGGTAAATATTAGATTGTTAATCTAACAGAGCATGGTTAAACCGGCCCTTAATAATTTTACCTGACTAAACCTTTATCTTAGGTAAAGCAACAAACCATATCGAAAATATTTATAGTCTCTTCTTCTTCTTCAATTTAAGAGCTTAGATTTTACAGGATTCTGATGCAATTTACTTCAATTAAGTCATTCCAATGCAGCTTCTTTGACTTCCTTATATGACACTAGCGGCCTTTCCCGGCTTCGCACGGGTGGACATTTATTTTTTAAACATTTTGGGATAAACCTACCTCATACCTACCTACCAAATGTCCTAGATTTGTAGGCCCCTCTTCTTCTTTGGTGCCCCCTCCCTCGCCGCGTTGCCCGCGACTACGGCGCGACGGCATGTTAGTATTTTGTCCGTATAATGTCCGATTTCAATAATTCACGAAGTAATCTACAGGTATTGAAAAAATGTTGAATATGAAATGATATTATTATTTGGATAAGGATTAATACCAAGGTACAAATAAAGAGCCTTTTCTGGCGGCGGCATTTCAATTATTTTTTTATAATAAAAGAACACTTATTGTGACATAACTATAATAGTTAGACATATACTGTCGCGACATTTTTTGTAGCTAATGATATGTTCTGCAATGTCGTAGTATATTATTTTGTTCTATCATCAATAGTTTTCGCAGCGCACGCGATGTAAAGAATGCTTAAGGAATTTTTTTTCCACCTTGGGTTTATTAGAGTTTTAGTAAGGATCCCTAATTTTTTGAAAATATGATTATAGCCTATGTTATCCGGGGATAGTGTCCAGTAGTTTCGGAGCCAATTCAATGCAAACAAACAAACAAAAATCTAATCTTTCCTCTTTATAATATAATTATTATAGTATGAGTATGAGTAGTGACAGTGACCTTCTTTTTTATCTATCTCACTAAACTTATTCTTGGATTTCTTTTTCCTCACTTTCTTTCACCCTTTACGTTCTTTACGTAGCTGTCATTAGTAGAAGATTTCAAAAAAAAAAATATTTGGTTTTGTATCGTCATAAGTAAAATTCATTTTATATTTTTTTATTAGTATTTTCTATTTTATTAATCACGACAGTTTCAAAACCATATGTCTATCTAAATCGGGAAAGCCGTACCTCATACCTACCTGCTGGTTTACTCGCTGAACTGGAAAATAACTAAACTATTCGTTAGAATTACGTAGACTACATACAGAGCACTAAACGTAGCTTTGTCAACAGCGCATATACCTACTATCTGTAGTTTCGCACACATTAATATAGATAGTGCACGAACCAGCTTTTAGTGCGAGCAAACATTACTTAAACGTCATCCGGCCGTTGACTCTAGCACACATTAGGGCCCATCCAAAATAAACACCGATAAGGTATCTTACAAATCTGACATCAATATTCCATTATGCTTGTGTTTCATGATAAACAGTAGTAACATATGAGTTCTTTTTTTATAATTCAAAATCTCATAAAGCTAAACCTGTTTTTTTTTGGAAGCTATCCTTACTATACATTAAAATAAAAGTATAAAAATAAGATAAGCAGCATTTCACATCTCCGTTTTTACGAGTGTGAGAGATTGACTTGAACAAAACAATCCAGGTAAGGGCGGCCACATACATCAGGAATTATGTTTCGAAATAACGATTCGAATCTGGATTCCTGATCACGCACATACGTTTATTTCCGTTCGGAATAACAAAGCTCAGTTTAGAGACGACGACTATTGAGTTTAGACATTTTAACAGCTATGGACGACCATTTTCTATTTGTGATTGCATTGTTACTGTATCTTGCTAAGAAGAAAAAAATACCTCGCCGTTACTGGGTAGGTACATCCACTTAACACTCAAAAATTGCAAGACAGTTAATATAAAATAAAATGAGCCAAATTACGACACTGACTGACTGGCGTTCCGTACGGAATTAACGAATGTGCGATGCGACTCGTACAAAATCTATGAAAGAGATGAAATGAAACAGTTTTTTCCATGCGAGATTCTGGATGCACATGCATGTGGAATTTCGGATCGGAGAAAACTACGAACGGAAAACTAATGTATGTTTTTGATAGGTCCATAGCTGCGTTCGAATTCCCGATTCGATATTTCGAATCGTAATTTTGAAACGGAATTCCTGAAGTATGTGGCCGCCCTAAGGAGAAAATAACTTTGAATTTTAAAGTATGCTACGAACAAAGACGTATGCTATGAGTATGTAGGTTGTGAAAATTGATCTCTCTGCTGAAGTTTTCACTAGACACTACAGTAGGGGTTATTAAATTTTTCAAAAAAAAAAAGGTTTCGTAATGCGTGTGATACCTTTGTATGCATAAATTAAACCTATAACAAAAGGAACCAATAAAAGATCAGCCCTATAGTTTAATTGGTAATAGGTAAAATACTGAATAACTTTTTCAAAATGAGCTGAATGAGAGCAAAATGAGATGAGTCCCACGCCAATTGCTTTGTCATTCAATGCGATTGTGTTGTATCTTTGTTTCCGAACAGACTAATGATGTTGGCCTAGATACAGCGACATTGAACAAGTATTGGCTAAAAGCTGTAGCCAGTACTGTATTACCTTGTGTCAATAGTAAATTAACGCACAACACAGCTCAATTTCGGTTTCAGCTTTTGTTCCAGTTTAGTTTTACATTTGGAGTCCTTTTACATACCTATAAATGCGAATTATTTTCTTTGTAGTTTTAAAAGACCTTACTTAAGTGACAAGATTACCTAAATGTTGGTGGCGCTACTTTCTGCGCTGTTGATTGTAGGTTCGGTACCAACAAGGGTACAGTTTTTTTATGTAAACAGAAATATACTTTTTGTATCTGTGGTGTTGTTATGTACCTGCTTTTTATTTTTGACTTACATACTATTTTTAAATATAAAATCTATACTTCTTAACTCAGTTTTTTTTAATACTACTAGCTGATGGAACAAGCAGATGGCCCACATGTTAAGTGGTAACCATCACCTATAACAAATTGCGTCGTAAGTCACGCACGATAGAAACGTGCCCTACGATGCACTGCCCTGCGTCCATCAACTTGAGGCACACAGATGTTAAGCCTCATGTGCCTGTTAATTACACCGGCAACCACACTCTTCAAACCGAAATACAGCAACGCTGCTTGGCGGCAGAAAAGGGCGTGGTTGTAGTACTTCCCCGGACGAGCCCTTCACAAAGAGCTCTACTACTCTTAAATACTAATACTCAGTTTGATAACAAGGATCAATTTGAAACGTTCATATTCAATTCAATTCAATTCAAATGTTTTTTATTGTTTCCAAAAGATACATCAAATATTACAACAATCATACAAACTAAGTAAATCTAGGCGGCAGTTCTATCACCAATATATTATCAGCTATCTGGTTTCTATAGTTCAAGCTTTACTTAGCTCGAGGCTAGAAATCTAAGTCAATTTATTTAGTGCCACCTTCAGCGAACCTGCCAACTCTAGCCACTGCTGCCAAACGGGTGCAGTGTGCATTCCGGCAGAAGAAATACAGCACACGCATCGATTAAATTTAATCACTTTGCAAGTTTGGATCGCCTCCAAGAGGAAGTTGGGTCAAACCAATATCTCTTTCGGTAATGTTTCATTTCCGATAACAAAAGCCTGCTACAGCGAAGGCAGAATTACTAGTCGATACTGAGGTGATAAATCTTTGTTTCCACGCATAAACATTTTGCTAGATCTGCCAATTTAGTAAGAAGGCTTTGTTGGAAATCTGTTTATTTCCATTCGCATTGTTGCTGTTTATTGATCGAGTGAGCGAAGCGAACGAAGATCTTAGTTGCAACTTGGGCGATTTGGCATTTTATGTATGTATATATGTATGTTTGTCTGGCCATAACTTTCGAACCGTTGATCCGATCTGCATGATATTTGATAAGTCGATAGCCTGTACTTGAGAAATTTACTGGTAAGTATATGAATAAAATCGGATGAAGGGTTTTTGAGATATGGGGTTTTTTAAGGGGGCAAAAATAAAAAACATTACATAAAAAATCAAATTACATGTCATATAAAAGGGCTATGTTTGGACATTCCAAAACAATTTTTACTTTTTTTTTGGGATGCTCGGTTTTTGAGATACAATAAAAAAGTTAAATTAAGATAACCAGCGATCCAAGAGCTCCCATCTCTATGAGTTTCGTTGACGTCAAGGTTTTTCTACTGGTCGGTCAGTTCCTTTGCTTTTTGTTATTTTTTTTTGAAATATATTAAGAAGGTACTCAGTTCTCATAAAATGGTAACAACGACCAGGTCTGATGATGGAACCAAGGTCTGTTCAACTGAACTCTTCAATAGATAGGCCAATAGAGTTGAAACTTGGTTACCGTACTAAGTTAGTAGGCAGTAGTAAGAAAAAAGTCCAAACATAATGGACTTGCCTCTGACTACCTCCTTCTCAAACTTTTGGTGTGTTCATCGGGTCGCATCACGAGATCTCAGTTCGGGGGCGAACCACTAGTTTAACGTTATTATTTACTCAGACGGTAACATTCAAATAATGTATTGTTATTAGTGGGCGTGCCCGCTGACAGTAAATCTCTACTTTCAATATTATATTGCTTCGTTGGGTATTTTGAAATGAAATATTGTAAACAATTCTTGCAGATTCAATTTGCCAGAATTTATAGTAGAATAGAATATCTTGCAAAAGCAAATGCAGGAAATATTTAACGTATAGACGACTAGATTTTTTTCGTACGTCGCTCTTAGGAGCAAGTGAGATAACTGAAGACTAACCGGCCAAGGCACACCTTTAGCTGGTTTTTTTTAATACAACTAGCTAATGGAACAAGCAGATGGCCCACCTGATGTTAAGTGGTAACCATCACCTATAACAAAGCACTGCCTCGTAAGTCACGCGTAATAGGATAATAGGATGAATCGTAATAGGATGGTTTGATACCCGTAGAGGGGACAAAATGTTGTATAGTCTGCAAATACTTGTTCCGTATTTAATTGTTTAGTTATCATGGTTCAGCAAAATTATTTGGTTCTCATACACAATTAGCTAGATAGGGTGTGAAGTGTCCACCAATAATTATTTATTTATCAAACGTTAATAAGTTTCCGTTGCTAAACGCCAAGGTTGCCTGGAAGAGATCGCTGTTAGCGATAAGGCCGCCCATTATATCACTAAAATTAATAGTTTGTAAGTAAAAATGTGTATCTTTATTCGTTGTGGTAATCAATAAAGAGTTATCTATCTATCTAAATGAGGCTCATTTAGATAAATATATTATTCATAGTTGCTGTTAATTATAATTAGTTCCGGACTGTGTAAATAACTGGTATGGTGGTATTTACACATTTGAGTCACGATTGAGCCCACGCTACTACCGTTTCTCTCTACATTATAGAATTCGCGAACGCATTCTTCTGCTTCCATCTAATGTAGCAGAAGCCGTAACACGTACGTACGCCCTCTCGTCATCCCTTCAACGCCAAATTGAGTTACCCAGCAGAGTTAATAAAGACGTCTAAACGTGATCAGAATCGCGAAACCACTACAGCAAATGTAAATTAGGAAAAAGTACTGGTCTTTTGTCTAAATGGATCCCTTGATGGTTATTAAATCCGAGATTTATGAGATCACAGATCGGGGAACCGTGTATTCATTAAACCAAATCGTGTAAAGGACATTACGGTCAATGTTAAACTGACTGGACCTATTATGATTATTTTGCATGATATTTTTTTTTTAATTCCGTAAAATGACTTTAATATAATAATAAATGTTAGCAGTTATGAAAAAATATTTAATTCTGTAGCCAATCTAAGTGTAAATCTAAGTGTACAATCTAAGTGTACAGTCCCTCTTATAAGTATGAAATACTTGTGCTAGAGAACCTCGCTCTTCAATATCCATAATTATGGTTACAAAAAATAAAAATAAAGGGTAAAGTAAATGGATGAGAATGCTAAGATTGATGCTTCTGTAAACTCATTGGAGACTTGTGTCCAGCAGTGGGTGTTTAGGTCTATGACGATGCCAGTACTCTCAAACGGTGAAGGAAAACATCGTGAGGAAACCGGCATGTCGTAGAACCTAAAAAGTTCTATAACATGTGTCAAGTGCTCGAAAGGAGTCTTCTAAGGCGCACATAAAATCCTTTCACCGCACTGTTTCAAGAGAAACTAGTGACACGACTCAAAAAAAGGTCGATGATGATAGCTATATTAGTGGTTTCATTTCATCTTTAATAGATCAGATAAGATAATTTTTATTTCCAAAAAAAACATGAAGAGCCATACATTTTCTAATGTCTTATTCTAAAGATTTGTATAATATAAGGCAACTGGCATACTCTGTGGTTTCGGAACCTTCCGTGCTAGTTAAAAACTGTGTTACGCGGCGGCAAGGTAAATTTCCCAGCTTCTTTCCCAGGTGCTCCATAGATACACTTCATGTAAATTTAAAGTAGGAAACCTAGAAGATACATTAATTGACTCATCTCATAAAATCATCCCAGTTATTAGTGTTCGGAAAAAGAAACACCAGTAAAAAAATCCACTATTTGGAACTTTCGTATTTTTGTTTACCCTTTTCATACTTAATATTTTTGTTTAGTTTTAGTTGATGGAACAAGCAGATAGCCCACCAGATGTAAAGTGGTAACCATCACCTATGACAAAGCATTGCCTCGTAAGTCACGCACGATAGGAACGTGCCCTACGATGCACTGCCCTGTGTCCATCAACTTGAGGCATGCAGATGTTAAGCCTCATGTGCCTGTAAGTATGTTAATTTTAAGAGAATAACTTGTAGATTCCAAAACTTTGGGCAGGGTAACTTTTCTATCGGTACACTTTTGGCGAAAACATCCAACTACCTAAATAAGCCACGTCCAAAATTGAATACTGAAAGACGATTCAATATTCCCTTCTCGTTGGGTGTACAATTTTCTATCCCTGTCACGTCAACGGACTTTTTGTTTGAGACCTTCATTTTTTGTACTTTCACCGAGAGTACCAAGCTACACAGCTGTCGCATTGCTTTCTTTGGTTAAATGGCCGTGAAATATTGACTTTTTTGGCAAAAAAATTCGTTAAGTAGAAATAACTGGTAACGACTCTCATAAAAATCTCTAAAAGAGGGTTTTATGCCTTAAACGGCCTCTTTTTATGAATAAAGGTGAATTTGTAGAGCCTAGATATTGTACTCCTTGCTACACCTATTTGTTTTTTTTTTGTATTTTGTTAGTTAATTTGTATGGCAGATATCACTACTGGATTTTTTACACAACGCCATAATCAATGATGAAAAATAAACAAATAATATCAAACTAAGCAAATTGTACTGGTAATATCCAGATAACTGACATAATAATAATGTTTTTTTTTGTATACCTACAACTAGCTGATGGAACAAACAGATGGCCCACCTGATGTTAAGTGGTAACCATCACCTATAACAAAGCATTGCCTCGTAAGTCACGCACGATAGGAACGTGCCTTACGATGCACTGCCCTGCGTCCATCAACTTGAGGCATACAGATGTTAAGCCTCATGTGCCTGTAATTACACCGGCAACCACACTCTTCAAACCGAAACACAGCGTTGTTGCTTGGCGGCAGAAAAAGGGCCAAAGTGGTTGTACCTTACATGTTTGTTGTTGTAAGATCCAACGCCCATGTATCACTGTGGTAAGTACGGAAACACAAGATTCACTAGTTCAGGTATAATCACGTAAAGATAGATAACACTTTATTATACACAAGGATACATCATAAATCTAGACTCAAATTAAGTAATAAAGTAAAATGGGCGGCCTTATCGCTGAAAGCTATTTCTTCCAGGCAACCTTGATTTACAAGATTAAAGTTGAAAATCCTTCCTTGGTAGTGTCTCTTGCGCGAGTAGGTCACGTACTTAGGTAAAACGTAATGAAAAGCTGTTTTGATATAATTATGAATTAAAGTGTAGCGCGTGCGACCTTGAATGTAGGGTGTAACCGTACAAATAATGATATAATATTTTTAATGACCTTGATTCATTGCTCCTGACTGTAATTGTTTATATATCAATGAGGCAACTATTTAATGATACTCGTATCACTAGAATGATACATTAACACAATTTGACACACGCAACCAATTCGTTGGAATGTAAAAATAATTTTATTCAGTTTTCGTCGATTAATAGAAATGTTTGGAGAATAATTGTTTTATAGAAAACTCTTGAAACCCAAACATGTGTGTGATGAACATTTATGTCGATGACAGCATCCCCTGAGTACCGATTACAAAAACTCTGCTGTCACCAATCCCCAATCCAAGCGTAGCGACTCAATAGTCCCCACACAAGGCATCACAAACATATTACTATAAAATAAATTACAATTTGATAGACTATCCCCTAATAATTAGCAAATCTATAAAAGACTAGCGGCCTGTCCCAGCTTCGCATGGGTGGTCATAAATTTTTTGAACATTTTAGGATAAACTTAGACCGTGGGTTCGAGCCTCGCGTCTACTTATTTCATACATTTGCACGCGCTTCTCCTTAAGTGAGTGAAATCGCACCCCGCGCGTGACCCGTGGACCCGTTAACATTTTTAATTTCGTCATATCTTTTGAATAGAATGTCCGATTTGAAAAATTTAAGAAGTAATCTATAGGTATTGAAACCGTCTTATTTATGAAATGATGTATTTGGATAAGGATTAATACCAAGGTACAAATAAAGACCCTTTTCTAGCGGAGGCATTTCAATTATTTTTTTATAATAAAAGAACACTTATTGTGACATAACTATAATAGTTAGACATGTGTTGTCGCGACATTTTTTGTAGATAATGACGTGTTCTACAAAATCGTAGTACATTATTTTGTTCTATCATCAATAGTTTTCGCAGCGCACGCGATGTAAGGTTTTTGTTTTCCACCTTGGGTTACATTATTGAAGTTTTAATAAGGATCCCTGATTTTTTTGAAAATATAATTTAGCCTATGTTACTCAAGGATAATGTAACATTCTAATGGTGAAAGTGTTTTTGAAATCGGACCAGTAGTTTTTGAGCCTATTCGTTACATACAAAAATACAAAAATACAAATGTTTCCTCTTTATAATATTAGTGTAGATAGTGTAGATAAAAGATATTTATTGTTTATGAAACTAGGTACATTTTTGGTGTTAAGGGGCTGACAACTATCAAACAACTTCTCGCTCGCACGTTTCGATATGTTGAAAGATATAAAATCACCAATTCAGTGATTTTATATCTTTCAACATGTCGAAACGTGCGAGTGAGAGTCACATTAGCTCTTGTCTTCGCCTTAAAGTTTGTTTGAGTCACACTAGGCCAGCCTAAAAGCATATAAACATAATTTTCATTTAAAACGGGATATTTACCATGATTTGTGAGTTCATGGTAAATATCCCGTTTTAAATGAATTTTTTTTTCATAACCATGATAGTTTCAAAAAAAAAAAAAAAACGATATAAACAGTTACAGAAAAAAAACAATTAGTATTTAAATCATGCAAAATTTAATTAAATGGAGATAAAACAAATTAAAATAAAACACGAAGACAAAATTGTTTAATATGAAATGAAAATGTCAAGTTACTATAGATAGATAGATAACTCTTTATTGTTCACCACACAAAAACATAGTACAGGGTTAAAGCATACATTAAGGTAAAACAATGGGCGACCTTATCGCTGAGAGCGATCTCTTCCAGGCAACCTTGAGCAAGTTACTATAGAGAGATAAAATGTAAAATTCAATGTCATATTGTAAATTTGTCATTTAGAAAGTCATCCACCTTATAATATACTTTGTACACTAATAACTTAGTAAGGGTGTTTTTAAATATATTTAAATCACTAATAGCTCGTATCGATAAAGGAATGTGATTAAGTATATATTATTAGCGTCATACAGAACACGCTTACGGCCGGTTTCTGAAAGCCTGATCAAAACTAATCAGATGTCAAGTCACTTGCTATCTCTATCTTATTCGATGTAATAGCTGAAATGGCGAGTAACTTGACATCCGGTTAGTTTTGATCGAGCTTCCAGAAACCGGCTGCAAGTCTAAATAATGCCGTCTTGCAGGGCAGAAAATGTAGGCTACCCTCTCGACGACTACCCACGGCATAGGGCTTAAAAAACTGAGGATTACTTTTTACAAAAGTTGTGGAAGTCCTTTGTACAGCAATGACCCCAAAAGTTTGCTACCTTCTGGGGGCATTGCAATCTATAGAGGCAACTAATAGACTTCTTCAGGCTGATATGATGATGACGATGAAGTACTTACTTAGAGGTACATACCTTCAATAAGGTGTATGCTCCACATCTTCAAATAAGTACACATAAGTAAAGTAATCTAGCACTCAATATTCTGAGAGCGATGCGAGATACGTGATGTCTTTGAGCCTTTGATGATACGCGATTTAATATAAAAGGTAGGTCGTTATGTATTCGTGGAATAAGTAAGTGGATATTATCCTGCACACAAGATTAATCCCGTTGGAAAAATATAGCCCGATTTCTCGGTTCATCTTATTTCAAAATAAATTTGTTAGAACGTTTGACCTACTCGTAACAGAGAATGAAATTGTAATAACCACTATTTTAAACCATCAAAGAGATTATAATGACTAATATTGGCTACTCAAATAAAAAAAAAGCAAGCAGACACGTAATACTAGTGGAAAACCAGTTGGTGTTAGCAGCCTGCCCGCGCTCTTGCCATATTTGAAGGGAGTAATGGACAGAATAGGAAATGTGTTGAATTTTTTTTCCATCAAGTCAGTATTTACTCCTCTCACGAAGATGGCCAAGCTACTGCGTACACCAAAAGTCAGCATACCTCTGCAAATACCTGGTGTGTATAGACTGCAGTTGTGGCCGCGCTATATTGGGCAGACTAAGCGCACAATAGCCGAGCGCGTGAAGGAGCACATTGCTGCAGTTAAAAACCGCTAGGTAACAAAATCAGCCATAGCAGAACCTTGTCAATTCAGGATCTAATCACTGGATTGAACTACATGATCCCAAGGTACTGTCCAATGAACGACACTACCATAAAAGGATGATTCGTGAGGCGGTTGAAATTAAGAAGTATCCTAATTTCAATCGTGAAGACGGATTCAGACTTTCTTCTTCGTGGAGTCCCGTCATTGATAGGTGTGTACGTCGCGATGTGTTATCAAAGTGTGCGGACACTGTCAGTGTCGAGTGTCGTAGTGTGAACACGGACATTATGGATTCTGACGATCAAGTGAGGGTAGTTGTTGAAACTGCTTCCACTTCTCGACGATAAATCTCAAGTTCAATGCTCCAGTCTGCCTGCGCCCACGGCTATTGCAACATAGCCGAAACGTCGGGAAAATAATAAAGGTAAACGCGATAAATACTTCAATAAAACGAAATATATCAAAATAACGAACTACTGCTAAATAATATTCTTGGTACTAAGAGATCTTAGGGGATCTCCCATGTCTGTGGATAAAAGTCGTGAATCTGTGTTTTTGTATTCTGTGGTTTTCAAAATCACGTGAATATTGTTTTAATGGCATTAGTAAGTTAAATAGGAGGAAACAAATACCGAAACAGTTTCATTTATGTTATTATTTTGCATACAACTTGAAAATCTTCCGAGAACAATAACAACAGCGGCACTAACTTAAGCGCAGCCGTTGATAATTAAAACTGTCCGTCTGGCGTTACTGCATCTGGTTCTCGTTTTAAATCTTGAAGTCCACTGCAACGAGACATTTTGAGAATCACTTGAATTATAATAATACAAACTATATTATTTAGCAATATTTGGACGTACCTCTGACTACCCCCCTTGGACGTCCTTTAGTAGGAGTAGGAGTAAGTACTTAGTACCTACTAAGATATCTGAGGGGATATCTAGCATGCCTGGGGATCAAAGTCGTGAAGCTGATTCTGTTTCTTTTTCTGTTTAATATATTGTATTTTCAAAACGTATAGTATACATATAATACTATAACTATACTATAAATTAATAATGTTATAGAATTTTTTGATATTTATTATCTATTTAATAATCTTATATTCATGGTTTTCTTATAATTCTCAAAGTAAAGATGAAATTTCTAGCATTACTTATCGAATCTATAGCAGTTGTTTAGTATTTTTTTGGAAAACAGACCTTATAACCTTAAGCACGTTGATATCGTGTGTGACTTGCGAGGCGGTACTTTGTAATAAGTGATTGTTACTGCTTAACATCAGGTGGACATATGTCTGTTCTGACAGCGCAAGTAGTATAAAAAGAAGGAAGTTTCAGTAAACTACATATACAAATCATAAAGATCAAATCAAATTTTGTTGTAGATCAATCGAGTTAAACGTTTTGCAATTTGAATTCCTTTTGCCTTCAATAAAAGGTACAAGGCCCAAGATTGTTTTCAATCAAGCTAAAATGAATGTCCAAAAAAACAAGAAAGTCGCCAAAATTTATGTCGGGAGTTTGTTTCAAATTGTATTTTTTGTGTCAGAGCTCGCCAGATGGAGGTCCGAGCACAGATGAAATCGTAGCTACCTTGTAAAGTGCACAAGTTTCACTCGAATGTTATCCAATACCTTTAAAACTATTTATTTTATTTATTTAATTCTTTATTGCACCAAACAAAGTTTGTACAAAAGGAGAGCTTAATGCTAGACAGAATTTTCTACCAGCCAACCTTGACAGGTGAAAAACAAAGAGGTTGGCGTGCTGAAAACTAAAGGAGACAATTTGGTATTACATTTACTAACACAAATCTTTATACTACTAAATATAATAAATAAAAATACTATACAAACTACAAAATAATAAAAATAAATATAGATGTATTTATATATATATACATATTGTATATAAAACTAGCTACTATTTACAACTAAAACTAGGTTTTTTTTTAAATAGTGTACGTTATGATTTTATAACATACTCTAAAAGTATTACAATCTAGCCATAATTACGGCTAATAGGTAATTTCACACTATCCTAGTTTTTTAAAGTAAGCTACATCTAAGAATGTGTCCACTAACATTTTCTTACTGTCTCTATTTAAGGCGAAGACACTTTGTTCTTGTGTTCTATGATTAGAGTTTTTTACTTTCACATGAATATAATTAGAACTTTGTATCACACAAGTTCAAAAGGTTCAGTTCTTTTAAGTCTTCTCACTATGTCCGTGTTGTCGAGGAGCTGGATGGCCTCGACGTTCACATGATGACTAGGATGAATACTGTAGTGTATAACAATAAACTATGCGCGCTGACTGGGTATAGGCATGCATGGGCGGGTAGCGGGTAGCGGGCACTCGATTCCAGCCGGCCAACCCAGGCGGACGTTACTCGAACTAAGTTTTTTATTTGGTACCCAAGCAACCTGTACAGTACAAATACAATTATTGACAAAATGTAGGTACATCTTACATCACAAGGATCACTTTGAAACGTCATAAAGCTAGGAGCTAGGACTCTATTACTCAGTTTATGAATATATACAATTTTATAGGTATAAACAATTTTTTTTTTCAATCAGAGTGATATAGGCCAGTAGTATACAGAAAGAGTAAATAACTCCAGCGAGAAATCAGTGTTCATCTCGGACAACGAAAACTCCTACTTTCCGTGGGCTTAGGTCGCGTACAAGTCATTTGTTCGTTTTTGTTCAAATACCTTTATTTGATCCTTGTTTTTTAGCCAAAAATGTATAACAAGCCTCAAAGCTTGGTTGTAGTTTTGTGGATACTTTATTGTTTGATTATAAGTAATTTAATATACCACCTGATTTATATAATTAACTAATTTCTTTCTCTGTCCGATTTTTATTTTTCAATTTATTCATTTGACAGCCTTCACAGCTCAGTTAGTAGTAGCTCTGCCTTCTGCGCCGTAGGCCGTAGGTTCGATTCCCACCGAGAACAAACATTTGTGTGATTAACATATATGTTTGTTCTCTGTCTGAGTGTTATATAATATTATAAGTATGTATTTACAAAAAAAAGTATTTATGTCTTATATCAGCTATCTGGTTCCCATATTACAAGCTCGGGCTTAGTTTGGGGCTAGATAGTGCTAGTGTGGAAAGTCCACTCCAAGTCTCAAAAAAGTTTTCTTTAGTTTCGTTTACGCGAAATCATCTAATTGGTGATTAGTATTTTAAGTACTTTTAATTATAGAGTATTCAACTCTATAATTAAAAGTAATTACAGTTTGTTTTCCGAATAAAATAAAATAAAATTAATTTGAACAAAAAAAAATATTTTGTCTACTTTCTTAGACGTTTTTTACCTTTATTAGCGTATCTTGAAAAACCTTAGCGATTAGCTTACACAATCGTATTTCAAGCGCAAACCTAGCCCTTGAGCAATATTGGTACATCGCAATTCAAATACAATACAGGGTACAGACTGAACAACTATACGAATATTCATTTAAAATCTCGACCTGCCTTCATGTTGTCATACACTATGCAGGGTCCATGTGATACGTACTAACACCCAACAACTATGTTTGTACCTAAACTAAACCATGTGTAAGCAATGAGCAGTAGTACTGAGTTGCTAAAATGTCTTATGGCTTCAAAGCTGTTGCGGTATTTACTCAATTTACTTCAATTGTATTCGTAAGCTCAGAAAATAAAATAAAAAACTAATACTAGGTACTCGCTAAACTAAACCCTACTTTGGCTAGCTAGCTATAGGTTGTTCTCTCTGTAAAAAATATTCAGCCATTTGTGTCACAAAAAACTATACCTGACCTAAAAGAACATTGAAATAGAAAAAAGTGTACACGGCGCTTGTCTTTATATGTCAAAAGTTTTTTGCTATATTTAATCAAACATTTTACTCGTGTACTATTTGGTATCGTGTTACCTTATTTCATCAGTTTTGCTAGAAAAAGATGTACCAGGGTGTCAAAATTTCAGTAAAAGTTGTTTTTTTTTTATGATAATAATGATAATGAATTACTATAAAGATAATAAAGAGATAAATAGCTTTAAGACGTTTCAAAGATTGTTATTCATTTGACTAAACACACTAACTTGGACTTTGATTTTGAAAGGTTATGGTACGATTTGTAAAATATAACAACAGTAAACTTCCTCATGCTTCTAAAGTTTTTTTTTTATCCAACTAGCAGATGAAACAAGCAGATGGCCCACCTGATGTTAAGTGGTAACCATCACCTATAACAAAGCATTGCCTCGTAAGACACACGATAGGAACGTGCCCTACCATGCACTGCCCTGCGTCCATCAACTTGAGGCATACAGATGTTAAGCCTCATGTGCCAGTAATTACACCGGCAACTACACTCTTGAAACCGAAACACAGCAACGCTGCTTGGCGGCAGAAAAAGGCGTGGTGGTAATACTTCCCTAGACGAGCCCTTCATAAAGAGCTCTACTACTCTTAAATGATGATATTATATTCCTACGGAAACCCTACTCGTGACAAGTGACAACCAGTTTTGTTAGTGAAAGCGTTCTATAGGACAGTTTGAGCCAGGCATCATATCGGTCCGGACATCCGCCGGGTGGCAGGTTTGAGCGAAAATTTCAACCAACACGTTGATAAGAAAATCAATGCCCTGGTTACATAAAAACAAGCTCTACCACGCTCTACTAGCGACCAACTTTGTGTATAAAATATTTTTTTCTTGAGGATGTATCCTACTAATATTTAAACGCTACTATTATGGATAATGCTAAGTATGGATGGATGGATGTTTTTTACTGTTTCACGTAAAAACTACTGAATGGATTATAATGAAACTTTACAATAATATAGCTTTTACATCAGAATAACACATAGGCTACAATTCATAAAGATATTGTGTGAATTGTCCAAAATATGACGATAAGTGTACTCGAAATACTTATCCTGCGCAGACGAAGTCGCGGGCACCAGCTAGTTTTATATATAATTTTTCATGATTGAAACTAATGTTACTGGCAAATTCACAGCAACAAACATTAACATATAAATATATATATATATATATATATGTATATATATAATATAAACAAAGAAAATTACAATGAATACAAGTGTTCATCACACAAATGTGGCACGGTGGGGCTCGAACCCACGGCATTAAGTGCAGAAGACAGAGCTACTACCAACTGAGCTGTGAAATATACCCCAGGGCTGATTTCATAAGACCAAACAAAAAACAGCTACCAGCATCTTCTAGATCAACTTTACTTAAGCTGCATAAGAATCCTAACTTCAAGTACACTAGCTACTTCGTTCAAAGGATTAATTATAAAATTTGCTACTAATTGAAAACTTCCATGGCGTTAAAGAAATTATATTGCAACAGTAAAAGGCAAAAAATAGCAGCGCCTCAGTTATTCAATTTACAATCAGTACACACGGCTGCAGAGAATCACAAACGATAGACATAATTCTATTAAAATACTTATACCTAAGAGTATATGGGTATAAGAGTAGTAGAGCTCTTTGTGAAGGGCTCGTTCGGGAAAGTATTACCTTGCCTTTTAGCACCGCCAAGCAGCGTTTCTGTTTCGGTTTGAAGAGTGTGGTTGCCGTTGAAATTACAGACACATGAGGCTTAACCTCTGTATGCCACAAGTCCATAGACGTAGGGCAGTGCATCGTAGGGCACGTTTCTATCGTGCGTGACTTACGAGTCAATGCTTTGTTATTGGTGATGGTGACCACTTAACATCAGGTGTGCTTGTGTTTGTTCCATCAGCAAGTAGTATAAATTAAAATATTATAACTCTTAGTCTAGAATAATCTAGAATTGCATACAATTTTCAAAAATAACAGTTTCTTTTGATTTTAATTATAGGTACGTTTGGAATCAAAACAGCCACATTAAATACAATCTTGCACGCACATTAAATGTAGCGTTTTTCATTTCCACATAGATAATGCAGACGGTTTTACGTTGGAATAGCAAGAAGCTGGAACATGCCGAACAAATAATGAACTTTCGGTGCCAGCTGTGTGTGACATTTTAAATTGGCGGGAACGAATCGATCGCACCAAAATAATTTAAGAGCGGAATCTGTAGAATGCATCGTGGTATTGCCAACTATTTTCGTTATTATCACAAAAGTGTTATAGCTTTGAATAAAATAAAAATTGTTTCTATTTATTGTTTACCCCTTTGTAACACAGATATCTAAAACACCTATATATATAGATAAATATTTGTCTGAGCATGCAGACAAATATCTATCATTATAATCAGCTTGAAGAATTTGTAACGCCCCCCCAAATAAACTCCTACTACACTAATTAAATTATAAAATAAAATAAACATAATATAATAAACATATAAATAAACATATGCATATAAATATATACTCCTAACCTCTTGTAAAATGGTCGTGATATGGTAACGTATAATTTGTACGTACCTATGATCGTCTAGTATTTGGTCGTGTAATTTGTACGTACCTATGATCGTCTAGTATTTGGTCGTGTAATCGTCTAGTGTGATCGTCTAGTGGCCCGCTTATCCTACGTTGTGACCTATAGTAACTCAGAAACTTTGAAGGAATTATGTTGAGATTCAAATTACCTAATTACGCGACTACTAAACTCTCTACCACCCTATAAAATACCCTAATCTAATATAGTGATGTAAGATTCTGATAAATGCATTGAGAATAATTCTACCTATTTTAAGAGTACTAAATAAATGCCGCACTTTACTAAATAAGACGTTCCGGTTCTTCAATACTGTAGTATATTAATCACACTAACAAAGCACTAAAATTGGAAGGATTTAAAAGTAAGCATAGAGTGTCAGAATAGTTTGGAAGAAAGTATCTCGTTCATAGCACAAGCACAAGATTATTTACGTGGATCGATAAGCAAAGCTATTACGCGGCAAGCGTTGGTCGGAGCGTAAACCGACACGGGCTTCGCGTGGGCTAGCTAGGTCGAGACTGGAATGTGGCGCTCACGCAGCCATCGGTCGGCCGTGCGTGTCACAACGTAGATCATAGTTAGTATGGGGATATGTTACACAGCTGAGTTCAGCCTTCCTACATCTGTGAGCGAACGCTCCGAGACAACTACTCTATACGGCTAACGATTAATATTATAGGTATTCTGTCTATGTTAAGTGTGTGTACTTATCTGTGTATAACATAATAATACAAAGATAATATCGAAAGTATATTGAGAAAGTTTATAGTTTAATGTTTGTATCTATTTAAGTAGATATAATATTTGTATAGATAATGTTTGTATATAAAATAAATAAATACATACCCAGTGTTCACCACAGGTAGACTTGAACTTAGTACCTACTAGATGACCTAAATTAAGACAAATAGATACCTACACACAAAATGACACAAGCAGCATGCACATAAATGTTTATAATGAATTATGAAGAAGCTCTTAAATCTGGAATATATTTGGTTATGATAAAGGGAATATAATAATATTACTGGTAAGGCCCCACACCTTATTGACAGTAATCGGGTTTGTTTCATCCAAGCATAGGGTAGATGCGCTAGTTCGCCGTCCACGTCCCTTTCTCGACCATTCGCGGCACTACTAGTAGATAAACACTAAAAATAGCAAAATTAACATGCACACATCGAGAGAGAGTATTTTGGCGCCTTCTTGAATGTCCAAGCAACCACTCAAAAAAGTTTCAAGTCACCAGCACAAGTGAAACAATTATAAATAATTGAATCAGTTTGGGGTCGGCCGTGATCTGATACAAAAGCGCTAAAAACAACGAAAAAAATAGTGAAGTGATGGCGCTTTCACGCTAAGTTCTTCACTCATTTTTATGACTTTTAGAATAATAGTTATTCATATGCCTTCATAATAGATCAAATAATAAGTTTATAATGTTTTTCGCTTTAAATATAAATAATAAGTTATTTAAATTACGTGGACGAGAACTGTACCACGCTTTTATATGAAAAGCCATTTTTCGTCCACGTGGTCGGGAACTGGTGGTATCATGTCAAGAAATTGGAGTCTTGTATTTTTTGATGTATGAAAACTAACTGTTGCTTTTAAACAATGTTGAGTCTTATTACTCCTCCTAAATTTATTAGCCAGTTTTCGTCCAGGCTAATATGATTATATCAACAAATACAAATACTAATATAATGTTAGTGGTCGAGAACAGGATGGGGTAAATACGACTTCCAGATTTCGACCATGATTTTAATTTGCAACAAATGCTGTAAAACATCAATAAATTTGAATTTTAAGCTATAGAATAACATGTATTAATTCCTTTTTTATTATTTTATTGAGGTTTTGCATTATTTACATATAAATTTCCTCTAAAATTCTTAGTAATACTGTGGTCGAAAACCGATACATCCGATCAGTTTTCGACCATTTAAGAAGTTATTGATTACTCCTCTCCAGGCCGGAGGTCTTAGCTGAAATAGAGGAATTTTACGGTCGGTAGTATTGTGCCCTCGCAGGTATTGTGTCCCGAATCAAGTAACGAGGATGGTAGAGCTACACTGACACGCCACTACACAGAAGATATCCAAAGATCAGCCTTGACGAGATCGAGATAGCTTTTAAACAGTTGAAAAAGGGAAAGCCCCAGGGAAAGATGAAATCACTTCGGAACTCTTAAAGGCGGGTAGTTTTCCTGTTCTGAAAGAATTCCAACGTGTTTTCAATTCCGTTCTTAACCATGGAAGAACTCCAAGGGTGTGGAGCAAAAGTGTCGTGGTGTTATTTTTCAAGAAAGGCAACAAAGTCTTCTTGAAAACTATAGACATATGTCGCTCTTGAGCCAAGTCTACAAGCTGTTTTCTAGGGTTATTTCGAACCGTCTTGCGCGAGATTTGACGAGTTTCAAACACCGGAGCAGGCTGGGTTTCGAGCAGGACTCACATTCACACAATACGGCAGATTATACAAAAATATGAAGAGTATAATCAGCCCTTGTGCCTAACGTTTGTGGACTAGGTTTGTGGAGAAGGCCTTTGAAGGGCTGTTCGGCAGTCCTTGCAACGATGTCAGGTTGACTGGCGATACATCGAAGTGCTGAGATGTTTAAGCAATGATGCCACCATGTCTGTTCAGGTCCAGAACCAGCTGTCCAAACCTACCAGTTGTGCTGCGGAGTAAGAAAAGGGGACGTAATATCCTCCAGTTCTCATGCGCACTGGAAGATTTGTTTAAGACACTGAGTTGCACCCTAATGGGCATTAATATTAACGGCGAATACATCACAACATTACGGCATTTGCTGATGACATCGTCATATTGGCAGAATCGTTGCAGAACCTACAACAGATGCTGAACAGCCTAGCTGCTGCCTCACGACGGGTCGGCTGGGTATGAACTTGGATAAAACTCAGATCATGATTATTGATCGCATCACCCAAACCGATCACTGTCGCCAGAATGCCTTTCGAAGTTTTACAGGAATATGTCTACCTTGGGTCTGCCCCTGCGGTTGGGTAGACACAACTTTGAGAGAGAGCTAAACCGGAGAATTCAGCTGGGCTGAGCTGCGTTTGGGGAACTTCTTCAGGTCTTATCGTCGCCCATCCCTCAATGTTTGGAGACGAAAGTCTTCAACCAGTAGGTACGTCCTACCTGTTATGACCTATGCTGCCAAAACGTTGACACTAACAGTAGGGTCGGCTCACAAAATGAAAGTCGCCCAGCGAGCTATGGAGAGAGCTATGCTCGGAGTTTCTCCGAAGGATAGAATCCGAAACGAGGTTATCCGACGGAGTACTAAACTAGTCGACATCATAGCTCAAAGGATTAGCAAGCTGAAATGGCAGTGGCCCGGCCATGTATGCCGAAGAACTGACAATCGCTGGAGCAAACTAATACTTGAGTGGTCCCAGTGGTTCTTCAGACCGCGTTTAGGTAAGCGTAGTGTCGCCCCATCGTCGCCCCACTTCGTCGTCATCATCGTTGCGAAATGTAGCTGGCAAATACGGAATGAGAAAAGCCGAAGCCCGGGCTCAGTGAACGTCTTGGGAGAGACCTACGTCCAGCAGTGGACTGACATAGGTTGATGATGATGATGATATGTTACGATTGAATAATATTATACAATAAATAAGTACTTAAAACTCTTGTGGTACACTATTACATTATAGAAACTAAAATGCAAAGGGACATTTCTTCAGAAGTTAGCAAAAATGATTTTCGATACCTAGATAGTAAGTTTTGAACTTTGAATGCAGAAATTTTGATTATTATTATGACTCTTAAAATATACGACATGATAACTATAACTTTGTTTCGTTTCTATCAATTTTTACTCCTATATTTAAATATTTTCCCATCAGAAATGAATGGTCGAAAACTGGGGAGTAGGTGGTCGAAAACTGGATTTTGTGGACGAAAACTGGTCAAAATAGGTATTTGACATTAAAATATTTTTATAAAATTCGCAGTTTACTTCATAATTAAATACTTTACATTAAATGAAAAAAGAGGATATAGGCTATGTGCAGAAAAAGTTTCACCTCTATAAACCTACAATAACATAGACTTTTTGGTGCTTAAATGTGACAACTCCGCTAACTGGACGATAAGGGGCGTAGTTACCCTATTGCCGGTTGTAAGAAACCAGGGTACCTAGTCTTCCCATCAATCGCCTCAGATTTGCAAGGTCTAATTCTAGATTCTTACAAATCCTACACAGCACAGACCAGTATACTACGTTAAAGCACCAATGGCATTCAGATTTATTTAATAATCTGTAGCAAGAAAAAGGGAGTTTGGCTCAAAGCGAGCGGGTCGATATTATAAATATATAACAATAAATACACACGTCTCGTCCAAATCCATCCAATTCAATCTAGTCAATTCTCTCCAGATAATCAGAGTCAAAGCCATGAGAACATTCTCAATTAATAAACTTAAATCAAAGTATAATGATCAATGAACTATAGAAATGGTTTTCCCTCATTTTTCCATAAATTTGGGATAAACCCGACAACACTGTGTCGATAGTTCTGACCAAACATACCTCTAGGTAATAAATGTTTGAATAAATACGATAATCAATACTCTTAGGTAATTAACGTTCCCTTACATAAGGTTTAGAATAATTACGAGACACTCGCTCAAGAGTATGAATATCAATAGGTATCCAATTAGATCTTGAATCAATAATCTTAGGCTTCGCTTTAATTTATTCTTTCAAGAATACATACAGGATCAAACAGTAAGGCAGATCAACGCCAAGAACTAAGTTAGTTCAGTAGAGTTTAAACTAACTCCAAACTATAAAAATCTGTCTTAAAAGACACAAATAAGAATATTTATCCCTTTGTCAGACGATTCGAAACCCCAATTAATAGTTATCATAATTTTGTAGCTCAAATAATAAAATGTAGAATCTAAAATCAAAGTCAAATTACAGTACATCTAATTACTCACTCGGACGTTGTCTTTCAATGACTTACTTGGTTCACCGAACTGAAGTTAAATTACATGAGAACACTCAACTTTACCGTTACACTGACTACCCTGCATTTAATAAACGCACGATCACGCTACCATACTCCCTCCGACCCCATCACTTTTTATAAAAATACTTGATACACGTCGATCACATTTTTACTCATCATCGTTACCTCTCCGCTCCAATGCTCAATCCTTACTATCCCCGGCCTGACAATCCCCTCCCTTTTATTTGCAATTATTTAGGCATATTTTTTAAATTAACATCTCAAAGCTTCGCCGCCAAATATGCCGACAAACACCTCGCCGCACGGCGCAGGCGGCTCGAATGATGTTTCCGTCTCGCTCGTTCCTTTGTAACATCATAGATCGCCCGACACCGCAATTCATATTTTGAACTCTAATGACTTATTGCAAAACTATTGCCGCTAAAAAATGCGTTCACAAACCCTTTTTCTACGCGGTGTTTGTTTTATCTATTTTTTATACTTTGATACAATGTAATTGACCGACGACGAAATTAATATTTTGAACTTTATAGACTCACTTCAAAGCGTATGCCGCGTATTTTATGTTTTGAAATAGGTACTTTGAAATTGACCGACGATGGCGAATGTTCGATATTGTTCGATCTCAGACAAAATAAAAAAGTAAAGACGGAACTCTGTGAACAGCAAAGTGAGGCCGGCCAAACTACGCCTTGACGTGTACATGCACAATTACACACACACACGTACAATGTAACTACGCCTTACCTTGTCAGTCTAGCTATCGCGGCTCGTGGGGAGCAACGTTCTGAGAAATTATAAATTTACCAGTAAAAATGCCGAATTGTGTTGTGAAAGGGTGTAAGAATCAATCTTCAAAATATAAAAAAGCGGGATGGAATCACATTTCACACGTAAATAATTTGGAAACCAATAATTTTCAATAAATCAAAATAAAAGTTTGAGGTTATTGCTTGGAACACAAGTGTTGCCAGTATGAAGTGTTTTTGTTTACCTCATTATTTGGTAATAATGTGATACGCAACGTAACGTTACTCGTTTCTTATGATGTTTATCAGTATATTTTAAACCCGTCGAGTGCTTAGAGAATACACGGGTGTTCGCTAAGTTCGTGGGCCCCACGTGTCCGGCGAACACACGGATGTACACAAGATTTCGAGCCCATTGGTTGCTCACTTCTACGAGGTTAAATTACCTTAACGCCCATTGGCTGCACTCATTGTGAAGCTTCAATACAGAACGAAATACAGACAATACCGAGACCAGAAATTCATAACCACCGAACGAAATTGTCAAACATCGCGTTGATGGCTGGTCTATCGGTCATCTTGACCCACGGCAACGCGATATCTTCCCCGTTTGTGAACTGATTTTTACGATTATTATTTCTTAAAATAGGTTACATCCGTAAAATTGTGAAAACCGTTAGATTATAATCTATCTCGCGAGATTGTAATCTGTCAAAAAATTGTAAACTCGTAGATTTCGTATGTCCGTTAGGTAAGGCAAACACAACCTAACCGATCCCATAATCAGTTATGTTGTGTTAGATTATATCATGATAGACGTTTTATTTAGTAATGTTATTGTTGTAATTTTGGGGTAATTTGAATTGTCATGGCAACACCGGCCTTCGCACACACGTTTAGAAAACTGGCCTCACTTTTCTGTTCGTAGAGCTCTGTCTTTACTTTTTTATTTTGTCTGAGTGTTCGATGAATTAGCTAGTATTGGAATAATTGTGAATTTGCAACGGGCCTGATCTCTGGCTCGTTACAAAGTCCACCTTGGCGCATAAGCATACGTACAGGGTAGTTACATTTCCAAGAAGAATGATTCTGAGCCTATACTCCGTCCACCGACTTCCCAAATATTTTATTTCATTGAAGTTTCAAAAACAAAGTTTTTCTATAAAAACTTTCGATTTTGATTAGAAGGCGATGGTTTCTGACAAAGGTTTGATTTTCTTCACTTAGGTATTTTTTTTTGTTACTAAGTCAAAGATTTCCATTAAAATTCACTGTAATGTTTAGTCATGTAAAATAATGTCAAGATGTAATCAAAAAGCATTGCTGAATCTAGCTGAAATCGAGATAGCTGGCAACAAAACGTAGAAAAAAATGTGATTTATCTACGGAGCGTGGCCCGTTCATTACGGCCTTTCGGAGCCCGCTGCACTCTAGCGGAAAATAAAATGGCAACACGTGCCGACGTCTCCAATAAAGGTATTTCGATTAGAAACATCAAATGAACTGTGTGATTCCGATAGATTGGGGTGCAATATTGGGAGCAGAAGGTGCTGGGGCGAATCATCTTTTTGTCACAAAGATTTTCTTGAGAGACTCTATTTGGTTTCTCCGATTATTTCGTCTTCGGATTCAGAATCAAAAAATACTCTGTATTCATACTGTTCAAAGTATGATTTAGTTGGGTACAAAAAGTACCAGTCTTACCCATTCGGATGGTCAAGGGCAAAAACATGTATACAGATACAGATTACATAATTTGGTATTCATCTACAGAGGGAATAAGTTGTATACATCCAAACATTTGCCATGGGCAAAAACATGTAGACACACAACTAAACTACAATGAAATTGTTTAAACAATTCTGCTTAAATTCTAATTGTCTCTTCATATTGGTCGCTGAGGACTCCATTAGCTTAAATGACCGATAAGTCGTTTGTCGCTGCTTGGCTGCAGAAAAAGGCGTGGTGGTGTTACTTCCCCGGACCAGCCCTTCACAAAGAGCTCTACTACTCTTAAAATGGTGGAGAATATGAGACCTAAAATAAGGGCCAGAAAATTTTACAACATTGCTATACTTGTTTAAGAAAAATAGTTAGAATATCTAACTATTTTTCTTAAACAAGTATACCGAACTATAAAACATTGGAGATATAAACCATTTTGTTTTATTTTACTTGTGTAGTATCTTGTTGTGTTTAAAAATGATCAATTCTAATAATAATACACAATATTTTTTCTGAGATACTAAAAAAAATATATAACTGTTTCAAAACCGCTTGCTGTAAGTTCACTTAAAACTAAACTCCGCTATGGCAAACTAGTAAATTTTGAGATATCTAAGTAACTATTAGCCTCGAACGCTAAGACCTAAAGCTGATGGTCGGTATCATCACGGGCCACTGCGACCTCAACTACCATCTTTTCAAGATCGGAGCGACAGACAGTGACCTCTGTCGTAGCTGTCTCCAGGAAAAAGAAACGGTGGAGCATGTGGTACTGCATTGCTCCGCAACTAACGCAGCAAGGCCAAAACTGGACTGCAGAAGCTCATCGGGTCTTTCTCCTCTACATCCAAATCACCACCGAGGATGCTTGAACATTGCTGCCACCAACTCAAGATCCATCTCAAGACCCCTCACCCCAGCCAGTCCAATTCCTTCAAATGAAGGAATTGGACTGGCTAGGGTGAGGTTAGCACAATACAACCCGTTGCGGGACGTCCGTGCAGATCTTATTCCCCCACCATGAATTAGGATGTTACAAATGAGTCACAATCATTTCTATTAGAATTAGCCTCGAACGCTCAGCAAAAAATGGTCTCTAAACATACAAAAAAAATACAAACAAGATACATAAAGCTAAAAGTATTTTTATATAAGATGTACCATGTTCGTTCTTATCAAATAATCATTCGTTCTCACTGGCTCTCAAAGACAATATTTTCTGATTCAAACTCTTCTCTTTAATAACCGTCCTATTCCTGCACTTAGAAACAATATAATAGTAACAATCATAATCAAAAGGTAGGTATCAGTCCTACGATCGAAGTTGTCCCATAAATTCATAAAATGTATAATCATCATTCATTTTTATTTTTATACTCAGCCAGTAATTGCAAATCAGTACATTTTCGTATAAAAAATGTGCAAAAGTTAAAAGAACTTTGTATTGAATTCCATGTTCAATATTTACATGTAAATTCTTTTTTTATTAAAAATCCTGCAATTATATTAATAGAGCAAATTGAGAGCATAAATGTGAAACTACGTTGTTAAATTCAAACGCTCCAGCGGTTAAAACTCGATCAAATAAGGCTCTTTGATTGGCGCACTGTAATTCTAGCTCATTAGTATTTCAGGTTGAGCTAGAACGCTTGCGCTCACTTGGACGCTCATATTCCATAATTATACCTAGTGCACCTCTCCAAAATGAGGGTATGTGCCAAAATGTTATATTTTGACGTACCTCTGACTACCCTCGAGGACATCCTCAAAGAATCTCAATTTGGTTCTTGGTACTTACTAAAGTTTCGCGCCGAGACCGGAGACCGTGACCGGCACTTGACGTTAGGCAATGTATAAGCAACAGTTCTCCTGTCTCGCGTCTCTGTCTCACTAGCGAACTATTGCCTAACGTCAAGTGCCGGTCGCTGTCTCCGGTCTCGGTCTCCTGTCTCGGTCGCGGCGCGAACCTCCACCTTAAGAGATCTGAAGGAACATCTACCGTTCCTGGGGGCCAAACTCGTAAATCTCTTTCAGTTTGTGCACATTTCCAAGCAAAGAGTCCTTGCATAACACTAAAACAAATATTGAAAACAAGAGCAGCTCACATCTTTTAGTAATAAAAAGCACTTATGAATTAATTCAAGGTAATTTTCAGGTGAGTTATAATAACATTATGTAAGACGCTCTTTGTAAAGGTTTCCTGAAAGAACTCATCCGTACATATTTTATGAGCTTGAGCACATAGAATTTTTATTCGAAACACTTAGTATAATATTTTGGGCATAACCTTTTAAGCTACGCAAAAAAGGCGAATTAAAGAAACGTAAAGAGAGCTTCTTATAAATAATGCGGTCATCAAGCCCTTGTGAGAGGTTACAAAATTTTACTCTGCTTCCCCACCAATGTAATAAGTCCGTGAATAATTATGTAAATGTACTGGGGCTTTTCCAAATAAGGCCGGGGAAGATCAACAGCATAAAGATGTAATTGAAACGAGGGTTGCGACAACCGTTTAAAATTTCATACTGTTTACAATTTCTAAAGCAAAAATGAGAATCTCAAAAATTTTGTATAAAAGTGAATAGAGTCCCCGTCCCTGGAATGTCTCATAGGGATGTTTAAAATTTTAAATCTGCGCTTTTCTGTACAGCTGGGTAGCAACAATAGTACCTTAACTTTGCCGTTGGCTTCTTTTACTTTGTAAGTTAAAGCCGTCACTTTTTATGTATTATACGAGTATATCACCAAACAATTACAAATCTAACCCCAACCTTCCAAGAGTGGGGTTAGATTTGTAATTGTTTTGTGCATAGATTTCTGAAAATATGGTAAAAATGACTAGAAAAAACTTCTTTATAAAAATACAAGCTGGTGCCCGCGACTTCGTCTGCGCAGGATTAGTCACACAATATCTTTATAAATTGTAGCCTATGTGTTATTCTGATGTATAAGCTATATTATTGTAAAGTTTCATTAAAATCCATTTAGTAGTTTTTACGTGAAAGAGTAACAAACATCCATCCATCCATCCATCCACACTTACAAACTTTCGCGTTTATAATATTAAGTACGATAGTAGGATTTCAAAAAACTTGATACACACAAAACATTTGTACCGACACGGGATCAAACATACACCTCTAGCATTTTAGCTGGACCACATTACGCTTGACGTTTTAATGTAATAGACCTTTTTTTAAGGTCTCGTATAATTCAAACGTTCACAATAGCTACTTACAGGCTGGAAAATTGCGAGTGTCAAGTATTACAATAGAAAGATGATAGACGATGAGTGTTGCTTAGATTTTGTTAAAAAATATCTAATAATATCTATCTCTACGAAAGTTGCCAGAAATGGGACGGGGTTGGTCAACATTATGAGTATATAAGAGAAAAAGTAAGACTTCGTTCAGACAGCTAAGTTTGCACTGACTCGCCTTCTGCGCTGTGGGCTGTGGGTTTGATCCCCACTAAAAAAAACATTTTTTGTGATAAATGATGTTTATTCTCTGTCTAGTTAGTTGATAATGCTTATGTATTTACAAAAAAATAAGCATTATCAGCTATCATTATTACCTCGTAAGTATTCCTCTCGTCGCTACTTCTCGTAACTACGCACGATAGGATTGTGCCCTACGATGCACTGCCCTGCGTCCATCAACTTGAGGCATACAGATGTTAAGCCTCATATGCCTGTAAATACACCGGCAACCACACTCTTCAAACCGAAACACAGCAACGCTGCTTGATGGCAGAAAAAGGCGTGGTGGTAGTACTTCCCCGGACGAGCCCTTCAAAAAGAGCTCTACTACTCTTAAAATCAGGTTCTTATAAAAAAGCTTTGCTTAGTTTGGGGCTAGAAAGGTCTATGTGGAATGTTCACCAACATAGCACCAAGTAAGTATTATACCTAAGCTCGTATGTATATCACAATGTAAACCGTCAGCCCTACAACATATTCATTGAAAATCGTAACATCAAAGAATATTTAGATGAGTATCGACTTAAACAATCACAACTCGTGATATTTCAAAACAAACCTAGAGAGATAATCTAAAAGTCGACTTTCCAAGGAAGTTTACAATCAATTCAATGAGTTCTCAGCGAATGTCTTCGGCAGATACCCGCAGTTAGGTGCAGAACCGATATGAGGTAGAGACGCCTTTGTCTCACCGCCAAGTAGTTACATTGTTGAGTTAGTTCCACTCGAGTCATCGACCGAAGGCACCACTTTGAAACTAGACTGCATCACTAACGTTTTTTTTTGCGGGTTCTGTAATCGTGAAAGGTCTTACAAAAGAACGGTAGGAACCAAGCCGTAGGTTTGTTGCCTGTTCTTCTAGGCTTTGGTCGCGTGGAACTGGCACCTAGAGTCACCTAGCTTTAAGACGTTTCAAAGTGATCCTTGTGATCTTATTGAATAAATACCTTTTGACTTTTGACTTTTGAAACGCAACTGAAAGTCACGGGTTATGGTCGAGTAGAAAAACACGGGATTTAAATCCCAAGTCAAAAGGTATTTATTCAATTGAAAAATAAGGATTACTTTAAAACGTCTTAAACGAAGAATCTAGGCAACAGTTACAGTGACAAGACAATAAAATAATTAAACTCGCTATTTTAACTTAACATGTCATACTTATACGCACACACAAGCAAGAAACCACTGTGTCCTGAAACTGTTTATTTGATTACCTGTGATTCTGTTTGGCAATACATTATTCTAATTCTAGTTCCAACCAGTCTAAAAGAACAAACTTACGGCTTAGTACTATCTAATGGTACCACGGTGAACGAACGTTGGTTCCTAACATTATTTTGTATGATCCTTGCTAGAAAATAATATCTAATCTAATAAGAAGATAAAATAAGATCTAATGTGGTGCTAATCTAACTTAGTGAGGCTATAATAAGTTTTCTTTTTAATACAACTAGCTGATGAAACAAGCAGATGGCCCACCTGATGTTCAGTGGTAACCATCACCTATAACAAAGCATTGTCTCGTAAGTCACGCACGATAGGAACGTGCCCTACGATGCACTGCCCTACCGAAACACAGCAACGCTGTTTGGAGGCAGAAAAAGGCGTGGTGGTAGTACTTCCCCGGACGAGCCCTTCACAAAGCTCTACTACTCTTAAGTTAGAAGAATGTTAGGGTATGCCCAAACTAAAAACTCAACACAGTATTAAGCTTATCTCACAACTATTACGTAAGGCAGCCCTGAAGATGGAGCGTAGAACGACCAGATAGACGGAAGCCGTTTTGAAGATCGAGGTAATTCAGCAGAAATAGGGTTCAAAATAGTTCTTCCAGGAAATATATGGTGGATAAAATCCGTTTGTGTAATTAAATCTCTGAATCTAACATTTGGAGCAGAATATTAATTTATAAAGTTATAGCAACGTCACACGCTCTGATAATCTAACTGAAATTTTAAGAGCAAACCAAGTTTTATTAAGAAATTTAATTATTTTTATATTCTTGAAGATAGCATGGCTTTTTCTTATTTTTGCAGTCTCTGGCTTGGTAGACTTAATTTCATAAAAATCTTGAGTTGTTATTTGCTACTGAGAGATCTATCGTGCTTGGAAATCAGAATTGTTTGTTTTTTTTGGGATAATTTAGTCAACATGACACGTTTGTCGGTTGCTTTAGGTCCCAATGTATTAATCTCATGGCTCTGTGCTTCCACGGTAGCTCGTACTATTGAGTGCTACAAGTGCACTACACACAATGCTTTGCCAACGATCCTGCTTGGCACGATACGTACAAAACAAGTGCTTCTACGAGCACATTTACAATCCTACTTTATAATGTTATAAATGTGAGTGTTTATTTGGATGTTTGAGGTGCAAACGCCGTAACCATTAAAACTATTGGGGTGACCTTTAGAACAAATATAGTTCCTCCCGTTTGGATTTACCTACATAAAGGTTTCTTTCTATCCGGAAAATTTATAAGGACCGAGGGACAAAAAAATAACGATCCTAATAAAGTTAGGATCGTAACAAATACAATACAAAATTATAATTAATGTTAGCAATCATAACGAATATAATTCAAAATTATATATTTATGCCACAGATAAACGAAATAAATACAATAATGGATATGAAAAGTAAGGGAAATGAAATTTGCCGACACACAACATGAATTATATAGCATCATACGCTACTATAGGTATAGGTATAGGTATGTGTATATAATACGTCCGTGAGGCCGCGGACAGTAGCTTGTCCTACTAATATTATAAACGCGAAAGTTTGTAAGTATGGATGGATGGATGTTTGCTACTCTTTCACGTAAAAACTACTGAATGGATTTTAATGAAACTTTACAATAATATAGCTCATACATAAGAATAACACATAGGCTACAATTTATGAAGATATTGTGTGACTAATCCTGCGCAGACGAAGTAGCGGGCACCAGCATGTTGTTTATAAATAAAAGCCCTCGCACTGTTAAAAATCTAACAATTTCGTTGCCTTTCTACTTCTATTCACAAAAGCGATACGTTGCCTATCTGATGCGGATGAGTCGGGCTCCACATAAAGGGCCTGTACAAAAACTCAGGCACTTTTAACCTCTTTTCAACCCCCGTCCACGATGCGTCAATGATGTTTACCCTTCCTAAAAGCCTTTCCTACGGATGTACCGTATTTTGCGTAGTAGAAGGGATTTTCATGTTAGTCTGATCAAATCAATGGGTGGATGTAAAAGCTAATGCATCCGTTTAGCGGTATAGAAAGGGTGCTGTTTTAAGTGCATTTATGATCGAATTATGTTGTAACTATAGCCATGCGAACATCGTTTTACTGGGCGTTATCATTATCATCATTTACCCTTTAAACGTTGGATTCTATCCCATCGTACTTCCTCCTACTAAAATTTAAATTAGAAAGTTACGATGTTCGGATGTTTGTATCTTTGTAGCCCATTCACGCCCAAACCACTGAACGGATCAGGATGAAACTTAGAATAAATATTGTTTTTATCACATCAATTCGAAAGGAGATAGTTTGCTCTTCGAAAACAGGCAGCAAAATAGCACTTTGATCCCAAGGGCGGTAATGTGATTTGAATTTGGAATGTGCTTATTGAGTAAAAGTTCTAATCACCAAAGAGATCACGAACACTGTATGAACAAGCAGGCTTTATAATTAAAAAAAAGCGCCTGAACTAAATAAAAATAAACAAAAACACGTGAAACGCGCATTCCACCTTTGTTCATAATTGTTTACTCAAATTCAGATTTTACTTAGTTTTATGAAAATAAATAAAATTACAATGAATACATGATTATGACTATGAGACTATGTGACAATGTGACAATATGACTATGTGACTTCGTGACTTCGTGACTTCGTGACTTCGTGACTTCGTGACTTCGTGACTTTGTGACTTTGTGACTTCGTGACTTTGGGACTTTGGGACTTTGTGACTTTGTGACTTTGTGACTTTGTGACTTTGTGACTTTGTGACTTTGTGACTTTGTGACTTTGTGACTTTGTGACTTTGTGACTTTGTGACTTTGTGACTTTGTGACTTTGTGACTTTGTGACTTTGTGACTTTGTGACTTTGTAACTTTGTGACTTCGTGACTATGATTATTCATAAGTTGCACTAAGCTATTTTCTCATAGAGGGTGATAAAAAGTAGAGTGTCCACCTCGGGAGCAACACTATTTTAAGCTCGAGTGAAGTACTTTGAATCCCTCGCTACGCTTAGGATTCTACTTTAGAATCCCTCGCTACGCTCGGGATTCTACTCTAGAATCCTTCGCTCCGCTCTGGATTCAAAAAACACTCTCGCCATAAAAATAGTTGTTTGCTCCCTTGGTAAACAATCTACTATTGTAGCCTAGATTAGCATATGGACAACTTTTCATCCCGAAAATTACCGGGAACGGGGTAGAAAACATAAACGAATCTTATATAGCCCTTTATAAGATTCGTTTATGTTTTCTACCCCGTTCCTGGTAATTTTCGGTATGAAAAGTTGCTCGTATGCTAATCTAGCTGTGGGTGGCAGCTAGTGTTTTGCTCTTGAGCAATATTGCTTTTTTGTCTAGCTGCCATTGTTATTAAGTTTGAAATATTAGGGTTTTTTTTTTTTCTTTCTTTGTGCTTTTACTATAATTTATTTAGCCAACTAAAGATTAATCCATTATATCTTATCTAGTATAAAAATCAAGCAATATGTCGTGATGTACAGCTAATTAAAAAAAAATCAAATAGTAAATAAAAAAAAAGGAAATTTATTTCCTTTTCTTTGTGCTTTTAAATTTCTTTGAGTTAATTAGACAAATAAATATTGATCTATTGTCTCTTATGCAAGGTGTTCCATAAGTTGTGTATATAAACTTCAGGGGGCTAAAGTACCCATCAATATGAACAACTTTTTCTAAGGAACCAACACTGTGAACGCGAAAAAAAAAACAGCTGGTTCATACATTTTAGCCTGGTAGGTATTGAACTTTTGTATGAAACAGCTGTTTTTTTTTCGAGTTCACAGTGTTGGTTCCTTAGAAAAAGTTGTTCATATTGATGGGTACTTTAGCCCCCTGAAGTTTATATACACAACTTATGGAACACCTTGTATATCTATCAATCAAACAATATATCGTAATATGCAGCTCGAAAAGGTACGCTCTGTTATAAAAAACTAAAAAAATGTCTACAAAAAGTGGAGGTAGGTTTTAAAGGCGAGTACCTACCAGTGTGGAAATCTAGACAGACTCTAAGGAACTATTAGGTGAGTGCAGTTCAGTGTACAACATGACCAGCGTGCTCTTGAAGCTTGTAGTATACATTCACTTCAGTTAAGGAGAGTATGACGGCCAACGGATTTTCAAACAGGAATAAATGTGTAGCAGAATTGCTTAAAAAGGAGCTTTTACAGCCGTATGAGCATTTTAGAGTAGTAGAGCTCTTTGTGAAAGGCTCGTCCGGAGAAGTACTACCGCCAAGCCTTTTTCTGCTGCCAAGCAGCGTTGCTGTGTTTCGGTTTGAAGAGTGTGTTTGCCGTTGTAATTACAGGCACATGAGGCTTAACATCTGTATGCCTCAAGTTGATGGACGCAGGGCAGTGCATCATAGGGCACGTTCCTATTGTACGTGACTTACGAGGCAATGCTTTGTTATAGGTGATGATAACTACTTAACATCAGGTGGGTTGCTTGGGCCATCAGCTAGTTGTATAAAAAAAAACATTTCTTTTTTGTGTGTTCGAATATTCATATATAAATATATGAGACAATACTAAAAATAAAACAGACAAATTACTCGAAAATCTACAACCCTCGTAATCATCCCCAAATGGATCACGGGTTCATATTTTAAGGATAATGGTCGGAATGGGTTTCGCTGATACATCACATGCCAATGGATTTTTGTCACGAATACTTTTAAATGTTGATGTAGATGTCCCATTTAAAGGGCTGACAACTATCAAACAACTTCTCGCTCGCACGTTTCGACATGTTGAAAGATATAAAATCACTAAACTCATTTTCGAAAAATCGCAATCAACCATTTTGTGTGCAATCACATTGCACACAGTTTAGTAAAAAATTCGTTGTGATCGATGCAAGTTTTCCTACTAAAAAGTTTGCTTATGTACGAAAACTAGTAAAGCAAACTTTTGAGTAGGAAAACATGTATCGATCAAAATGAAATTTTTACTAAACTGTGTGCAATATGATTGCACACAAAATGGTTGATTGCGATTTTTCGAAAATGAGTTTAGTAATTTTATATCTTTCAACATGTCGAAACGTGCGAGCTCTTGTCTTCGCCTTAAGTATGGAACCCTAACATGTTTACCGTCGTTTTTAGGGTTCCGAACTCAAAGAGTTTCAACCTCTTTGTTTATCATGTTATATCGTTCTGTTTTCTTCTTCTTCTTGTCGTGTCACTAGTTTCTTTCGAAACAGTATGGTTCTGTTTTTAAAATGTGTTAAGATACACTGCTTTTGAGTCCATCAACTTGCAATACGTCGTAGGGCATATTCTTATCGTGCTTGCCTTGCGGGGCAATGCTTTGTGATACATATATATTGTAAATACATAATTATAATACAAATTTAAAAGGATTACACGGGTATTTATCGCGTTTACCTTTATTATTAAATATTTTAAATATGTGTTATGATCGCGAGAGTTTTTAAACTATTATTATAATACAATATCACACACAATAGAGAACAAATCCATTATCCATGTTTGACGGTTGACTGCCTCTTAAATGTAGATAGTGCAGTGAGTAGTAAAATGACCTCCAACACCGCTATGAGCAATACTAAATTAATGTTCATAGCTGGGGAATAGAGGTTCTCGAATGGCGACCACGAATAGAAAAACGAAGCGTGGGACGCCCTCCTACCCGATGTCCTGACGACGTTGTTAGGATCGCGGGAAGTCGGTGGATGGAGAGGGCTTAGAATCGTTTTTCCTGGAAATGTGAAGGGGAGGCCTATGTCCAGCAGTGGACTTCTTTAGGCGGACGATTATGATGATTGTTCATCTACGTTCCAGCGCCGTGCCAGTGTTACTCGTATTACTCTATTACTGAAATACAGTCAGCCTACGGTCTACGTTAGGTATTCTATTTGACAAAGCAAACTGAATCTAAAATTCGCAACACGCTTTGATTACATGTGTGTGGTTTGGGTATTAATTTACTTACAGCCGCGTAAACCTTACCTTTGTATTTTGTATGATTCAGATATATATGTTATAAAACCTAGTTTATGACTACGACGGCCGGTTTCTGATATTTCGATCAAAATTAATGAAAAAAAAAAGTGATTACACATGCGATTAGTTTTGATCGGGCTTTCAGAAACCGGCCGCGAGACTACAGTATCATGCGGTTACCATAAATACCATAATAACATAGTCATAATAAAATTGATTGCGAAAGTCAAATTTTCATATTAAGAGCTGATTTCAAAATGCTCTTTTAAGTACTAATCAAGGATTACCAGGCCGTTAAATCTAACCTTAGATGTCAGACGCGTACATTTTGACATATTTAACAGCCCTTTAATCCTTTGTTTATCTAACAGAGCATGGTGAAATCAGCTCTAAAGCTAATAAAGAGATACAAAATTCTGACCTCACACAAGGTTTACCATGCTGGGTATCTGTATGTCCTGTGAATCTATGTATTGATAATTTTACGAGTACAATACGTAATTACCAGCGACTACAATCTGTCCCTTTCATACATCAGTGGCGACAGGTCGGCGTCAAGCGTAGCTAAGCAATAATTGCTGTCCAGCGGTACTTTAGACGTGCCATTTGACAGCAACGAATGCCTGACGCTTGTCGCAGACCGGTCGCGGGCTACATCCTAATCCTATTATACTTACTATACAACATCAATGCGAAAGTTACGATATTTGGATGTTTGTGGCTCAATCAAGCTACTTTTTATCCCGAAGAAATACCGGGAGCGGGGTAGAAAAAGGGGGGGGGGTTATAGTTTTTATAGTTTTTTGTTAAAAAATGTAAATTCGTTATTGGCTTTTAGCTATACTCATATGTAACATTCTATTTAAATTAAGAGCTGTGGATTTTGTTAAATAAATAAATAAAATAGAAAAGATTAACAGACCCAATTGGTCTGGTTCATCACATACAATTTTATTTACATGACATGGACTTCCGTGTAATAATAGTCCATATAATACTTTTCCCATTTTCTAAAATGTCCATTTCATGCGTAAAGGGAAAACGCTTGAATAAGAATTTTTAGCAATCACTTTTAATATGCGAGCGAAACCGCGGGCGGCAGCTTGTAAGCCAAATATTTGGCGAAAGAAAAAACTCCGGGCCACGCTAACATTTAAACTCGTGACTACTAGATTCACCTAGTATATATTGTACTAAATAAAGACCGTTTTGATTTGATTTGACTCTGGGAATAGAACGCGTACTTTTTGCGTCTCGGCCAGTATCGTCAACACCACAAAAGCTTAGTTTCACTTCAAGTCGTTCGAGAACCATGTTTGAGCGGAAGGTGTAAAAGTAACAAGTAGGTAAACCAACAACAAAATTCAAATTGCCAAAGTTTCTCAGCGTGTCGCGCCCAATAGTGCCAGTACTCAGTATATACACACGGGGCGAAAGTTCCATCGTATTCTAACGCACAGATTCGCTTTGCACGTAAACTTGTAACTGAGACGACTCGAAACTTGTTTACTGAAAACTGTTAAAACTCCTTGCGAGTTCGTAAGATTATTTGCACACGACATTGCAAGCGACGTGAAATGCTGCATATTCATATTGTCACTGCATGGTCACAGAATTTATGTTAGTTACATGTTTATCTCTTCTATCGTCTCCTAGAGCACTATCAAAACTGGAAGAAATTTTCTAATTAGCATTAAGCTCGCCTATTATACTTCTTTTTTGTGCATAATTTTATCTAGAATTAGACTTATTTATTAGTGTAAATTGTGTTATTAATTTCGATCATGAGCTTTGTGTCACTCACGTTGGCATTTCTTCTCGCCAAAACACACCCACGGGTGGTGTTAGTGATGGGTGAATGTATTACAAAATGCAAAATTGAAATCCAACGCCCGCGTTCACTCTGATTACGGGTGATTGTTGTTTACAGAATAGCACATACGCTGATTTTGATGATCCTCGCCCCATCCTTTTTTTAATAAGTTCTATTAAAAAAAAGGAGGGGGGGATGAACAAGCAGACGGCTCACCTGATGTTCCATCAGCTATATTAAGTTTTTTTGAATAATTTACGTATCACGCAGAAATTCACCTGATGTTAAACAATTATTTCTGCCTATATGACAATCGCATAAATAATAAAGTAAAAAACACCTCTTCCACCCCAGTGATAACATTAAAGGCATCTTCAAAAATTGATGTCGATGAATACCAATAAATAGATAGGTATCGTAAACACAAATCCTACAGAACGCCACAGTTGTATGTAAGAGCTCGAAGTGAAATAAAGTGCTGGGACTGATTTACTCGTCCGTGTTAGCGAATCGTCTACGTAGTTATGAGAAAATTGAGTTTGTTTATGAAGATTAGTTTATGTTTATGTAGAGGCAAGCTTTTAACGTTACTTTGGACATTTCATTTTACTCAGCTCTCCTTTACAGGTATATGAACGGTTCCTTTCGTTAATTTTGCTGAAACAACATTGACTAGATTGTTAAATGTCGTACAGTAAACTAAGTATAGCAAATCATATATTTTTTTAATCCTTTCACCACATTGTTTCGAAAGAAATCAGTGACACGACAATTGAGAGAGTAAATCATCAGCCTGAAATGTTGAAGGAAAGTGAGGAAGAGGAAAGCCAAGAAAGCCAAGGCTGTCATGTCGTTTAAGGGAGTTAATGCAGCCTATTGGAAAGATTCAATTGGAGGAAACTGCTGGAACTTTTAAGAGTAGTAGAGCTCTTTGTGAAGGGCTCGTCCGGGGACGTATATAACTACCACCACGCCTTTTTCTGCCGCCAACCAGCGTTGCTGTGTTTCGGTTCGAAGAGTGTGGTTGCCGGTGTAATTACAGGCATATGACTTAACATCTGTATGCCTCAAGTTGATGGACGCAGGGCTGTGCATCGTAGGGCACGTTTCTATCGTGCGTGACTTACGTGGTAGTACTTTGTTATAGGTGATGGTTACCACTTAACATCAGGTGGGCCATCTGCTTGTTCCATCAGCTATTTGTATAAAAAAAACTGCATCAGAACCCCAACAAGAGCTAAGCTGTTAAATTTAAAGAAGAAGATACCTTAACTACCCACGACTAATGGATCTACGGAATTCAAAGTAACCACCTATTATTAAAACACATTTAGCTCTGATTTCACCATGCTGTGTTAGATTAACAAAGGATTAAAGGGCCGTTAAATATGACAAAATACACATTTGACATCTAAGGTTAGATTTATCGGCCTGTTAATCCTTGATAAGTAATTAACAGAGCGTGGTGAAATCAGCTCTAAAATTCTTAATTAGAACTAAAGGGTAAATAACATTCGCGCAAAACACTAGTTATCTTGCCAAGTTATAACAGAAACATTAAACGAAACTGCCCAGCAAATATCTAGAACTGCTTTTATCAGGGGCCTGTCATAGTGCATAACCGGTGGTGCCAGTGGTCTTGGCTCCGTACCAAGCATAGAATGACTGAAGGTACACTCACACTGTACTCCGATCAGCTACATGCGGATGTTGCAATTGTGACCATAAGATTTGTGAAAACCTTTACTCCCCAGCGGTTATCAGTTTAAGGCGACGACAAGAGCTAATGTGACTCTCGCTCGCACGTTTTGACATGTTGAAAGATTTAAAATCACTAAACTCATTTTCGAAAAATCGCAATCAACCTATTTGTGTGCAATCACCTTGCACACGGTTTAGTAAAAATTTCATTTTGATCGATACATGTTTTCCTACTCAAAAGTTTGCTTTACTAGTTTTCGTACATAAGCAAACTTTTAAGTAGGAAAACTTGTATCGATCAAAATGAAATTTTTACTAAACTGTGTGCAATGTGATTGCACACAAAATGGTTGATTGCGATTTTTCGACAATGAATTTAGTGATTTTATATCTTTCAACATGTCGAAAAGTGCGAGCGAGAGTCACACTAGCTCTTGTATTCGCCTTATATCAGCTATATCTAATTCTCTAATACTGGGAGCTATGCCGGTGATGTCTCATAAGTCTGACATCACCACTTAACATCAGGTGGGCCGTCTGGTTGTTCGATCAGCAAGTAGTATAAAAAATTAAAACAACTGTAGATTGCAGTTAAGAACAAATCTGAAGAACAAAACATAACGATTGATTTTGTTTGTCACACCAACAAACAAAATCAATCGATAATTTTTGTATAAAAATTATTAATCGGTAAATTTTGTACAAGCTATATCTTCTCTTATATATAAAATTCTCGTGTCACAATGTTAGTTACCATACCCGAAACGGCTAGACCGATTTTTATGAAATTTTATATGCATATTCTACTATCTATTTTTCATACCCCTAAGTAATAAGGGATGTCCACCCCTAACATTTATTTTTTTATTTTTTGGACAATTTTTATTTATATAACTTGGTTTTAAAAAATACATACAACCCTAAATTTTCACCCGTCTATCACCAACCCCTATTTTTTAATAGTCATTGTAGTAAGTATATGGCTAAACAACGTTTGCCGGGTCAGCTAGTATTCTATAAAATAAGGAAACAAGATACAAATTCTTATTACCTTATTTGCTACATTCATATAATATTATAATGCCGCACCGCAGACGCACCGCGTTCGGTTTGACAGGAACAGCATGTTGCAAGCTCCCTCTTAATTTTTCAAAAAAATATGGCATTGGTCCAAGACGAATTACACAATACTCTGATAGTGGGTACTTTTCTGGATTTATGAGTTTAGGTAGCGTGATTCACACATACCTAACTTTACTGCTTTTATACTTATAGTTCCACGATTCGTAGTGAGTCGGAATATAAAATATCCGGTACACAACACATTGATAGTATTTTTTTTATACCACTAGCAGAACTAATGGTGTTGAACACCTGATGTTAAGTGGTAACCATCACCTATAACAAAGCATTGCCTCGTACGTCACGCACAATAGGGACGTGCCTACGATGCATGTATTATTTTATTTAATTCAATACAAAGAAAAACAATTTTGTGGTCTACCTACTAGATATACAATACAAAATCATTTATTGATGACACTGTTAAATAAAATATAATTATACAAGAAGAATCATACACCGTCTTCCTTCCCAAGCTAAGTGCATGGGGTCGGCACAACAAGTTTTCTTCTTCCACTTTCCTCTATCATTCGTCATCTCGCTGTTCACTCCTTTCTTACTCATGTCATCTTTCACACAGTCCATCTATCTTTTCTTTAGCCTGCCTCTCCTTCTTATGCCATCCACATCCATACCTAACACTCTTCTCGTAATAAGATTTTCTTCCCTCATGACATGCCTATACCACGCCAACCTCCACAACTTGTCAGTTTTTTTTTTTTTTTTTTTATGCCAAAGCTGGCAGATGAGCATACGGGCCACCTGATGGGAAGTGGTCACCGCCGCCCATGGACACCTGCAACACCAGAGGCGATCACCAGAGTCAAGAATAACAAGTCACAGTGGCATTAAAATTGGCCGCCAGTCAGAATAAATGCTGGGCGCTTGTAGCATACGCTAATGCAACAATAATGAGAATTATTCCTAATTATTTTTGTCACCCGAAATAAACAAACTTTAAAAGCAAAGTTTAAAACCTCAAAGCGCTTGAACTATTAAATCACTGACTCTTCCCAGAACTAATAATGGAAATGCAAACGCAACTGTCCGAAGTGTCGACGTCAACTCGTTGAATGTCTGAACCAGACACCTCGATTCCGGCTCAATAGTTACAGCAGCCTCTATTCAACCTATATATAATCCAGGTTGAATACAGCACTCGTTTACCTGCTATTTTAATAGTAAAAGCCATCTGAAAACCATTTTGATTATTTTAACAAATTTAATATTTAGTGTAGTTTTAATAAAATCACTACATATTATAAAACAAAGTCGCTTTCTCCGTCCCCATATCCCTATGTATGCTTAAATCTTTAAAACTATGCAACGGATTTTGATGCGGTTTTTTTTGTAGAAAGAGTGATTCAAGAGGAAGGTTTATATGCAAAATTCAAGCATAATCTCTGGGATAACCCACAATAACCGTGCGAAGCCGGGGCGGGTTGCTAGTACCTAATAAAATCAAAAAAGTTGCGTTGCCAGTCTCTTGGGCACGTTGCCTGTGGTCGGTGATCTGCAGGGATTACGTAACTTTGTTGCAATCAGTTTCAATCAGTTCCTGTTTGTAATAAGTAAATATGACAGCTATGAGGTTACATTTTAGCTGCACAACTAGCTGGTGTACAACGAAAAAGTTTTTTGTCTATTCTTCCAGACTTGGTTGCGTGGAACTGTCACCTAGATTCACCTAGCTTTAAGACGTTTTAAAGTTATCCTTTTGATTAAATTGAATTTTTATATAAATTGAAATTGAATAATTGTGCAAAACATTATATAAAGCGCTGAAGCTACTGCCAACAGAGCAGTGAGGTCAGTCTTGTAAAATTGTACCATGCGGGCAGACTATACGAGTATCATAAAATATGTACAGTGTACTGGACAGAGACAAAAAATTCTGCACGCACTAAAAGGTACGCGTATCGTAACAAAGCCCTCCCAAAGCCTGCCCACACTCGCACAACGCAACTAAGTTTATAAACTGTCACGCGTGCTACAACTGTATAACTCTCTTTCTTAAATAAATGCTCTGCCGAAATCGAGATAGTACCGAGACATTCTATTCAACGGAATAGCAGCTGCAATCCTCGATTATTGAATACTTGATCTTCACATTTTTATACATATCGATGCATTTCTTGCCTTCTTCTAGGCTTTGGTCGTAAGTAACAGGCGCTAGATCACCTATTTCATAAGACAAAGTGAAATGAATAAAGACTGTTTTTATTCGATTGATTCAATATTAAACTAGAGGAATCCCACGTGACTTCGTTCGCATGAAGCTATTTCCATACAAACTTTGACACTATTTTCAATCCCTTGGGGTGATCTCTCAAAGAGTATGTGTGTCTAATTTCAGATCTCTCTCTCTCTCTTACGCAGAGATTTCGTGGGCTTCTCCTATAAATAGAAATGAAACAGGTTTGCAATTTTCTTTTAGCGAGTCGTCGATATTTTATTTTATTTAAAACAAAAAAATATAACATTTCTCACTAAAGTTGTAAAACACGGTGATATAATACTCACCTCTGATAGAGTTGTTCGCTCACTAGCTCAGGCAGCTCAGGCCACTGGGTGTAATTACAACTATAAATCTGAAAAGTTATGAGCTCACCTAGGTAGTTAGATTTTTAGTGAGTAGCCATAGCAAATACGCCGTAGTTAATATTTTTATTTAGCAAACATCTTTATCATCAGCCTGTAGAAATCTACTACTGTACAAAGCCTATATATTTCGAAAAACTATTTGCGACCTGCTACATCCACTCTCCACTACACACTCTCCATGATTTTTACAATGACGTAGGTGCATCGAGTGGGGGTTATCGAGAGGGTTTAAGAGTAGTAGAGCTCTTTGTGAAGGGCTCATCTGGGGAAGTACTACCACCACGCCTTTTTCTGCCGCCAAACAGCGTTGCTGTGTTTCGGTTTGAAGAGTGTGGTTGCCGATGTAATTACAGGCACATGAGATTTAACATCTGTATGCCTCATGTTGATGGACGCAGAGCAGTGCATCGTAGGGCACATTCCTATCGTGCGTGACTTACGAGGCAATTCTTTGTTATAGGTGATGGTTACCACTTAACATCAGGTGGGCCATCTACCAGTTCCATCAGTTGTATAAAAAAAAGGGTCATCCGTTTTGTCTTCCAGTTTGGGGTCGCCACTGAAGAACCTTTATTCACCTGCGGTTATCAGTTCTAAAAGCCATGGCCTACCAATTGCCACTTCAACATGCTAGCGGATACCCTCATTTCAGATATGTTTCTGACACTTTCTCATCTAAACCATAATTCATAATATTAAATAAATAAAAATTGATCCCGTTAAAACCGCCAAAAGAGATTTCATAAGAGCATCCGATTCTAAAGTATACCTTGGGAATCGAAATAACGACATTCTTGAATGACGCGACTTTTGATCCTAAACCACTTACACGGCAATCTATGGAAAATTTCTTGCCTTATTCATTTCCCCACTGAAACGAACCTTTTGCGAAATATCCGGCAGAGTAAAAGCTATAAAAGTCAAATTACTGTTCGAGTCATGCGTCACGAAAGTTTTGGGTTCGAGAGTTACAAATTGAATAAAATTAAGGCCAAAATTTCAACATGCGAGTGTGGGATGGGATGTTTGTACATTTATCTCAAAGTAAACTACGAATATTTTAGGTAAACTTCTGAAATTGGTATTTATCGTATTAGTAACTACAATGTAATTTAATGGTTTCACGATTAAACCTGACGTTGATGAAGCTCTCAGGAGCTAGTTTCCTGAAAGTAGAACTTTCTGGAAAGGTTATTTAATAGATACAGATATTAGTTTATAAGTTTTAGCAGAAAAACTCATTATGGAAGATACCACAGGTACAAGAAAAACTATGAATAACAATAGCGACGCAAAATGCAAAACCGCTTTTCTTGAAAACGGAGAATAATCCGCTTACTTTTGTCATTTTGTGACAGAAAACTGTGTATACAAAGTTATGGAACACTTCGCTACGTCTACCACGTAGTGTTTATAATACAATACTACTTGATGAAGGCACAATCTGATGGCCCTCCTCCTGAAGTTAAGCTTTAATCATCACTTAGGACATATCGTCACCTCGCAAGTCCTCACGCACGATAGGAACGTACCCTACAATGCATTTCCTTACGTTCATCAACTTAAGGCATACAGATGCTAAGCTGCATGTGCCTGTAATTTCACTGGCCACCACACCCTCCAAATCGATACACAACAACGCTGTTTGACATCAAAAATAGGCTTGGTGGTAGTTCTTCTTAGAACCCTTCACAAAGAGCTCTCTAACTCTCAAAGGATGTAAGTAGTAGTAACACTAACCTGCCTGTTTTCCTAAAAGCGATTTAATCCTCGCGTTTAGGAGAACCTTGCATACCTAGGAACTCACCTGTGACTACTAAATTCGCTTCAAATCTACACGTAAAGCTTACATGAGAATTTCATTGCATTCTGGATAACATATTTGAGGAGCTCAATACCGAACGATGCCAGAGAATAACCCGCTTTGAAGTTTATGCCCTCCAGTTAAATACAATCTTGCAAAAGATTGAAGGAATCATATATTTTGTTGCACTTATTTCAAAATAAACCTTGATCCTATCCTTGAACCTATTTCAAAATAAGGCAGTACTATTAATTCTACTAAATAGATGTCATTTTATAAAAAAAAAAAAATGGTCTTCACACACAGCACTATATAGCCCCAAACTAAGCCAAAGCTTGTAATTTTTTTGGTTTTTTTTTTGTTTTTTTTTTTTTTTTATACTACCAGCTGATGGAACAAGCAGATGGCCCACCTGATGTTAAGTGGTAACCATCACCTATAACAAAGCATTGCCTCGTAAGTCACGCACGATAGGAACGTGCCCTACGATGCACTGCCCTGCGTCCAACAGCTTGAGGCATACAGATGTTAAGCCTCATGTGCCTGTAATTACACCGGCAACCACACTCTTCAAACCGAAACACAGCATTGCTGCTTGGCGGCAGAAAAAGGTGTGGTGGTAGTACTTCCCCGGACGAGCTCTTCACAAAGAGCTCTACTACTCTTAAAAGATTGTAATATGGGAACCAGATAGCTGATATAATACATAAATACTTTTTTTGTAAATACATACTTATAATATTGTATAGCACCCAAACAGAGAACAAACATTAATGTTCATCACACAAATGTTTGTTCTCGGTGGGGATCGAACCGATCCCCACAGAAAACAAATATTTGTGTGATGAACTTACGGCGCAAAAGGCAGAGCTACTACCAACTGAGCTGTGAAGGCTGTCAAAAATTGGAATATTATTACTTATTATATGTATATATTACGAGTAATTTAAAAGTAAATATACCTGCCATACGAAATACAACTATTGGTAAATTTGGGTATGTGTCAAATGTAATATTAGTACGTTCCTCTGACTACATCCTCAAAAACTCTTGAGTTGGTACTTGGTAGGTACTAGAAAATCTATGAGGTGTCTAGGGATCAAAATTGTGAAGCCGTCGTTTTGTTTCCTGAAACTAGATAAGGAACTTATGACGGAAAACTTGTGTAGATTTTATGTATAAAATAACCAAGTCTAACCACGGCAGACTGATTGTTGCGCAGCCAATTATAAAAGTAAATGCCTTTCAGTGCCCATGTTTAACCTAGGGCCATGAACTGTTATTGCTATGAATTGCCGTCATTTGACAAATTTATTAACTTCTATTCCCGATTCGTTTTCTGACATTTTGGGAAGCAACTTAGCTTTTTCCTTTTATTAGTTTTTTGATGTTATTTTGAGTTGTGTTGTGTAATTTCGGTGGAATTTTAATCAACATTACTTGAAGTCCTAGCACAAAGTGTAAGCATTCAGAATGAAAGTGTATTATGTGATATCCTGATTTGACCGAAAATGTTTCGAATATTTTGAAGAAAACCACCACCATTTTGGTCAAAACAAATGACGGCCGATTTGACTATGGACTGACTTGACTATAAAGTATTTAATACAAATCACTTGACACTGGCAATATTGTTTGTTGAATTATGGACAGGTGTCAAAAATAAAAAAGTAGAAGAACTTTTATGCCAACCTTATCAAGGTTCATTTTTGTCCTTTGAACAATTCATATAATTGAATAGTAATAAGACTCCGGGGTACAGCCTCCAAGTTTTCACTTGTAGACAACTCCAGCTTTATTAAAACCGCCTAGAACCTGTCTCTTAGGCAAGAGTTACGACACCCAGGAGACAGGAGAAAGTTAAGGTTGTTAGACCCATTCGAGACATGTGGGTCGGGTTCGTCTTAATAGGTTCATGTTATTGTACACAACTTTCATGTTTGCTCTTCAGAAGCCAGTAAACGTATTACCTATGTAACAATATAAATATTGGTGGACCTATTCCAGAGCACTATCTAGCCTCAAACTAAACAAAGCTTGTAATATGGGAACCAGGTAGCTTATATAATACTCATATACTTTTCTTTGTAAATACATATTTATAACACCCAGATAGAAAACACATATGTTATAACTACGAGAGCACTGGTGGTCTAGTGGTAGCGGCCCTGCCTTCCAATCCTAAGGCCGTGGGTTCGAAACCGGTCGTGCACTAATGAGTTTTTCTGTTCAAAAATTAATGTGCACAATGCCAGCACTCTCAAACGGTGAAGGAAAATGTCGTGAGGAAACCGGCATGTCGTAGAACCTAAAAAGTTCTATAACATGTGTCAAGTAATCGAAAGGAGCATCTAAAGGCGCACCTTAAATCCTTTCACCACACTGTTTTGAAAGAAACTAGTGACACGACAAGAGAGAAAGAAACTAAAACTATAGGTATTTATTACATCGCACCCACAGCCTACAGCGCAGAAGGCAGAGCTACTACCAACTGAGCTGTAAAGGTGGTACCTATTCCGTTCTTTCTTATTGAGGTAACTAAACTTCAATAATATATTATACTAGCGGCCTGTCCCAGCTTCGCTTAGACCGTGGGTTCGAGCCTCGTGTCTACTTATTTCATACGCCCTTCTCCTTGAGTGTCGCACCCCGCGTGCGACCCGTGGACCCGTAAACATTTTTAATTTCGTCATATCTTTTGAATGGAATGTCCGATTTGAAAAATTTAAGAAGTAATCTATAGGTATTGAAACCGTCTTAATTATGAAAAGATTTATTTGGATAAGGATTAATACCAAGGTACAAATAAAGACCCTTTTCTAGCGGAGGCATTTCAATTTATTTTTTATAATAAAAGAACACTTATTGTGACATAACTATAATAGTTAGACATATGCTGTCGCGACATTTTTTGTAGATGATAACGTGTTCTACAAAATCGTAGTACATTATTTTGTTCTATCTTCAATAGTTTTCGCAGCGCACGCGATGTAAGGTTTTTTGTTTTCCACCTTGGGTTACATTATTGAAGTTTTAGTAAGGATCCCTGATTTTTTTGAAAATATAATATTGCCTATGTTACTCAGGGATAATGTAGCATTCTAATGGTGAAATAATTTTTGAAATCGGACCAGTAGTTTTTGAGCCTATTCGTTACATACAAAAATACAAAAATACAAAAATACAAAAATACAAAGTTTACCTCTTTATAATATTGGTGTAGATTATTACATTGTAAAAGGATCATACAAAAGAACGGTAGGAACCAAGCCGTAAGTTTGTTGCCTGTTCTTCTAGGCTTTGGTCGCGTGGAACTGGCACCTAGAGTCAACCTAGCTTTATGACGTTTCAAAGTGATCCTTGTGATTTTATTGAAGCGACACGAACAGCGACGGCCCATACGTAATGTCAATAAAAATTTATAATAACCTTCCAATCGAAATAAAAAATATAGAAAAAAATAGTCTATTTACAAAAACATTAAAATCATTTCTAATTAATAAAACATACTATGACATAAATGAATATTTGCAATAATTCAATAAATAATTATTATTTAAACTTGACACTGAAATTACCTAGAAATTACCTAACTTTGACATTTATTTTTTATTTTTATTTAACATTCGGCTATACACACTTTGACCTAAATATTGACTATTTTTAATTAAATATTTCATTAACTTTAACATACATTCCCAATACCTTGTTTATTAAGAATACCTAGTTCTTCTTTTTCGTGCCTTGTATAACAGATAACACCTACTTTTTTACTGTAACTATACCTGTCTACCGACTATACGTATTATAATTTAAAACCTCGGCCTGCTTCCATGTTGCCATACCCTCTGCAGGGTCCATGTGATACTTACTAACTACTAAAAACAATGTATGTACCAAACTAAACCATGTGTAAGCAATAAATGTATTGAGTATTGAATAAATGCCTTTTGACTTTGACTTTGAACTAACCCTAAAAATGTAAACCATATCTAAGTACTGCACTTACACTTATTTCATTTGTGGATGAAGATGTCACTTTTCTAACAAAAAAAAAACCGTTTTCACCAAATCTTTAGGTAATCTACATCTATCTACACTAATATTATAAAGAGGAAAGATTTGTATTTTTGTATGTAACGAATAGGCTCAAAAACTACTGGTCCGATTTCAAAAATTCTTTCACCATTAGAATGCTACATTATCCCTAAGTAATATAGGCTATATTATATTTTCAAAAAAATCAGGGATCTTTACTAAAACTCCAATAATGTAACCCAAGGTGGAAAACAAAAACATTACATCGCGTGCGCTGCGAAAACTATTGATGATAGAAAAAATAATGTACTACGATTTTGTAGAACACGTCATCATCTACACAAAATGTCGCGACAGCATATGTCTAACTATTATAGTTATGTCACAATAAGTGTTCTTTTATTATAAATAATTAATTGAAATGCCGCCGCATCGGTTTCAATACCTACAGATTACTTCTTAAATTTTTCAAATCGGACACTCCATTCAAAAGATATGGCGAAATTAAAAATGTTAACGGGTCCACGGGTCACGCACGGGGTGCGATTTCACTCACTCAAGGAGAAGGGCTTGCAAATGTATGAAATAAGTAGACGCGAGGCTCGAACCCATGTCTAAGTTTATCCTAAAATGTTCAAAAAATTTATGACCACCCATGCGAAGCTGGGACAGGCCGCTCGCTAGTACGAAATAATAGGGACCTATATTTAACCTGTGCGATGAGTGATGAACGCAGTGGCGCGTTCACTGGTAGGCGTGATCTGTACAAATTATTTTAAACAGAGGTAACGCCTCAAAATCAGGTCTAATAAAAAAATTCTTCTTAGTTTAATTTTTACTTCTTCTTCTTCTTCTTATCGTGTCTTGTAGTTTCTTTCGAAACAGTGTGGTGAAAGGACTTGACACATATTATAGAACTAGGTTAATTTTTAACTAATAAGCTAGATAGGCTCAATAATAAGTTGTTATTAAAAATAAGTTACTTGTATAGAAATTAACTTGAAAAGCTCCAAGCTATTCGTGAAGGAAAGAAAACAATCTTTTAAGACTGACTTGACCCCATAAAAATTAGGTCATTTCAATTTTATTCAAAGTGTGTAGAGAACCCCGTGTTTTCAAAATAAAATTCGGTGAATTTAATTTCATACGTAATCGAGCAGCTTTTTGATACCAAAGTCTTTTCCCGGAAAAAAAACCAAATTATAATTTGATAAAGTTTTTTATATTTTTAGTAGCGAGGAACTTCGACACACACAATACATGATAGACATTGTTGTCTCTCTTCTTTTTCTACGTAAAGAGTACAAAGTCAAATATTTCAAGAGTAGTAGTAGAGCTCTTTGTGTGTGCCTCGTCCGGGGAAGTACTACCACCACGCATTTTTCTGACGCCAAGCAGCGTTTTGCTATGTTTCGGGCTTGAAGAGTGTGGTTGCCGATGTAATTACAAGCGCGTGAGGCTTAACATCTGTATGCCTCAAGTTGATGGACGCAGGGCAGTGCATCGTAGGGCACGTTCCTTTCGTGTGTGACTTACGAGGCAAGGCTTTGTTATAGGTGATGGTTACCACTTAACATCAGGTTAAAAAAAATCTGTTTACTTAGACCAAGTTACGAAACAGTTACTTTACTAAAGACATTGTTCAACAACTGCATTCGTGCCCATTTTGGTTTAAAGAAAAAAAAAGAAAATTGTAAAGGGCTCATCCAGGGCTCTTAGCACCATATTTAGTTTTATTATAGTTTATTTATTTATTTAAATTCACAAAACAGATTACAATCGAATAAGCAAAAAATAATTAATAATATTCATTCTTAGATCTAGATTCGTAATCAAATATGTGAATATGACAATTATATAGTGTTGCATGCATTAATTTAAAATTTCCCTAAAACTAAAAACAGCAAAGAGTATTAATTATTGTTATTGGATTCATAATATTTCGCCAACAAAACATAAACGCACCGCTTATACTTGCTAACGTTATCATTAAAAATATCCAAATTATTAAAATTATTTAAATTTGCCAACTCGTTATATAGACGACACATACGGGGTAGAGGACCGTGGAAAGAAACGTTGTTTCTGTATACTTTTAGGCTAAAGGTAGCTGGATTACGATATCTATAACATATATTTATATTAATAGAGGATAATAAACTAGGACAATCTATAGAAGAATGGAGAATTTTGTGTAGATAAATGAGGTTGACGTAATCTCTTCTATACGTTAAAGAATCGACCTTAAAATAATTACATCTGCTTTTATATCCTGACAGTGAACGGCCCAATTTGTGACGGTATGAAAGAGTCTTAAGGCATCTATTTTGAACGGCTTCGATTCTTTCCGTGTGGTTAGCGTAGTAAGGTGACCAAATTGGACTGCCATACTCAAGAACTGAGCGAATTAAGCTATTAAAGAGGTAAAGCATGCTGTCTGGCTTTTTGAAACCTTTGGTGGTTCTGGATATGTTTAGCGTTTCTAACTTCAATTAATTCAATCCAAGTAATTTTAGTCCATTTTGATTCATTGTGTACTCGGAAAAGTCACATTTTACAAAATCGTATGACAAATAAATACACGTAAATATTTGTACATAATCGTACCTACACACAAACAATCAAATGAAAAACTGTTACATGCTAGAATCATCATCCAAGGCTTTGTCAATAGTATAAAAAGATTTTAATGATAGAAATAATGTTGGTACTGAACTCTTTTAAATACAAACTTCGAAGTCTAAAAGTCTAAGAGTCAACAGCGTCACCAAAGGACCAAGCTGTTATTTATCAAGTTTTTAGATTACCAGCTTAGTGCTTCACATCAAAAGTTTATGACGTATTTTGCAATAATAGGTTCTCGGGCGCCCGAAGCTTTTAGCATTACATCGATTTATCCCTTTTATGTTTTATCGCAGACTGTCTGGGTTTATTTTCATGTTTATCGAATGTAAGTACTCGAAAGTGTAATGAATTAAGTACCAAGTTCCAAAATGGGCGCCGAAGGAATTTGTATCGAAATCAAATCAAAAAATCTAAATCAAAAATGTATTTATTTCCTTTGCAAAGTGTAGTGGTAGGTACAGTAGGACTTATAGTAGGTAGGTAGGTAGGCACGAGATACCTATACATAGGTATGTCAGTACCCACTTTGCAAGGACTGAAGCTCGAGAGAGGTTTAAAAACCTGTAATACAAGTCTCCATATAAAATAAATGTTATGTATAAAATTGTGGTTGGTTTTATTGGCCGTTTTTAAATTGTTATAATGTTTTGATAGTAAAATGTATCATTTCAATGGTTTTTAATCTTTTTACTAAGTTGAAGTATCTCTTTGTGGAAGGGTTCGTTAGGGGAATTAGTACTGTACCTTTTTTCACCAATCATTAGAGAAAAAAGGTTATCTAATCAGCTATTTATGTACCAAAGATTTTCGACAATGGTCACAGCATGGAGTGACACTCCTTCACCACCTTCCATGGTCGTAAGACACAATATGTGAGGGAATGCACTAGAGGATGGCAGCAGCACCTGAGTACCCACAAAACGCCAATACTGAATGGTGATTACAGCCAACACTCGCTCTTATGAGAGAGGCTTATACCCAACAGTGGTCTCATACAGACTGATGATAATGATGATGACGTCGACTTTGGACAGCTTTTATCAACAGACCTATTATTAAACTTCGCCAACTCTTTGCAACGCGAAAGAGAGGCACTATTCTCCTCTCCCTCACAAAGCGCAGTACAACTTGTGAACAATAGTGGCAGTAATAGCGCTCCACATTTTCTTACTATTATTTATTCTGTGACGCACCAGATTCACTGGCAACCCCGATTTGCATAATTGTTATTGCAGTCACGATTACCTACTGTTAATACGTGTCTGCGCATTGCTTGTATGCGTAATTTGGCTTTTGCAGGAGGCAGGTATCAGCAAAAAACTTACCGCCACATACACATAAAGTTAAAAAAACACAACACTCTCAATCTGCTTTCTGAAAGCTCGATCAAAACTAACCGGATGTCAAGTTACTCGCCATTTCAGCTATTACATCGAATTAGATAGAGATAGCAAGTGACTTGACATGCGATTAGTTTTGATCGAGCTTTCAGAAACCGCCCGAATGTTCTACTGTGGCCAGTCTGATAATCTCCGGGTCTAAATCAGGCACTGTAGAAATAACCTTTGAAAATGGAGAATGAGGACTCCTTCTTGACAAAGGACTTCGCGGCTCAAACCCAAGATACTCCTGATATCTCTTCGGTCTGAAACGTGACAAAACTCATTTTTATTTATTTATTAATTGTATAGTGTTTACTACACTTATGTTTATCACAAAGATTTTTTATAATATCCCAAAACCGAGTGGGATTTGAGCTTTTTCACAAAGTGCTACTAATACTATACCTGCAAACATATTCCATACTCGTTCCGCTATTACGGTACTATACCATTTTTTCTATTATACTACTAGCTGATGGAACAAGCAGATGGCCCACCTAATGTTAAGTGGTAACCATCACCTATAACAAAGCATTGCCTCGTAAGTTACGCACGATAGGAACGTGACCTACGATGCACTGCCTTGCGCCCATCAATTTGAGGCATACAGATGTTAAACCTCATGTGCCTGTAATTACACCGGCAACCACACTCTTCAAACCGCGAAACACAGCAACGCTGCTTGGTGGCAGAAAAAGGCATGGTGGTAGTACTTCCCCGGACGAGCCCTTCACAAAGAGCTCTACTACTCTTAAACCTGCAACCACACTGCAACCCGCACACTCAATTCGCTTTCATGATAAGACGGTAAGGTACTGTTATTTATTCTGTGACCTTACTAAAACGCTTTTAATACGACGGCCACGAATTTGAATTCAATAGCGTTCTTGTAAGTACAAAGTTCCAATGTTAAATACTGAAATTCGTGAGCACCAAACTACGTACTTCAGTAACTCCGGCAGTCGCGTAAATTCGCTCCAGGTCAACCACTGCTTAACCAGCCGTTAACCACAGCAGAACGGCAGGCTGGCCCGTCAACCGAGCTTAAATTAGCCGTGCTAGTTTCAAAACTCGTCTAAACTGTTCCTAGCTTTTAGGGTTAGGTGCAAACAGATAAAAAACCCTTATAACATTAACATTTAATTCGCTTCTGATTGTGGTTTATCAATGAGTTCAGCGGGGTAAGTACTACCACCGCCTGTTTCTGTCGCCAAGCGTATACCTGTATTGATGTGTTCAAATTTGAAGGATTGTGCAATGTTCAATGTAATAGGGAATCCCTGAGTTACAGACGTTGTCTGTAAGGTAATACAATTATTATAGTATTATACTATATATTAAAAAAAATATATATATATATTGGTGGACATTCCACACATCACTATCTCGCCCCAAACTAAGCCAAAGCTAGTGATATGGGAACCAGATAGCTGATATACTACTTATATACTTTTTTTTTTTGTAAATACATACTTATAATATTATATAACACCCAGACAGAGAACAAACATCTATGTTCATCACACAAATGTTTGTTCTTGGTGGGGATCGCACCCACGGCCTACGGCGCAGAAGTCAGAGCTACTACCAACTGAGCTGTGCAGGCTGTCAAATTAGATACACACTCGTACATACATAAAATCACGCCTGTTTCCCATAGGGGTAGGCAGAGATCACGGATTCCCACTTGCTACGGTCCTTACATACCTGTTTCGCTTCATTCACTATACAAGGTGTTCCATAAGTTGTGTATATAAACTTCAGGGGGCTAAAGTACCCATCAATATGAACAACTTTATCTAAGGAACCAACACTGTGAACGCGAAAAAAAAAACAGCTGTTTCATACAAAAGTTCAATACCCACCAGGCTAAAATGTATGAAACAGCTGTTTTTTTTTTCGCGTTCACAGTGTTGGTTCCTTAGATAAAGTTGTTCATATTGATGGGTACTTTAGCCCCCTGAAGTTTATATACACAACTTATGGAACACCTTGTATATTATAGTTTAATAAATATTATAATAATATAATAATCAAGCTATAGCTTTTATTTACTTCTTATAGGTAACTTACTTCGTTTCATAAAAAAGTTCAAGTTAACCACTCAACATCCGGGGCGTTAAATGGTTTAATACTGGGAGATCTGAGGAGATATCTACCGTGCCTAAGGATCAAAGTCATAAGCAGCTTCAGCTTCATCTGCATTTGCTATTAAAATAATTCTAGCACTAAACTCTCGAGTTCGTCTCGCACTTGGCTGGTTTTATTTTAACAAAAATGGAAAACACATGAATTCCAACTAGTGATAATTGGATTGTAATTATAAAGGTAGAAGGAAGGCTGTAATGAGTTGGGAGGCATAACCACCTCTTTTGTCAAGCCTTGTTTGAAATCCATCTGTTTTGAATATAAGTTCAACATTATGAAATAGTGAAAGCTTTGATTTTTGGTTTAGTTTGGTGTTTACCCACCTAAGGTAGGTAGGCTCATGAATTTTAAGAGGGGCAGTTTTGGGATATGTAAAAAGATCACATCACTCTGAGATATTTACCTACAGTTTGTTGCAGCTGGCATTTGTTACTTGACAATTTGCAAGGTAATTACTATTGCTAGAATAAATCCTTTTGAATTTAAATACTAACAACGTCATTTTTTTACTACGGTGTTATTATTTGTAGACATACCTAATACCCGAACTCTAATATTTATGACGAAATAATTTCCAGACGTTTTACTAGTAGGTCATTTTACTTTTATGTCGTTATTCCCACATTGCGTTATGCTAGATGGTCCTTCTGATATGGACCGTTTTTTTTTACTTTTTTTTAACTTATAATATGCTATTGGTAGTAAAAACTTGTTTGAATCAAAATAATATTTATGTTGAACTTCTGTAATAAGTATCAGAAACTTGGTTGTTTGATATGTTTCATTATTCAACTCGGTGCATTTAAGAAATGAAACGTGTAAGTGAGAAGTGAAACGTCATTGGGTTTCCAATGGCGTTTTTCCAATTGTCAAGTTCGTATAAGTCAGTCCATTTGGCACACTTCGCATGGCGAATACTAAAATGCGGACTCAAATTAAGGAAAAACTAACAAAACTCCGGCGCTAAAGTTCTATTCTGAGTAGTTCGAAACTTTGGTTGCTTTCAGAATCAATTGTTTGTTTTTAATAGAAATGAAACGTGACGGCTGTATCTAGAATGGTGTCAAGCTTTATTGTTTCGATCATGTAGCTTAATAACCGTTTACGTAATTTACGTTTGGGTATGTGCCTATTTTTTTTTTTATTGAATATCTTGAGCTGATTTGCCCTCACTAATCAGCTTAAGCTTATCTTCCAAGTTCATGATCTGACTAACTAACATATTAATGTACTGTGCTTGCATTGTAAAGAAATGGAAAGTAAATATTTAAAATTCGAACAGAATGGGTTCCAATTTTAAATTTGCTCTTTTTTTATTCACTGTCTTTACGATGCATTCAAATTTTTGGCTTCAAACTCCGGTTCTTGTGGCTGGCTGAAATTGAATATCAAGTGTTCGAATGCCTGGAGATTCGAAACCGCGCTTGGCACGTCCCACTAACTACCTCCAATCAAACACCATTCCGCACCGATTCTGAATACAAACGCGGATTGCAACAACTATGTAACAGATTTTGGTTCCAAACTCGAACGCCAAATATTTTTACACTCGCCATAAAATCCATAAATATCCCACAAAAAAACGCTTTCACCGAGTTTTCCATACAAAAAGTTGCATCCAGACAGAAATGAAAAATCATTTGTTCCATTTACATATTTCACACTTAGTTAATTGACTTTGGAGCGACGCATACAGTCTGCCGTCGCTCGCAGCATTTGCAGAAACGACCAACCGAATTGCTTTAATACTGTAGTTTCACGATTTTGAGCCTTATAGCTCACTAGTTAAGGGTGAAATATCTCCCTATGACAGTCCCATGGCTTATTGTATCATTCACAATACGTTTTTTGTTCGTTTTCCTTTTTCTTTACTCCGGTTATTACGTTCGGATTTTCATCCACTGCTGTACGCCGTGTGAAATGCTCTCGTTGGTAATATTTTTCTTCCCAATTTGAACATTGTTAAATTGTCTTTCATCCTACTAGTGTATTCTGAAATCAAAAACATTCGTATAAGGTAAAATAAAAATATATCATATCGAAACGAATAAAGTTTTTCTGCCTCCACGTCTCCTTATATTTATTGCCACATTATTTGAACCCTCTAATGCATACTTTATGTAGCTCATAAAATCTGCCAGACTGAAAATTACCATACTGTCAAAATTCTAAATCTCAGCAAGTTAATCTACATTATCGTTAAATTTAGGCAAAAACATGGGCCGTAAATAAATATCGTAAAACCCCGAATAAATCATCGAAAAAAATTTTTTGTCGTCATCATCAGCATGAAAAAATCCACTGGTAGACATTTTTACCACTGATACCACTAGCTGATGGAACAAGCAGATGGCCCACCTGATGATAAGTGTTTACCATCATCTATAACAAAGCATTGCCTCGTAAGTCACGCTAGAAACGGTTCTAAGATATACTGCACTGCGACTATCAACCTTAGGCATATAGATGTTAAGCCTCATGTGCCTGTAATTTAACAGGCGTCGTCCACCATTCCGTCACCTGTCCGTCATTCGACAGACAATTTTGCCGGTGTGTCAAGTGAAATACCATGACAAATACTTTTTAGTCAAGTCGATCCATAGTAAATTCGAACGTCATATATGTTTTGAAGAAAATGGTGGCGGTTTTCTTCAAAACTTTATACCCCGTTTACACTCAATTCATGTCCGTGGAAATGTGCAGAGACATGAGCAGGGAATTGGGCAATGCGAGAATGTAAACAGGCCACTTCCATGTCGACTCGCGTTGCCGCTCGCGTTGCCCGTGTTGTGTGAGTACACATTGCTGGCGACGCTGCCGCAGACATGGACGGCAACATTTCCGTCAACATTTCCGGCAACATTTCCGTCCACGCGAATGGTAGCGCGAATGTCTAAATGTAAATGCAGTATTCGAAACACCTTCGTTCAAATCCAGGATACCACATAGCACACTTTAGTTCTAAATGTTTATACTTTGTGCTATGACCTCAAGTACTCAAAATAACTAGTAGTTTCATTTCAACAAATGACGTACATGTCTTCTAACTGCTGGAGTCAAGGAGGCAGTAAAAGACATCCCTTGAAAGCTGAGGTTATGCGTAGCTGCATGTTGTTCCGTCCTATTTCGCTTTACGACGCGCAGTGCCGGTCTATAAATCCCATAGCGGTGAAATAGCGCTTCCGTCTTCTCGTCCTATAACTGCCCCACACAAATAATGCAGAAGGTTTTGAAACAAACGAGAGTTATTACGGAGCTGATAACCGTCAAAAACTTCTCGCTCGCACATTTCAACCTAGGCTCAGAAATCAAAATCAAGAAACGTTTACTTTGTGGTACAAAAACATAGGCGAGATACAATGAACAATATTGGCTAGGACAACAAAATCGGTCGTCACTCACCGTCGAACCCGTTTTCCTACCTAATCAAAATTTAAGGTAAGAATATTTTGTTTGTATCAAAATGATATTTTTACTGAGCCTTTGTAATATCATTCTCTGAAACCTTTGCAAAAAACTTTCATAACTGCCTTTTGTAATTTTATATATTTTTTTTAAATGTTAAAATGTGCGAGAAATAATTGTTGTGTCTTAAATAATCAAACCCAGACTACTGTGAAACAACTTCTATGACAACATTTAGTGATTGTATATCTTCAAAACTGTCAAAGCGAGAACTATTTGTCTGTAGTCTGCGTCTTAAATAACCATTGCAAAGCGTTGATTTATGCGTTTGATAACAAAAATAACTGTTATTCAGGCATTCATAGACAGTACATAACCAGAAACCAACAGAAAGACCGTATGATGGTTTAGTTTACGAGAGCTGTGTGCTGTCATAAATCAAAACTCACAAAAATGATTGTGAGTCCATAATCAGTTTCTGCTACATTGCCTTCTGCCTGCTCTTCTAGGCTTAGGCGCGTGGAACTGGCACCTAGGTTCACTTAGTTTTAAGACGTTTCAAGTGATCCTAGTGACTCAACTGAATAAATACTTTTTGACTTTAGATTTTATAAAAGCTACTCGTAGTTCGTAATCCCTGAATCCCTGGCTTTCACGCTTCACGGAAATCTTTATTTTTCATCCTCACAAATAATGATGAAACATTACAGACCTTTTATTATCGAGTTACTTTGGTCCTCCGAGTGTCCCTCCATCCTTTTAGAAGAACACGCACTGCGATAAGACAGTATTTTGCGCAATAACGTGACATATTGCCTGAGACACGTGTCGATAAAATGTGCGAGATGAGTTGGACATTTTCATTACGACTATGGACACGTGAAAAAGACACTTGAGAAACTATCTGTTCTTTTTTTATACAACTAGCTGATGGAACTAACATATGCCCCAACTGATGTTAAGTGGTAACCATGACCTATAACAACACTTTTTAGGTTCTACGACATGTCGGTTTCCTCACGATGTTTTTCATCGCCGTTTGAGAGTACTGGCATTGTGCAAAAAAATTTTGAACAGAAAAACTCATTGGTGCACGACCGGTTTCGAATCCACGACCTAAGGATCGGAAGGCGGGACCGATACCACTAGACCGCCAGTGCTGGGTTTACGTGCTAGGTTCAAATGCAAGGCCAACCTCTTAAAAATATGCCTCTTTGCAGTGTGTGCTAAACGTAGTCACAGCTTTATTGAATTAGGATAATTTACTGTTTGTTTGATGTCCCCAAGGTTTTTTTTGGCAATCCTTGTGCTGAATTTTTCAACACGTACTACGTACAGGGTTGAATATTTTATCATTAATTAACATGTTTGTATTAACCCCTGCCGGATTTTATTTAATTACCAATTTAACTTTGGTCATGTCAAGCACAGAATAACCCTGAATAAACAGGTGACAGGTAAAATATTTAAATTAAAGGTCATTGGTCATGTCATGACAGACATAAAGAATGCAATAAATTAGTACTTTTTAAATAGCTAATGGACATGACAATGTGTATTAAAACATGACAAATTATCTATACTCTTGCTCGTTTCTATACATCCTACTTTAGGAAGTGTTTAAGGGCTTTTTTGAAGAATTTTTGACATCCTTCACAGCTCAGTTGGTAGTAGCTCTGCCTTTTGTGCCGTAGGCCGTGGGTTCGATCCCCACCGAGAACAAACATTTGTGCCATTAACATAGATGTTTGTTTTATATGGGTGTTATATAATATTATAAGTATGTATTTACAATAAAAAAAGTATATAAGTAGCATATCAGCTATCTGGTTCCAATACCACAAGCTTTGGCTTAGTTTGGGGCGAGATAGTGCTGTGTGGAATGTGTACCAATATTTATATTTTTTATTATATTTATATTAATTAAGATGCTAGACTAGTTTTCGTTCTTAATAAAACTTTTAGGTAAGAAAATTCGTATGGATCAAAATTAAGCATTCCCTGAAAGGTTTTTTGTTTGTGTTTTTTCATAACTATCTTCCTTCAACTGGTATTCTTCCCACAAATTTCTGCCACTCTAATTTAATACTTTTATATAAAAAGGGTGATAAGTCTGATATTGGAAATTACCGTCCCATCAGTCTTATATCTCATCTGTACAAAGCCCTAATTAAAGTGATCGAATACAGAATATCGGGACAACTAGACCTACATCAGCCGACCGAACAGGCAGGATTCCGTCGAGGCCTCTCTACCACTGACCACCTTCACTCCATTAATCAGCTTATCGAAAAACATATTGAATTTAAACTCCCCCTTTACTTAGCTTTCATTGACTACTCCAAAGCCTTTGACAGCGTTACACACTTATCGATATTTAATTCTCTTCGAAAACAAGGCATTGACAACACCTACATTCAACTTCTCCAGAATATATATGGGAATAGTACCGCAGCCATTCACATAAATTCCACAGGATCAGCATTTCCCATACAAAAAGGAGTCAAGCAAGGCGACCCGTTGTCTCCTAAACTTTTTACTGCAACACTAGAAGAAGTTTTCAGGACCCTCGCTGTTGATTGGATAGATAAGGGCATCGTTGTCGGAGAAAGAAGGCTGACTAACTTGCGCTTCGCTGACGACATCGTCCTTTTTTCATCTTCAGCCACTGAGCTGACGCAAATGCTAAACGACCTCAGCAAGGCAAGCCTCGAGGTTGGGCTTGGGATGAATATGTCGAAGACCAAGCTGATGACAAATAGCGCAAAGCATAAATTATCTGTAGGGGGTGTGGTAGTTGAATACGTCCATGAGTACGTGTACCTTGGCCAGATAATTTCTTTCCAGGCGAGACAAGATAAAGAGATCGCTAGACGTACCGAAAACGCCTGGTAGAGTTATTGGGCCATGAAAGACTATATGAAGGGAGCACTACCAATATCTCTAAAACGTAAACTCATGGACGTTTGCATTCTCCCCATCCTTACCTACGGCGCACAGACCTGGTCTTTGACTATTCAGCAGAGGTCTGCCCTCGAGGTTTGCCAACGAGCAATGGAGCGTAGTATTCTCGGCGTGAAACTTACCGACCGCATTCGTAACACCATACTACGCTCCAGAACTCAAATTGTTGACGTTTCCCAAAAAGCAGCTAGACTCAAGTGGGACTGGGCCGGTCACGTGTGCCGTATGTCTGAGGAACTCTGGGCGAGAGCAACAACCGAGTGGAGCCCTAACAACGGGAAGCGGCACCGCGGCCGACCCAGACGGAGGTGGCGGGATGACCTCGACACATTTGCCGAAAATTGGACCTCAAGGGCCCAAGACCGTAAAGAGTGGAAGGGGGATAGGGAGGCCTTTGCCCTGCAGTGGGACGATGCAGGCTGAAATAATAATAATAAATAATAATCTTCCTTCAAAAATTTGAAATGTTGAAGAGAAGGGGTTTGACGATAGAAAGCTTAGCTTATATTGTTCAAGTAAGAACACCCAATAAAACCTACTATTAGGGCCACTCAAAACATTTCCCCAGATACAAAGCATTTACCTCTTCGGAATAAGTGCAGAGTAAGCCGCGAACAAACGACGCTCGCTCCATCGAGACCTCTCGAGTAGACTTAAAGCCGAAGAACATACTAAACATGCAAATGGAGGCTCCGATACCGCCACATCCTTGAACCACATGTTAGAGGAGGTATGTCTAGTCTTTAGAGATGGGGCCTACAGAATATACAATAAATAAAAATAATAAAAAACTTTATTGAGAAAAATCTCTGAGAAACTTAAGAACTTAAAAAGTGTTATAAATAAACGTAATGAGAAATATCTTCATTTTGTGTGACTTACATGAAGTATACTTTCAGATATAAGTATTTAGTAAAGCATGTTACGTCCTTTGTAGTAAATAAATAAAAATCGCGTAGCAACTACGCGTAGCTGCTACGCGTAGCTCCTACGCGTAGCTGCTATGCTACGCCCTAGCGAAAATGCAAAAAAGCTATTACTATTACTAGAATTTTATGAAAATCCATTAAATTTGAATATTTTCGTAAACATAGTTATGCTTGCTCACTACTTAAATAGTTAAGGGCGAAGCGTTCAGTCCAAAACAAACACGCAAATTGGAAATGGTATAATCCTGTTAAAGACTTTTGAATATTTAACTATCCCTATTTCTCCGTGGATGCTTTTTGAAAGGGCTGTCTAATGAAATGTTATTTTGTTGATAATACGGGTCGAGGGTTAATAATGTTAAATGGACGACCTTCTAATGAATAAACATAACTTTTGCCTTATTACTGAAATTATAACTTAAAATAATGATATTTTTAGAATAAAGCTCATTAACACATTAAGAGCGGGTTCTACCGCTATATGTCGTATTTGTTTTTGACCTGACTAATATTTTATCTGAAAAATATATTTTCTCCAAGATAGTAAAACTCTCCAGAGCATTACATTTAGTACAAAAATTTATCAACTCATCATAACTATTTTAGTCGATATTTTTTTTTTGTCAAGTTCACAAGTCTGCCAGTTTTGAGCTAGTTTTAAATACAGACTATCATGATTAACTTTTTTTATACTTTATTAATACCACCTTCCCTCAATTTTCATACTTCAACAATAAAGATTAGTTTCGATGTGAAGTTTATGAATGAAAATAATATTATCAAAAAATCTTTGAAATCTTTGGAAATAATTTTTGTAGGTTTGGAAACAAACTGGTCCCATACAAATTCAAAATAAAATGGGTTAGATTGTTGAGCTGTAATTAAAGCGGACAAGGTTCATTTTATTGTTTGTAAAGATTTTAAATTCAAATTCAAATTCATTTATTTCCAAAATCAGAAGTTTACAAGGGTTGCTGATGGACCCAAAGAAAGATGTCTTGTTCGATATAATGTATGTTGCAAATCCTATATTTTAAAAAAATACCCAGTTATCTCAGCTGTTGTTTTTGGTATGCATCGACGTGATAGATTAGCCAGATATCAGATGCCCAAACATCCATCTGATATCTGGCTTGTGAGACGGATTGGGGTCAGAAAGGACCCGCATAGATTCTGTGATAAGATAGTTAAAGCGCAAGACAGCGAAGTAGAAAAGGTTTAGATGAAATAAATCAATACAAGTACAATACAAGTATAAGTACAATACAAGTACTAAACAACACATAATATTAAAAATAAACTTAAGAGATATTTTTTGCACTCAGATAATCTCAATACATAGTATGTTAATTTAATTTATTCATATTAATACACACTACTTATTTAATATTATAAGTACCTAGCTCCTCAGTTTTTATTTTACCGATTTAGGTACTTACTTGGTACTACTTTGGTATTGTAAAATGCGTCGTTAACTCGCGATAGCACCAGCACAAACCTTAGTGGTTTTTAGATGTATGTATCCAGTTGTTAAATTGTTAATAAATTAAAAAAAAAAGTGACGAGGAAATAGACCTTAGAAGACAATCAAATGTCAAAACTAAAAAAAATGTTGATAATATAATATTGGTCTTCACTTGCGTAATTGTAGTAATGGCTAACAATAATATTAGGGTATTTTTCCCTTTATTATGTTCCTTCATGTTTTCTACCCCGTTCTCGGTATTTTTTCGGGATATAAGTAATCTATACAAATTTTTGCTCATTGGGATTGACCCACAATCATTCAAATATTGTAATTTTTACATTAACATATTAAAAACATATTAACATATTGTTTGAAGTAGTATAGAATATAGGAATATAGGAAGTTATAATCTGGATGAACGGTGGGGCTATCAAACTTTTTCGACAGAGAGATTGGTAGGTACATGGATCGGTAATCTTAAAATAAAGGTATTTTGACAAAACGACAATCAACTGTCACGATAGACAGCGATAGCGACCTAAGTACGATTATTTTATCAACAAGTTATTACACATTTTAATGATACCTACTGCTATTTATTGCTCATAATCATTTATTGTTTCATGTTGTTTACATAGGTCTAAGGGGTAACAAAACGTCCAGGACATGAACTCCGTTGGGGCATTACAAATATGCTTTTAGGCTATTTAGAATTTATTTCCACGAAGGATTCCGTACCATTATCTTTAAAAACGGCTTTAAAAAATCACGTTTGTTGTATGGGAGCCCCTTAAATATTTATTTTATTCTGTTTTTTAGTATTTGTTGTTATAGTGGCAACGGAATACATCATTTGTGAAAATTTCAAATGTCTATCACGGTTCATGATGTACAGCCTAGTGACAGACGGACGGACAGACAGACAGACAGACGGACGAACAGCGGAGTCTTAGTATTAGTGTCCCATTTTACCCTTCGGATACGGAACCCTAAGAAATATACAAATACACATAAATAAAACTGTGAATAAAAAAATAAAATTTTCGATGAATACCCCAAACCAAATAAATTGTTTCATCAGCATAATTAACTGAACCTTTTACCTTCACTCATCAAATAAAAAAAAAGTGTATACGTAGGTAATTGTTTTACCCTATTCAATAACAATTACGCGTTGATGGAGAACGAATGTAGTTTTCCGGTAGCCATCCATACGATATGAGGGCACAGCTTGCATAGAACGGCTACCTTCCTTTACTTACCGACACGTTTTTGGTGTTACGAAAAGAGCAGAGATACGGGTGCATTTCAATCGAAAAATAGAAACAAATGACTACGTGAATGAACTTTGACAAAGCATTTCTGGCCGTGGATTTCATCCCCACCGAGAAGAAACATTTGTGTAATGAACATAGATGTTTGTTCTCTGTCTGGGTGTTATATAATATCAAGTGGTTTCTGCCATGGCACACTACGAAGTTTCTATGGTAGAAATTATGATTAATATGAAAGATATTAAGGAGAAGCTAAGGAGTCTGGAACTCAATCCTATCTGCAAATGCTATGGCAGTGACGACCCAGCGCCCCCAACTATGGTCGATGAACCGGAAAAGGCTCTAGTAAAAAGCAGCGAGATAATCGCCAAAAAGAAACGCAGCCGTGAAAATCGGAAGAAACGTTCAGGGGCGGATGTAAATTCGGAATTGTTGGATCCAATTAACTTATGTAATACAGAGGTTCCTCGCCCCAATTTGTCTGCCAATGATGCCTGCAGCTCTACACAGCACTCCCTTTGTGGTGATGAAGTCCTCCCAACTCTGGTAGTTGTCCAGCAAGATGAATCGACTGGTTGGAAAGAAGTGCAGTATAAAAAACGCAATAATGGTTCGGCCCGGGCTGTTGAAACTAATTTGGGCCCCCATAACAAGAAAGAAGTTACAAATTTCAGGCGCACCAGTACTTCGATCATGTGTACTGCAGGGCCAGACGTTACTACTCTCAAGGCTGTTGAGCTTCGTAAGTACGTTCACCTGTGGAACATGATGTCTGGAGCTGATGAAATTCAGTCGTACCTTGTGGAGCTGTGCCCGGATGGTACGTGCACAGTCGAGGATCTTAAGCCTAGAGGTGATTACAAGTCTTTTAAGTTAGGTGTTCCACCCGCCTACTATGAAAAATGTCTGAGCCCAAACACCTGGCCATCTAACGCGAGAGTCAAACCGTGGTTATTTCGTGGACCACCAAACAAGAAGAAGCTGTAATCGTGACCCCCAGACTGCGCTTTCTATAGTTTACCAGAATGTTAGGGGCTTAAATTCAAGGCTTAGCTACTACAGACAAGCATTGCTATCTTTGGAAGGCGATCTCATAGCAATAACTGAATCGTTTCTCAGTGACTCTGTGGAGGACGCAGAATTATCATGCTGTGGTTGGAGTGTACTACGAAAAGATCGTGCCACTAGTACCCACGGAGGTGTACTATTGTCTGCCAGACCAGGTATAGCTCTCCATAGAAGGCTTGATCTGGAAACTCTCACTGGTGAAGACCTTTGGGCATCATTCTCAATTGAACATTCTATTTGTCATATCTGTGTAGTTTACATTAAGCCTAAGTCTTCCGAAGAAGTGTACATGTGCTGGTTTCAAAAGGTTGAATCTATAATTGACTCACTTAAAGGATTTGTGATTATCACTGGAGACCTTAACTTGAACCCTACACATACGTCCCGTAATATTTTAAATTATTATTGCTACTTTTTAAATGTGTGTGGCCTGACTGAGATGAATGAGGTTCTTAATTTGCATGGTGGTAAGCTTGATGTGGTGCTGGTGTCAGAATATAATCGCGGTGTCCAGGTAACTGAAATAGATGGGAGTGGTCTAGTTCCTCACCGTGATGCTTATCATCCACCGCTTGATATCGCTATTTTGCTTGATAACTGCCTATCGAAAGCTTCTCTGAATCCAATTGATCCAAGCAATGTGGATACACAACACGATTGGAATTTTGCTAAAGGTAACTATGAGCTGCTTTATAAATATATTTCCGAGGTTGATTGGCATGAGGTTTTGCTAGCTCAGCAGGTTGATCTTGCTTTGGACAGCTTTTATAATATTATTTATGATATATTTAATTTGTGTATACCTAGAAAGATTCGCTCCAGTCATCCCAGCAGACGGTATCCTATATGGTTTACAGCTGACCTGATCAAGGATGTAAAGCGTAAAGCAGAAATACATCGTCTTTGGAAAGCTACCAGGAATCGTAAAACTTATGAGGAGTTTGCTGGATTAAGAGCAGATATCAAGACTCGGATTTCTCGGGCTTATGACAATTACGTGGACGCAGTTCAAGCTCAGATAAAGAGTAACCCACGAGCTTTTTGGCAGCATGTTGGGAGTTTAAAATCTAAGGGGGGTTTCGAATCACGCATTTCTCATAAAGGACAAGAACATATCGGTTGCGATGCAGCCCAAGCCTTCTCTCGCTACTTTTCAGAAGTCTTTTTGCCTACCGTTCCTCTACTCGATCCTCATTTCGCAGAGGCTGAGAACAAGAGTACAGCAAACCATGTGCATGTTCAGGAAATTACGCTAAATGATGTAGAGTTTGCAATAAAACGCTTGAAACCAGCGAGCTCCCCTGGACCTGATAACTGCCCTGCGTTTGTCTTGAAAGGCTGCAGTGATCACATAAAACTACCTATTTGTTATATATTAAATCTTGCGCTCTCTACCGGTGATTATCCACGACGGTGGAAAATTACAAGAGTGAGACCGATTCCTAAAGGTAAAGATATAACCAAGGTTGAAAATTATCGTCCTATTGCTGTACTTTCCGCGCTTGCCAAGATTTTTGAATCAATACTGCACAGTCTAATATCGCCACAAATAAAACCTTATTTGTGCGACTCTCAGCATGGGTTTAGAGTCCATCGTTCGGTGAATACAAATCTGTTGACCCTTGTTGATATGATATCCCAACACTTAGACAGTAGTAAGCAGGTTGATGTTGTATACTTTGATTTTAAAAAGGCTTTCGATAGAGTAGATAATGATGTACTGCTGAGAAAGCTATGTAACATTGGTTTTTCTACTAAATTACTAGAACTTTTTGCTAGTTATATGCGCGATCGGCAGCAGTTTGTGCAGCATGGATGCTTTGTTTCAGCCCCCTACCATACAAGGTCTGGAGTCAGTCAAGGCTCAATATTAGGTCCGCTCTTGTTTGGCATCATGATAAATGACCTTGACACTGTTCTTCAATATGCAAAGTGTCTATTGTATGCTGACGACTTGAAGTTGGTCTATAAGATTGAGCAAGTTAATGACTCTATATATCTGCAGGATGACATTAACGCTGTGTTTGAATGGAGTCTTTCCAACAAACTCTTCTTCAATATGGACAAATGTTGTACTATGACTTTCAGCCGAGCGCGGTTGCCGTTGCTAACACATTACTTACTAGGTACCGAGCCCATAGTTAGGGTCAACGCTGTAAGGGACCTTGGCGTAAATTTTGATACTCGTCTAAATTTTCATGAACATATGAACGCACTTGCTACTGATTGTTATCGCAGGTTAGGTTTTGTTCTTCGGAACGCCCGCGAATTTCATGATGTTGGTGCAATAAAACTTATTTACACGGCTCTTGTAAGGAGCAAGATTGAGGCGGCATCTATTGTGTGGCATCCGTATGAGAGTACTTACGCCTTGCGCCTAGAGAAAATCCAAAAGACTTTCTTACGTTTTTTGTATAAGAAGATCTATGGATATTATCCGTTTCTTTACCCAACAATATTTTTACTTGGTGCACTGGGCTTCAACTCTCTAGAGGCAAGACGTAACTACAATCTACTGATCACAGCTTGTCAGGTACTACGCGGTATTTCGGACTGCCCGGAATTAGTAGCTAGAGTTGTAAGGCTAGCTGTTCCTGAAATACCCAAATACTCGTTCAGGCCCCGTAGACACGCCCTACTCGCAGTACCGAGGACGCGCACTGTTGCTCACGGTAATTCGCCTCTTGTTCGAGCTTTGACCTTATTAAATGCGCTTCTGGCATCAACACCATCGTGTGATCTGTTTTCTGGTCGATGGATGAATGTATGTAGAGAATGTATGAGATATTGTGAGTTGATTGATAGTGTTAACATTAGTTCGATTAGTTAGTGTTAATTTATGTGATCTTCTTTTTCTATTTTAATTCGTGATTTGTTGTTAAATTAATTTGTATATCATAGCGCATTGGTTTTTTTACTGTAATGTTATGTTATTATTGTTGATATAAATAAATAAATAAATAAATAAATAAATCAAAAGTATTTATTTACAAAAAAAAAGTATATAAGTAGTATATCAGCTATCTGGTTCCCATGTCACAGCTTTGGCTTAGTTTGGGGCGAGATAGTGCTGTGTGAAATGTCCACCAATATTATTATTATAATATTATAAGTATATATTTACAAAAAAGTACGAGGTATCGGTAGGTAGGTATAGGTTGTATCTCATGAACCGTGATAGTTAGACAGTTGAAATTTTCACAGATGATGTTTTTATGTTGCCGCTATAACAACAAAAACTAAAAACAGAATAAAATAAATATTTAAGGGGGCTCCTATACAACAAACGTGATTTTTATGCCGTTTTTACAGATAATTGTACGGAACCCTTCGTGCGCGAGTCCAACTCGCACTTGGCCGGTTTTCTTTGATTCTTTATGAGCTGTTTCTCTCCACACTGCACACCGACGGCGGTCGGCGCGGACGGACGACGCGATAAGTCGATTTGATTGATGATAGTGATGTGGTGCCGCAGAGCTCGCCTGAAATACGCCCTGGGCCATCAATATCAGACCAATAAATCTCTTTTTGAAATTATTTACGCGAATGGGCTCGACAGACAGCGTAGTTGAAAGGTTTGAAAAAAATCTACGACTGTCAGTCGTTTTGCGTGCTGTTATCTAGGAATTAGTGGTAGAATAAAATACTAGGTGTCTAGTCTTTAGTTTTAAGAGTAATAGAGCTCTTTGTGGAGGGCTCGTCCGGGGAAGTACAACCACCACGCCTTTTTCTGCCGCCAAGCAGCGTTGCTGTGTTTCGGTTTGAAGAGTGTGGTTGCCGGTGTAATTACAGGCACATGAGGCTTGACATCTGTATTCGGCAAGTTGATTGACGCAGGGCAGTGCATCGTAGGGCACGTTCCTATCGTGCGTGACTTACGAGGCAATGCTTTGTTATAGGTGACCACTTAACATCAGGTGGGTCATCTGCTTGTTCCATCATATAGATGTTTTAAAAAAAGTCTTGCTTTATTCTCACAGTTGTAGTTTATTTACAGATTTACAAAAAGCAGCGCTTTTCTGGACATTTCCACTAAAAGCAATTTTAAAGTTTTTGTAAAATAAAAATGTATTTTTATATACTGCTGATAAAAATAAAAGTTCTATTTTCCACAAAGGAAGAAAATATAAAACCAAACCGTGCCTTTTCCAATATCACTAATTGATTCTGTGCATGAGTCCAATTACAAAGTGGGAACGGAATAACTTCGTTTGCATGTAATTAATGTACGTGACAATTTTTCCCTGGCTTCATCAGGCATATTGTTCTTCCGTACAGATAGGGCGCTCGTAAAAGGCACTATTCAAAAGGCTGCTACTGTTTCAATGCTCAGGTTTAATACTGAGAAGTACGAGGTATTTTCTATTTTTTGTGAATAGTTTCGAAACTAGTATTTCAGTTCAGAATTGCATTTTTACATTAATGGTACCTACATTAGGGCAGAACAATTATTGTGAATCATGTTGACTAAAATATTTGACGAGAAACAGCAGTTTTTTATTTCTGTAGCCAAATGGAGCATAAAACAAGGAGGTCAAAAAAAAACAAAATGCATTATTCTGCCAAAGCTTTGAGTTGTAGCATTTTTCTGAATTAAATACATAATAAACACAATAAACTTATTAAATACATATTATCAGCGAAGTATTACGAGTACAATGTTCTTTTCCCAGTATCCTGATTTCCGATGGAGCTACTTTTATTGCAGATGTAAACAAAATCCTAACTCTGTTATTTTTTTTTCTTGATAATAGATACAGTCCGCTACAAATCAGGTTTGACATCTTATTTACAAAATAAATTATTGAACTAATAAAATACAGAGAATTGTTAGAAAGGGTCGATGCGGTGGTAGCTCGCGCGTTAATGGGACAAACGAAATAACAATAACATAATAATATAACACAAAAGTCTAAATTATTGAGTTGCTTTCTGTACATCCTTTAACATAATTCCAACACGTATTCGGAACAGTACGGAAGAAGCAAAGTACGAATTCACAGCTTCGGAAGCCGATAACTTTTTGGCTCTCTCTAACCATAACTTTTCAATATTATCAAATTTGTAGGTTACATTATGAACTTCTCATTCATTAAATATTAACCTATTAGTTAATAAAAAGTAATAAAGAGTTTGATATAGAAAATAAGAAAATAGTTGTCTAGAAGAAAGTAGTGTTTCAAAAACTGAAACAGCTTCACGACTTTGATCCCCAGGCACGGTAGATAACAGGGTTTTTTATATAACTAGTTGATGGAACAAGCAGATGGCCCGCCTGATGAAGTGGTAACCATCACCTATAAAAAAGCATATCCTCGTAAGTCACGCACGATAGGAATGTGCCCTTCGATGTACTGCCCAGCGTCCATCAACTTGAGGCATACAGATGTTAAACCTCATGTGCCTGTAATTACATCGGCAACCACACTATTCAAACCGAAATACAGCAACGCTGCTTGGAGGCAGAAAAAGGCGTAGTAGTAGGCGGGGGTAGTACTTCCCCGGACGAGCCCTTCACAAAGAGCTCTACTACTCTAAATATCTTGCCCCTAACGAAGGTTTTAAACTAAAGTATATTATTTATTTTTGATACTAACAGTACATAACTTACTATTTCAGTAGATATTGTTCCGTACACCATGCAAGTAGCGTGCAGGCATAGCTAACCATATTATCTTTTATAGGCCATCTGACAATCCAAAGCGCAATATCGAAGCGGCATCGAAACGAGGTCACGCAAAGAATCCAGAATACACAAGCTACAACTTTTCCAATTTCGCAGTGCATCTCAGGGATAGTATTTTAGCATTGTGTCACATTATTCTGCACGAAATTCCACTTTCGGAATAGCATTTGTGACATCTCTAAGCACTTCTATAGCTCTTGTATCTGACACAGTCGTGCTACACCCAGATAAGGAAACTGAAAACGTTTTAACTGGACAATAAAATTGGGGTCAGAAAATACGTAGATACATTTACCTACTTATGAATGAATCGAATTACCATCTAAACAGTAAAGATTTTTATTTAAAAAAAACCGATATTTTAAAAAGCATGTTCTTAGGTACTTACAATTTCTTCACTTTGACATAAAATTACACAACTCTGAATTATGCTGTTTTAGCAAGCTTTTGATGAGAACTTTGCTCGAACACCAATTCAACAAAGGCAATTTTCAAAACTACTTTTTAAAAATAATGAGCTAACTTCTAAATGCGGTCGCCACTTTCCAATGCAAATAAGTTTTTCCTACTCGAAACTAAGACTCGTAAGGCATATTAAGTCCCAGTCCAATTTCAACAGCATTTGAAGAGATCCCCGTGGACGCTTTCAGTTCACCATATCTGGTTACAGCATCTACGTTTTCTAGATGTTTTCCCAGATGTCATTATAATATTTCCGATATTGAAATGAGACCACTGCAATTTATAGCACTTTAGCACATTTTTATTTTATTACGTGTTTGGAATTTCGTTTGAGAATGTGGTTAGGACCTATTTGCAACTAGTTGCCGCCCGCGGCTTCACTTGCATATTAGTAATGATATTTAAGGCGTATATTCTCTTGATTGGATCCGTTCATGTTTTCTACACCGTCCCCGCAATATTTCGGGATAAATAGTTGCCCATACACTGATTGAGGCTACAAATTATAGATGTTCTAAGTTTCAGTTTTACGAAAGTTTATTATAAAATATCTGATTATAAAGATGACAAAAAAGCTTGGGACTGAACTATGCTCCAACTCATTACAAAAACTAAACAACTAAGTACCATAATCGTAAAAAAGATCATACAAAAAAACGCTAGGAACCAAGCCGTAAGTTTCTTGCCTGTTCTTCTAGGCTTTGGTTGCGAGGAGCTGGCTAGATTCACCTAGTATATAAGACGTTTCAAAGTGATCCTTGTGATTGTACTGAATAAAGACCGTTTTGATTTTCATTTCATCCCGATCGGTTTAGTGGTAAGGGCTTGACTGAGCATCAAACATCGATAAATCCAAGCATTGTAGCTTTTGCATTTATATATTGCGTGAACTGCGTGTCTAACGCATAGTCGTAACCTACTCCTACTAAAGTAAAGCTTCTTGTGAAAGAGTTAGTCCTAGGAAGTAAAGGAAGTAAATACTGCCATCGTACCTAACTCTACAACCTAGCAGTGGGGTGAGCATTGCTGTGTACTGATTTGGAGAACGTGAGTGCCGATGCAATTACAGGAACATGAGACTGAACCCTCAGAGTGATGGATGCACAGCAAAGCAATGCGTGGTGGTAGTACTTCCCCGGACGAGCCCTTCACAAAGAGCTCTACTACTCTTACTCTCGTTTGTTCTTTGTCTGGGTGTTATTATACACGGTGTTCCAATAATTGGGTTTAAAACTTCGGGGGGCTAAAGTACCCATCAATATGAATAACTTTTTCCAAGGAACCAATACTGTGAACGCGAAAAAAAAACAGCTGTTTCATACATTTTAGCCAGGTAGGTATTGAACTTTTGTAAGGGGATGAATCATACCGTAAGTTTGTTGTTCTATAGGCTTGGTCACGAAGTAATGAACTATATGTTTTACTTATAAAAATAAGCTCTTCAAGCCGAAAGCATCTGGCATTATCGTTATTATTGCAGTTATTACAATAAAGCAATTTAAGCTACTGCTAATAAGGTTTAATATTCTGTGCTGGGTTATGTAAATGTTTTACAGCAAAGGTTATGAGTTTTACGAGGAGCGCAATAGCTAATTATTTCAAAGAGCGTAACCGGCTTTTAACGACCCACTTTGATGGTCTCCCAGTGCCAATGTAGATTAGCTTTTATTAATCTCAATAAATAATAAAAAAAACCGGCTAAGTGCGAGTCGAACTCGCGCACGGAGGGTTCCATACCATTATCTATAAAAACGGTAAAAAATCACGTTTGTTGTATAGGAGCCCCCTTAAATATTTATTTTTATTCTGTTTTTTAGTAGGTATAAAAACATGCCCTACGATGCACTGCCCTGCGTCCTACAACTTGAGTCGTACAGATGTCAAGCCTCACGTTCCTGTAATTTCATCGACAACCAAAAAGAAAAAAGAAAACCTCTTAAAAAAGAAAAACAGCAACACTGTTTAGCGGCAGATTATGCAAACATTTGTCCCGCCACGGGAATCAATCACGCACCTCTTGCATCTCAAGACGTTAGTCGCTAACTGCGCAACAGTGACAGACCTCACAGCTCAGTTGATAGCAGGTCTGCGTCCTGCGCTGTAGGCCGTGGATTCAATTCCCACTGAGAGCAAAACATTTGTGTGATAAACATAGATGTTTGTTCTCTTTCTGGGTAAGTATGTTTCTGCAAGAGCTGATCGAATCTTGCTCCCCTGCATCCACACCACCATCGGGGATGCTAGAACGTTGCTGCCATCAAAATAAATAAATTAATATTGGTGGACATTCCACACAGCACTATCTCGCCCCAAACTAAGCCAAAGCTTGTGATATGGGATCCAGATATAATCAATATTTGTCCAATTTTTTGCAAATACATACTTTTAATTCATGGTGGGGGAATAAGATCTACACTGACGTCCCGCAGTAGGGTGTATTGTGTGTAGACCCATTTTTTTCCCCAACAACACTCACTAGCGATTGTAATAAAAACACGTTAAATGTAAACAAATTTCAATGAAAAATAGAACTCCATAAAATCCGCCAATAACTTCAACTTTAAGCCATTAATCTATCTCAGCACAAAAATCAGTACGCACAGTTTTAACGCTGATTCATTCGAGTCATGTTTCACATTTAATAAACTGAAAGTAGGATGAATAGGCTTTGCTTAATCCGCAAAAACGACGTGAAAAGGGTCTGAAATCCGTCTAAAATCTAGACATGGCAGACATGGGTAACAACCACTTTTTGAAACTTCAGGATAAAATATATCTGTGGATTTAAGCGGCTGATGGTCGATCGTATTTTGTTTTACCTGTTTTATCTCTCTTGATAGCATCTGCCTACGGCTCCGCTCACGTGATATCTACCTGGATAAAAAATAACCTATATCTTATTAAGGTCACACTACAGGAGTTGTACTTGTACCAAGTTCCATCCAAATCAGTTCCGCGTTGATGAATCACAAACATTCAAACACCTAAACATTTATAATACTTTTAGTATCCGCCGAGGCTTATCGGCATGATATCTGGGTACATATCAGATCATTGACTACTTTTTTTGTAAGTTTCATCCAAATTAATCCAGTCATTAAAGCAACTTTTTTATAATTACCTACAGTAGCGAGACTAAGTCGGCCTAGTCAGCTGGGCAAGCCTGATACATTTATAATCCTATCTCAGGTCCAATAGCGTCTCATAAATAGGTTATTAGTAATGAGGATGCGTGTAAAGTTTCCCGCGATGCTGTATAAATTGTCTACAATAGATGCATGTAAAGAAAATAGAAGTAACTTCTTACTTTAAAACGAATATATAAATTGATATGAGCCATTACCGCAATTAATGCATAAATAGAAACAAAAAGCATATTTATCGACGACCGCTAAATATTTTATCTATTTCGACCACAATACAAATTAATAAACATAAGCGCATGGCAATAATATCAAAACAATGACGACAGCGACGTGATTGCAACTCATTTGCATGTTTCATTGACCGACAATTTAATTTCCAGACCCTCGCTGGGACCGTTAATTCACGTTCATTTGTACCCTGACACATTTTCACAAAATACATTTTCGCGTTCGTTTTAATTCATAATTGGGAGGAACGGTGGCTATGAATAAATCCTCACTGTGAATTAGCTGGATATTTTAACAATTTGAGCGAGTCACTGCGCTACTGGTAGAAAAGTTAAGAGAGATTTAAGCTTCGGCTAAACTTACGCGACTAAAGCGACTGCGAAGCGGGAGCGTCTGCCGCGCGGGGGTCGCTACCCATAAAATAAAAAACTAAATAAAATTAAATATTGGTGGACTATCCACACAGCACTATCTAGCACCAAACTAAGCCAAAGCTTGTAATATGGGAACCAGATAGCTGACATAATACATATATACTTTTTTTTTGTTAATACATACTTATAATATTATATAACACCCAGACAGAGAACAAACATCTATGTTCTTCACACAAATGTTTGTTCTCAGTGGGGATCGAACCCACGGCCTACAGCGCAGAAGGCAGAGCTACTACCAACTGAACTGAGAAGGCTGTCAACTAACTAACTAACTTTCTATATGGCGCTTTGCACACCTACGCGACCGCAACGCGGGCAAAGTGCCATAGAAAAGTATGGGTAGCGTCCGCCGCGCGACAGACGCTCCCGCTGTCGCTTCTCGCGTTACTGACGCGCATGTTTGGCCGAACCTTAAGGGGCTGACAACTATCAAACAACTTCTCGCTCGCACGTTTCGACATGTTGAAAGATATAAAATCACAAAACTCATTTTTGAAAAATCGCAATTAACCATTTTGTGTGCAATCACATTGCACACAGTTTAGTAAAAATTTCATTTTGATCGATACATGTTTTCCTACTCTAAAGTGTGCTTTTCTAGTTTTCGTACATTAGCAAACTTTTATGTAGGAAAACTTGTATCAATCAAAATGATTTATTTACTAAACTGTGTACAATGTGATTGCACACAAAATGGTTGATTGCGATTTTTCGAAAATGAGTTTATTGATTTTATATCTTTCAACATGTCGAAACGTGCGAGCGAGAAGTTGTTTGATAGTTGTCAGCCCCTTAAGAGTAGTAGAGCTCTTTGTGAGGGGCTCGTCCGGGGAAGTACTACTGCCATGCCTATTTCTGCCGCCAAGCAGCGATGCTGCGTTTCGGTTTAAAGAGTATGGTTGCCGGTGTTACAGGCACATGCGGCTTAACATCTGTATCTTAGCTTAGTGCATCATAGGGTACGTTCATATTGTGCGTGACTTCGTGGCAATCCTTTATTAGGTGAAGGTTACTTAACATCAGGTGGGCCATCTGCTTGTTCCATCAGCGGTGGTATATGGTCACTTTGAGAGGTAGGTGAATTCGCAACCAAAGCCAAAACGAGCAGGCAAAAAAACTTATGTGTCTTAAGTCATAATATCATCTGTTTTTCTTCTGATGTGGAACATCATCTGTTGTAACAAACATATTTCCTACCTGATGTTGCGCTGTGTCTGTGCTAAAGTTATGTCTACCTATAACAATTACACATGCTATGCGCTGGCATTTCAAAATAAATGGTAGATATCAGGAAACATGTGTAATGGTCAAGATAATGTCCCATGCGTCCATTTTACGGGGAACATTAATATTTGTCAAAATGTCGACGGAACGGAAAAGTATTGTACAAATGGTGCACGTCCTTTGTTTTTGTTGTAGCGTAAAATTTTTCATGGCTTTAAATCCTTTCATATGGCGATTAGTAATTTTTATCTGGTAGTGAGTTGATAATTCTTTGGTAGCGATTTTTTTAGCCACCTGAATGTCTCCTTGATAACTGAGACCGAATTCTCGCCACAAAACTATGTCCATGAATTTTCTGGCTAGATTCTCGAATAACAAACTGCCTCTGTTTTTACAGTGTCTATTTTCTATCCTCTCAAAACTCGTAAGCCATTGCCTACGCCGTAGCTGCTCGTAGCTCGCTCGTAGCTCCGTATATATTAGCTACGCAGGGATGCCAAAATTGCGCTACGACGTGTTTACGAGTGCCATCGCGTTATATTGAGCAATTTAAAATGAAACTGCTTCTATATTAAACTATTGTGTATACTTTTATAGAAAAGTGAATGTAGAGGAAATGTTTAAAAGCAACATCATGTTTTATTAAATAAAATTTTATACGTGGTTACATAGACTTTTGCTCGGGCCGTAGAAGAATGAGAGTGGGTCCAACAATGGTAAAATATTAAAAATAAAAAAGGCCTATACACAGTTCAGAGTTAAGAGTCATTCCCGGTGATGATTAAGATGATTTGTGAATTACATTCTAATAACGAGAAAAAACCGGGAATGAGGTAGTAAACATTAACAAATGCAGTAAATGGAATTTATATATTAATGTTATTTATTTATTTAAAACTTTCACACAAAACAATGTAGTGCTAGGAGGACTTAATGCTAATAGCATTGTCTACCAGTCATGCTGGGCGTGCAAAAAGATGGTGACGAAGGTGTGGCGTGAAAACTGTTTGATATTAAGTAAAACTTTCAACAATAAATAATAAAGAAAATAAACAGCAGAGAGATAAGAAACACAGCAATCAATAATAATATTATTATGTAACACCGAAATAGAGAACAAACATCTATGTTCATCACACAAATGTTTGTTCTCGGTGGGAATCGAACCCACGGTCTACGGCGCAGAAGGCAGAGCTACTACCAACTGAGCTGTGAAGGCTGTAATGGAAACCATCTTCCTGCCCCTATTGCAGATGGGGCAAACAACTAAATTCTTCATCTAATATAACTGAATAAACCTAGCACCCTCACCTCTATCTCCAAAACTATAGAATAAACAGACGAACAGTGCACAACTTGTGTCGCATTATGCGGGCCCAAACTGGATGTCGATTCTTTAAACAACAAAATCACGGGGAGTTGCACCTAAGTCAAAGTCAAAGTCAAAAGGTATTTATTCAATATAATCACAAGGATGACTTTGAAACGCCTTAAAGCTAGGTGACTCTAGGTGCCAGTTCCACGCGACCAAAGCCTAAGAAGAACAGGCAAAAATTTTACGGCTAAGTCAAAGCCAAAAGGTATTTATTCAATAAAATCACAAGAATCACTTTGAAACGTCTTAAAGCTAGATGACTCTAGGTGCCAGTTCCACGCGACCAAAGCCTAGAAGAACAGGCAACAAACTTACGGCTTAGTTCTTACCGCTCTTTTGTATGATCCTTGTAGACCTAGTGGATCTCCTCTCACTTTGATCACGAGTTTCGCTTCACTCGCGTCGGCATTTTCACTAGCTAGAACACTCACGCGGGTAGCGCTAGTGATTTGTGAATGTATTACAACCGTGTTATTCCATATACAAAAAAACCACGAGGAGTTTCATCTAGTTAATTCCAGCTCACTTTGATCACAAGCTACGTCTCACTCACGTTGGCATTTACACTCGCTAAAACACTCACGTGGGTTGTTTAAGTGATAGGTGTATTAGAATGCCGAATAGAAAACTCACAGCGGAATCCGGGTAATATAGGTGATGCCAAATTGAAAAGTCAATACGGGATCCGCGGTTCCTTAGGTGAGTGTTATTGACAGAATAGCACTTCAGAATTTCAATTTGAAACTCACTGCAGATTTCACGGTCACTTGGGTGAATGTTGTTTTTTTTTATACAACTAGCTGATGGAACAAGCAGATGGCCCACCTGATGTTAAGTGGTAAACATCACCTTTATCAAAGCATTACTTCATAAGTCACGCACGTTAGGAACGTGTCCTACGATGCACTGCCCTGCGTCCATCAACTTGAAGCATACAGATGTTAAACTTCATGTGCCTGTAATTACACCGGCAACCACACTCTTCAAACCGAAACACAGCAACGCAGCTTGGCGGCAGAAACGGCGTGGTGGTAGTACTTCCCCGGACGAGCCCTTCACAAAGAGCTCTACTCCTCTTAAACATATCAGAATAGCACTACGTATTATTGACAGAATAGCAATTCAGAATTCCAATTTGAAAACTCACTGCAGATTCCACGGTCACTTGAGTGAATATTGTTTGCGGAATCGCACTGCTGTTCTACGTTGTTAGTAGGTGCTAGTGAGAGCTCTATATCTCAGCAGATTAATTAGCACTTGATGGTAATATTGTAAGTCCTAATGGGACTTGTAAAGCCGGGAAGAGATATTGTACTACTTTACGCTTGCCAAGACTAAGCACTATTTCTAATAGTCATGCACATTTTCCGCTGTCAGCTCCATAAAGATTGGCCATTCAATCTATCTGTTAAAAGTCCGATGACCATTACAAATATATTTATATATTACAGGAGACTTTGAGAGTAGTAAAGCTCTTTGTGAAGGGCTCATCCGGGAAAAAACTATCACTATGCCTATTTCTGCCGTCAGACAGCGTTGCTGTGCTCCGATTTGAAGGCTGTGCCTGTGAAATTACAGACACATGAGGCTTACACCCTCAAGGCAGGGAACATCTGTATACTTCAAGTTGATGGACGCAGCTAGGGCTTGAAAAAGTTTTTGAAAATCTACTTTTAATAGAACCTGGGTCGCTGAATGATGTAAGTAAATCTTGTCTCAGAAAATGCAGCCTGCCACTTCTGAATTACCAATTTCTGCATAATGTGGGTATGAGCCAAATATAATACTTGTACGTATCTCTGACTACTTCCTTCAGACATTCTCAAATTATCTTGAATCGGTACTTGGTGATTTTTTGCCGTTTTTATAGATAAAGGTACGGAACCATTCGTGCGCGAGTCCAACTCGCACTTGGCCAGTTTATTTTATTCCTTATAAACTAAAATACATGAGATGTTATGGTTAGTGAAAAACGTTTGAAACGCCTAAAAACGTTTTATTTATGATAATCTTTTGACTTAACGATTGATTAACAGATAAACTCTTTTAGAAACAGGTAGTTCAATAAGAGGTAAATAATTATCTTCATCGCATTTCTGACCTTTCGGAATTAAATAATCACTGCACAAATGTTGATGGCATTTATAGCATAATGTTTTGGATTTTCGCACCCTCCTGCCTCAATCTTACGCCACATAGTGTTTTTGTGATTAAATAACAAAGTACCGCTAGTTTTAGGAAGCTAGAACAAAAATTGACGCTGTAGATTCAAAAGTCCAATAACTAGAGACGATCAAACAGTCGCTAATAATTAAGAGTTAGAACTTCCACAGATATCTTACCCCTTTACCCATCAAGCCCTACAAACATTTGAGCCGGAATAAACTAGAAATAAACACAAGCTCCGCTCGCGGTAAATTTACATTTCCCGTCGTATAAGGTTGCCGAAGTCTTGCCGAGTCTTCGATACGAGGTATCGAAACAACTCAGCGTGTAATTTCAGTTTAAATACTTGCTCGGGGAGGTAGGGTAGGAGGGTAGGTGTTTTAAGTAAAATTGTGTATCTTTATTTGTTGTGGTAATCAAAAAAAGTTATATATCGATCTATCTAGGGAAATAAACTGTTCTAGTTCATACTTTACCTAGAAATAACGTATTTTTTTCAAAACAGATGGTAGTGTAGGTACGTAGTCGTATAGCAGGAATATTCTATATCACGAGAGTACCTAAAAATGAGGCAAATGTCGAAGTAGCAAACAGCAAGACTGGAAGAGTTTTCGAAGCGGTGCAAAATCTTGACGTATCAACGAATGTGACGAATATGGTGCCATGACAAAGGGGTATATTTATATATATACAAAACGAACGATATAAACGAGAGTTCGCATTGTCGAACAAAAAAAACGTTAGGAACCAAGACGTTAGTTTGTTGCCCGTTCTTTAGGTTTGGTCTCGTGGAACTGGCTCCTAGCTTTAAGAAGTTTCAAAGTAATTCTTGTGGTTTCAATGAACAGTTGAACTTACCCAAAAAAAAAATGAGTTCAAAAATGATAAAATTACAAAAAAACATTTTTGCTACATTTTTTGTTAGACCGTAAAAACGATTTCCATATTTTAGAAATAAATATTTTTTATTGCTGATTTTTCATATCATGTGGTACTAAATTACGTAATAATATACCGAAGTTACAAAAACAAGATTGTACACTTTACCGTGCGTTTGTTTATTAGAAATCCAAAGAGCTATTTATCTTTTTTTAACTCAACCTTTTTGCAAAAGTTGTTAAAGCTTACCCTGTTATTGTTTACGAACTTTATTTAAGTCCAATCTTAAAGGTGGACCCTTCAGAAAATCAATTACGAGGAATCTTGTTACGGTCTCATTTATAGGATAAAAGACCCGCGGGTCGATAATACAGCCAATTATCCTGTAAAGGATCGTCTGGGAAGCTTATTTACTTTACTTTTGCTACGATTTCTTTGTCAATTTCTTAATTAGGAAAGTGAAGAGTCAATGTTATTTTAATTTTTGCTTTTGAAAGGCTTTTGACGAATCATCGGCCGTATTTTGGCTATATTAATGACATTTTCAGTTGGCTACTTTTTGTAATTTGAATGAAAAATAACAATAACATGATACTACGGCAAAAATTTAACTAATCAAAGATTTTTGTTATGTTGTTTATTTATATAACAAAAATAGTATTTCGAACGTTGCATTGCCATACATGCATAATAAAAATAATAGCTTCATTTCTTGAAACACCAAGAAATCAAGCACCACCTAAATCCAACGAAATTACCAGCGTAGTAGAGTAGTAGAGCTCTTTGTGAAGGGCTCATCCGGGGAAGTACTACCACCACGCCTTTTTCTGCCACCAAACAGCTTTATTGTGTTTCAATTTGAAGAGTGTGGTTGCCGGTGTAATTACAGGCACATGGGGCTTAACATCTGTATGCCTCAAGTTGATGGACGCAGGGAAGTGCATCGTAAGGCACGTGACTTACGAGGCAATGCTTTGTTGTAGGTGATGGTTACCACTTAACATGTGGGCCATCTGCTTGTTCCATGAGCTAATTGTATAAAAAAAAACAGTTTACAGTGGTAAGGTGGTTTCAAATGTCTATTCTAACTTTATGTTGTTAGAAACTCCTTGAGACTTCTCTTGTTTTACGAAATGACCGTGTATTTTGGCTAAAACCTTATTTCAACGTCGTCGTCGGACGGTAAATTGCTTAAGCCGCAAATGATCCCAGTTGGCCAGGAGACCGTGAAGATGCATACTTAATTAAAATCACTTATAGCGTAGCTAGCGGAAAGGAAGCAAAACGAAACAGAGGTTAGCTTCGGGCTAGCGAGTAATTGAACTTAGATTTTTACGATTAGATCTTCTACATTATGTTTCATTTAGCTTTAGCTTAGTTTCAAATAGCTTTACTTTTTAACATACTCGTGTATTAAGATGCTGACAATCTATCGGCCTCTATTTTACTTGCACATGATAAGTGTCATTTTTTGATACCATTGTACGTTTTATCGATATCAAATCAATCGGATAACAGGACGTATGCATATATAGTCGGACAGCTATTTAGTCCTAACGCGATGTGGTCATATCGAGATTTAGTCAGAAAGTGACTTAGTCATAATGCTATCTAGTCAAATCAAGATGTAGTATCAAAGCTTCTAACCCTATCAACTCATACATTTTAGATATGAACCACGCTAGTTATGCAATAAAACAAACTGGTCCACCAATTATTATTACAGTATTGAATTTTCTGACGCTGACAAAAAAGAGCCTACCAACATATGGTTTATTTTTAAAAAATGAAGCAATTTCTGAGCACGTTAGGATAAAGTATAGATTTGATAGGCAATTTTAGTTATTCAATGCTCTGGTTCGTAATATTTGAACTTTAGTAGTTTATTACTTTGAAGTAGTTTATCGCCATACCTACTAACTCATAATAATAATTAAATAAATAATGATTATAAAAAATAATAATAGAATAAAAGGAATAAATAAATTAACGATAATCAAGCTTTACCAACCAGAAATTATTCAACTAGTTCGTTCAGCGTCAGATATTTTATTTATTTATTTATTCTTAGATTCACAGTTTTTCTTATTGTCTATTTTAATCTATTAAATGTACACTGTGCACTAACCAAATCGAATCTACATTTTATAGGCAAAGTAAGTAGGTAGGTAGATGATACAGAGAAGACAGGCCAAAATAATAAGGTGAAAGTTAACAAATAAAACAAAAAATCAAAGTTGAAGTTTAAGTTAATCGCATAAAAATCAAGTGTTAGTGTGTAAAACGTGATAAGTAATGAGTGTGTAGTGTAGTGTAGTGTGTCATTGTGTGTAGGTAGTTAGTTAGATAGGTTGATATACCTAATAAAGATCGGTGTGAGTGTGAATGTGATAGACAAAACACCTAATAAAACTCTGCAACACTCTAAGCGTGTAGGCGAAGTGTAGCTAGCGTAAACAAAAAACTGGTTTTTGATATACCATCAATGGTGCAGGCTGGTGTTCTACCAAACTAAATGATAGACTGTATTATTTTAGCATGTACTGCATGATTGCCCCAGGACTTCTACATGCTAAAACCATACAGTTATGTCGCCTGAGGAGCCCTAACCCGTTGCATAGTTAAGAGCAGCACAGTGCCGGGCGATTTCCATACCTACTGATACATTTACATAGCCCCAGGGCTGGACAGTAAAATGCAGAAAACAGAACAGCTTTTGCGACGCAGAGGTGTACCTAGAGGTGGGGATGCAATGACTTGGCTGACATTGTAACATTTACATAATTTAAATAAAACACAGATAGTACAGGTTACGAACAACAGGTATTTGTTGTCAGTTTCACCCCAATCGGTTCAGTATTCAAGGAGTGATTATGCCAGAAACATCCATACATTCAAAGATCGTATGTTGTGCATTTATTATATTAGTATGAAGTAAGATATACCTACTCGTAATTGGACAGTATACCTGTCCAATTATATCTTGCTTGTGTATTTTATGTATGTCATATTGTTTTGTGCCTGCATTGTACACGCAGATACAGGTCAAGATACACAAAGGCAATTAATAAAATCAGCCAAGTGCGAGTCAGGTTCGCGCACGAAGGGTTCCGTACCATTATCTATAAAAACAGCAAAAAAACACGTTTGTTGTGTGGGAGCCCCCTTCAAATATTATTTAATTTTGTTTTTTAGTATTTGTTGTTATAACGGCAACCGAAATACATCATCTGTGAAAATTTCTACTGTCAAACTATCACGGTTCATGAGATACAGACTGGTGGCAGACAGACAGACAGACAGACAGACAATCGGACGGACAGCGGAGTCTTAGTAATAGGGTCCCGTTTTACCCTTTGGGTACGGAACCCTAAAAGTTACGCTTACTTACAAGGACATAAAAACAAGCAGTGTATAGTCCGTGATGCGTATCCGTGTATAATTATGGATCACACTGTCTGAAAAAATATTGTATTAAGTTTTAAGAGTCTGGTTGCCGGTGAAATTACAGGCACATGAGGATGTTGATAGACGCAAGGCAGTGCATCGTAGCCTCGTAGGTCACGTTTCTATCGTGCGTGACTTGCGAGGCATGCTTTGTTATAGATGATGGTTACGACTTAACATCAGATGGGCCATCTGCTTGTTCCATCAGCAAGTCATCATAGTCTTCTTGCCCTTATCCCACGTTAAACGGGATGGGGTCGGGTTTTCTTCTTCCACTCTCCTCTATCAGTCATCTCGGCGCTCACTTCTTTCTTACTCATATCATCTTTCACACAGTCCATCCACCTTTTATTTCCTTAGACATAGACCTTCATTATTTACTACTTAGCACACAACATACAAAACATGATAATGAAATATACATAATAATTAAAAACCTACATGTTTAAATATGAGGTATGCTACAGTAGCAAATGGGTCTTAAGCACAGCATAATGCCTACTTATAAGACAGTAACTGCTACAAGACCCTGTGAGAACGTGTGTAATGTGTGGAGAATAAAGTGTAGTGTACTTTCCATCAGCATCAAAAAAAATGATTCTAGAACGCTACATGACCCTGAATGCCTCACTGCAGATATACATATCTGCGGTTATTCATACTGTGGCTTCAGCAGCCCGCTGTATAATTGAGAGTGCATTTCTGTTAACGCTACTGTTATTCTTCGAGTTGCTGTTTTATTTATGAGCATGGAAAGCGAGCTGTGAGGAAACGTTTTACAAGTGTAATATGAATGTTTATTCGTGTGAACTTAAGGGTATGTTAACACGTGATCGGATGCTTGCTTTGGTGGAAGTTTTACAAGCAAATACTAGCTTTTTTTTATACAACTTGTTGGTGGAACAAGCAGATGGCCCTCTTAATGTTAAGTGGTAACCATCACCTATAACAAAGTATTGCATCGTAAGTCTCGCTCGGTAGGAGCTTACGAACCAGGCGGAAATTTTATTATCAATTTGTTTTTTCGATGCTAACTGATGGACGATCTTTATCTAGGCTTTGGTCGCGTGGAACTGGCACCTATAGAGTCACCTAGTTTTAAAACCTTTCAAAGTGATTATTGAATAAATACCTTTTAACTTTGACTTTGACTATTAAGTTTGGTGGTCATTGCCTTGTTAAATGAAATATTCTTTTATCTGATACTTTGATGTTTTTAATGTAATTGTTATTTTATATCCTACTCATATTATAATGCGAAATTTTAAGTTCCATTAATAAATACTCAATTATCAATAAATCAATAATAATATACACAAGCACAATAAAATGTTTAATATATGCGCGTCCCACAAATAAACTTATCTGTATTTCAAAAACAAAGAGCGTCATGAAGCTTATAAAGTCACCTTTGTTTGTTTTTCCACAATCGGACGAAAGCACATGTTTTTGTTTGCGCATGATCTGCGCGATATACGATATAATTCATACGGGCTATTTTTCACAGAATAGCTTTGGAAAGGATAACGTCATAATTTTGGATCTGCTCATTGATAAACAGGAAAAATGGTACTGATTGGGTCCCAATCAATTACATTTCAACAAATATTGAGTATTGCCTGGGTATTTATCCCTTAACCTGAATTATTTTCCGTGAATACTCAATTCTTTTCCGGTGTAAATACTCCTGTGTCATGATCGCAAAAGTTTCACCATGTTGCAAACGCAGCAGTATCCAAACAGAAACTAAACAAGTGAAGCTAGTCTGCCATCGTGGGTAGATATATTCGTAAACAAAAGCAAGCTAATGATATTATCGCGTGGTGATTAGTTGTCGTTAAGAACGTTTGTTTAGTGGAAAACTGCAGATGGGTTTGATAAGCAACTTGTGCTTTCTTCAAAAGAACTACATATATTATTAAACAAATAGAAAAGAGTACGTAGAATACAGGCACATGAGGCCTAACAATTGTATGCCTTAAGTTGATGGCAGCGCATCGTAGGGCACGTTCCTATCGAACGGCCTCACGGCCTAACGTTACGAAAAGCGAATTGTGAAATATAGTAAACGAAACTCAGAATTGGGGTCCTGAGGTGATATCTAGCGCGCCTGGGGATCATAGTTGTGAAGTTGTGTCTGTTTTTTGTTTATCCAAAATGATTTTTCTTTACATCTCCGATGGAAAGTGCCACGCCACCTTCTGTTTTAACGTAAAAAGCCTTAGAAATAATTATACCTGATTTCACTGTATTGCTATATTTACCTAGTAAGACGCCAGTTGAACTCATATTGGTGCGCAAACTAGCCTTAACTATTGCAGCGATATCGCAAACTTGGTCCAACTCTGTTCACATATCAACGGAAGAAAATTGTGGAGCTTTGATAGAGATGAACAGTTTATTAGTAGTAACAGTAACTGTTGTAATAAAAACAATAAACTGTAATAATGGTGGCCTCGTAAGTCACGCACGATAGGAACGTGCCCTACGATGCACTGTCCTGCGTCAATCAACTTGAGCTTCACCAGCAACCACACTTTTCATACGAAACACAGCAACGCCTTGGCGGCAGAAAAAAGGGCATGGTGGTAGTACTTCCCCGGACGAGCCCTTCACAAAGAGCTCTACTACTCTTAAAGGAGCTGTTTCATCAATATATATGGAGCCGAGGTCTGGTCTGTGTACAGTATATATAATTATAGCTTAGCAATATAGTAACTGTTTTCTTATTTGCTTTTTTTTTACTTCGTTTTCTTGCTCATCAAGATTTTCTTGGTCAACGAGAGCAACAAAATGCACTAAAATTATGGCGGACTGACATGCGTGAATGTAATTTTGACAACTGTTGTATAAGTCAAGCTTGAGAGTGAAAGTCATTACTGTCAAAAAAGCAACAAATCTGTTTTTTTATTTTAAATGTAATGCGTCATTTCAAACATCATATCAAACGTCAATTACAGACTGTCATGGCGGCTCTAGAAATGTGCACATAGTAAGAAATTCGAACAGATCAACATTTAGCGATGACAACTTTATTAGCCTACATATTAATGAAATTGTATTTTAATGGTAATTTTCATTTTTTTTATTTTTTTCTGTGGGGTACATAGACCAGACCAGAATAAAATATGTGCTTTAGTTAGTATGTTGCAGTCCTACCTCTATGGCTGATATCGACGCGTGTCGGCGACACACCACTAGTTGTGTTAAGAAAATTCCGAAGTTCGCCAACTTCGCCAGCTCCGATGCCGCTGCTAATCTGCAAACTACAGCGAGTTTTCAGATTAGCCGGTGGCAATCTAAGTATGCTGAAACTATTTGTAGAACTCACCAAAGTTGAACTACGAGTACAAGTCTACAACACTTGAGCGGTTAAAGGTACCTAATCTTTCACGTGAATGTTTGAGCTTGTGAACTTTAGACAGCCTTCACACCTCAGTTGGTAGTAGCTCTGCCTTCTGCGCCGTAGGCTGTGGGTTCGATTCCCACCGAGAACAAACATTTGTGTGATGAACATAGATGTTTGTTCTCTGTCCAGACAGTCATAGTGTTATATGATATTATAAGTATGAATTTACAAAAAAAAGTATATAAGTAATATATCCGCTATCTAGTTCCCATATCACAAGCTTTGGCTTAGTTTGGGGCGAGATAGTGCTGTGTGGAATGTCCACCAATATTTATTTATTTATTTATTATTATTTATTCACTAACAAAAAAAACAAAAAAAAAAAGAGTTTGAACTCGCTCTTGAAGAGTATTCTGTAATGAAATGCAAAATGTATGCTATGTGGCTTTGTTCCAAATATAATTTGTCATCACTAATCAAAAGTGCAAAGGTGGGCCGTGGAAGCGAAACAGACAGATACCAATATAGTTTGTTTGAGGCGCTTTCACGGCTAATCCACAGAAAGCAAATACATGTACTGTGGCTCAACTGATAAACCTCAATCACTAAAAAACCAACGATGAAAGACAAATCAAATCAAATAATTTATTGTTCGTAAATCTGGGTTTTACATAAAAATAGAGATAAAGATAAGATAATAATAAAAGATGGTTGGCGTGTAGTTTCGAACCTCCAGATCCTGCTGCTTAGAATACAAACATTAATAAAGACAAATAATACCGAATTAGTAGAATGATAAAAAATTACAATTAATAATCAAGTCAAAACATTAATGTACAATAAAAGTCCAGATTAAAATAAGAACGTATTACAATGTCAATGGTTAATTGACAGACACAGACGAAACTAAAATCAAAGTCAAAAGGCATTTATTCAATAAAATCACAAAGTCAAAGTCAAAGTCAAAGTCAAAGTCAATAGGTATTTATTCAATAAAATCACAAGGATCACTTTGAAACGTCTTAAAGCTAGGTGACTCTAGGTGCCAGTTCCACGCGACCAAAGCCTAGAAGAACAGGCAACAAACTTACGGCTTGGTTCCTACCGTTCTTTTGTATGATCCTTTTACAATGTAATATAATATATTATTGAAGTTAAGTGAGGCGTAGGCATACAGAAAAAGGTAAACAATCAAATTTATAAGACAGCACACGCTACGCTTCAAACTAATAATACCTAATGCATAAAATTAAATCACAAGGATCACTTTGAAAAGCTAGATGACTCTAGGTGCCAGTTCCACGCGACCAAAGGCTAGAAGAACAGGCAACAAACTTACGGCTTGGTTAGCGCTCTTTTGTATGATCCTTGTTACAATGTAATAAATACCTAATTTTGAAGCTCCAGTGTGGTGCCAATCGAATTTAGTGAGGCGTAAGGCATAACAGAAAAAGGTAAATAATGGTCCACTATAATGGTAGGTATTGATCAAATGTTACTATCCAAAGGTTGTCTGGAACAGATCGCTTTCAGCAATAAGACCGCCCATTGTACTGTTTTATTTATAGTTTTGTTTGTTGTACAATCAAGAAAGTATTTTTAAGTAGGTATACATTCACGTCATTTAACCCTTCTCAGGGTTTGCTTGAGGAAAAGTAATTAAATTAATGAATCAGGCAAAAGGGACCGCGGTCCATTTTCTTCTGGTCCCAAACGCCTGCCTTCTCCATCTTCACAGTATATAGGTAATTCATTGACAGCCTTCACAGCTCAGTTGGTAGTAGCTCTGCCTTCTGCGCTGTAGGCCGTGGATTCGATCCCCACCGAGAACAAACATTTTTGTGATGAACATTGATGTTTGTTCTCTGTCTGGGTGTTATATAATATTATAAGTACCTATGTATTTACAAAAAAAAAAGTATATATGTGTTATATCAGCTTTCTGGTTCCCATACCACAAGCTTTGGCTTAGTTTGGGGCGAGATAGTGCAGTGTGGAATGTTCAACAATATTTATTTATTTATCTGATCATATAGTAAAGAAACATAAAAATGTGGAAAAGACGAAAATATTACGAATATTCGCTATTACCAGCGCCATGGTGCATGAGCACCATTCGCAATTCCAGTAGGTACGTCTATTCTGAGTTTTCACAACTTGTTTTTTCGAATTTCGGATATCGTATTCGATAGTTCCGATTTCGTTTTCCAAGGGGTTTCGTATGAAGACGCGTTATGCGCCCCTATTCGGCTTTCTGAGAACTTATGTTTTCATTCACGCCTGGATATTTATCGCATCTTCATACAAAACCGAATTATCGAATACGAATTAAGAGTAGTATATTATTGTAGTAGAGCTTTTTGTGAAGGGCTCGTCCGGGGAAGTACTACCACCACGCCTTTCTCTGCCGCCAAGCAGCGTTGCTGTGTTTCGGTTTGAAGAGTGTGGTTGCGGTGTAATTAGAGGCACATGAGACTTAGGGCCGGTTTCACCATGCTCTGTTAGTTACAAATCAAGGATTAAAAGACCGTTAAATATTAATTTAACCTTAGCTGTCAAACGCGTACATTTTGACATACTTAACGGCCCTTTAATCCTTTGTTAATGTAACAGAGCATGGTGAAACCGGCCATTAACATCTGTATGCCTCAAGTTGATGGACGCAGGGCAGTGCATCGTAGGGCACGTTCCCATTGTGCGTGACTTACGAGGCAATGCTTTGTTATAGGTGATGGTTACCGCTTAACATCAGGGCCATCTGCTTGTTCCATCAACTAGTTGAATAAAAAATTATAAAAAAAACGAAAAATAAGTTAATAAAACTCAGACGTACCTACAAACAGTTGGGTCTCGAACTCAACACCCGACGCTGAAGACAGGCGAGCCACGAGTTATGACACAAGAAAGCTTTTATCTCAAACCATGCAAAACGATATTGCCGATTTTCAGTTCGTGAAAGAGAAGAATTCAAGATATTAGTAGGAAAATACTTAGGTAGGTAGGTACTTTGAAAATAAGTAATACAGATGCGAGGAACTGGAGCATGAAAATGATAATATACGTACCTACTTGTATCCCCGTAGGTAAGTATACCTACAAACATAAAATCATAACGCGTCGTGGCAGGTAAATAGATTCTTATCTAAGTAGGTACAGACAGCTTCAGTGCCTAACCTACCTACCACCTAGGTTGACAGGTACCTACATTGAACACAAAAGTAGGCACTTAGTGCAGTTTAAGTTAGGTATAAGTCCATTTTAAGTTGGATTTAGCAAAGATTATGGCCACTTTGATAGATAACTACATTATTAGGTCAAGGTACATCTGTAATATAAAGTTATTGTTATACGTATTCTAAGAGATTGTGTTCTTTGTAGCACACTAACGGCCGGTTTCTGAAAGCCCGATCAAAACTAATCGCATGTCAAGTCACCTGCTATCTCTATCTAATTCGATGTAACAGTTGAAATGGCGAGTGACTTGACATCCGATTAGTTTTGATCGAGCTTTCAGAAGGGATTCGTTTTCTTTCTTTTTTATTTTAATTGTATTTCTAATGTTTTTTTAAGTTGCGTTGTGTAATTTCGGTGTTATTTTAACCAGCATTACTTGAGGTCTTAGCACAAAATGTAAACATTTGGAATGAAAGTGTATTAAGTGTTATCCTGATTTTCGAAAATGTTTCGAATGTTTTGAAGAAAACCGCCACCATTTTCTTCAAAACAAATGACGTTCGACTTGACTATGGACTGACTTGACGAAAAGTATTCAATCTCTGAAAAAGTAACTCAAAAGTAACACTTGACACTGGCAAGATTGTCTGTCGAATGACGTAGGTACAGGAGCCATAAATGGAGAGAAGAAAGAAAGAGCTTTCAGGGGATTCATTTTCTGACATTTTGGGAAGCAACATAGCTTTTTCATTTTATTTGATTTGCTAGTGTTATTTTGAGCTGTGTTGTGTAATTTCGGTGGTATTTTAACCAACATTACTTGAGGTTTTAGCACAAAGTGTAAACATTTGGAATGAAAGTGTATTGTGATATCCTGATTTGACCGAAAATGTTTCCAATGTTTTGAAGAAAACCGCCACCATTTTCTTCAAAACAAATGACGGCCGACTTGACTATAGACTGACTTGACAAAAAAGTATTTATTCAATACAAATCACTTGACACTGGCAAGATTGTCTGTCGAATGACAGACAGGAGCCATAAACGGAGAGAAGAAGAAGAGCTTTCAGAAACGGCCGTAACTAAAATGAAGTACCTACCTACTACTTATCTGTAATTGGTTCCCGAGGTTAGGTACCGCGGGAAAACAAAGCCTACCCAAATTGCCAATAACCGCTAGTATATGTATAATAAAATATTAGTAACCAGGTAAATATTAGTTCTAATGGTAAACGTAAAACGCTTACATTGCCATCTTACCAATGAGGTCTGTACCTACTAGTCGATATACCAACCAACTGTTAATATTTCGTTACATCTGAGTTTAGAAAACTTTAGACAACTAGCGCGATAGGCGCCCCCTCTCGAGCGTGAAAATAACTTTAGTTCTCAGCACGCCGAATAGGGGCGCTTATGGCACCAACGTATAAAATCCGCAGGAGAAAGAATCCGAGTTACTGAAAACAAAATCAGAAAATCGGAAAAACAAGTAAGCAAAAGTTGGACTAGAACTCAGCTATATACTTTTCTCAAAGCGAACATGTTCATGTTTAGTAAATTCTAAAATTTTCAAACACGCCATCTATGATCAGTTAGTATAACTACGCAGTAAGTATGTATGTATTATGATTCGCTCTTCGTAACGCACAGCTGAATAAAATAGTTAAAAGAATATTTTACTAGGTGGCGCTTTTAGCTACTACAGTTTTGCTCCCTCTATACTTTTAATAAAAAAAATTACAAATGAAACAAATAGTACCTACTTCACCTTACCTTACGCCTTTTTAATAGCCCTTATCTCCTTGCTATCCTTACTTTTAAATAATTTATATAAAAGTAATATGCATGGAATATTTTAAGATTACCTACATATAATTGAAATCTAGGCATTATCAATTTTCATTTTTATAAATTATGGTGATTCTTACATAATTATGGTTTATACCTGGGTTATTTAATTTCATTTATTATTTGGGCAAAGGCATCCTTCCGGAAAAGACCTTTACCTCACTATAATCTTACTATCGATTACCTGTCGTTTTTGGGGTTCCGTGCCCTACGTACGGACTAAGACTCCGCTGTCCGTCCGCCCTGTCTGTCTGTCCGTCTGTCACCAGGTGTCATGAACCGTGATAGTAAGACAGTTGAAATTTTCACAGATTATGTATTTCTGTTGACACTATAACAAAAAATATTAAAAAACAGAATAAAATAAATGTTTATGGGGGCTCCCATACAACAAACGTAATTTTTTTGCTTGTTTTTGCTCGATATTGATAAGGGCAAAGGTAGACGCTTGAAATATTCACAGAATATAAATAAACTTAAAAAATAGAGAATAAAATTAAAATAAAACAAATATTTATTTATACATAATGTAAAATAAAAGTGTAGTGTAAAAGTACGGATCACTTGGCTGGTTTTTTTAATTACTTGATGGCTATGTTTTTCTAAAGAAGCTCAGCCTTGACCTTTTGTCGCATGCATCTTGCGGACCTTTACGCATATGTATCACCTGTTCCCATTCCCACCGAACAAACACCGAGGTCATTTGAAATGGAAAACCTTAGCTAGCTAACGGCACAATGGACCCCATAACAACTAATTGTTGGTAGATTACACAATAGTGTAGGTAACTATAATGAAAACGAATTTGCTTGCCACGCATGCAATAGGTAATTGGCTAGACTTGGTAGGTATTACCCCAAAGTTCGTATAAGTTCGTATTACTGTACAAGTCTGGGTCGATATCATCTTCTGCCCTTGGAAACACGTCAGTCCAATTTGTAATGCAACTAGGGGAGACAATCTACTTCGGCATGGTAAGCATAGCCATCTTTGTTAGAGTGCTTACCAAAGAATACAGAATTTCTGTATTTTGCCATTCTGAATAATTGAAGAAAAGAAAATATAGATATGCGCGACAATGAGATATTATCAACTCTCTATAAAAGGTGTACCAATAGATACTTGTACTTAAAACTTCAGGGGGCTAAAGTACCCATCAATATGAATACCTACTAACTTTTTCTAAGGAACCAACACTGTGAAGGCGAAAAAAAAACAGCTGTTTCATACATTTTAGCCAGGTAGGTACTACAACTTTTGTATGAAACAGCTGTTTTTTTTTCGCGTTCACAGTGTTGGTTCTTTAGAAAAATTCATTATTGATGGGTACTTTAGCCCCCTGAAGTTTTCGGGAGTGGTATTTTAACACCCTGTATAAGAAGAATAAGGAAAGTTAGTTTTATGCAGTTAATTTAAGTGTCAAAATAAAAAAAAGTACTGCGTTCCTTTTTCCCCTATAGAAATCGATGTTTCCTATTCAAAATTCAGTTCACGTACTCGTGAAAGCGGAACAAAGCTGCCCAAATATTTCAGGTCTGAAACATTGATGGAAATCAATTGAGAACACCGTGGGAGCCATGTCAGTAGCTCAGTGTCGGATGAATAGGATAATGTATAGCGGTATCAAAGTGAATACGATAGGTACGATAGAATAGAGTTTCCGTATTATATAATTGATCGAGTGAGCGAAGCGAACGAAGATCTTAGTTTCAACTTGGGCGATTTGGCATTTTATGTATGTATGTATGTATGTATGTATGTTTGTCTGGCGATAACTTTAGAACCGTTGATCCGATCTGCATGAAATTTGATATGTCGACAGCTTGTACTTGAGAAATTTACTGGTAAGTATATGAGTAAAATCGGATGAAGGGTTTTTGAGATATGGGGTTTTTTAAGAGGGCAAAAATTAAAAATGTTACATAAAAAAATCAAGTTACATGTCATATGAAAGGGCTTTGTTTGGACATTCCAAAACAATTTTTACTTTTTTTTTGGGACGCTCGGTTTTCGAGATAAATTTTAAAAAGTTAAATTAAGATAACCAGCGATGCAAGAGCTTCCATCTCTAAGAGTTTCGTTGACATCAAGGTTTTTCTACTGGTCGGCCAGTTCCTATGATTTTTCTTATTTTTTTTTCTTGAAATAAATTGAGGAGGTACTCAGTTCTCATAAAATGGTGACGACTACCAGGTCTGATGATGGAGCCAAGGTCTGTTCAACGGAACTCTTCAATAAATAGGCCAATAGAGTTGAAACTTGGTAACCATACCAAGTTAGTAGGCGGTAGTCAGAAAAAAGTCCAAAGATAATGTTTGGACTTGCCTCTGACTACTACCGACTCAAAGTTTTGATGCGTTCGTCGGGTCGCATCACGAGATCTCAGTTCGGGGCGAACTACTAGTTTACTAGCGGCCTGTCCCAGCTTCGCATGGGTCCCAGCTTCGCGGTGGTCATAAATTTTTTGAATATTTGATCGAGTGAGCGAAGCGAACAAAGTTCTTTAGTTTCAACTTGGGCGATTTTGCATTTTATGTATGTATGTATGTATGTATGTTTGTCTGGCGATAACTTTCGAAGCGTTGATCCGATCTGCGTGAAATTTGATAAGTCGATAGCTTGTACTTGAGTTATTTACTGGTAAGTATATGAGTAAAATCGGATGAAGGGTTTTTGAGATATTATTAATTTTATTTTTATATTATTTTTATATTAATATTATTAAGGGGACAAAAATAAAAAAAGTTACATAAAAAAATCAAGTTACATGTCATATGAAAGGGCTTTGTTTGGACATCCCAAAACAATTTTTAAATTTTTTTTGGGACGCTCGGTTTTTGAGATAATACAATAAAAGTTAAATTAAGATAACCAGCGATCCAAGAGCTCCTATCTCTAAGAGTTTCGTTGACATCAAGGTTTTTCTACTGGTCGGCCAGTTCCTTTGCTTTTTCTTATTTTTTTTTCTTGAAATAAATTAAGGAGGTACTCAGTTCTCATAAAATGGTGACAATGACCAGGTCTGATGATGGAGCTAAGGTCTGTTCAACGGAACTCTTCAATAAATAGGCCAATAGACTTGAAACTTTTACCATACCAAGTTAGTAGGCGGTAGTCAGAAAAAAGTCCAAACATAATGTTTGGACTTGCCTCTGACTACCACCTGCTCAAAGTTTTTGTGCGTTCGTCGGGTCGCATCACGAGATCTCAGTTCGGGACGAACTACTAGTTTAGGATAAACTTAGACCGTGGGTTCGAGCCTCGCGTCTATTTATTTCATACATTTGCACGCCAGAGTGGTGAAATCGCACCCCGTGCGGGACCCGTGGACCCGTTAACATTTTTAATTTCGTCATATCTTTTGAATGAAATGTCTGATTTGAAAAATTTAAGAAGTAATCTATAGGTATTGAACCAGTCTTAATTATGAAATGATTTATTTGGATAAGGATTAATACCAAGGTACAAATAAAGACCCTTTTCTAGCGGCGGCATTTCAATTTAATTCTTATAATAAAAGAACACTTATGGTGACATAACTATAATAGTTAGACATATGCTGTCGCGACATTTTTTGTAGATGATGACGTGTTCTACAAAATCATAGTATATTATTTTGTTCTATCATCAATAGTTTTCGCAGCGCACGCGATGTAAGGTTTTTGTTTTCCACCTTGGGTTACATTATTGGAGTTTTAGTAAGGATACCTGATTTTTTTGAAAATATAATATAGCCTATGTTACTCAGGGATAATGTAGCATTCTAATGGTGAAAGAATTTTTGAAATCGAACCAGTAGTTTTTGAGCCTATTCGTTACATACAAAAATACAAAAATACAAATCTTTCCTCTTTATAATATTAGTGTAGATGTAGATAGTGTAGATATACCTAATACTAGTAGTTCGCCCCGAACTGAGATCTCGTGATGCGACCCGACGAACGCATCAAGACTTTGAGTAGGTAGTAGTCAGAGGCAAGTCCAAACATTATCTTTGGTATTTTTTCTTACTACCGCCTACTAACTTGGTATGGTAACCAAGTTTCAACTCTATTAGCCTATTTATTGAAGAGTTCCGTTGAACAGACCTTGGCTCCATCATCAGACCAGATCACTATCACCATTTTATGAGAACCGAGTACCGTCTTAATTTAATTGAAGAAAAAAAAATAAGAAAAAGCAAAGGAACTGAGCCTGTAGAAAAACCTTGATGTCAACGAAATTCCTAGAGATGGGAGCTCTTGGATCGTTGGTTATCTTATTTCATTTCATTTCATCTGACATGTAACTTGATTTTTTATGTAACTTTTTTATTTATGCCCCCTTTAAAAACCCCATATCTTAATAACCCTTCATCCGATTTTACTCATATACCTACTTACCAGTACATTTCTCAAATACAAGCTATCGACTTATCAAATTTCATGCAGATCGGATCAACGGTTCGAATGTTATGGCCAGACAAACATACATACATAAAATGCCAAATCGCCGCAGTTGAAACTAAGATCTTCGTTCGCTTCGCTCACTCGATCAATTATGTATATTTTACATCTTTCAACATGTCGAAACGTGCGAGCGAGAGTCACATTAGCTCATGTCTTCGCCTTAAGTGTTTTTATATCTTTAAACATGTCGAAACGCGCGAACGAGAGTTACATTAGCTCTTGTCTTCCCCATAATAATTATTTATTCCTGGACATATATTGGAGAGTTAAAAGCTCTCTTCTCTTCTCTTTCAACTTCATATCATAATATGAATCACATAATACAGAACTTATACAATTATGTACTAGCTGTGTTCTGTGGCCTGCATCATCTTCTAATTAGAATTTGATTGCAGTCATCTGTCACAGATGCATGGTGCTCGTAATTAGGTACAATCTATAGGTATGCGCACGCGCTGGACACGAATAACCGACTGCAGATAATTATTAAATTACAACCTACAGTCCACTTCATCGAACATTCTTTAAAAAATGATTAAATGCTATGTGTAGGTGTTTTTATAGTACGCATGAGTGGTTCAAAATTGAAGACAATAAAGTAGCTTTTTTCTTGATCGACATAAACGTAAGATATAATATTATGCTTCCAAGGCGGTGTTCTGGAATATAATATAAAATGTTCCTACAAAAGTATAAATTGCATAGGAATAGAACAAGGAACACTACAATCAATTTACTTTTTGGAAAAAAAACAGAAAAGCTCGACGTTGCGAAGTACCAAAGTTTACAGGAGAATATTTGCATTTTTTTTTTTTTCATGAAAAAAAAAGGGCTTACTACATGTTCTGTATAGCTGTACGTGGCTATACCTCAGTTTCTAAGTTTCTAAATTATATTGCAATAAGTGACGACAAAATTGCAACGCAAAAACAGCAAAGGCTTGGTCTCGGATTCTCGATACAAATAGGGTAATGCCCGCATGATATCCAGACGTCTCATGGACTATCGACCTCGGTATACCTACTTTAGGGAAGCTGTACGAAGTCTTTACTTGACTCATGCTAAAATGTATCCTTAGCATAGCAGCAAAAAAAAACTTCCCGCGCCCGCGATTCCAAACGCGTATTAGAAATGATTACGGGTTAAAAGGTAGCGTATTCAATAATCCAGTTTACGAACAATATTTGTTCTAGTGTCACTCCAATCGCTAAGTTTTAAGACTAACACTAATTTCAATGTTTAGAAAGATATCAAATTACTGAACTCATTTACAAATCGCATTCAACCAAGTTGTGTGCAAACAACACATTGCACACCGTTCAGCAGGAATATCATTTTGATCTAAATAAGTTTTTCTACTTAAAAGTTTGCTTAGATACGAAAACTAGTAAAGCAATCTTTTGAGTAGGAAAACTAGTATCGATCAAAATGTTTTTTTAATTTAACTGTGTGCAATGTGACTGCACACAAAATGGTTGATTGCGATTTTTCGAAAATGGCTTTAGAGATTTTATATCTTTCAACATGCGAAACGTGCGAGCGAGAGGTACCTTAGCTCTTGTCTTCGCCATAAGATATCGATCCATGCATGGGCTCATAGTATGTTCAACCAGCAGGTGGTACTTATTAAATTTATATGAAAAAAACTGCAATTGTGCAAACTGACATCTTGTCTTGAAACCGGTAATCAAAGTTCTGAGAGGGTTTGCTTTATTTTGCAGCTGGTAGGGCTAATAAACCTTTGGACCAGGCACCTTTGGTATCCAATTTAAAATACATAATACAATAATTCGTTACACCAGGGAGGATTTTGCAAGTAAGCAATTCTTCCACGTTTTATTTTTATTAGTTTGCTTTGTATTTTGTAATATAGATTAGATTATAAAATTATTTATTGCACAAAAATACAACAATACCTAACCTAACCTAATATATAGGTTTCCCTAAATAGGTTATATAGGTTGGCCTAAAATAAAAAATAATTTTAGTAGTAGGTAGGTACTCTAGCTGGATAAAAAAAAATGTTTTAGGTATTTCGAAGTCCGTCTAAAATTCCTAGTTTTCCTATCTATACAGGGTATTAAAATACCACTCCCGAAAACTTCAGGGGGCTAAAGTACCCATCAATATGAATAACTTTTTCTAAGGAACCAACACTGTGAACGCAAAAAACAGCTGTTTCATGCAAAAGTTCAATACCTACCTGGCTAAAATGTATGTGGTATTTTTACCCCTTAATTTTTATTTGTTTTTATAGTGTTTACCTACACTTAATGAAAATCACGGGGAAGGTCGTGGGTTCAAATCCCACTCGGGTAATAACTTTTGGGACTATATTAAATCTTTGTGTTTTTACCCCTTGTTACCCCCAAGTTCATAATCGAGTGAAAATCGCTCGCTGCATGAAATTGCCCTCTTCGATTGGGTTTAATAGGGTTGCTCACCTTTCAGAATCAGCATAATAACAATGAGCTAAGCTAGCTGTTACTGAAAACCCTGAAACTGGCTACACACGTCGTAGAGGCTAGAATGTATAGTGACTGGATAATGTTTAGTTAGAGTCCACAATTAATTTTATTATAAACGTGTAGTACAATGGATTTTACCTAAATAGTACAGTTCGGAAAGGTGGTTAACCGTTCTGTTTTTTATACTGTTCGGGTATAGTATAGATAAATGCTAACTGCTCCTTTAAACAACTTGAAAACTTATTAACGATCGCAAATCAAATTTTACCCAATGTTTTTATCATGAGAATCGGGGTTCTGGAGTTACTTAAGATTTTTAATTATCAAATTAAGCTAATTAACTTCGGTTGCTGGCTGTACGCAATATCTGTCTCCTGTTTGTTATGGCTCTGGTCTTTGTTGTACACAGATACAGATCAAGCTACACAAAGCCAAAGAAAAATGACGCTTACTAGAAGGACATAGAAGCGAGCAGTATAACCTGATGCATATCCGTGTGTACAACCGCCTGCATTCGCCACCGTAGTTTTTTTTTCTACCATTAGCTGATGGAACAAGCAGATGGCCCACCTGATGTTATATGGTAACCATCACCTATAACAAAGCATTGCCTCGTAAGTCACGCACGATAGGAACGTGCCCTACGATGCACTGCCCTGCTTCCATCAACTTGAGGCATACAGATGTTAAGCCTCATTTGCCTGTAATTACACCGGCAACCACACTCTTCAAACCGAAACACAGCAACGCTGCTTGGCGGCAGAAAAAGGCGTGGTGGTAGAACTTCCCCGGACGAGTCCTTCACAAAGAGCTCTACTACTCTTAAGTAGTAAAGCTCTTTGTGAAGTTTCTGATAGAAACCTCACCCACGACACAGATTTCGTGGGGTCAGCAGAACCTATGTGGCAAATGCCACCGGTTTAACGCCCCCTAAAATTGTATATGCGACCTCGACCTTTAACCTCTTGACTCCATGCCCTACCCAAGTACCTGCCTAACCTCCACTTGGACCTAGACGCAGAACAACAAAGCTAGACTCTCAAGCACTCGAGCTCCAAATCGGAATGTATTTTTAGTCACACGAATATGGTCTTATACTTTGATAATTGTAATTTTGAAATTAGAAGCTGTAAATTTATAGTACGTCGCTTTCTCATAGTTTTTAGGGTTCCGCACCCAAAGAGTAAAACGGGACCCTATTACTAAGCCTCCGCTGTCTGTCATTCGTCTGACTATTTGTCTGTCTGTCTGTCCGTCTGTAACCAGGCTGTATCTCATGAACCGTGATAATGAAACAGTTGATTTTTTTTCTTATCTCATTTTAAGTGAAGTGTTTTTATGAGAATAAAATGTCTTTAAGCCTAAATTTTCACAGATGATGTATTTCTATTGCTGCTATAACAACAAATACTAAAAAACAGAATAAAATATGTATTTAAGGGGGCTCCCATACAACAAACGTGATTTTTTTGCCGTTTTTATAGACAATGGTACGGAACCCTATGTGCGCGAGTCCGACTCGCACTTGGCCGGTTTTTTTATGCTACTTGCTGATGAATCGAACAAAAGGCCTCCCTGATGTTAGGAGTTAAACAAGCCTAATAGGTCTGGTGATGGAGCTAACGAGTAAGCCGCTCGAGTTGGTTGAAAAAAAGAGAGTTTTTTAGTTTTTAAAACTACATTTAAAAACTAAAAAACACTCTTTTATCACGATCTTAAAACTATAAAGTATGTTTTTGTAGTTATTAGTAAGCTTGTCACTTCTTTTTTATTCCAATTGTTAAATCAAGAAACTAAAAATTTTGTAAAAATCTTTGCATATGTTTTCCTTTGTGTACAATATTTGCGTAGGCATTTTTTTCTGTATGCCTACGCCTCACTAAACTTCAATATTGTATTATATTACTTTGTAAAAGGATCATACAAAAGAACAGGAACCAAGCCGTAAGTTTCGTTTCGGCGGTTTATGGCCACAAATTAAAATGACCACTTATAATTATGTCCTACTACTTACAATGTCCCGTTCTTAACATAACCATTTCTAACAATACCTTCGTCTGGTATGACCTACCTTGAAAAATCACCATTTCTGGAAATGACCACTTTTCTAAATGATCAAATTTTAAATTGATCACTTACCGAAATGACTGTTTCGTCAATTGATTACTTTTGAGAAAACCAAGTTCTTTACCGGTAAACTAACTAGAAAGATACAATTACATTTTCATTGGGTGCTCATCATTTTGACGAACGTTAGCTTTCTAGGGTTAAGGTCTCCATCACAGCTTAGCGACTGCTGACAGAGATGTAAATACCACTAGCGGTCGTCCATAAAATAGTGACGGCGCAAAACGTGGGTAACCTTAGTTGATCAGGAATAGTTAGGCTACTGCTAATAGAAATACGCCCTAAAAATAATGAGAGGCTAAAAAGGTATGACTAGAAAAAACTCCATTAACAAATGGTATAGAAAAGTAAGTAAGTATTATGAAGGAATAGATAAGTGATAAATGTAAGTAAGTAATGAAGTAATAAGTAAGTAACTAGGTATATAAAAGTAAGTATGAAAGTAAGTCATGGTATAGAAAAGTAGAGTACCTAACATTTCGCTTCATCTCATGCATTGAAGCACAAGTAACCAGAAACTTGGAAAACGCTTCATGAATGTTTAATATTATTGAATTCAGTCGGTTTACAGCTGTATCTCTGTATATATCTCTAGCAGATGTTTTTCTTCTTATCGTGTCTTGGATTGGGGGAATTATCTGTTTTATTGCGCTTAAACCAACAGCAGAAAGTTAGTTCTTGCTTAAAGGGTGGATAACATGAGCTTAGACAGAAACAGACAGTAATCAAGTCAGTTAGCAACCCTAGAAAGCTAACGTTCGTCAAAATGATGAGCACCCAATGAAAATGTTATTGTATCTTTCTAGTTAGTTTACCGGTAGAGAACTTGGTTTTCTCAAAAGTTATCAATTGACGAAACAGTCATTTCGGTAAGTGATCAATTTAAAATTTGATCATTTAGAAAAGTGGTCATTTCCAAAAATGGTGATTTTTCAAGGTAGGTAATAACAGACGAAGGTATTGTTAGAAATGGTTATGTTAAGAACGGGACATTGTAAGTAGTAGGACATAATTAAAAGTGGTCATTTTAATTTGTGGCCATAAACCGCCGAAACGGTAAGTTTGTTGCCTGTTCTTCTAAGTGATCCTTGTGATTTTATTAAATAAATACCTTTTGACTTTGACTTTGAATAAGGTACTTACCTATTTATCTATCTAAGGTAGGTCTGCGCTTTAAGTCGTTATGACGATGACGGCGAGAAATCATTATACATATAAACTTTCGCACATTTTAGTGTGATAATCTTTTCGAATATGGACTGTACTGGTACCTCTACATGTGGGTAGGTTATCAGTGGGACAGGCGAGACCCTCCAGTTTTATGGCCACTCTAGACGTGACCCATTTGTTTGCAAAATTTACTTCCGGAACCAGGTTAACGATGACTTCAATTCTGGTTTCCATAATGGCTTTGAGACTATCAAAGATGTATACGTATGTACGTTGACCCATACTTGTAGTACTGCTGTTGCCCGTGGCTTTGCTCGGATGGTGTAATGATTGCTAACATCAATATTTAATGCGTTTTTTCCTTTTATGGCGACGACAAGAGCTAATGTGACTCTCGCTCGCACGTTTCGACAATTAAGTAAAAATTTCATTTTGATCGATACATGTTTTCCTACCTAAAAATTTGCTTAGTTTTCTTACTTAAACATACTTTTAAGTACGAAACCTTATATCGATCAAAATGAAATTTTAATAAACTGTGTGCAATGTGATTGCACACAAAATGGTTGATTGCGATTTTTCGAAAATGAGTTTAGTGATTTTATATCTTTCAACATGTCGAAACGTGCGAGCGAGAGTCAAATTAGGTCTTGTATTCGCCTTAAAACAATATCAAAAAGGAGGAGGTTTTTTGAAGTCTGTTGTCTGTCCTATGTTTCTTTTATGTTTGTTAAGCGATACACGAATGTGTATTCATGAATTAGAGTAGGTCATATTCAGTGATACCATAAACATTTTATCGAAATAGATTAACCGCGGGTTTCTGAAAGCCCGATCAAAGTTAATCGCATGTCAAGTCACTTGCTATCTCTATCCAATTCGATGTAATAGCTGAAATGGCGAGTGACTTAACATCCGATTAGTTTTGATCGGGCTTTCAGAAACCGGCGGTCAGGGTTTTCAAATAAATTATGAAAATATATACACAGACCACGTTTTGGTTAGTGGTTCAGCAAAAGTTTTGTATTATGTTTTTCAAAGCACAGTGGTAGCGGTCCCGCCTTCCGATCCTAAGGGTTCGAAACTGGTCATGCACCAATGAGTTTTTCTGTTCAAAAATGTATGCCAGTAGTCTCAAACGGTGAAGGAAAACATCGTGAGGAAACCGGCATGTCGTAGACCCTAAAACGTTCTATAACATGTGTCAAGTGCTTGAAAGGAGCCTCTTGGCGCATTTAAAATCCTTTCACCACACTGTTTCACCAACTAGTGACACGATAAGAGAAGAGTGTATTTTGGAAAGTCGGTGTTTTTTGGAAAAAAGTTATAGGTATTATTGTGTTCATTTTTCTCTCCCGTTCCTGTTAATTTTACAGGATTAAATATATCGCACCTCACAACTATTACCGTGCCAACTCAAAAAAGTCGATTTCGAGAAAACAGGTTTTGAAAGTTCAAAAAATCATATTGTCTAAAATATACATTATCATGCCTAACTTGAAATGTAAGTTTAAAGGTATGTTATCTGACTTTACTTTTAAAGGTTTTTGTATAATAAATAATGAATATCTTTAAAATTATCAGTAATTTTTCACTAGCACTTAGAGTTAGTACTATATTGCCTGTTTAAATTAATTCAAAAATGAAATAAGACGTTAATGCCTGTTTTATTTAGAGGTTTTTGTAAAATTCGACGGTCGTATATCAAAATTAGCCATTATTAATACACATTTTCATCAATACAAGCAGTCCTATTACTGGTTTTTTTGTTGATCTTTTTGGATTAAACACAACAAAATAACAAATAATATTTTTTTTAGAAAATCAACTTTATTATTATCATCATAGGCTCATCACTATAGGCCTCCTCTATTCATTATCAGGAAGAATTATTCTGACCCCTCTCCATCCACTGTCTTCTCTGTGATCCTCACAATGCCATCGGTTCCTCGTACAACGCTTCGTCTTTCAGCTCGTTGTCGCCATTTGAGAACCTTTACTCCCCAGTGGTTTTAAATTTTCTAAGTTTTCCCCATTTCAGATTCTATCACGTTGTGAAACTCTCGGCACAGCTCTTTTCATAAATTCTTGTTGCTTTGTAAATCGCCTACCTACCTTTTCAGTGCATTTCAGTTTCCAGTTTTGATCGTTTCATGGCTTGATTTATTAAGGTGGAACTCTTTTTTTACGTTTGTGAATTCTATTCCCAGATTTCAAACTATTTGGGCTTTCAAAGGCTAAGGGTTATGGGTTTTAAGACTGTTGAATGGCGTTTGCGTCAGCTGGCAATCTCGTGCAAAATCGTTTGAATGATGTTAGTCATCTTTATACCAATGTTAAAAACGAATCATGAAAATAAATGCTTGACATTGAGTGTATGTGCGTAAACGTATTAAAAATCGCTAGTCCTGTAGTATTATCACTGCGCTCAGATTGCAGGAATCGGAATCCGTACACAATTTATAAAACAAAATAATTGAAAGTATGTGCATCGGCGCAGAACAGTTTTTGAATTCACAATACTGTGGCTCAACCTACTGTTTTTCACACAGACCACGAAAAATTTTATCTCCCCGATATTGCATGTATTTCAGTCGAGACTTCTCATAAAGTTCATTTAATACCAACGTGCCATTAAAATTTTATTATAATACAGTTCTGTAAGAGCAGTACTGGCATACGTACATTGGCATACACGTCATGATATCAGCAGCATTTTGGTTAAGAGAGCAGTTATTGAAAGAATATTATCAAGGAGATACAATATATTTTTAAGAGTAGTAAAGGAAGCACTTCTACTCGTCCGGGGAAGCACTACTACCATGCCTTTTTCTGCCGCCAAGCAGCGTTGCTGTGTTTTAGTTTGAAAAGTGTGGTTGCCGGTGAAATAACAGGCAAATGAGGCTTAACATCTGTACGCCTCAGGTTGATGAACGCAGGACAGTGCATCGCTGGGCACGTTCCTATCGTGCGTGACTTGCGAGGCAATGCTTTGTTATAGATGATGGTTACCAATCAACATCATGCGGGCCATCTGCTCGTTTCATCACCAAGTTATACTAAAAAAAGGTATTTATTCGCATAAGTCACCACGTAGGTTAGCTGGTAGAAAATGCATAAGCATTAATCTTTCCTATTGTACTCTAATTTTATATTTTTATGCAAAAAAATAATTAAATATAAATAAATGTCAAATACACAAGTTATTATTATGCTAGAAGGAAGAACTGCTATTACATGCGGCAAATACTAATAAAGTGTAAGATTAATAATGCCTGTTTATGCCTTTTCATTAATGATCTGTTCCAAAAATGTATGTGAAAGTAAAAGTTTTATCCGATATATTTACAGACCAACCCGTAGCATTCATAAATAGACACCTGCACACAGCCAAAATACAATAACTTTAATGAGTCATACCGTACTAACTCCAAAAAATTTGATGCATTTTAGTATCAAGTCAAGTTATTTTCCGTCCTACCCTCAAAAAGTAAATAATGAACATGCAATATGGTATTAAATGAAGACAAAATATTATTTTGAACAAACAATAAAGTATCATCTTACAAATACAACTATGTTGATTGCTCACCTGCGACGATTTTTATCCAAAAATATGTTTTATTTTAAAATACAACAGAAAATTACGTTTTGGCGCCTGCGCTGTTATGTTGTAACGGACTATGTTGAGATGCGACGGTGCTTCTTGTTGAATAAATGAATGAAATGAATGGTCAATAAAGAGTCTCAGGTGATTTTCTCGGCCATTGTAGGAGGTAAAAATACAACTGTATTATCATTTTGTAGAGAAAAAAATCCTCTTTACGATGGCATACTTAACTCAAAAGCAAAATTTTGAGTTAGCACGGTAATAGTTGTGACGTGCGATATCTTATCGTTCCAGGTAGCGAACTTTATTATTTTTTCATCACAATCGGAGAGGTTATGGTGTAATTGAGCTAAAATATAAAAAAATGATATATTTTATCTCCTGAAAGCATTAATTGTTTGGCTGTTTGTCCTTTTCTGCGTAATCATTGAAGCTATAACCACAGATTAAATAATGTATGACCTGCTCCGTTACCAGCTGCCTGTCTTACTCGTGGATTGCTCTAGGTGTGTATGCATCATCATTGTAAGTCACATCACTGATGTAGGTAGCCCACCCACTACGGAGTTTATGGTGACCATAATCTCGGGAATAATTTAATTCGAATTCTAAATTTGTGAAAATAACGAGATAAGAGAGAGATTTTATAATCGGGAAAATAAATTTTGAAAAGGGTTGACTGAGCAATTTTTACGCCCATTCATGCGTATTATGTAACTGAACCAGATCAGAGTGCTAAAAATATATTTTAAATTTGCTGCTTATGTAGTTAGGTAGGTTAGGTACCTTACCTACCTACCTACCTACGTACCTACAGAAAAAAATATTAGTTAAATTTATACTTACATGTGTTGGTAGTGTAATACCTTATAATTATAAAGTTTTATGTTATTATGGCTTATAAACCATAATAACATAAAATACAATTTATAAAATTTTATCTAGGCTACATAACGAGGAAACGCGTGACCCGAGGGCTGGTGAGTATCTGGCTCAGCGCATCAGCATGCCATTCAGGGTGGCAATTCAGCCAGTGTCTTGGGGACGCTTCCGAATGACACTGATTTGGATCAGTTGAGCTATCTCTAGATCGTTTGCCACGGTCTGCAGATAGCTCAACTGTTTCATATATATTTTGTACATTTTGTAATTTTTTTTATTCTTTTTATATTTCTTTGAAAATAAATGTTATAATATCAATTAAAAAAATATATAAAACAAATATTTTATTTGTTAAACCTTTATTGTAAGGGCTTTGCGACAATTAACATGCCCTGTAATAAATAGTAATATATATCTACAGTGCCTGAAAGACAGTCGTGAAGCTGTCTGTATGTGTGATTTTTTAAATGATTGTCACCCTATTATCTTATAGTTACCCTATTACGTTTAGGCGTTTTTGATAGCTATATTCGTGCAAAGATCAAATTATCTTCCATTCTTCTTCAATTTGTTTCGTCAGCACAGATGAATAAATTTATAACTTTTTAAATCAAGACAATGATGACTGAGCCTTTTCTTACCTACCACAGATGATATTATGTACGTTGGTTTTATTATATTGCATGCAGATGAAAAATTCGTGAGCACTGGTGGTCTAGTGGTAGCGGCCCTGCCTTCCGATCCTAAGGTCGTGGGTTTGAAACCGGTCGTGCACCAAAGAGTTTTACTGTTCAAAAATTTATGTGCAGAATGCCAGTACTCTCAAACGGTGAAGGAAAACATCAAGAGGAAACCGGCATGTCGTAGAACCTATAAAATCCTTTCACCATACTGTTTCGAAAGAAACTAGTGACACAACAAGAGAGAGAAATGAAAAATGTAGGTACCTACATCTGCTTGTATTTTTGAGTTAATTACATACGAGCGGGTTCCCTTCTCAGACTCTTATTTTTTGTAGCCCGTAAATTTTATGGGAAAAAGTAGCCTATCTATTAATCCGGGTAACCGGGTATCCGGGAATTAGGTATTTAATACTTATAAAAAATAAATTATATTGAAAGAAAGAAAAAAAACGTATTTGCGATACAAAAGCACTTACACCAAGACAAGATAACTTACACCAAGAGACTAACGGCCGGTTTCTGAAAGCTCGATCAAAACTAATCGGATTTCAAGTCACTCGGCATTTCAGCTATTACATCGAATTACATAGAGATAGCAAGTGACTTGACATGCGATTACTTTTGATCGGGCTTTCAGAAACTGTCCGTAAAACTATTAATTTAAAAACATACTTTGTGCCACGCAAAACGGACTCTGAATGCATAAGTTGGTTAATTGGCTTGCATTTGGTTATTTACTTTTTTGGTTGGAATTATTGGTAGACATTCCATTTTTTATCCTAATTTTCTTTCAAATAGGTTCAGTGGTTGGGGCCACAAACATCCAAACATCGTAACTTTCGGATTTAAAAATAAAGAAGCGAAAGAGGATATCTCTTTATTTCAATAACCAGTGTGCTATTTCTCACAGGTAATTACAGCGTATAATATTGTAACACGTACATTATTATGTATATTATATGCTCATTTCAACCCTAAAAGTTGATTAACGGGGTTACCGTCGCTATAGAGACGTGGTATCAACAAACGGTTCCTGGGGGCCTACTGTTGTCAAAAGCAATCATAATTACGCGCTAACTTCTGGAAGATTCGATGACTTTTATTCTATCGTTGATCTGAGTCCGGTTATTGTACAGCATGATATTTGGAATCCACTTTGGTACCTTTTTGGATTCGTTTTATCTGGGTGTACATTATCGGGGTGTGCATTATCTGGATTATTGACATTATTGACACGTGACGATATTGCACAGCATGTTATTGTACGGGATGATAATGTACACCCAATAATTCAAACCAGTGGACACGGATTATCGGGGTGTGCATTATCGTGCTGTGCAATATCATGCTGTACATTATTTGGCCGTACATTATTGCCTCCCGTTGATCTACTTTAAAAAAAATCTTTTTGTTCTGCGCAACCCGTAGTTCGTCATATAGTCGTCATTATTTGATAGCCCTCACAACTCATTTGGTAAAAGATCTGTCTACTGCGCTGTAAGCCGTGGGTGCCCACTGAGAAAAAAACATTTGTCCAATGAACATAGATGTTTGTTCTCTACCTGGATGTTCTTATATACCTACCATGAGTATGTATTTACAAAAACAACTATCTTGATACCCACAGGAGAAGCTTTGCTTATTATGGGGCTAGATGCTAGTGCTGTGTGGTATATTTATTTGTTTATATTTATTTAGCGGACAACTTGATTGACGACATTTTCTTCTGTAAGCTGAGTCTGACAGTCAGAGGTGACTAATATTTATTATCAGCATGACATATAAAATAAATGTTTACTAATAAGTAATATTTTATTAATAATTTAACGAATAAAAACAAATAAAATAAAATGTGATGGAATAGTAATTTTTTCTTAATTTTTACGCGCTGTTAAAGGTGACTATAGTAGGATCCTTGAATAGTTCTAAGGTTCAGTGGGGTACATAGCCCCGTTCGTGGAAAACTGTAGGTACGGTAATAAATGGCTTCGCGAATATCAGCCCGCGTTCACACTAGAGCCAGACTTACCGTTTTGTTTAGATATTACGAACCGCTAATGAATGGACTACGAAGAATGCAAGGAATCATTTTATTTTGACTGTCGATACTTTTGTGGATATTCTCGTGGATCGACTTTAAAATGGTAGAGAAATCTCTTGTAGGTTTTCTTTAGTGTCAACGAGCACATGAAAATCATAGTGATATTATAATAGTCATAGTGTATTGTACCTACTTGTTTACCTATCTTAAAAGTTATGATGGAAAGAATGTACTTATGTACCAATAATAAAAAGTAAAATTAGTGGAATTATTGCATTACTCTTCTAGATAACCTTCTTAGTGGTAGTTACAGTAGTTAGGTCCAAAGGTAGAAGTTACATTCCTTATTATGATTTTTTTAAACAATGATCACAAGCAAATAGACAGTTTAGACATTATTTGTCATTGCGCAGAAATCAAACTCTCATCTCTTGGCACATCTTATGGCACATCTGACAGCCTTCACGGCTCAGTTGGTAGTAGCACTGCCTTCTGCGCCGTAGGCCGTGGGTTCGATCGCCACCGAGAAAAACAATTGTGTAATGATGAACATAGATGTTTGTTCTCTGTCTGGGTGTTATATAATATTATTAGTATGTATTTACAATACAAAAGTATATAAGTAGTATATCAGCTATCTGGTTCCCATATCACTAGCTTTGGCTTAGTTTGGGGCTAGATAGTGCTGTGTGGAATGTCCACCAATAATTATTATTATTATTTTATTATTTATCACTCGCTGTGTCACTATGGTCTTCAAAAACCAACTAATACCTTTAATCACTATTTTATGTACCGTAACATAAACAGTCATTATAAGTATCTACAAACTACACACAATGCAATTAGGCTAGTCACGGTGAGACCACCCAGGTAGTACGATTAAAGTTTCCGGCACTCTTCGTTTTCAGAAATGGAAATGCGATTTAACCCGAGATAGAGAGAGATAGACAGCATAACCGTAGTATTTACTAAATATCCCCAGCGGTCATTATCAACATTAATCTAAGGATATTACGTCCAAGGAGGCGACAACTATTAATAAAACTAAGAAAAAAGTTTATAAGATAAATATTTCTGTCACAATATATATATATATATATATAGAATATAGAATGTTAATTTCATATCGTCTGAAATAAAGTTTAAAGTAGGTATTAGTTTTTTTTTTTTTTATATAAAAGTAACGGAATCATTAAGTATCCACCTGATGTTGGCTGTTACACTGCCTATAACAACAATTAAGAGTAGTAGGGCTCTTTGTGAAGGGCTCGTCCGGGGAAGTACTACCACCACGCCTTTTTCTGTCGCCAAGCAGCAACGCTGTGTTTCAGTTTGAAGAGTGTGGTTGCCGGTGTAATTACAGGCACATGAGGCTTAACATCTGTATGCCTCAACTTGATGGACGCAGGGAAGTGCATCGTAGGGCACGTTCCTATTGTGCGTGACTTGCGAGACAATGCTTTGTTATAGGTGATGGTTACCCATCACCTTTACCTAGGTGGTTGGCCATCGGCTTGTTCAAGCAGAAAGTTGTATAAAAAAATAATTAGATACCTTATAGCACTAAGGTAGGTACTTTAATTTGGGGACTTACCTTTAGGTATATGGCATTGCAAAGCAAATCGACCAGGATTGACACGAATGCCTGGAATTATACATTATTCTTCAAATCAGTTCTTCAATATTTAAAATGTTCCTTTTGGCTCCCTATAAGGTTTGCAATGATGTGAGTCAGCTAGAAAGTCTGAGCCAGTAGGTACTGACAGGTCTCACAAAGGCAAAATATTTTCACCATTAGAACAATCAAGCTTTTCCTAAGTAGTGTACTGTGTACAGTGTCAAGTGCAGAAAGCTTATATTATCTGATCCGTGGTTATGCATAACAATCGTCCCCCACGGGGATCAGAAGATAGTGGTTAAAACCCACGCATGTGTGCTATATACACGAACACCTGTACTCGTCTGAGCACACCAATAAAGTCAAATATATAAATAGGTTTTTCATAATTATAGGGAGACCCACCCTATATAAATAAAAGTCAGTAAACTAGTCAATAATTTATTAAGATACACTAAAACGACAGGGGAACTACCCCTCTGTGGTCTTAAGAACCGGAAACGAGAGAATACATAACAGTTAGTAATGATGTAGTGGCTTAGTTTCCCCTCCGTCATACATAAATGAAAATTATACCCAAGAAAAATATGTTTGTTACCAAGAAGTAACTTTTGAAATTGATTGTACTTTTATGTTAAAAAGAAGGTAGGAATGGGCGATTCGGCCCTCGAGATATTGAGATGACGTTTACGTTTACGTTGGTAGCAATTCGTTTCTTTTTGGTTAAGTATTCTGTGGTCGACGCTGACGACTTGTGACGCTGAAAAAGAAGCAGAGGTTAAAATTATTTTCAACTATACTATAACAAATTAAAAGGACATCTTGTATCTAGGTACAGGTTCTTGTCAGTTTGAAACAAACAAATAATAAAACGTGAAATTACAGAAACATGAGGCTTAACATCTGTATATGCATCTATCATCTTTCAGTTCGATGAAAATGAAAAAATCAAAATCAAAATCAAAATGGTCTTTATTCTGTACAATCACTAGGTGAATCTATCACCAGTTCCTCGCGACCAAAGCCTAGAAGAACAGGCAAGACACTTACGGCTTGGTTCCTAGCGTTTTTTTGTATGATCCTTTTTACAATTTTATTATGGTACCTTACTTAATTGTTTAGTGTTTGTAATGAGTTGGAGCATTGTTCATTCCCAAGCTCTTTTGTCATCTATATAATCAGATATTTTATAGTAAGCTTTTGTAAAAAGTTATCTAAGCCTATGATCGACGGGCGAGTAAGACCGTGGTTTTAAAAACCGACGAACCTGGCTCGCGGCTCGTTGGTGCTGATCGATTAGCAAGCAAAACAGTCGCAAACATGTCTTGTTTCGAGTCTGAAGCCTTGTGTTATCTCGCCATAGGATATTACGCAGTGATGAAAAAAAAAAAAAAACGCCTTATAGTTTGGGTTAAAAGTTGGATTGAAAAAAGGCAAGCTTTGTCACATGCCGAGTAAAAAATATAGCACGACGACGAGCCGCGAGCCAGGCTCGGCGGTATTTAAAACCGTGGTTTTGCAATGATACACCGGCGAGCTTTACCGACGAGCCATAAAACCGCGGTCTTACTCGTCCGTCGATCAGGCCCTATAAGGCCCTTTATAAAAATGTTTTTGATGATGATGTGATGGTGAATATTAGGTACTCATGCTAAGCGTCTTCAACAAAAAGAAACCTAAATCCAAACGATACAATAAGCACGAACCATCTTTGCCCTTTAAAGTATCACAACATACCACGCCTTATTAGAAAGAGCGATTACCCTATCAGGAGTGTCACCATCCATAATTGGATCACATCAGCCAGACTTTTGGTTCAAAATGGAACCCGACTGTGGGTGTAATTTTTCAAAACGTCTATTTAAAGCCGCGTTGATATACTAGTTTCATCCTGTGGCTTCACTGCAGCTTATTTCTGTTATGTCGAAGACTACCGCTTTATTTCTCGCAAAAATATATAAGATTTTTTTGAAAAATATACGGTGAACTGTGTGCATTGTAATTGCACTAAACCAGTGGCGTAGCTAGGTGGACAAGGGCCCCGGTGCATAGAGAAAGAATCGGGCCCTCACCCCCTCTTTCCACATAGCTTGAACTTAGATTGGCCTTTAAAATAAATCATAAAAAAAAAATTGTGAGCTGGCTCAAGATTGTCTAGCTTCGGGAGCTGGCTGACCCTCTCTTTTCAAAGCTTAGGTTAGCGGGCACCTGAGCTCCGGGGCCCTGTGCAGGGCACCACCATAGCCACGTGCTGCACACAACATTTTTCATAAATAAGTTCAGTGATTGGATATCTTTCAAAATGCTGAAACGTGCGAGCGAAAAGTACTTTCATGGGTAGCACCTTAAAAACAATGAAAGCTCAGTAAACGTATAGGCATAGATATAGTAGGTAAAGGACATAGGAGACAAAAGATATTGAAATTCTTCAAAAACAACACCAATAGACTAAAAATTCCTTACACAAAGAAGAAAGAGTGAGTTTTAAGAGTAGTAGAGCTCTTTGTGAAGGGCTCGTCCGGGGAAGTACTACCACCACGCTTTTTTCTGCCGCCAAGCATTGTTGCTGTGTTTCGGTTTGAAGAGTGCAGTGTGGTTGCCAGTGAAATAACAGGCACATGAGGCTTAACATCTGTATGCCTCAAGTTGATGGATGCAGGGCTCTATATAAAAAAATGCAAAGTTTCCTCAAATCTTTAAATATTTTTTATACCATTAGCTGATGGAACAAGCATGCATCTTAAGTCAAGCTCAATAGGAACGTGCCCTACAATGCACTCCGTCCATCAACTTGAAGCATACAGATATTAAACCTCATGTGCTTGTAATATCACCAGCACCGAATTCGAACCGAAACATAACAACGCTGCATGGCGGCAGAAAAAGGCATGGTATAATAGTATACCTAATGTTAAAGTTTCTGTAAGTATTCTGTCACCCGCAGAACTAAATTTGTTTTCGGACAACTTTGTAACCCTTGAATGTAATGCATCAATGTCACTCGAAGCTAGGACGGCGCTGGCGCTCCATTCCTGTCAAACAGATAACGAAATGAATGTTCCCATTAGAGATACTATTTGGTATTTACAGACTATTTTCTTGGTAAATACTTATTTGTGGACGTACCACACATCCGCAAACTAAGCGAAGTTTGTACAGTAGGTATCAGATAGAATATAATACTTAAACGTAATTAAATGTTTAAAATATATACCACCCAAAAATAGAACAAACATGTATGTTCATTTCATACAAGTTTGTCTCTGTGGGGATCGAACCCACGACCTAGAGCGGAGAAGGCAGATCTACTACCAACTGAGCTGTTAGGGCTGTGAAAACTTCGTTTTGGTATCTACTAGTATTTCCTTATCTGTGGTTGTGGCCAACATCTATGGCCATGCAACATGCGTCAGATGATGATTAGTGTAAACTTTGCAATTTCTTACCAATGGGTAATGTGAATACTTTGAGCTATGTTTTTTTTAATTTATTTATTGGTGGACATTCCACACGGCACTATTTCACTCCAAACTAAGCCAACGCTTGTGATATGGGAACCAGATAGCTGATATACTCAGGGCCGGATTTAGGGGAGGGCAAACGGGGCGATGGCCCCGGGGCCTCCACAAACGGGGGGCCCCCACAATAGAGACTTCGGAAAAAAAATCTTTCAAATTCCAACTAGTAAACATTAGTAAACATCTTGTTTTCCTTTGATATTTTTTTTTTGCTTTTAACTTTACCTACAGCCTATAGTACTTTGTACATACATGATTATTTGATTATATTAATCTTAAATAACAGAAATCATTGATCTATATTTGTTCACTCCAATCAGGCAATCAGTGAAATATCAAGATCTCAAATGGCCCTGATAAGCACTTCCAATTCACTACCCATCTTGGTGGTACTTGACAGCAACCTCGGAGGTTGGGTATTCGATTCCGTGTCTCGACAATTTTTTTTTCTTATATTATATACATATAAATTAATTGCAGTATGTGAACAACTGGTGTTCTTTAATTCTTAAACAAATCAATTATTATTGATTTAAAATATGGTACATAATTTTTTTCATATTTCTTCATGCAGCAAGGCAAATAATTATTATTGTGACACAATTAAATGCCATCATTAAATTAAATTAATTCATTAATTAATGAATTAAGTCAAATTTATTCACGAACTTTACTGCATGCAAGAAATTGAAAAAAAAACATAGTCGATCAATAACAATTTGTTTGTATAATTATTAAAGAATATCGATTTCGATTGTCATACAAAACCCACCTCATCGTAACAAGGAGTCAAACGCTAATATTAATAATCGAATCGTGAATCATGATCGAGGAAAGAATGTGTCCATTGAAGTTTCCGTGCGTAATTTCGTCTTCATGTAGTTGTCTATTCATTCTTTTATTAATATATTTTTCTAAAAGCATAATTTTCTTCAACCAGCGAGCGAGTGTGAGTTTTTTGCCCTTTGCCTGTCCATGTGAATCCACAGTAGAGGTAGAATAAAAATTGCCAGTTCGGATGGGGAATTCATAGTATATTCTGCGGATTTTACATGCCTATTCAGCCTATTTTTCGTATTTGCGTGTCGATACGAGATACGACGACAACGACGGTACCTGTTTCCCCCGTTTTTTGTCTATACGAGTGTACGACCCGTCGCAGCGTTAACAGGTGTCCACTGAGTGGCGTGCTTGTAGCAGGGAATCCCAGAATTTGATACATTCTCGTGCGTCTGAGAAGCTACGAACTTCCGAACATTGTGCAACAAATGTAAATCACCAAGAAGAAGCAAAATTTTGCAGTCTCGAAAATGACATCGGTCTTTGGCCTGCTAATATAACAAAGGAAATGATCGAATATTGGGCGAAAAAAGGTTCCACAGAACTTCAAAATTGCGATCAAGTATCTCTGCAAAATTCAGTTCATCAAGATCAGCCGCGAGATAATTCCAACTTTGTTCGGAAATGCACGAAGATCATGTTTACACGCCGCAATAAAAATCAAGAGACCGTCAATCGATTCTGGCTTTGCTTTTCTCCAACTACGGGGAAAATATATTGTTATGCGTGTAAATTGATGTCCCCTCAAAACAACAAATTCAGTGGAGAAGGCTTCAGTGACTGGAAGCATGCATCCGATCGTCTCAATGACCATGAGATTTCGAAAACTCATTTGGAATCAGTAATGAGTTTAGTGCAACGGGGAAAAGTCACAGGACGCATCGATCAAGAGCTAGCGATGCAAGAGGCTCAACAAATCGAGTATTGGCGAAAAATCCTGAGAATTATCGTTAGTACCATCAAATTCATTGCTGAACGCGGATTAGCCTTTCGAGGTGACAATGAAATTGTTGGCTCACCAAGAAATGGAAATTTCCTGGGCATTTTGGAATTGCTAGCCGAGTATGAACCAATCCTGGCAACCCATTTGAAAGAGCATGCAAACAAAGGGAGTGGTCATGTCAGTTACCTTTCGTCCACGATTTGCGAAGAACTGATCGGTTCTATGGGTGATAAGGTACTAACTGAAATAGTATCCAGGATTAAAAAATCGAAATATTATTCCGTATCAGTGGACTCTACTCCCGACGAAGCTCACATCGATCAACTAACTATAGTTGTTCGATATATGGAAGGATCGACGCCAAAAGAAAGGTTTCTCACCTTTTTACCAAACTGCGGTCATACTGGCGAAGCCACAGCAAACTCTCTGCTCAAATTTTTAGGTGATCATCAAATAAACATCATGGATTGCCGCGGCCAATCATATGACAATGCTGCAAACATGAGTGGCAAATACAAGGGGATGCAGGCTCTTATTTTGGAGAAAAATCATTTATCGGCGTTTGTACCTTGTTGTGGTCATTCTCTGAATTTAGTGGGAAAGGCAGCTGCTAACTCTTGTCCATCGGCTGTTCAATTCTTTGATTTCGTGCAGAATTTGTACACGTTTTTCACAGCCAGTACAGAGCGACACCGAATTCTGATCGAGAAATTATCGGAGAAAAAAAGCGGCCAGTTTTTAGTGTTGAAAAAGCTCAGCGACACTCGTTGGTCTTGTCGAGCTGAAGCTACGAAAGCCTTAGTCATCGGCTATTCGGAAATCGAAGAAGCTCTAACCAGCATATCTTCCGATAAAGAGCAAAAAGACATCGTGAGGAATGAAGCAACGCACCTTCTACAAAAGATGAGTAGACTCGAAACTGCTTTATTTGCAACATTTTGGAGCGATTCAACGCTACAAACAAGATGTTGCAAGACCCGAAAATGATTCTTGAATCGGCAATGCGTGCACTAGAATCATTGAAATCATTCGTGGAATCCAAACGAAATGATTTTGATAAATACGAGGAAGCAGCCAAAAAAATATCCCATACTGATGAATATGTACAATCACGCACCCGCACCAGAACGAGAAATGTGAGGTTGAATCCGCTCGATTCCGGGAAAGCACAAGACGCAAATCTGTCACCCAAAGAGAAATACAAAGTATCCGCCTTCATCCCAGTGGTTGACCAGCTATCTGTTTCTCTTAATGAAAGATTGCATGCCTATGAAGCTGTACGTTCGAGATTTGGATTTCTGAATCACATCGAGAAGATGAATGCTGAAAATTTGCACGTTGCAGCAGAGGCATTGGTGAAAGTGTATACAGATGATTTAGAGCCTAGTCTTGGTAATGAGTTGGTTCAATTTGTGTCTTTGATTGACTCATACAAAAAGGAAAAGGACTATGGAACAGATCAATCGCCGGAACTATTTTACTACCAAATTCTCGAAAATCAAAATTTCAGAGCTACATTCCCAAACCTCGAAATTGCATTGAGAATGTATTTGGTTTTGATGGTATCAAATTGCACTGGAGAACGCTCATTTTCAAAAATGAAAATTATAAAAAATAGGCTTCGAACCACGATGGGACAAAACCGTCTATCGAAGCTTTCTCTCCTGAGCATTGAAAGCGATTTACTTCGAGAACTGGATTTCAGCGAAATCATCAACGATTTTTCGGTCAAAAAAGCTCGAAAGGTTCTATTCGTTAACCCTAAAATTTAATTTCAGATTATTCTTGTTTCCGATTATATTTATGTGTTTGTTCAATACTAAGAGAAAAAAAGTTTCACAATAATTTTATTTATTGAAAAACTCAACTGATTTTTTTTTCACTTTATTTGGAAAATAATTTGGGGCGGGGGGGCCTCCACTCCTTTGTTGCCCCGGGGCCTCTGGACCTCTAAATCCGGCCCTGGATATACTACTTATATACTTTTTTTTTGTAAATATATACCTACTTATAATATTATATAACACCCAGACAGAGAACAAACATCTATGTTCATCACACAAATATTTGTTCTCGGTAGGGATCGAACCCACGGCCTAACGGCACAGAAGGCAGAGCTACTACCAACTGAGCTGTGAAGGCTGTCAATTTTAATTGTCTGTTTTATTTTAGTAACGTTTATAATGATGGCTCATTTTTTTACTAGATTGCTATTTCAGTCTTATTACATTCCCTCTAAACTTGAACAACTATGTAATTTTCGCAGATAACAAGAAATGTAATTTAAACGAATGTTCCATATTTGAATTTAACTCAATTAGCTCTACCCATAAAGCACATTCATTCGACCTTTGTACCGTACCCGTCTTCCGTGAGAAACACGTGATCTTTGAAAACATGTCATCTCTATATCTCTGGTCTACGGTTTTTAGGTCCTACATTTGCTTTCACAGTCTAGCGATTTAGAGGTTCTATTCCAACGGCCCATAGTTTTGAGGGTTCCTTCACTCAAAAGAAAAATAACCGAAACTGAAAAAGGTTTACTTTGTTGTCTGTCTATCAAAAGTCCAAGACCCTTTTTCACAGAAAGGAAGGGTTAACTGGAAATAAAATTTTGATACCAATTCAAATCTGTTATTCTAGTACCGAAAGATATTAAGCCTCTTAAACAAACTCATTTAAAAAGATGTGGCAGGGAATGTCTAATTTTGATACTTCCTCACAATTCTGCCAATAATACAAAGTTTTTTTTTTACTATTGTAATACTGTAATTTGTAGTAATTGAAAACAAGAGATAGGTTTTCAGGCGGTTTAGAAATAGAATAGATATTCCTATCGTGCGTGACTTACGAGGCAATGACTTGTTATAGGTGATGGTTACCACTTAACATCAGGTGGGTCATCTGCTTGTTCCACCAGCTAGATGTGTAACAAAAAATAGTAAATATATATTTGTTATTTAAATCTTATGAAATTCGCTTCCTTAATTCAGACCCTCAGGATGCGAGTTTCGTTTGTTTAAGATGCTAGTGTCTGGTCCACACCGTTTTACCGCCATGGCCTACTATAAAAAATATATCAAACGATGAACTATGCTTAAACTATTGCCATCTCTTACCAACGCGTAATGGCAAATAGAGACAGCGCTAATTTTCAGCATTATTTAAATTTGAACACCATTTTACAGTAGTATTATATAGTAGTATTCGCTATAATTTTCCTTTCCTATTTAGGTGCTACTACACATTTTCGTAGTACATCGTTTTGGTCTAGCTCCACTCCTTCTTCGTTTTCTGGCATGTCAGTGAGTGAGTGAGTGGTAATTTAGCTTTATATAGTATAATAAAGGGTTACTGTTCAAGCTGTGCGACGCAACATTGTAATGGCGTCGCCACAGACTGATAAGCCCCAGACAATGTCGAGACTGCACAGATAACGCCATCATGGCTCTTATTTTGTGACAGTATGAATATCATATACCTAGTAATATGTAAATTAGAAAGTTACACTCTTTGGATGTTTGTGGCTCAGGTACGTCCTAACTACTTTTTATTTTGAAAAATTACTGAGGACGATGTAGAACCTTAATACGCGAGTGATGCCGCGGGCGATAGTTAGTATATAATAAAGCTAGGCAGAGCTCCGGTATATTTTGTATTCTAGCAGCGGCGCGGCGGTGGGCTTGCAACCTGTCATGTATCGAATAGCAACTACTGCAAAATGTATCATTTGGAAGTACCTCTGACTACTCCCCTTAGCATGCTCAAACATCATGTTATCTGAGGGGATATCTACCGTGCCTGGGAACATAGTCGTGAGGCGTGAGACTGTACCGATTTTTTTGACCGCCCAGCAAGATTTCAGAGTCCACTTCTAAAAAAATGCCGAGGGTATGGGAACTAAGTTTAGAATGTGAGCAAACCAAGATCTGAAATGCTTATGAGCTCCAATAAATTAGTTAAATCGTGGGAAACAAAGATTTAAAAATAGTTATTTTTAGCACCAAAGATTGAATGGATTTATTTTATACAAGCTTGTGCCCGCGACTTCGTCTGCGCAGGATTAGTCACACAATATCTTTATAAATTGTAGCCTATGAGTTATTTTAATGTATAAGCTATATTATTGTAAAGTTTCATTAAAATCCAGTAGTTTTTACGTGAAAGAGTAACAAACATCCATCCATCCATACTTACACTTTCGCGTTTATAATATTAGTAGGATAAGTTAAAAATGAAGAATGCTAGAACTAAAAATACTTGTAAACTTAATACAGAGTTAGTTAGGCAAGACTCTTTTCTAAATAATTTTAATTAAACTTTTAAGGGGATCAGGTTTTAATCTAATAAGCTAACTGTAAGTACCTACCTAGTAAGTAACACGTAATAATTAGTTAGGTATTTAATGAGTAAGGCTCCTACTCTCCCTAATTCATTAAAAGATGTTGAGTCTCTAACTAGGTACTTACGTAGGCAATTAAAACTTTTGTCTGACCTACTTATTTCTATGCTTTAAATAAAGTGTCTGATATCAAAAACACATTTCCAGCAATCAGTAAAACACGAATGCGAATCTTTTGCATTATAAAGCACGCGTGTAACCGGCGCATGTGGTTTCAAAATAAAAACATTCATCCAGTTACCTGCGCCCGGCCGCAGGCGAATCACATGCCATCGAGCCGTGAGCGAACGCAGCGCTCTGCTCGACCCCGCTCGAGCGAGCGTATCCGAACACAACCTAGGTGCGAACGCGCGCTCCCGCTCAGTCCGGAGGTGACCGCGGGCGGGGCGGCACGTTCTGTGCGCGCCTCGCGACTTGCATTGTTTTCATCCAGTGTTTCTGTGTTCCACAATCAATACACTCGTGTTACGATTGACGGCCTAAACCTGCATTTTAAGCGAAAAGTGTAAAATACTTCGATTGAGTGCTCTTCAAAGAGATTTAAGACCGTGTGGTATATTGACAAGTGAAACTCTTTATCGTCCATTCATCCTAGACGGTTGTTTGTTGGTATTTATTATTGGACAACGTGCTGGTGATCTTTGTGAAAGGAAGCGTGCAAATCAATAAGTGGATCCATCGGCGAGCCACTAAGCTGTCGTGCTTTCAGCATATTAATTCTCTGGATACACTCATCTCTTCACGGTGAGTAAAGTACAGAATACATATTCCTCTGTTTAAAATTACAGGATATTTGACTTCGTTCCAGGTGAGCCAGTAACAAGATGCAAATGAAGAAGAGCACAATGAACCTTCAGATGGCAACACCGTCTGATACACAGATGCACAATTGAATGCACGTGACGTGACCTAACTTTATATCCAGTGCTGGCTGAACCTATGTACACTTAAGTAGACTTTAACTGCACTAGTGCAAGTAATTACCTACTAGATACAACTATTAACAAATTTAATGAAAGAAAACAGATAAAGAAAAGATTTTATGTGACTGTATCAACACTATCAAAAAGATAAGAAATCAAAGATACTCGCAACTTGTTTCATAGTTATCATTTATCAACGCTAACTTCATACAAAGTTAACAAAAAAAAATAGAAAATACCTAAGCATATCTTAGAGCTGGACTTGCCAAACATTCATTTGTTTACCTAAGAGACAGTAAGATGACCATGAAACAACACCAACATAATAAACAATCAAGCTTTGTGCATAAGAAACCCATGCCTGATGTGATGACACAAGACATGCGTGGTGTTTTCAAAATAAACTCAAGTGCTTGGTTGAAGAAATTCTGGCAAAAGTGCTTATGATGTAGGTCAAGCGACACTAAGCCGCTTGAAAACTGTGGTCGAATGTCCAATTATGAAAAATTTGATCAGATCCTAACCAATAATGTGTAATGGAAGCCAATAAGCTATCAATGTTCTAGTTAATCCCAACACCACGGGATTAATAACTGAGATTATTTGAATATTGGTAGTGACAATGTTAAAACGACTTTCTCACCGGTAGATAAATACCCACTTTAGGTAAAGTACCTTCTATGCTCCACACGTATCGTCATAAATAATAAACTATAGGCAGTACGAGTTTTGGAAAATAAAAGGCAGCTGTAATGACATCATGAATGAGAAAGTTATTTGAAATGTTCCAAAACAACATTTTAGGAGAGTTAGTAACTTTGCAAACGGAAAGGATGAACTATTTAACAATCCTGTAGGTAATAAATAGTACGGTGAAATTGCTCAATGGTTTAACCTTTTGTCTGGAGACCAGCTACCTGCAACCTCGTGCCCAATCTTCAGTTACATCTTACATACAAAGGACTTTGGAACAAGAACTCAAAAACGGGTAGCACAATGCCCGAGATACTTATCATCTGCTTTGTTGATCTCATGAACTTTACTAAACAAGCAATATCAGAGTTTTATATTGAAAAATATTTAATCATGCATTGCATATATTTAAAAAGCTAAGTACCGATAGTAAACTGAACAATCTTTATTCTTTCAACAGCAATGATCATGTAAGTGAGTTCAAATCAGCTGCTTCCTGCCTCATTTCCAATCCAGTCTTTAAAGCCATTCAATGCGACGGAGGTATTATTAACATATTGCAGTGCTCGAATAAATCTCGGAGCAGTTGCGGAGCACACCTGACCGCAACGAGAAGGGAAGGCAACCAGTTTCGCCACCTGGCCTGCACGCACACATTGCCAAATCGCACCGCATCTTTAATAACTTCAAAAGAAAAAGTTCTGGTATCAATACAGCAAATCATCTATGACGGAAAAATTACCGTTGATACAATAGGAATAGAAAGCGCGGTTCGTTTACCGATCGACAACGTTGACTTGCAATTACTGCTCTTACTTGCTACTTGATTAATTTCTTTTTTCTTTACTTGGGAACTTATTATCGCCAATGATGTGTCTATTGTTTTTTTGCAGAACGCCTCATAAGACTTAGGCTTGTTGCACTTTCTAGGATATCGTCAAAAATCTATGATTGCGATGATTAAATATCCGCTTCTGCTCGTAGCTTTGAAAGTTTCGATGAGTCAGTTAAACAGTCGATTTTCTTGAATTAGTTACATAAGTCTTATATTTGTTTCTTTACTACGAGGCACGGTAACAAAGAAATATTTTTAATTATAATTATTAAATCTTCTTGAGACTATGTATTATAAATTAAAACAATAGCGCACGAAATATGCGCTCACAATTCTTATAATCACTACGCTAGCACACTTTTCCTGATCACTGCTATTGTACTTCAGCGAAGAGCTGTTTATTCAAGTGCAGTTGGTTTTAAAACGACAAAATACTCCCATTCGTGATATTTTACATGAACTAAGATACTATGACTACTAAGATATAATATTTTATTTTTAACTAAACGACTCTTTGTATCTGTGATTTTTAAGTGCTGAATCATGGATTTGGTATTCAAAGGGTTCAAAATCTGTGGTAGGACATTCCGTAGCTTCCCGTGCGTGATTCACCATTAATATCACGTAGGTATCCTTACAAAAATGATTTTTTAAACTAAGTAGGTAAGGTGTATTCACCTCTTGAGACACTGCTTAATTTTAAATAAATAATGAAGCATTCTTGCAAAAGTTAGGTAACTTCTGAATTGAGTGTAATATTTAATAAACTCTTTCATGACAGCCAAGGTCTCACGGGTTGCTCATAAATTCTTTTGGCTAGCGTAAAGTTATCTGCGGCCTTAATCTGAATACTTACCCTAGATTTATTGTAATAAAACAACCCTCCCATTAGAGAAATTAAAATACTCCAAGAACAACATTGGACAACTAAAAGTAAAAGAAATGCAAAAGAACTTTTATTTGTTTCTACTTTGGAGACAAATGGATAAAGATTCCTTCTTGTAGAAACTACAGCAATATAAAGCGATACAAACGTTTCTCGTACAGTTACTTGATGTTCATTATTTGACTAACGTTCCGCAACTAGAACACCAAAGGATACGTTGTCATCGCAAATACCGCAATATTTAACTAAGCAGATGAGTTGAGTTTTCAAAACCAAACATTGCCTACTTGCGAGCACGTTTTGTTTGTTCCAAATTTGGTCTACTTACATACATACTTTTCCTGTGATAATTACTTAGGTACTCATAGATAGGTACATTGAATATTTTGGTACAGAAATTATTTTCTTTAATAAAAACCCATAGTTTCTGAAAATTATTACGTAATAAGTTGTTGGGTTTATCAATTTAATGTTGTTGTTAAACAAGGATTACAAAACAAATTATTTGCTTTAACTTCCAAATTAGTTTGAGTTAAAATAAATACTCTTGAGATTCTATCTATTCTTAATTAAAAGATTGGGACTTGTTGATTTTCAAGTTTAGTTTAAGCAGTAAAACCTCTATCTCCTCTATTTTAGATGTATCCTAATGAGTGAAACCCTAATTAGATTTCAGATTGCGGCGGGCAAAACGGTCTAAACTACAACCTAAAATCTGACCTTCCGTCGTGAATTTTCAAAGTGAACTTAAACATCATCGTTCTCACCTTATTTTAAACTGTGTTTCGAACGCTGACCTAGAATATTTCCATCTCTAGAGAACGTAGGCATACGTTCATATATTTCACAAAGGCGGAAAAATCGTTGCATTTTGTTTCTTATACCCATTGCATAAAGGTCACAGAACGCGCCTTCGCGAGATGAATGAACTGTACTGATTTTAGTAAAGATAATGGATCAACTATTGCACGTCGAACTGGATGAGTAACTACGACCACAATTGGGCTGGTTTCCCACGCAGTGCTAACGACCCACGCCAAGAACATTTGAATGTGGATGCTAAATGACACATTACAGGCGTTAAATTATACCGACAATGAACTGTTAAACAAATGGTCTAGTGACTTCACGCTGCTCTAGCTCTAGTTCTATGCAGAATCTAAATGCTGGTTAACGGATAAACAATGTCAGAGACAAAAATACTTCGGTAAACTGGTGTTCCCATTGGCCGATGTAGTTTAGAACGCTGATCAAAAAACTACTAAGTATGTATAAAAATATTAAAAATCTGTTTCTCAAATGCAAGTTATCTCTGTACCACATCTCAGTCGGTTCGGTGGATTAACTAAAATATAAGCGAAAGTGTTTATATTTTAGTTAATCCACCGAACCGATTTTTAAATTGGTATATGGATTTACAAAAAATTGGCTTTTCAGAGAAAATACAGAAATAGCTAGTAAACAGGGTCAAGGTAAGCCCATTCATAGTTCTAGCACGTGTTTTTCAATGCTGAAGCCAAATTAATAACGACACGTGCAACAAAGCTTATTCGTTCAGTCAACAAATAAACAAGAACTGATAAATCAACGATGTGTAAACTGAATTTTATATGTTCACTAATAGTAGTAGTAGTACTTTGTTTGGCCCAAGTGGTAGGACAATTACGTAGGTTCAATATAAGTTTTAAGTGGTTGAATAAGGCAGTGCTATTTCGTAATTTTGTATAGCAGAGGCGCACCTTGCTTCCTTTCGGAAACAATGAAAAAGATTGATCGATTTACATAACTAATGTCTGACTTCCCTTGTATTTATATCAATTTCAACTGCGTAATGTTTATTCATGTTTTTCGCAAACTTTTTGTTTCCATCAGCGTCGGTTTGGCACTTGAAATTACATTGCTGCCATACCAAAATGTTTTACGACTATTTTCTGCGGCCATGTCAATTACTAACTTGTTATTTATATTTAACAATCTCTTTACCTCTCTCTAAACGCCTCTGAAGATATACAATTTCGCTCAGATTATTCATCAACGTTATGAAATTCAGCGACCACTGGTGTTGATCCATTTTCTTAATAATACCATATTTCTTTTACGATATAAGACTGCTACACTTGGAGAAATCTAATAATGATAAGAGAGGGCGTTTGTCTAGTTTATTTGTGTCGGTACGTGATAGGGGGACAGTGGTATACTTCGACCCTCCGCTTTTGTCTTACAAATATTTTAGTGTCAATTGCTCCGTAAGGGATACAACGTTCAAAATAAATGCGTTTATTTTTACTTTTGGGATTGAGTAAAAATATAGCTACCGTCAAAAGTGAATGACGATTTGATTTTTTATGAATTAAAACTAGATTGTTTTATCATAGACATAGATAGACATTTATTTGCTAAAAAAACACACATACACATGCAAAACAATAAAAGAAAGAAAATGGCTAAACGATAGGTACCTAGGTATGTAGGTGTTTGTATGCTGCAGCAGCAAAAAATCATATCATATCAAGGGTATTATCATCATAAAAAAATGTTTTTTAATATGATTTAGAACACTGTACGTGTGTAAATTCTGTATACTCCTAGCTAGCTTGTCAAGCATTTTGTTAAAACATAACGGAACAAAACTGCATATCTAGAGAATTATCGTTATGAAACACGCCGTAATCTACATTGTGATTAGAATTATGATGAATAGCGCTTACACAACCTATTGTGCTAGTGTACACATTGATGTACAGGGTGAAACAAGATAACTCGTCAAAACGATAGATTCCCAACATAGAGCAAAAATAAAATCGCCTGTCACCATTGCTTGACTTTTTTGTTTTTCGAAAATGGATTTGTTTGGCTGCATATTATTTATATCCTTTTGTGCAGACATAGCCGATTTTAATTTTGCATTAAAATAAAAGAACATTAGTAGGTTACTCAATCTACATCTACACTAGTCTACACTAATCTACACTAATATATTAAAGAGAAAAGATTTGTATTTTTGTTGTTTTGTTGTTTTGTATGTAACGAATAGGCTCAAAAACTACTGGTCCGATTTCAAAAATTATTTCACCTTTAGAATGCTACATTATCCCTGAGTAACATAGGCTATATTATATTTTCAAAAAAATCAGGGATCCTTACTAAAACTCTTAATAATGTAACCCAAGGTGGAAAAAGAAAACCTAACATCGCGTGCGCTGCGAAAACTATTGATGATATAACAAAATAATGTACTACGACTTTGCAGAACACGTCATTATCTACAAAAAATATCCCGACAGCATATGTCTAACTATTATAGTTATGTCACAATAAGTGTTCTTTTATTATAAAAAAATAATTGAAATGTCGCCGGTAGAATAGGGTCTTTATTTGTACCTTGGTATGAATCTTTATCCATAATCATCATGAATTTTTCAAATCGGACATTGAGATATGACGAAATTATAAATGTTAACGGGTCCACGGGTCACGCACGGGGTGCAATTTCACTCACTCAGGGAGAAGGGCGTGCTAATGTATGAAATAAGTAGACGCGAGGCTCGAACCCACGGTCTAAGTTTATCCTAAAATGTTCAAAAAATGTATGACCACCCATGCGAAGCTGGGACAGGCCGCTAGTCATAATAAAACTTATAAATTTAGAAAAAAAAAACACATTTTACATGAAAAATAGGTTATTATTACCTGATGTTCAGGCGAAGTCTTTTACGCCCTGTATTTTCCGCAGCCTTAGGTGGCAAAAAGCCGTAAGATTATGCAAATCATAACTTTCTAACTGAACAATTTATTTCGAGCCAAGATTTGCAAAGTTGGCCTTAGCTGAAGAGATTTTGGTACAAATTTAGGCATCTGTGAAATGCTGTGTAGACATCTCAAGTTTCACATCTCAAACAAGGCTTCAGAAGCTTTCGAGATATTGACCCCCGGGTCATCGTCTCTATCTACGCTATATTTCCTATATTTCCTTATCCCCTTCCCCTCGGACCACGATAGCGTGTAGTCGTGTGTGCCCTCTGTATAAATTTTTGACTAAAAATAAAATTTAAATAAAAAGGAAAAATACACTTTTTAACGTAAATAAGTTGAAGCTAATTCGCGCAAGTACCAGGCGCCCATATATGCAAGAAGTTGCATCGTACGTCACACAGCTACGCAAGTCTAAGCCCCGCCCACCAGGCTTCGTCACTCACTGTACCTACTCCTGTGCAAGTGTACCTTGCGTTCGCGCCTCAAGACGACGAATGTGATTTGCTTGCGCTGCTGCACGCCTCAACATTCCAGGTAACTCAAAACCGCGAATGTGCGAACAGCGATAACAACTGCGGAACAATCTTAAGCGTTGCATTGCTGATTGGGAAGCTTGCTGTGCTTTCTTACTTGCTAAAAAACTGCCAATCTATGCGGTAGAAGTACCACGTACCTATCCCACTATTCATAACTGACTTAAACAATGTTTCGATCGCCGGATAACAACTCTGAGCCCAATCTTCCTTCAATCGGAATAGCTGAAACTCCATCTAATCACGGAATGATTTCAAGGCTTAAGCGCTTTCGGAATATCTCAGGAGAGGCTTCCTTCAAGGATGAATTCGTAACCTTTAGAAATGAAATGAAGCAGATGTTTTTATCTCTCCAAGCTGAGACTACGAAAGAAATCAAAAGTCTTTTTTCATCATTGAAATCTGAATCGAATGTGAGACTAACAAAAATTGAGGCCTCCTTAGTAAATATTGAAAAATCTTATGCCGACATTGAAAAAACACTTGATTTTACTTCGGCCCAGTATGATGACCTGCAGAAAAAAACTACACGTCTAGAAAAACAGTGTAAGGATCAGCGAATTCATATAATCTCTTTG